>CM062818.1:1459379178-1460579178 GCA_031772625.1 Pinus tabuliformis
TTGGGATGCCTTGGAGTAAGGATGAGAAAACCATTGGCCAGGCTGCCAAGAAAAACTTTTTCCAACGCAATGAAACCCCTATAGAGGATAAAAATTGCATTAGAAGGGCTAGCATACCATATCCTTTGGATGAGGTTAGCTACCAAATAATCAAATACATTTCCTGTGAGGGGAGGTAAAGCATTTTCTATGGTTATCACTTTAGAATCCTTCATGAATTAAGGTATGGAATGGACACTCCAGCCCCTCAGAAGCTCAGCATCCCCTACTTCCTCCTGTAGTCCTTCATTGGCTCTAGCACTAAAGTTCAAGTAGGGAATTTTGTTACAAAATTATATATTACAGAGCAATGGAACACATGAAATATTGCAGAAATATAAACACAGAAAACGCATAAAACAAGAGAGACACAGATATACGTGGTTCACCTAGTTTGGGCTACATCCATGGAGAAACAGTGAGTCCTTCTTTTATTATATTATCTTGCAAACTAAAGAGATACAACCTACAATAGATTTGCTGTAACACCCTCTTCGCTCTCAATCTCCTCTCTCTTTCTCACTAATAATACAAATCTACATAGATGCAGTACAATTCCCTCATATATAGTGAGGGTTTCCTTCTAGGGAAAAAAACCCTAAATTAAACATAACTTCTACCGTCAGATCATCTGCCTAATGAATGGCCCACATTGACTAGAAATTACTAGACTTTTACAAGGCAATTTTACATCTATTTTTCGCCCCGTCGGGGAACCGTTGGCCCCCGGACCCCCTAGCCGGGGGGGATTTACCCCCTCGGACTCCCGCGGGGGGGACAAGTCGCCCTTGCACCCCACCGCATGGAGGGGTGTACAATCTTGCTCGGGTATGCATCTGCCTGAGACATTTGAATACAGAAGATAATCAAGCTCCACACCCAACAATCTCCCACTTGGAGACTGATTATAGCAACTCCACCTCTGCTTCATTTGCTAGACAATGACTCCACTTTGGACCTGGTTGTTTCTCATCTTCTTCATCATGCTTGAAGACCAATTGAAACTAAGCAGATTCTTAGTTTCTCCCTGGCTACAACTTTTGTTAACATATCTGCAGGATTCTGGCTAGTGTGTATCTTTTCAAGCTTCAATTGTCCATCTTCCAATGTTGACCATATGAAATGGTACTTGAGCTGTATATGTTTAGTCTTGGAATGAAATGGAGAGTCCTTTGCAAGATGTATGGCACTCTGGCTGTCACTGTATAGCCTGCCTAACTCCTGCTTCTTGCCCAATTCATCCAGAAACCTTTGTAACCAAATCATTTCTTTACTTGCCTCTATAGCAGCAACATACTCTGCTTCTGTTGTTGAAAGTGCAACAACACTTTGGATTTTTGAAACCCAACTGACAGTTGTTCCACCTACAATAAACACATACCCTGTTGTGCTCCTCCTGTTATCTCTATCACATGCCATATCTGCATCAACATATCCCTGTAGAGTAATGTTTGAACCACCAAAGCATAATGCTTGATTTGTGGTACCTCTCAAATACCTGAGAATCCACTTCAGTGCCATCCAATGTTCTTTTCTTGGATTGTTCATGTACCTGCTTATAACTCCCATTGCATGTGCAATATCAGGCCTTGTGCGGACCATTGCATACATTAAGCTTCCAACTGCTGATGCATATGGAACTTTAGACATATGAGCCATTGCTTCCTGAGTATTGAGACACGCCTCCTTACTTAATTTGAAATGGCTAGCCAAAGGTATACTAACTGGTTTTGCATTCTACATATTAAAACTTTACAACACCTTTTCTACGTACTCACTTTGAGACAATGTTAATTTGCGATTCTTCCTGTCTCTAGTTATTCTCATACCAAGGATTTGTTTTGCAGCATCCAAATCCTTCATTGCAAATGAGTTTGCCAATTTTCTTTTAAGCACATTTATTTTCTACATGTTAGAACCTTGTTTAGACATAAACCTGTCAAATTTTAGATACCACTGCCTTGGAGCTTGTTTTAAGCCATACAAGCTCTTCTTCAACCTGCACACTAGTTTCTCCTTCCCTTTTACCTCATATCCTTGTGGCTGCTGCATATATATCTCTTCCTCCAAATCCCCATGTAGAAAGGTTGTCTTTACATCTAACTGCTCAAGATGCAAATCGTCACCTACTACTAGACTTAAAATAGTTCTGATTGAAGTCATTTTAACAACAGGAGAAAATATTTCATCAAAATCAATACCTTTCTTCTGTGCAAACCCCTTCACTACAAGTTCAGCTTTGTACCTCTGTTTCCTCCATCTTCTTCCTTCAGCCTGTAAACCCATTTATTCTGCAATGTCGTTTTACCTACAGGCAACCTGACTAAGTCCCAAGTCTGGTTATGTGCTAAGGAGTCCATCTCTTCTTTCATGGCTTGCTCCCACTTCTTCCTGGTTTCTACCTGCACTGCTTCTTCATAACATTCTGGTTCACCAGAATCAGTCAACAATACATAATATAATGAAGGAGAGTATCATTCAGGGGGTCTACTTATCCTGGTAGATCTTCTAACACCACTTTCAGGTGTTTGAAGTGCTTGTTGCTGTTGTGGTTGTTGTTCTGGCTATTGATCATTATGATTTTCAGGCACCATCACTTTTCCTGTGATATCGTCAAGCACTGTGTATTCTCTGTTTTCTTTTTCCTGTTTCTTTTCCTGCAACTGATTCTTATATAAGACCCTTTCATTGAATATTACATCTTTGCTCCTAATGATTTTGTGATTTTCATAATCATATAATCGATAAACAAAATCATTAACACCATATCCAATAAAAGTACATTTCTTTGATTTTGCATCAAGCTTTGTTCTATTTTCTTTGTTAATGTGGATAAAGGCTTCACAACCAAAAGTCTTTAAAAATAAGTAGTTTACCTTTTTACCTGTCCATGCCTCCTCTGGAATACCACCATCCAAGGAACTTGAAGGCCCTCTTTTTATTAGATAAACAACAGAATCTACAACATCTGCCCAAAATTGTAAAGGCAATCCTACATGCAATCTCATGCACCTTGCACGTTCCATGATTGTCCTATTCATCCTTTCTGACACACCATTTTCTTGTGGTGTTCCTGGAACTATCTTCTCTCTGTGAATTCCATTCTCTGAACAATACCTATCAAACTCTTTGCTGCAATATTCACCTCCATTATCTGATATGAGACACTTCAACCTTTTCCCTGTCTCATTTTCAACCAAAGCTTTCTATTTCTTGAAAGTATCAAATACATCAGATTTATTTCGAATACAATAAATCCAGGTTTTTCTGGTTGCATCATCAATAAAAGTAACATAATAACGAGATCTACCAAGAGATGATATGTGAGCAGGTCCCCATATATCTGTATGCACAAGCTCTAATTTTTCGCTCTTCTTTTCTTTCCCAACTCTAAGGAATCTGACTCTCTTCTATTTTCCATAAACATAATTTTCACAGAATTTTAAATCAACATGCTTCAAACCTAGTAACAAATTTCTTGAGTGAAGAATCTGCATCCCCTTCTCACTCATGTGCCCAAGCCTATGATGCCACAATGCCGTATCTTCTCCTGTAGAGGTTAAAGCATTAATAGAATTAGAATTACCATTACATAAATACAATGTACCAACCTCTTCTCCTTTCATTATTACTAGGGATCCTTTAGTGACCTTCCAAGTTTTATCTGTGAAAGTAGTTACGCAACCTTCACCTCCCAACTGCCCTGTTGAAATCAGATTTTTCTTCAAATCTGGAACATGCCTTACCTACTTCAATAGCCACTGATTTCCATTTTGTCATTTTATGAAAACTGTACCCATTCCAATGATTTTACAGGGTTTATCATCACCCAATTGAACCTGTCCAAAATCTCCTTGAACATAATCATGAAAATATTTCTTATCATGGGTGGCATGGAATGAGGCCCCTGAATCTACCACCCAAGAATTAGTAATATTTTCTAAAGAAAGAATCAAAGCATCTTGTAACACCTCACCTGTCACATTTGCTTCATGACTGTTTTCTTGCTGTGCATCTCCTTCTTTTCCCTTCCGAGACTTGCAGTCCTTCTTCAGGTGTCCTTTCTTCCCACATTTCCATCACACTATCCCTGATCTGGACTTGGATTTGCCTTTTATTGACTTAATGCGATATACTAGGCTCTTTCCTCTTTCCATTTTTCTTCCCCTAGTCTCCGCAGTCAAAGCATTACCTGATGTCTCACCGGAGCTTTTCCGTCACATTTCCTCACTAAGGATTGCATCAACAACTTCATCAAACTTTAAAGTACTAGATCCAGAGATAGAGTTACTAATGGCCCTAACTAAACCATTCCAACTTTCTGGCAATGAGCACAGAAATAACAGAGCCCTAAAATCATCATCAAAATCTACCCGTACAAAGCTTAACTGACTTGTAACTGTATTAAAATCATTTAAATGGTTTGCAACAGATCCACCTTCTGACATCTTCATATTAAATAAAAGATTCATAAGAAATACCTTAATTGACGGCAAGGGTTTTTCATATAGTTTGGCTAATGCAGAAATTAAACCATGTGTTGTCGTTTCCTTTGAAATATTGAACACTACCGACGCCGCTAGGCACAACCGTATTGTTCCAAGTGCCTTTCTGTCGAGAATATCCCATTCTATGTCTGTCATCCTCATCAGATTCTTTGTCTTTCCGCTCAATGGTAGGTATAGATCTTTCTGATATAGACAATCTTCCATCTGCATCTTCCATAGCCGGTAGTTTTGGCTATTGAATTTTTCGACCCTAAACCTACCATCTTCCACCATTGCTCCCACTCGAACCAGTAACCCTTCTCTCCTACGAGTTTATCAGCCAAATAGACCTTCGGCTCTGATACCAATTATTAGAAAATTATATATTACCAACAATGGAACACATAAAATATTACAGAAATATAAACACAAAAAACGCATAAAACAAGAGAGACATAGATATACGTGGTTCACCCAGTTTGGGCTACATCCACGGAGAAACAACCGGTCCTTCTTTTATTATATTATCCTACAAACTGAAGAGATACAACCTACAACAGATTCACTGTAACACCCTCTTCGCTCTCGATCTTCTCTCTCTTTCTCACTTAGAATACAGATCTGCATAGACGCAGTACAATTCCCTCATATATAGTGAGGGGTTTCCTTCTAGGGAAAAAACCCTAAATTAAACATAACTTCTACCGTTAGATCACCTTCCTAATGAACGACCCTGATTGACTAGAAATTACTAGACTTTTACAAGGCAATTTACATCTATTTTTGGCCCTACCGGGGGACTGCTAGCCCCCAAACCCCCCAGTCGGGGGGGATTTAGTCCCCCGCACCCCCCCGCGTGGAGGGGTGTACAATCTTCATGGGATATACATCTAGCTGAGACATTTGAATACAGAGGATAACCCCTGAATTTATCAGTAGAGTCACCACCCTTCCTCTTGGGATGCCTTCGAGTAAGGATGAGAAACCAATTGGCCAGGCTGCCAAGAAAAAAAATTTCCAAAACAATGAAACCCATATAGAGGATAAAAATGGCATTAGAAGGGCTAGCATACCATATCCTTGGGATAAGTTTAGCTACCAAATAATCAAATACATTTCCTGTGAGGGGAGGCATAGCATTGTCTATGGTTATCACTTTAGAATCCTTCATGAATTAAGGTATGGCATGGACACTCCAGCCCCTTAGAAGCTCAGCATCCCCTACTTCCTCCTGTAGTCCCTCATTGACTCCAGCAGTAAAGCTCAAGCAGGGAATTCAAAGTAGCTAGCCCACCATGGGTTAATCAAAATCCTAGTGGAAGAATCTCTCCATACATTTACACTCCCTATAGTATGGGAAGTCTTCTGAAACATGACAGTTGAGGATGACATAAAGGCGCTAACGTATGATATCAGTACTACTGGCAGTGAGGAGGAAGAGCAGCAAGGGGGAGAAGGTGAAGCCATTGGTGACTTAGCAGAACAAGGAAGGAAGGAGGAAGAAACTACGATAGAGGAGGAGAAAGCTAAAGAAATAGAGTAGGAAGAAACTGAGCAAACAGAGACAGAAAAAGAGACAAAAGGAGGAGAAAAAGAGGCAGAAAAGGCAAAACAAGGAGAAGGGTCTCCTGAGACTTTGGAAAGGGAGACAACAGCTACCTTCACTGCCCTCGGTACACCAATTAATCCAAAACAAAAGAGGAAAAGGCAGACCTCCATGTATTTCAGGGCTAGGAAGAGCACAAGAATCAAAACAGAGAAACCTCATCCCTCTTCAAAAGTGACAATTGCAATTGAAGATTCACCCTCTACCCAAGGAAAAGAATGCCCTTCCAAGGAACCTATCACATATGAAAGGGGGACTCCTATATCTCCCACATGGAAAGAAAAGATAGAACTACAGGACCCAAAAACAGCACTACTGGAGGCTCAGACAGTTCTACAGGAGACACTGTCAAAACCACAAGAGACCGAAAAGCTTGAGGAAAGGATGGAAAGACAACCAAAAGTAAAGGAGGAAGAAACAGAGCTATAAGAACCTGATCCCCAGCCTAGTCTTGTCTCCTACTACAATCTACTTGAGGAAGGAAGGATAATTCCATAAAAATTTTCAATTCCACTATTCTTTGAATTAGAGAAAGAGAGAATAAGGACACATAGGTGGATGCAAATAGCCAAATCCAAAAAAGTTGAGGATATTGGCCATATGGAAGGCAAACTCAGAGAAATGGGCAGAGAGTTGAGTGCTGTCAGACATAGGGAAGCAATTACAAGAAGCCACCTCGAAACTGAAAATGAATTGCTAAGGAGGTAGCTGCAAGAGAAAGAGACCCAGCTGGCATGCATCACCAACTTATCCATGGAGGCATTGCAATGTAGAACACCAGAAAAATCATATGGCCTATACCTCAAGGACTAATGGTTACAATTTCAGATAAAGACTTTGGCACAAAGAGACACAATGCCTTTCCAAGATTACAGGCAGATTATGGATCTGTGTGACCAAAGCACATCAGAGGATAAGACAAATATGGAAGAATTCTACCTACATAACATGGCCCTCATCAACATGAATGTGTGGGACCCCAATGCCAGGCTAGGGGACTTGCAACTAATGGTCATGGCCTCATGGATGAACCATGAAGAGTTGAGGGCAGCAGAAATAAGAAGATTGATGATAAAAGAGCAGAATGAGCCATTAATGATAAGAGCTGAGCCATCAGATCCCATGGCACTCATCAGCACACACAACCTGCTTGCCAATAATCCTCAGATTGCCCCTAAATATATAAGTGATCAGGCACAAGCCATTGCACACTTTGAGGATATGCAAAGGCTACTTGGGGATGACTGTGTGCATGCATGTATGAGGAGATGGAACACCTTACCACATAGTCTGCAGATCAGGGAATATCATAACCCCATGAGGATGAAAGAGGCATTGAGAAGAGTGCCAATGTACAAGCGCTCCATGTAGAGGTTGAAGGTCAACAGGATTGGCCTCAAACTGAGTCTTCCACTGCTGTTAGGCATGTTGGAAGGCAGAAGAGAAGAAGAAGAGGAGGAGAAGTGGGAAGAGATAGAAAGGAAGACAAGATTCTATGACAAAGAAGAGGAGACTACATCAGAAGCTTGGGATGCTAGGGAGGCCACCAAGGCCATAGGAGATGAGGAGATGGACTAAGTTGCTCAGAGGATGAGCAACACCTTCAGTAGGGGGTGATGATGAGCCTCATAAATGGGTAATTATATGGGCTCATTTTACCTCCTAACTTAGTCAAATCAACCATTCTCTTATATTATTTTGTGATTTTCTGATTATATTTATGCTTGTGGAGTGAGTTGAGTTAGTTATGATGCTATGTGGTCTAACATTTGTTTAATGTAGATTATTGATGAATTTTGAAGTCAAAGTCAAGGATCCAGTGGACAAAGGGTAGCAATAACTCAAAGTGGACAAAGGAGAGGACTTATAGGAGGGAATCCCCTCATTTATTACTCCTCACTTTGAATTCCCCTTCATTCATCTCAGAGTACAAGCAACCAAATCTTGCACTAGAAGGCAACCGAGCAAGTGGAGGATGACTGATGATTCTCTCAAGTTTTGGGAGCCAAGCCTCCCTGATTTTAAGGAAGCTATTGGTGTCTTCATTTGTATAAGTAGAGAGGCCTAGGGCCTCACTAGGGTCAGATTTTTGTTGAATTTTTGCTTATGTAAACTCTGCTCCAACTTCGAGCTCATTATTTTTGAGGCAGTTTCATGTAATCTTGTTATTGTTTTGATAATAAAGATGGAATCCTTTTTGAGCTAGCACCGTGTTACCTCAGAGGGCTAAAGCTCTTGGGTTAGGGCCCAATCCAAGCAGCCAAGCTCCTCTTTACTTGTATTTGTATGTTTTATTTCAATTTGTAGATCAAGTTGTTGTTAAATGTACTTCTTTGATGGTTAAGAATAGGTTGCCTTTTGTAGGTTTTAACCCCGTACAGAAATTACCTGCATACGAATTCTAAAACAAAGAAAATAAAAAATGCGAGAGCATAAAACATAAAAAACATATATACAAAGATTTCCCCTGGATCGCAAAACCAGGACAACCATGGACCGAAAACCATCACGTCTAAAAAAGCAAGTGCGAAAATCATGCACACAACCATAGGTGGGTCCACCCATCCTAACATAGGGTCCAAAACCAAAATTTCCTGGGGCGCTTCCCCGAACCCCACAAAGTGGGGTTATGGGTACCCATCAAACCCCCTGTGACCCCTCCCCCTCTAACCCCCAATTAACTATGTGTGCTAGCCGTGGAAAAAATATAACACAACCCAACATTCTCAAACTTGTTGTTTTCTTTCCATAGGGGACCACAAGAGAGCTTAGTCATTTCTCCAGCCCTGCAACACCTATTGTCTCTCTACACCAAGAGAACTTCTCAGAGTTCACAGATTTTTTCAATGCATCTACAGTATTCTTCAAAGTGTCCACCTTTACTAGCAACACCTTTTTGTCTTCTATCATATCCCTCACAAAGTGATACTGAACATCAATGTGCTTTGTCTTTGAATGATATGCGGGGTTCTTTGCTAAGAAAATTGCACTTTGGCTGTCATAGTCTATCCTTATAGCTTCGTGTACTAACCCCATACTTGAACACAATCTCTACAACCGAACAACTTCCTTGCTTGAATGAGTGGCTGCGATGTATTCTGCCTCAGTAGTTGATAGTGCCACTACAGATTGTTTCTTACTCATCCAACTCACTGCACCTCCAAATAGGTTAAACACATACCCACTTGTAGATCTTCTCTGATCCAGATCTCCAGCACAGTCTGCATCAACAAAGGCACGAATATCCAACATTCTACCCAATCCTGCTCTTCCTTGGTAGAAAAAACCATAATCACTAGTGCCATGCAAATACCTAAAAACCTGCTTCACTGTTGTTCAGTGCTCCTTCCCTGGTTTTGACGTAAACCTGCTCAATACTCCCACTGCATGTGCAATGTTTGGTCTAGTATAGACCATTGCATACACCAGGCTACTGACTTCACTTGCATATGGAACACGGGACATGTCCTCTTCCTCTTCTTGTGTCTTGGGACACTGTTCAGCAGATAACCTCACACCTATAGGAATAGGAACCTTCACCGGTTTACTATCCTGCATATTAAACCTCTGTAGTATTGTCTCGACATACTTCCTCTAGTTTAACCAGAGCTTCCTCTTTGCCCAATCTCTTTTAATTTCCATGCCCAAAATATAGTTTTCAGCACCAAGATCTTTCATGTCGAATTTGGAGGCCAATTGGGTCTTCAAATCCTGGATAATTTCTTTGTCATTTCCAACCAGCATCATATCATCCACATATAAGACTAGATAAATAACACGGTCACCAATTAATTTAAAATACACATAGTGATTTGCTTTGCTTCTGTTGAAGCCAAGTCCCCGTATAAATGTATCAAATTTCTGATACCACATCCTTGGTGACTATTTTAACCCAAACAGAGACTTTTTTAACTTTCATACCAATTCGTTCTTACCCTTCACTGTAAAGCCTTCAGGTTGCTTCATGTATATTTCCTCTTCTAGATCCCTGTGAAGAAATGATGTCTTCACATCCATCTATTCTACCTCAAAATCAAAAGTAGCAGCAACAAATAAAAGTAATCTAATAGAAGTTACCTTGGCAATAGGAGAAAAAATATCACTAAAATCAATTCCCGACACCTGGGAATAACCTTTCGTTGCCAATCGAGCTTTTTATTTCTCCACCTTTCCTTCTACATTTTTCTTCTTCTTGAATCCATTTGCTGCCAATGGGTTTCCTTCCAACCAGCCACTCCACCAGATCCCAAGCCTCATCTTTGTGCAAAGATGCCATTTCATCTACCATGGCCTCTTTCCAGAGTTTTCTGTCCTTTGAATCTACTGCTTCCTTCATAGTTCTGGGATCATCATCAGTAACAGACAAAGCAAAATTTGAATAGAAAGCAAATGGACTATACCTTTTTGGCTGCCTTCTTTCTCGAATTGATCTTCTAACACCCGGAGTTTGTGGCTCTTCATCTTCTGATTCCTCCTCTACTGTAGAGTTTGATCCTTCCTCCTTTAGCTCAAACTCTATCTTCCCAGGTTCCTTTGGTTGGAATTCATGTTTAATAACATCTTTCACCTCTCTAAACACCACATCTCGACTATACACAACCTTCCTTGTTACTGGGTTCCAAAGCTTATAACCTTTTAAACCATCCTTATACCCAATAAAGATGCACTTTTCAGATTTACTATCCAACTTGGTTCGTTTCTCCTTTAGAACATGTACATATGAATCACATCCAAATACCCTCAGATGTGAAAGAGAGGGCTTCTTACTAGTCCATAACTCTAGTGGAGTCTTATCCTCCAATGTTGATGAAGGTGACCTATTGACCAAGTAACATGCAGTATCCACCGCCTCTGCCCAGAATTCCTGTCCGAACTTGGAACCACTGAGCGTGCTTCTTGCCCTTTCCATCAACGTCTTATTCATTCTTTCTGCAACTCCATTTTGATGTGGTGTATATGGAGTAGTCTTTTGCCGTGCTATACCACACTTCTTACAGAATTCTTCAAATTCCTTACTGCAGAACTCTCCACCGTTATTTGTCCTCAACACCTTTATCTTCTTCTCTGTATGGTTTTCCACCAGAGCCTTGAATTCTTTAAACCTGTCAAAGTCTTCAGATTTCTTCTTAAGGAAATATATCCATGTATTCCTTGAGAAGTCATCTATAAATGATACATAGTACACAGACTTACCCAGTGATGGAACCTTCACCGGTCTAAACACATCACTATGCACAAGCTCTAATATATGTTTCGCCCTCTTACTACCAGAGGGGAAACTCACCAGCTTCTGCTTCCCATATACACAATTTTCATAGAAATCAAAATCCAGAGAGCTATTACTTATACCTTTTACCATACCTTTACCATGAAGTATTCGAAGGCCCTTCTCTCCAATATGTCCAAGCCTTTGATGTCACATCATGGTCTTCTCTTCAAAGACCACTAGATTTTCTACTCCACTTTCAAGAACCACAAAACTGTTGCACCCATCAATAACAGTGCTACTTTGCAGCTTGTACATAGTTCTAATTCGAACTCCCCACATCAATACCACTGCTCCTCGACCATTTTGCAGGTATCCTTCTCGAACATTCCTTTTTACACCTGCATCATACAACTTGCTTACATAAATCAAATTTACGGCCAATGCAGGAATATGCAGAACACCTGAAAGTGTTCTAACCCTTCAACCTTGCAACTTCAACTTTACTTTTCCGTAACCAATGATTCTAGCCTTCCTATCATCCCCTAAGAAGACATCACCACCATCATATTTCTCATACTCGCAGAACCACTCTCTATGGGGAGTGAAGTGAAAGGATGCGCCTGAGTCAATCAACCATGCCTCATGATCTACATGTGTACTTGAAGAAGGCAAGTACACATCCCCACCTTCATCTAAGGTGGTTTTCACCTCTGTAGAAGGAGTATCATCAGATCCCTTTCCTTTATCAAGAGCTTTAGATTTACAGTCCCTTTTGTAGTGCCCTTCCTTTCTGCATTTCCAGCACACCACCTTTATAGGTTTTCCTTGAGATTCAGATCTCCGTATAAATTTAGATCTCCCACTCGATGACTTATTTTTGTTTCTGTTCTGGGGCCGTCCTCGTATAGACAAGGCATCACCATTCTGGTTCTCCATATTCTTCCATCTCATCTCCTCCATCAGCAAGGATGAGACTATTTCATCAAACTGCAAGGCAGATGCATTGCTACCTATTGCAATAACCAGACTATCGCACGAATCTGGTAGAGAACACAACAAACTGATGTACTTATCTGCATCTGAAATTTTAATATCAATAGATGCTAACTGACTTACCATAGTATTAAATGCTTTCAAATGCTTTGTCACCAAGTCTCCATCTTTCATCCTCAGGTTATACAGTTTTTTCCGCAGGAACAGTTTATTCACTAGAGACTTAGATTGGTACAAAGTCCCTAACTTTTCCCACAAAGCCTTTGCCGTATCTTCCCTTGATACATTCAGCAATACCGAATCTGAGACACACAATCGTATTGTGCTCTTTACCTTCCAATCCAACTTCGTCCATTCTTCATCGGACACTCCCATTGGTTTAGTATCTGTATCTACCATGATCCATTGATCTTTATCCACCAAAAGATCCTCCATCTTCAGTTTCCACAACTCAAAACTCTGACCATTAAATTTCTTGATCTCTATCGTTCCACTGCTCTCCATATTCTTTTTCCACCAGAATCGATCTCGCAGATCTCCCACTGAACAAGGTCTACCACAGGCTCGAGCGAAACCCCTCAGCAACAAAGGCGTCCCCTTGAAGCCAAAACTACTCTCATACCAAATGTAGGTTTTAACCCCATACAGAAATTACCTACATATGAATTCTAAAACATAGAAAATAAACAATGCGAGAGCATAACACATAAAACACATATACATAGAGATCTCCCCTAGATCCCAAAACCGGGACTACCAGCTTGATTTTTCATTATGTTCCTTTCAATGTTACAATACATATTTATACATGTCGAAGCATCCAATACCATTGACCGAAAAACCATCACGTCCATTACCATGGACCAAAAACCATCGCATCCAAAAAACATGTGCGAAAATCATGCACAAAACCATAGGTGGGTCCGTCCATCCTAAAATAGGGTCCAAAACCAAAATTTTCCAGGGCATCACCCCGGACACCATAAAGTGGGGTTATGCGTACCCCTCAAACCCCCTGTGACCTCCCCCCCCTCTAACCCCCGGTTAACTACGTGGGCTAGTCGTGGAATGAATATAACACAACCCAACACCTTTGATGACCCAGTAGTTTGCTTCTATTTGTGCTTTCTGTAGTGGGTTAGGCACTGATAAAGAGAAGATTCAAAAGGTTAGCAATAGTTTCTTGGCCTCTCTTCCTCCCTTTGGGACCATGATTTGAGGCAAAGACCCTCTTGCTACCCCAAAAACATAGATTTTCCTTATTCTTAGGACTTCTAGTGTTTGCAGCTTTTTAGTAGGTTAATAGTCCAGTTCTTCTTTGCTTCTTTTCTTCTTCATCATGCTCACTTCTTTATTTTCAATAGTCTTCTTTCATGCTTTCATTTCTTGTAGCATTTCTCAACATTTCCTTTCATAGATCATAGTTTAGACTAGTTTGACGCAAAACTTTGTTTTTCTAGATGCACTCATTTCATTACTTGTTTCATCTTATTGGTTGGCTGTCAGTTCCTTCGCATCAGATCTCTTCTTGCAGTAGACTAGCTTATCAACCATCACATCCTCTATCTGATCCATGCCCTTCAGGGCGCCCAAACCTCACCTCAATTCTGCCTTAGTTTCTTACATTTTTCATAGAACTTCTTCCTCTCTCCTCGAACAAACCCAATCAGTCTCCTCTCTCCTGGTGATTCTTGGTAGACCCTAGGTGCCTTAAAACCTCATTTCAACCTTCATCCACCTTTTCCACACACTCTCACACCCTCAAAACAGTTAAAATTGCTCTCAACCTCCTCCTGTAGTGGCCCTATTTTCCTCCTGTAGATTTCCTGTGTCCTACTGTAGATTTTCCTACAGGCTTTCTTTTAAAGGCTGAGTGTGGGAAAAGCCTCCAGAAGGCCACCTGAGACCTCCTAGAACCCATCCACACCATCCTACTTCCTCTCAAGTCCCAAAACCACCTTCCAACGCCACCTATTTGCCGCCACATTCAAACACAATAAATTACATGCATGTCAATTTCACATAAAAGTACATAAAAATCCAAAAATATGTCTTTTTCTTATTTACTTCCCGAAATAACATAGTTAGATGTTGTTTACTTCCTTAAATAGGTAATGGCATTCCTTTCATGATTTTCATAGCGCTTTCTGCAAAAGTAGAAGTAATTGGTTAATTAGGGTTTACTAGGTTTGCTTTACATTTCAGTCTTTCTCCTTTCTGCAATTAGAATAGTATCTGTAGAGTAATATTTCTCTCCTTTCATCAAATATAGAGCTTCTTATAGAATCCAAAGAAGTTGGCTTGAGCTCCTAGTGATCTTGCACTAGCTAACCAAGTGACAACCTGCAGTAAGAACTAGTATTGTGCATACAACACCTTTCGCTTCCAAGTTTGTTACAAACTACCGAATTGATAAGAGTAAAGTAGGTAACCCAAGAGTCGCAACATTATTGCTGCAATACTCGTGCTCCCCAATAAGATTTTTATATTTTTTATTCTTTAAAATATATAAAATTATGGATGGTATAATTCAATAATTTGATAATATTTTTAGTCATATACATGATCTAGCTATTGAAATTACAGTTTTCTCAATTGTTTTTGGATGTGAAACTCTATTTCATGTCTTGGATTTACAAATTTTCAGCTTTACCTATAGAACATAAATATTCAAAAATTATAATCACATTGTGTGACCAAATACCTTTTTAGATGCATTATCCATTAGATTCATTGGCTTTCCATCCATGCAATCTTCAGTGTTTTCACTCTTTAAATTTTAAATTAAATTGAAATTTCTCTCTTTTTTAAACATCTGTCCATTTCATTCTTCCCTATGCATGCCTGTTGCATTCCTCCTGCCATCCTTTTCTTTCCTCACTGTAGATTCTATTCGATACCACAATATTTTTCATTCTGAGCAAGCCCAACAACAAAAGATGTGTGTTGCAAGTACCCTCTCCTATGGAACAATTCATGGCAAATTGTTGTGATGTTCTACTCAACAATATTTGAAGTGGCTACAGAGTCCACTTGGCTTTGTAGAAAACCATGGCAAATATAATTCGTTTGTTTGAATCTTGCAAATTATGTTGAAATATTACTTTCAATTGCAGCGCCAAAACCGCCAGTTCCCCGCACCGCTTTTTACCGAATGGTGGTAATTCTCTGGGGGGCAGCGAGCACACTCATCAGCTGACACGTACCCTGAGCGGTTTGCCAATACAACTTTTCCCCAGCATGTAAAGTTCGGTAAAAAAGGGCCATGCGATTTTGCCGACAACCGTCCCATTGGGTACACTCCTCTGGGCTGCCCGTACTAGTAAATGAATACGGATTCACATTGCAAGGCCTGCACCATGGAGCTATTTATTACTTGACGTGAATTGGCATTTTCATTGATCGCCAACTTTATCAGTGAAGTAATTAATATAAGTTTACTACGATTGTTGAATGTAGGTGAAGTTTTTAATTTTATTGTTTTTAATTCACGGGAGTAGTTTTTTTTACGATACAAGTAAAATGTAATGTCATGTTTTTTTGTTGTTGAAGATGCAAGGTAATGCACAACAGTGCAAAAGTAAGAAGTGAAAAAATTACACACAGCAATGTTAATTTTTCAGGAGAGACAGAGTGAAGTTTTTTTTTGAACTGCCTCTGAAGCAGTGTTGTTGTAATCCCTCTGTTAGAGGAAGACTATCATAACAGTTAGTTTTGTTAATGAATAGAAGTTTTTTTTGTGTGAAACTCTGTCTTCCCAAACATTTTTAGTTTTTCTGTGTTAAGAAATAGAGAATTATTCTTTTTCGTTTTTGTTCTGGAATTATCAGAAATTCCCAACATGGTATCAGAGCGTGTCCAGACTCTTTGAAGGTGTCAAAGAAGCTGAAGGAAGTATTTCCTGTTGCAGTAGCTTCTCCAGTAGAGTGAAGACTCAGTCAAAAAAGAATCCAAGGTATTCCTCAAGTTAGTTTTTTGTGTTACTGTTGAGGACAGTCAGTTATTTTAAATACACAGTCAAGTATTTTGAAGCATAGTTAAGAGTGCAAGAATGGCTGGAGCCAGCACTAGCATGGGTATCTGTAATACTCATCTCCCACAATTTAATGAGAAAAACTATGACTATTGGGCAATAATAGTGAGAGCTTTTCTTGCTTCCCAAGACTTATGGGAATTTGTTGAGGATGGTTTTGAAGAACCAGCAAATGAAAATGAGTTTAATAATTTAACTCAGGCAGAGAAAGATCTTTTGAAGAGCAATAAGAAGAAGGATTCTAAATCCCTCTACTTTTTGTATCAAGCAGCGCATGAGAGTGTGTTTCCAAGGATAGTAGCAGCCAAGAGATTCAAAGAAGCATGGTAAACTCTCAAGATAGCCTATCAAGGCATGGAGAAAGTGAAGACAACAAAACTACAATTGCTGAAGAGAGATTTTGAGACTCTCTGCATGAAGGAGTCAGATAATATTGACTCATTATTCACACATGTGATTGATCTAGTCACACAGATAAGGTCTCATGGAGAGATTCTTGAAGAAAGGAGGATTGTGGAGAAACTATTGAGGATCCTACCCTCAAGGTTCAATGTGATTGTCACCACCATAGAAGAGACAAAGGATCTCACAAACTTCTCAGTTGATGAACTACATGCATCACTGATAACACATGAGCAGAGATTGAGTAGAAATGAAAAATCATCTCTAGAGCATGCCTTTAAGACCCAGATGTTCTTTGGAAGAAGAAGAGGTCAAGGCAGACGAAACAAGAGAGGAAGAGGCAGAAGCCAAAACAGAGGTGGAAGAAACAGTCCAGCAAATGCTCAAAGAAGAGGCAGCAATCCAAATCAAAACCAAGGCCAAGGCAGCAGCCAACAAAGTCGACAACATCATGCTCAAGGACAAAGGCATGATAAATCCAATGTCCAATGTCACTTGTAAAAAATATGGGCATTATGCAAATGAATGTAGGAAGAAGCAGCATGATATGAGTAATAGAACTAGTGCAAATTTCACTAGAAAAAATATCAGCCAAGATAATTTGTTTTTAGCCTATAATATGACTGAAGCAAAGAGTGAAGATGTATGGTTCCTAGACTTCGGTTGCAGTAACCATATGACAAGAAACATAGCCCTATTTTCTATGTTAGATCAGAGTGTGAAGTCACAAGTCACACTAGGGACTGATAGAAAAGTTTCTCTTATGGGAAAAGGAGAACTAAATGTCTTAACAAGGAAAGGTGAAAAGAAAATCATAGCAGATGTTTATTATGTTCCTGGAATGAAATGTAACCTCATAAGTATTGGAAAACTTATTCAAAAGGGGTACAATGTTTTCTTTGTGGATGATGTATGCACCATCATGGATAAAACACCCAGAAAACAATGTATTGCTGAAGTGAAGATGACAAGGAACAGGATGTTTCCTCTCAGAATGAAAGCAGATTTAAAAAATGGAGAAGAAATAGAAGCAGTGACACAAGAGGCTTTCCAAAGCGAACCAAAAGATGAAAATTGGTTGTGGCACTTGAGATTTGGACATCTCAACTTTGGAGGTCTTAACTTGTTGAATAGAAAAGGAATGGTAAGAGGATTACCATTGATAGAGAAACCAGACAGCCTTTTGTGAAGGTTGTATCTTAGGGAAACAACAGAGAGAAAGTTTTCTATCTGGGAAAAGCATAAGGACAAAAGCACCCTTAGAGATTGTCCACTTAGATTTATGTGGACCAATGCAAACTCCATCACTTGCAAGTAGCCACTATATGCTAACATTTATTGATGATTTTACTAAAAAAACTTGGGTTTATTTCCCGAAGAACAAAAGTGAAGTGTTTGAAAGATTTTGCAATTTCAAAGCACTTGTAGAAAACCAAAGTGGGTTGCATATCAAAGTTCTAAGAACTGATAGAGGAGGTGAGTATATCTCCAAAGAATTTCTACGTTTTTGTAGAGAAAATGGAATTCATAAGCAGTTTACCACTAGGTACACTCCGCAGCAAAATGGAATTGCTGAAAGGAAGAATAGGACAATCATGGATATGGCGAGGTGTATGTTAAAGGCAAAGAATTTGCCAAATGATTATTGGGCTGAAGTTGTACAATGTGTAGCGTACATTTTGAATAGATGCCCTACAAAAGCAATCATGAATAGAATGCCAGAAGAAGCATGGAGTGGGACAAAGCAAGGAGTCACCGACATGAAAGTTTTTGGATGTGTGGCTTATGCACACATTCCAGATCAACTAAGGAAGAAGTTGGACAGCAAAGAGGAGAAATGTATTTTCATTGGATACAGTGAGGAATCCAAAGCTTATAGGTTGTATAACCTATCCACCAAAAAGCTTATTGTGAGTAGAGATGTTCAGTTCATTGAGGAGGAAGCTTGGGATGTAAGCATAGAGAAAACAATGAATGTTAAAAACTCCTTGTCTCATGATGAATATGATGAGGAGATGGCTGAAATACATCCCCCAACAGCAACAGCAACACAAGGGTAGCAAGGGACACCGTTGAGGAGAAATGAAAGTGCTTCTCCAAGCACACCACAAGGAGGAAATTCAAGTGCTTCTTCAAGCACTTGTACAGCAAATGAAAAGGTAAGAAGTTCAGAAATTTAAGTGACATTTATGAACAAGAGGCAATAGATGAAGGTATGAACTCTTTGTTTGCTTTATATTGTCATGTTGATGACCCTGTTCATTTCGAAGAAGCAATTAAGGATAGGAAATGGATAGAAGCTATGGATGAGGAGATCAATGCCATAGAAAGAAACAAGACATGGGATTTAGTTGAACTACTAAAAAAAAAAGGAAGTCATTAGAGTTAAATGGGTCTACAAGACCAAGAGTAATGTTGAAGGCAAGACTTGTTGTCAAAGGATATAAGCAGCAACATGGGAGAGACTATGAGAAAACTTTCGCACCGGTTGCTAGAATGGAAACCGTGAGAGAACTGTTGTATATAGCAGCACAAAACAAGTGGAAAATTTACCAAATGGATGTGAAGTCAGCATTCCTAAATGGAGTGTTAATGGAAGAGGTTTACATTAAACAACCTCTAGGCTATAAAAAGAAAGGCCAAGAGCACAAAGTGTGCAGATTGAAGAAAGCTCTTTATGGGATGAAGCAAGCACCAAGAGCGTGATATAGTAGGATAGATTCCTATCTACTGGAAAATGGATTTGAAAAGTGTGAGGGAGAACCCACCCTCTACATCAAAGAAAAGGATGGTAAAATACTAATTGTTGTGTTATATGTTGATGATGTTATTTTCACAGGTAATGATGATTATCTTATTGAAAATTTCAAAACAGTCATGAAAGAAGGATTTGAAATAATTGACATGGGTTTGCTGAGATACTTCTTAGGAATATAAGTAGAGCAAAATGGAAATGGGATTTTTATCTCACAAGCGAAATATGTTAATGAAGTGTTGGAAAGATTTAATATGCATGAGAGCAAAGCAGCAATCACTCCCACAGTTATTGGATAAAAACTCAGCAAAGAGGACAACAGCAAGGATTTTGATCCTAGTTTGTACAAGAGCATAGTTGGCAGCCTCATGTATTTGACTGCAACTAGGCCGGATATAATGCATATTGTTAGTTTGATTTCTAGATTCATGGAGAGGCCAAAAGAAGCACATTGGCAGGCAGCAAAAAGGATTCTGAGGTATGTTAAAGGTACTAAAAGGTTTGGCATTTTATATACTGCTTCAGAATGTTTAGATTTAATTGGATACACTGATAGTGATTGGGCTGGAAGTGTAGATGATCGGAAAAGCACATCCGGTTATGTTTTTCACATGGGTTCAGGAGCCATTTCATGGGCTTCTAAAAAAAAGCCTATTGTAACGTTGTCTACAGCAGAGGCAAAATATGTGGCAGCTGCAGTAGCAGCGTGTCAAGCAATTTGGATGAGAAGGATGTTAAGGAGTTTATGCCAAGAGAAAGCAAAAGGAACTGTGATTTTTTGTGACAATAGCTCAGCTATTTCATTATCCAAGAATTCTGTGTTTCATAAGAGAACGAAACACATTGACACAAAGTTTCATTACATCAAGGAATTGATAAACAATGGAGAAATTGTTTTAGAACACTGTAGAACTCAGGAGCAGGTTGTAGATTTTCTGACCAAACCATTGAGGCAGAAAAGTTTTGAGTTTTTGAGGAAATGTCTGGTATGACTGATAACCCAGAAGTTGAAATCAAAGGGGAGTGTTGAAATATTACTTTCAACTGCAGTGCCAAAACCGCTAGTTCCCCGCACCGCTTTTTACCGAATGGTGGTAATTCTCCGGGGGGCAGTGAGCACACTCATTAGCTGACACGTACCCTGAGCGGTTTGCAAATACAACTTTTCCCCGGCGCATAAAGTTCGGTAAAAAAGGGCCGTGCGATTTTGCCGTCAACCGTCCGATTGGGTACACTCCTCTGGGCTGCCCGTACTAGTAAATGAATACAGATTCACTTTGCAAGGCCTGCACCATGGAGCTATTTATTACTTAAAGTGAATTGGCATTTTCATTGATGGCCAGCTTTATCAGTGAAGTAATTAATATAAATTTACTACAGTTGTTGAATGTAGGTGAAATTTTTAATTTTACTATTTTTAATTCAGGGGAGTAGTTTTTTTTAAGATACAAGTAAAATGTAATGTCATGTTTTTTTCTTGTTGAAGATGCAAGGTAATGCACAGCAGTGCAAAAGTAAGAAGTGAAAAAATTGCACAAAGCAGTGTTAATTTTCCAGGAGAGACAAAATGAAGTTTTTTTTTTTGAACTGAAGCAGTCTTGTCCTCTGTTAGAGGAAGACTATCCTAACAGTGAGTTTTGTTAATGAATACAAGTTTTTTTTTTGTGTAAAACTCTTCCCAAACATTTTTAGTTTTTCTCGTTAAGAAACAGAGCAATGTTAGTTTTTGTTCTGGAATTATCATAAATTCCCAACAAATTAGAATGCGATCACTTGCGCATATTAGATTTTTTTTAAGCTATATTTTTTCGTTCTTTGTCAACATTTCATGGATAAATTGTCTCTAATTTATTTATTTTTACATGCAGGCCTCCACCCTGATCTGATCAATAGTGAAGCAAATTAGACCGCGATCACCTCCGCATATTAGATTTTCTTAAAGCTATAGTTTTTCGTTCTTTTTCAATATTTCATGGATAAATTGTCTCTAATTTATTTATTTTTACATGCAGGCCTCCACCACTCTCATCTGTTTAAGAATGAAGCAAATTAGACTGCGATCACCTACGGATATTAGATTTTCTTAAAGCTATATTTTTTCGTTCTTTGTCTATATTTCTTGGACAAATTGTCTATAATTTACTTATTTTTACATGCAGGCCTCCACCACCCTTATCTGATCAATAATGAAGGCCATTAGTGTCATCAAGAATCTATAGAGACATGATTTGATTTGGTGGATGGAGTTGAACAATGTCGCAGTAATAAACATCTTCGTAATATGTCTTGCAATGGTACTATGTTATTTCAAATTCGTGAAGTTATTTACTTGCTGCACTAATGTAGTGCAATGTAGTGCAATGCACTGCATTTGTAATATTGAAGCGCTAAGATAATGCTCAATGCAATATGTTGTGAATGTTTTGTTCTTGAAGTTTGACAATTCATAACTGACCACCATAATTTACTAATGCGATTTAATTCTTTGTATCTTAAATTGATGTGCAATGTAGATAGTATAATTTCACCACCATAAAATTTGTGCATACGAAAGAAATTGCGTAACTACTTACTCAGAATCCAATCATTGTATTGATAATTGTGTTTTGTTTTATCTGTTTTAGGTGAAGTTCGGATTTAGGTAAAGCATTATCTGATAGTGCATCAAATCAAATGGTTTCAATTTCTATAGTATATGTTTTCCTTGAGATTTTGGAATTTGAAGACTAGATCAAATGAATAACTATTCTGGTAAGTGAACCTCTAATCAAATACGTGTGAAAATGAATAATTGGAATATTAGTTTTAAACAACTAGATGATAAAACTATTAATCTTTTCTTTGAACACTACACAATATAGAAATATTTTCTGTAATAATTTTCTGTGTTACAGCATGCGATATTTTTTTGTGTTACAACATGAAGTTTGCTCTATCAATCTGCATCGTAAAGTACATTCGCACCAGTGGAGTGGACACTCAGGTTTTGGCATGATCATAAAATCATTACTTTACTTTAGGCATTTAAACATTACATACTCATTAGGGTTTGTCATTCATTTTAGGCATGAGGTTTTGGCATGATCATAAAATCATTATTTTTGGAATTCAAGCATTAGATACTCATTAGGGTTTTCTATTTATTTTATCTTTTATTTGTTTTTATTTTAAATTAATGTGTAATGTCGATAGGTATAATTTCTCCGTCCTAAAATTTGTCCATATAGAAAAAATTGCCTAACTACTTACACACGTACCCATCACTGCATTAATAAATGCGTTTTGTTTTATATGATTTACGTGAAGTTCTGTTTTAGGTACATCATTATATAGTGGGTCGAATCAAATGGTTTCAATTTCCATAGCATAAGTTTGCCTTAAGGTTTTGGAATTTGAATTATCGAATCCCTATAATTGAGATGTTCTAAACGTTGATGTCTCACAGCAGTTTAATTATAGGGTTGGAATTCTTTCCATGCACTGTCTTATTAGTTCTGTTTGTTCGGCGTTGACCAAACATTAAACCGGTTGATCAAGCACAACACATTAAACGCATTAATCAACCACAACATTTGTTGTTTTAACCAATCTTTGAACATAAATATTGAAGGAAACATTTTTTTATCCAATGTTTTGGTTTCGACTTCTTATTGCGGGCAAAAGTATGCTTTTCTAGATTCTTACTGAAAACTTAGGATAAAATGTTTTGAGTTTCAATTCCATGCTAATTTAATGTTGTTCTGGAGTTAACATTATTTCGGAAACATTTAATGTTAAAGTCAAATCCCTTGGTTAAGTTTCATAATAGACTTATAACGCAGCGCCTACAGCATTTTCCACGACTCATTCTCGACCATTGTCTTCTTTCTCTGGGGAAGTTTCACCACCCATTGAAGCAACAACATTCGAGTAAACCGTAACAATTTCAGTAGTACTAATAGCAGTTGAATCGGTTATGGCATCAGTAGCAGAGCCCCGCTTTTCTACCACCGCTTGCCTAGCGTACCTACCTACCCTAGATATGGATCCATACCCAATTGAAGACCCTGTGGTAGAGACAGCTCAATAGCCAATTTAAGCGTAACTGGTTATAAAGCCCGGGTGGTCGAGCCCTCTTAACGCTTCCTCTCCCTCTGAATTCACTGTGGCTTTGTATACTTTCGGTTGGAAATCCTTTCATTTTGTACCCCAGGATGCCCTCTATGCTGGTTATGCTTCTTCAACTATAAAAAAAAAGGTACTGGATCTACACATGCCCTTATTTCTGTTGTATCTACCTTCGTTGTTTGTGGGACTTAAACCGATGGTAGTGCACCTGGGTTTCGATCTCTAAATGGAACAGGAAGAAAAGGGACCCATAAAGAAGGTTTAGGAAGACATATCTTGCATCGTGCAAAAAGGACATGCATAATTAGTAAGCATAGTTGCAAGCTAATTTGAGTTATTAATATTGGTTAATCAGTCAATCCCATGTTTTTTCTATTTATTACAAAGCTAATGCTTTTCTATTATTTTATTAACACACTTGGCACTTTTAAAGTTTTAAAATTTCAGTGAAATATAAGTTATTCAACAATAAGTTAATGAGCTCAGGCGTAATCTGTAGAGCTGGGTAGCTGCAGAGGTGGGTAATATCCTGGAAAAGTTATAAAATCCATATTTTTAATTTCTGAACAAGTCTTAGTAGTTACGGCGCTGTGAACCTATAATTTCTTAGAGAAGCCTACCAACCTATAATTTTCTAGATAAATCTACCACCCATGGAGAAAGGTTGATGTCATCCCTGCAACTGTATTGTTTGTAAACATAAGAAGTTATCTTTTAAGAAACATCAAAGGTTAATTGCATGGGTGGACAATGGAAAACTCGTTGCTTTTCTAAAACCTAGAGCCATAGAAGCCTAAGTACGAAGATCATTCAAGACACCTAGTATTTGTAGGAATGATAAAAATAACACAAAATAATAGAAAAGAGAGATGAACAGAACGACCACACTTTGAAAGTCATGACACACCCAATAATAGAAACAAAGATTGAAAGAGAGAAGAAGAAAAATAAAGAGAATGAGTTTCCTTCTCAAAACCTGGTCTCAGATCAGCATGCCAAAGTGGTAAAAAGAGACAAGTCCAATAAGGCAAAGGTTTGAAAGAATAGATTGTTGTTGCCTATGAGAGCTGGTGCTTAAGGCTTCGCGTGCTATACCAAAGCCTCTCAGAGCATGTCTCATGCCTAACCCCAGAAAGGAAAATCCAGAGTATCTAAGGGAGTCAGAGAGTCCAAATTTTATCTGGTCTTTTAGATTTATGTGAGCGTGTTTATTTAGGTCAAACCCACTTGACCTAAAGATATAAAGCCAAGATCACCCGAACCTATCCTAGCTAACCCAATCACCCCACCCTAGCTCGGCTTATTTGAACCCTACCTCTACCCCTACCCCTACCCCTACCCCTGCCCTTGCTGCACTTTCTCCATCACTCTTTCTTTGAACCGATCTCTTCCTTCTCGTGCTCTTCCTTACCCGTCACCGGTGCAAGAAAGGTTCTCCCTGCCCTCCTATTTTTCAAGTGGTATCCCATTCTTTATATTAAAACAACCAAACCTCCCCCAACATCCCGATCACGATATGGATATGGACGATATGCTATCAATTTGTTTGCTTCCAGATTCCTATATGGAAAGGATGCTAGAGGTGTTGTTGTGTGTTCTTAGATGGAAAGGATGCTAGAGGTGTAGTTTCTTGATTTCTTAAGTTTGTTATTGGTTTCTCAGGTTTCTCGTCAGTTCGGGATGGCAAGCGGATAGGAATAGATGCATTCAAGTGAGTAAGCATCATACTCACCATATGCAGATCGTCCATGTCGAGAAACAGTCACAGGGATTGAAGCACCAAAAGCAGTATTAAATTCCTATGTTAGTTTAGTAGATTAAGCAAATGACCAAGGACAACAAACGTATAAACCAGAATCTAAGGTAACACCAGAAGCAAGGGAAAAGTAGCATATGTTAGCATGTTGCAGCTTCACGTGGCATCGTGCAGGTTTGCATGGGTGTTTTGTTTGATTGATAAGGCAAGTGGCCCTGATGTGGGGTCCATGGCCTGAATTATTTTTAGAAATCATTTTCCTGACTTGCGAAAATGATGTCCTGCCTTAATATTTAATATGACAATTGATTACACTTGCCTCGTATTTTTGGTTTATTATAGTTAGTTTTAATAATGACGCTAAGGATGCAGAGTCTCGTGAGCTTTCTGGAATTATTATTGTGTTATTGATGGCCTTTTCCTTCAAGGTGGCTATTCACAGACAAAAGCTCCAGACATTTGTCTCCAGACATCACGAAGGATGCTTCTAATCTATCAATGGTCCCAGGTATAACATGTAGAACCAAGGATGTCCTGAAACCTTCTTGATATGATAATAGATGCCACTTTGTAACTTTTTTTTATTTTTTTCAGTATAAGACATATAAGACATAGGATAAATGCACTTTCACCTTTGAAGAAATTATTTTGCAGTTGCATATGTAAAGAAAATTCTGCCATATAGGAGCTATAGCATCTGTTTCCTCTATTATGCCCTATAGCTCTTTTTTTTTTAACTCTAGGACTATTATGCCCCATAACTCTTTTTTTTAACTGTAAGACCTAAAGCGAACAGAAGAAGCTGCTAACCAAAGTATTATATTCCATCATTTTATTGATACGTGGTACAATGTTCTTATGGGTGTGCTTTGTTTTTAATTTTTCTGTTACATTGAGGGATGTTTTGATGTGTGGAAGGCTTTCAGTGCACAAGTATGCTATAGAGTGAGGAATTAGGAATTATTTTAAGCAGCGTTTTTCTTTTTCTATCTAACGAAGGACCGGGTTAGATTTGCTTATAGATTATTGAATTGATTGGTTTTTGTTTTAAAATTTTGCTCATTTACAAATTTGAATAAACGTTTTTTAAAACACAATATTTATATGTTTAAAATTTAATTTTTACTAGGAGTAATTCGCTTCACTGGAACACAAATGCAATATTAGTTTTGAGTTACATCGATCTCGTTCGCTCAAATGATAGAATGAATCACTGTTACAAGGATCGTTGATTGGGAAGTAATTCATAAAAGGGTAAAACAAAATATTTCATATTTTTACTTTGCCGAGTTAATGTGATACATGAATTATATTTCAGATGATTTTTACTTTTTAGTGTGACACATGAATTTTACACCTTTTCTTAGTGACAAATGTAAAAGAATTTATAAATTAGATTTGACTTTGCATGTTTCATGTTGTCATAATCTTCTCCTGTGATTTGGCTTTAGAATTTATCCATTATATGCATCTGCAGAATTTATCCATTCTATTTTATTTTTTATTTATAAAAAAGATATAAAATCATACCTTTTATTTTTTATTTATAAAAAAAATATAAAATCATACCCTTTAGTAATTACATTCTATACCAAAGTATATTATCTTTTTAGGAGATGTACCCAGAGTGGACAAGCAACTCGCAGTTTTTCGTAATTACATTGTATGCCAAGGATAGTTTCTTAGGTATTCGGAGACAAGCATCTAAAATCAGATTCTTAGATCCTGATGTGAGACAAGTTGAAATCATTTGACCAAACGTTTCATTCTGTTGTGCTCTTCTGCCCAGTTAATGTTATATATAGATCGAGCCGATTTTACTTCCTCTGAATCAGGAGAAACATTAACTCGGACTATAGCAATAGATCTATTAATTAACCACTATTAATTTTATTATTAATGTTGGAATACGGTATGAAATTTTGGAGGGCAGCTATGCTGAATACGATTGATACTCTATTTGATATGATTAAATAAATAGTTTACCAGTTCAAATTTCTGTATACACTTTGTTAGGGATTTCTGTATACACTTTGTTAGGGTGGAATAAATAGTTATATAGTTCAAATTTTTTTTGTGGTTAATTCTCTCAAATATTCTATTACATATGCTTTTCCAGTTGAATTACAATATTTAAAGACTTCCAATGTTACTTTTGTTTGTTTTCAGAAGTTTAAAGAAAATATAGAACTATAATAAAAATATATTATAAAATTAGTAAAATAATTTGACAATTATTAAATTTTATGATCCAAATTTATATTATTCAAAATTTTATAAAATAAATAAATTCAAATTATTAAAAAGTCAAATATATATATATATATATATATATTATTAATTATTAAACAATTTTAAAATAAATTACGATCCTATAATAATAAAATTATTAATTATTAAACAATTTTAAAATAAATTACCCTCCTATAATTTGGGTATCTTATAATTTCATCAACTCAAATAGGCGTCGCCAAAAAATTCCCATGTTAAATCTATCTATATCTCTAACTATTCTATGCTCAAGGCGAGCTGCCGATATAATTTCATCAACTCAAATAGGCGTCGCCAAAAAATTCCCCTGGTTAAATCTATCTACATCTCCAACTATTCTATGCTCAAGGCGAGCTGCCGAAAGTTACTAACATATTGCAATCGATCAGCATTCAATTTTTTCAACCCTTTGGTTTTAAAAGAGTTTGTTATTCTGCATCGAAATTCAAGTCTCATACCATCACGGAATGTATGGCCACCAACAATATGCGAGTCTCAGTTTCGCCTTTTGTCGGCGGGGACTTCAGCCACTATTGTGGACCTGGTTCAACAAACAACCTTATAAAATGGGGTATACCAAACTGAAAATAGTTTTTTATACTCCGAACGACATATCAAAATGAAGATATATTTAATCCATCCCTGACAATGCATGGAATGATTAGTAATTGTCGAATCAAATTTCAAATGATTGATAATGTCATATCATAAGAGTTTGCTATTAAAATCCGCTCCTATACACTATTGTGTAACACTAAATATTAGCTCGCACCGAGATTCTCTAATTTGATTTAGGAATTTTAATTTCAGTTCTGTCAACTATTATTTTGGAATAAAATTTGTAGTGTTACCATTATCCCATTACGAAGTACGATGCACAATTATTAGTGTTACCATTATCCCATTACGAAGTACGATGCACAATTATTTCTAAGCAAATCACCATCAGACTAAAGCTTACTACTTACTGCAAGTGAAATATGAATAATATGTTGGAATTTTCTGATAAATTCCATAACAAACAAACAAAAATTGCTCTGTTTTTGCACAGAAAAACAGAGAATCGTTTGCTGGAAACGGTGTTTCAGCAACACAGTTTTTTTTCTAGTTGCTGTAATTTGTGTTGCAGCAACGTTGTTCGTGGTTTTGCAGCAATGTAAATTTTAATTTTTGACGTCAAGTATTTTTTGAGTTATGGTGTAACAGCAACGAGGATTTTTGACGCAATAACTTTTGGTGTAACAGCAACAGGAAAATAACTTGTATTTATTAAAAATAAAACTAACTGTTATAAGGTTTGTCCTTCTCTCACAGCAAACAACCATAAAACAAAATTACATTCAAGGTATCTGCACTGCTGTGCATTTTTCCCTTGCTGATCTCTGCTACGCTGTTGCGTCTACTCTGTTGTGCACTGCTGTGCGTTTCACTGTTCTGAAATTATTCTTCTTCTTCACGCTGCTGCGTGCTCTCCTCTGCTCTGTGTGATTCTTCAGCTGCTAACCTTAAAACAGAACTGCTGTGTGGTATTTATATGCTAAAACATATCTGATTAAAACAGTAAAATATTACAAAATATCTTCTAATGTTTATCTCTGTATTTAATGCAGCAAGGCGGTGATGCTTCTATCAAAAAACAAATCGGCTGTCTGCAGGGGAATTCAATTGAAACTTTAATGCATATTAATGTGCAAAAATATCGGGCTTGACTTTAAGGCATCGAACAGGCTGGAGTATTTACTGCAAATCCAGCTGTTCATTGTTGCAGTTGGAATTAAATTCCAACACTCCCCCTTAATTTCAACTGCTGCATACCCAGACATTTCCTGAAATGATCAAAACCTTTCTTTGCTAATGGTTTTGTCAAGATGTCAGCTAGCTGATCCTCTGTTCTGCAGTGCTGCAAAACAATCTCACCATTGTTAACCAATTCACGTATGAAGTGAAATTTGGTGTCTATGTGCTTTGTTCTTTTATGAAAAACAAAGTTTTTAGACAATGATATTGCTGAGCTATTGTCACAGTAAATGGTTGTGCCATTTTCTTGTTCATGACACAAATCTTTGAGAACTCTTCTCAGCCATACTGCTTGGCATGCTGCTGCTGTTGCTGCCACATACTCTGTCTTTGCTGTTGACAAAGCCACAACTGGTTGCTTCTTGGAAGCCCATGAGATGGCTCCCGATCCCATATGAAACACATATCCCGATGTGCTTTTCCTATCATCAACACTTCCAGCCCAATCACTGTCAGTGTAACCTGTCAACATGAAACTTTCAGAAGAGGAGTATAAAATACCAAACCCCTTCGTTCCATTCACATACCTTAGAATCCTCTTGGCTGCCTGCCAATGAATCTCTTTCGGTCTTTCCATAAATCTGGAGATTAAACTCACAGCATGCATAATGTCCGGCCTAGTTGCAGTCAAGTACATAAGGCTGCCAACTATGCTCTTGTACAGTTTTGAATCAAAATATTTGCTGCTGTCTTCTTTGGTTAATTTCAGCCCCACTACTGTTGGAGTCACAGCAGCCTTGCTGTTCTGCATGTTAAATCTCTTCAACACAGCTTCTACATATTTATCTTGAGAAATGAAAACACCATTTTCACTTTGGTCTACTTCAATTCCAAGAAAATATCTTAAGAAGCCCAAGTCAGTCATTTCAAATTCATTCTTCATGACTGCTTTAAAATCAGCAATGAGAGAAGCATCATTGCTAGTAAAAATCAGATCATCTACATATAAAACAACAATAATAATCTTACCGTCATTCTGTTTTATGTAGAGTGTGGATTCACCATCACACTTATCAAACCCATTCTCAATCAGATAAGCATCAATTCTGTTGTACCATGCTCTTGGAGCTTGCTTCAGCCCATAAAGAGCCTTCTTCAGTTTACAAACTTTATGCTCTTGGCCTTCAACTTCATAGCCCAGAGGTTGATGAACATAAACCTCTTCTTTTAACACTCCATTCAGGAATGAAAATTTAACATCCATCTGATAAATCTTCCATTTGTGTTGTGCTGCAATAGACAACATTGTTCTCACTGTTTCCATCCTTGCTACTGGTGCAAAGGTTTCATCATAGTCTTTGCCTTGTTGCTGCTTGTAGCCTTTCACAACAAGTCTTGCTTTGTGCCTATCAATCTTACCTTCAGCATTGCTTTTGGTCTTATAGACCCACTTAACTCCAATGGCATCTTTGCCTTCAGGGAGGTCCACTAACTCCCATGTTTTACTTTTCTCAATTGCACCAATTTCTTCATTCATTGCTTCAATCCATTTATCTTCATTTACAGCATCTTCAAAATGAATTGGGTCATCAATATGACAATATAAAGTGAATAATGAATTCAGACCGGTATTGTTACTTACCTCTCCTTGTTCATAAATCTCATTCATATTTCTGAATCTTGGTCTTCTTGGTGTGCTTGGAGTTCCATCCGAACTTGAGGGTATATCTGATCCTTGTGGTGTTTCAGCAACAACTGTTTGTGGTGTAACAGCAACTGTTCTTCCTTGACTTCTCAAGGCTGTTCGGATTCCAGCTTGTGGTGTGGTTTGTTGTACTTGCTGTGGTGTAGGAGGAGCCACCAAGGAAGGATTATTTGCTGCTGTCCCTTCCTCTTGTTCTTCATGAGACACAATTGTCTTCACATTTACTGTTTTTTCTAAGCTTCCATCCCAAGCTTCATCTTCAATGAACTGCACGTCTCTACTTACTATTAACTTCTTGGTGGATGGATTATAGAGTTTGTATGCTTTTGACTCATCACAATAGCCAACAAAGACACACTTCTCTCCCTTACTATCAAGCTTTTCCCTTAGCTGATCCGGTACATGTGCATATGCCACACAAACGAATACTCTCATGTGAGTGACAGTTTGTTTTTTACCACTCCATGCCTCTTCTCGTATTCTATTCATGACAGCTTTAGTTGGGCATCTATTCAAGATGTAAACTGCGCAAGTAACAGCTTCTGCCCAATACTCATGCGGCAAGTGTTTTTCCTTCAGCATACTTCTGACCATGTCAAGAATGGTCCTATTCTTTCTTTCAGCAACACCGTTTTGCTGAGGTGTATACCTTGCGGTAAACTGCTTTTGTATGTCATTCTCTCTGCAAAAACGCAGAAAGTCTTGGGAGATGTACTCTCCTCCTCTATCTGTTCTGAGCACTTTGATATAATGCCCACACTGCTTTTCAACAAGAGTTTTGAAGTGGCGGAATTTTTCAAACACTTCACTCTTCTGTTTCAGCATATACACCCATGTCTTTCTGGTGTAATCATCAATGAAGGTTAAAACATATTTATTTCCAACAAATGGTGGTGTTTGCATCGGTCCACACACATTAGAGTGAACAATTTCCAAGGGTGCTTTTGCCCTTATACTCTTTCCTGCTGGAAAGCTTTCTTTTTGTTGCTTGCCCAAGATGCAGCCTTCACAAAGGCTGTCCGGTTTCTCAATCAACGACAATCCCTTTACCATTCCCTTTCTGTGCAACAGATTCAGGCCTCCGAAATTGAGATGTCCAAATCTCAAATGCCACAACCAATTCACATCTTTCACTTGTTCCTGAAAGACTTCTTGTGTTACAGCCGCAATAGTTCTGCCTTCCTTCAAATCTGCCCTGAGTTTGAGAGGAAACATTCTATTGCTGGTCATCTGCACCTGTGCAATGATCTTCTTACTTGGAGGTATGTCTCTGATAGTACACAAATCATCTTTGAAGAACACGTTGTAACCTTTGTTTATGAGCTGTCTAATGCTCAAAAGATTACATTTCAGACCAGGTACATAGTATACCTCTGGCACAATCATCTGTTCTCCATTTTTTGCTTGAATACTGACTCTGCCCTTACCCTTGACAGTTATCTTATCATCAATCCCTGTTGTTACCTCAGATTTCACATTTTCATCCAGATTGGCAAACATTGCAATATTTCCAGTCATGTGATTACTACAACCTGAGTCTAAGAACCAAAAATCTTCTTGTTTGTTTTGTGCTATGTTACATGTTAACAGCACGTTCTTTGGGTTCTTATCTTCTTCATTTGCAAAATTAACATTCTGCCTATTATTCATGTCATTTTGTTTTTTCTTGCATTCATTGGCGTAGTGCCCAAATTTTTTACAATAATGACATTGGACTTGGGATTTATCATACCTTTGTCCATGAGCTTGCTGTTTGCTTGAACCTTCAGCTTGGTTCTGATTGCAGCTCCTTCCGCTTGTGCTAGCAGGATAATTTTTGCCTCTGTTTTGGCTTCTTCCACGACCTCTATTATTTGCTCTGCCTCGACCTCTTCTTTGGCCAAAAGACATCTGAGTCTTGAATGCTTGCTCAAATGAGGAATCTGTTCCTCTACTCAGTCTGTGTTCATGAGACAACAGAGAAGCACTCAGCTCATCTACCGTGAACTGTGAGAGATCTTTTGTTTCTTCTATTGCTACCACAATAGATTCAAACCTTGAGGGTAAACATCTCAAGATTTTCTCTACAATCCTTCTTTCTTCAAGAATCTCACCATGAGACCTTATCTGGGTTTTCAAGCCAATAACCTGAGTGAAGAATGAATCTATTGTATCAGATTCCTTCATGCTGAGATTTTCAAAGTCTCTCCTCAACATCTGCAACTTTGCAGTCTTCACCTTCTCCATGCCTTGATAGGCAGTTTTGAGAATATCTCATGCCTCCTTAGATTTTGTTGCTGCTGCAATCCGCGGAAAAACACTTTCATGTACTGATTGGAAGAGGAAAAAGAGGGCTTTGGCATCCTTCTTTCTGTCGTCCTTCAACTGGTCTCTTTCTGCTACTGTCAAAGCAGCCAGTGCTGTTGCATCTGCAGGTTCAGCATAGCTTGTTTCAACCAGCTCCCATATTCCTTGAGAAGCAAACAATGCTTTCATTGTTATGGACCAATAACTATAATTTTTCCCATTAAACTGTGGCAATTGGGGATTTGTCAAACCTGTTCCAGCATCTGCCATCTTAACCTGTATTGGTAAAGAAGAGATACTGACTGTATAATGAAAACAAGCAAAAACTTTCTCTGCTGGAAAAATCTGCTCAACAAGCTTCTTACAGCTCCTACAGTGAAAAACAATCTCTGTTTTTGACTCACTGAGTGCCTAGACTAGCTCTAATACCATGTTGGAATTTTCTGATAAATTCCATAACAGACAGACAAAAATTGCTCTGTTTTTGCACTCTGTTTTTGCACAGAAACACAGAAAATAGCTCGCTGGAAACGGTGTTTCAGCAACACAGTTTTTTTTCTAGTTGTTGTAACTTGTGTTGCAGCAACGCTGTTCGTGGTGTTGCAGAAACGTAAATTTTTTACGTCAAGTATTTTTTGAGTTACGTTGTAACAGCAACGGGGATTTTTGACGCAATAACTTTTGGTGTAACAGCAACAGGAAAATAACTTGTATTTATTAAAAATAAAACTAACTGTTACAAGGTTTGTCCTTCTCTCACAGCAAACAACCATAAAACAAAATTACATTCAAGGTATCTGCACTGCTGTGCATTTTTCCCTTGCTGATCTCTGCTACGATGTTGCGTCTACTCTGTTGTGCACTGCTGTCCGTTTCACTGTTCTGAAATTATTCTTCTTCTTCACGCTGCTGCGTGCTCTCCTATGCTCTGTGTGATTCTTCAGCTGCTAACCTTAAAACAGAACTGCTGTGTGGTATTTATATGCTAAAACATATCTGATTAAAACAGTAAAATATTACAAAATATCTTCTAATGTTTATCTCTGTATTTAATGCAGCAAGGCGGTGATGCTTCTATCAAAAAACAAGTCGGCTGTCTGCAGGGGAATTCAATTGAAACTTTAATGCATATTAATGTGCAAAAATATCGGGCTTGACTTTAAGGCATCGAACAGGCTGGAGTATTTACTGCAAATCCAGCTGTTCATTGTTGCAGTTGGAATTAAATTCCAACATAATAGCGACTGATACTCATGGTAAAAAAGGAAAGGTCTGGAGATTCAACATTGTGTGTAAACCACATGATATTTACAATATTGGGTAAAAACTGCAAAAAAAAAATTAAGAAAATTTGCTATTTGAGGTAGCAGTGTTTGAATCATATATTTTATGGTGGAAATGGATTCAACACCATCTAAAACTTTTGAGATATTTACAATATTGGGTAAAAACGACAAAAAAGAATTTAAGAAAATTTTCTATTTGAGGTAGCAGTGTTTGAATCATGTATTTTATGGTGGAAATGGATTCAACACCATCTAAAACTTGTGAGGCACTCAAAATCTTTAAATCTAGATATATAAAAATCTTGATTTATATTGCCCTATACTGGAAATACATTCAACGCCATAAAAACTTTTGAGACACCCAAATTCTTTAAACCTTGATATATAAAAGCCCAAATTTTATCCACATAGTGTTGTATTTTCTATGACTTTTGAGACACCCAAAATTTTTAAACCTTGATATATAAAAATCCGGATTTTATCAACATATTGTTGTATTTTCTATGATTTTAAGTGCAAAAAAAAAGTCTACTCTAATGCTTAAATTTTATTAATAAATCTCGATAAAGTTTTATTTATTTATAAGGTGTAAAATTAATTAATAATATTGATATTAGCATTAATAATATTTAAAAAGTTCACTAATTTAATAAAGATGTTTATTAATATTAATAAGATTTAAAGTTTATTTAATGTAGATGTTTAACCTCATCAATAAAAATATTACTCTTATTTTTAATATTAATAGTAATAAATAATAATAATAATATTAATGAGGTTTATTAATGATATTAATAATAAGGTTTCTCAATCAAGTTTAATATTTATATTTAATAAGATTTAAGATTTATTTAATAATTAATTAGCATTACAATGTGATTAATAACAATTGGAATATTAATATTATTATTAGTATTTATAATAATAAGGTTTATCAATGATATTAATATTAAAGTTTTTCAATCAAGTTCAATATTTATATAGAGCCCCAAGGGTTAGCTCAGTTGGTCAAAATCAGTGCCTTGCCATCAGGAGATCACAGGGTCCAATCTCCCCAAAGCCCTCGGTGTCAAGCCTTGCTAGTGGGCCGCGGTGCTAGATTCCCTTCGGGGTTGATCAGCCCAGATATTTCCATGGATGTAGTGCCACCCATTGACCACGGTGTCCGTGAACTACAACCTAACAAAAAAAGGTTCAGCATTTATATTTAATAAGATTTAAGATTTATTTACTAATTAGCTAGCATTTAATGTGATGAACAACAATTGGAATAACTTTTGTGAGCAAAATTTCATGTCGTATTATGACAAACAAAATTTAACATAGCAAAATTTCATGTTGTATTATAACAAACAAAATTCAACATTGTAATATGACAAAAAAATCAATGTTGTATTATGACGAACAAAATTCAACATAGCAAAAATTCATGCTGTATTATGACAAACAAAATTTAACATTGTAATATGACAAAAAAATCAATGTCGTAGTATGACAAACACAATTCTAGGTTACAATGTGACAGAGGAAAAACCAACATCACAATATGACAAACCAAAATCAACAACACAATGCCATGAATAAAAAAATGATGTCATATTATGATACACAAATAACAATGTTAAAATGTGATGACATAGTCAAACATAGTCAACCTAAATAGCCAATGTTTAAATAGTCAACCAAGGTCAAGCTCCATCAACCATATGTTTACCATAGTTAATGATAATCAACCTTGTTCACCCTTAATCGTCCTCAGTCAACCTTAGTTGATCATATTCAACTACAGTTAACAATGGTTAACCATGCCCAACCATAGTCAACCTTACTTAGTGATAGTCAAGCTTTAAAATTGTTTACTAATAATAATATTAATATTAATAAGGTTTTGATAATGGCTTTCAGATGAATCACATCATAAGTTGTTGGTCAACGTTTTGAACCATCTAGTGTGGTTCATCCTCACGACAAAGGTGAAAAAAAATGTTTTTTTTTTTAACTTGTTTTATAATTTCTACAATAATATTTTAATATTATATAACAATAATACATATTACTTTGATGATATTTTGACTAATTTTATAATAAAATAATATAATTTTCATTTTATAATTAATTTAATTCTAATTATATTTTTCTATTTATTTCCATTTTCTATTCCATTTATTAATTTCTTTTATTTTTATGAATTTTCTTAACTATTTGTTTGATTTTTTGGATTTTTTATAATATAATATTATATATTGACGTATTCAACTTAAAAAATAATAAATAAAATAAAAGAAGATAAAATATTTAAATTATAATATGTTAGATCTAAGACTTTATTAACCCATACTGTAAACAATAATGTCTTTCGGATTAATCACATCATTAGGATTTGGTCGACATTTTGAGCCAACTAATGTCATTCATCCTCAAGACAAAGGTTCAAAACCACCTTTGTCCTAAGGATGAACCACATTAGTTGGTTCGAAATGCCGACCAAATCCTAATGATGTGATTAAACTAAAAGACATTACTATTTATAATATTATAATATACTAACCTACTCTCTAACACAACATTTAACTTTTCATTAAATTATTTTATTTTCCTAATGACTATCTCTCAAACTAGATGCATTTCTCCTATTTAAACAAGATGACATATTGGTTTTTTCACCTTTGTCCTAAGGATGAACCACATTAGATTGTTTGAAACGTCGACCAACAACTGATGATGTGATTAATCTGAAAGGAATTATCAAAATCAATATGGATCACAAAATTCTAAAATCGAGCATTAATAAGGTTAACTATTAATAATTTTAATATTAACTATTATTAATATTAATATGATTTTTTAATAATATTAATATTGAGACTTATTCATAAGGCTTAATATTTATATTTAACATGGTTTAAAGGTTTAGAAAACTACAAATTAACATATAATGAACCGAGGTAACCATGAGTAAGCATGATCACCTTCGATTAACCATAGTTATCATAGTCAATCACTATCACCAATAATTATTGTGTTTAATCATAATTAGGTATGGTCAACATGGTTTACTAGTGTTAATGATAGTTGAACATAGTCAACTATGATAACCTGTAGACAACTATGGTTATAATCAACCATAGTTTACTATATTCACCATTGTCAACCATCAACTTTAGTTAGTGATGGTCAACCATATTCAACGATAATCAAGCATGACCAACCATGGACATCATTAGTTAACCATAGTTAAGATTGGAAAAACATGGTCAATCCATGCTCAACATGGAAAAACATGGTCAAACATGCTCAACGAAGGTCATTATGGTTGAAAATGGTCACCCATTGTCATCCATTGTTATCATGGACAACCATAATCTATGATAGAAAACTATGGTCGACCATAGTCAAATTCGTCAAACGATGTTCACCCATTGTTAAGATCATCATCCATGGTTAACATACCCAACTGTAGTCAACCATGGTTAACCATGGTCAATATGAAAATCCCTAGTTAACCATAGTCAATCATAGTCTATAGTAGGAAACTATAATTAGTTGTGGACAACCATGGTCTTCCATAGTCAACTCTATATGGTCATGGTCAAAATGGTCAAACATAGTGAACCATAGTATAACATTGAGGACCACAGTCATCTTCTATTAACCATAATCAACATTTGAAAACCATGGTCAACCGATGTTCAACATAGAAAACCCTTGTACACCATGGTTAGAATGGTCAAGTATTCTCAACCAAGGTCATTGTGATAAAAAATGGTCAACTACAGGCATCCATTGTCAACATGGATTACTATAGTCTATGATAGGAACTATGGTCAACCATGGTCAAATTGGTTATATCATGTTCAACCATAGTTAAAATAGTCAACCATGTAAACCATAGTCAACCTTACTCATTGATAGTCAAGCTTTAAAATTGTTTAATAATAATAATACTAATATTAATACGGTTGACTATTAATAATATTAATATCATTAATGTTGTAAACTAGTAGCAAACCCACAATAGTAAATGCGGTTGATATACACCGAAGACTTATAATTATGATTATTATGATTAATATTAATTAATATTACTACTATTATTAATTGATATTATTATTTTTATTGTAAATTAATGTAATAGAATTACTAATTTTTAATAAATATTAATAATAATTCATTCATTAATTTAATAATAAATAATAAATCAAAATTATATAATTCATTAAATAATTAATTAAATAATAAATAATAAATAAATAAATAATTAATTAATTAGTTAATGAGTATATTATACAATTAATTCATTGAATTATTAATAATTTTTAATTCAAGTATTATTTTTTTAATAATTTATATTAAAAACACAAGGATTTATATTTAACCCAAGGACTAATATTAAAAACACAAGGATTTATATTCAACCCAAGGACTAATATATAGCTTGAGTGGGTCTTATGGTTAAGAGCATGTGTTTCCTCCTAAGAGGTCATTGGTTCAAAACGAGAGGGGGTAGAGTATGTATACCTTTGTAGACTTAGCAATCCAATCGTTGCCTGGAGGTGGGTCCCTTGTCCCACAAACGAGGGCGTCTCATACACCAATTTGGTGTTTGGCTTGGTCGTGACCTTGAAATTAGATAATAATTAAAAACCTTAGGAATATAAATATACCCTACGAATATGAACTGAGATTAATAAACCGAAGGGATTGATATTATAAACCCAACGAAATAATAAACCCAAGGGATTTAAACTAATAATCCAATGTTTTATAAACCCAAGGGATTAATATTATAAACCCAAGGTATATAAACACTAAGAAAAATATTATGAACCCAAGGGAATAATAAAACCAAGGGATTAATACTAAAATCCTGAGGGAATAATATTAAACCCAAGGGATAAATATTATAAACCCAATGTATATAAACCCTAAGATAAATATTATAAAAACTATAATAAATATGGTTGACCATGGTTGACCATAGTTGATTTTCATATTGAAAAAATATTTCTCACAATGTGACGTTGGACTATGGTTGACCATGATTGATATTCATATTGAGACAACATTTGGCACAATCTGACGTTGGACAATAGTTGGCCATAGTTCACTATGGTTGATTTTCATATTGAGACAATCTTTCTAACAATACAACGTTGGACCATGGTTGACCATGGATGACATTCATCATCTCAGTGTGATGTTGGACCAACATATTGATAAACCTAGGGAATATGAACCATCATACTGATAAATCCAAGGGATTGATATTATAAAACGAAGGGATTAATTCTAGAAAGGTATTCGACCCAAGGGAATAATAAACCCAAGGGATTAACACTAAAGACCCAATAGAATAATATTAAACCCAATGGATAAATATTATAAACTAAAGGTATATAAACACTAAGATAAATATTATAAGCCCTAAAATAAACATGGTTGACCACAACTAATTTTCATATTGACACAATATTTGTGACAATGCAATGTTGGAATATGGTTGACCATGATTAATTTTCATATTGAGACAACCTTTGGCACAATGCAACGTTAGACAATGGTTGAGCATGGTTGATTTTCATATTGATACAATGTTTGGCACAATGCAAGGTTGGACCATAGTTGTCCATCGATGACCATGGTTGTCCCAATGTGACGTTGGACCAAGAGACAATCTTTGTCACAATGAGACCATGGTTATTAACCATGGTTGACCATGGTTGACCATGATTGATCATGCTTGACCATGGTTGATTTACATATTAAGATAATATTTGACACAATGCGAAGTTGAAACAGGGTTGACGATGGTAGATTTTCATATTGAGACAATCCTTATCACAATGTGACATTGAATGGTTTTCATATTGAGATAGATGAACCCTTATATTGATAAATCCAATGGATTTATAGTATAAACTAAATGGACTAATTCTAAAACCCCAAGGTATTATAAACCCAAGGGAATAATATCAAACCCAAGGGATTAATATTATAAACCCAAGGTATATAAACCCTAATATAAATATTATAAGCCCAAGGGAATAATGAACCCAAGTGATTAGCACTAAATACAAAAGGGAATAATATTAAACCCAAGGGATAAATATTATAAAGACAAGGTATATAAATCGTAAGATAAATATTATAAACCCTAAATAAACATGGTTGACCACGACTGATTTTTATATTGACACAATCTTTGTCACAATGTGACATTGCACTATGGTTGACCATATTTTATTTTCATATTGAGACAACCTTTGGCACAATGTGACATTGGAAAATGGTTGGCCATGGTTGACCATGGTTGATTTTCATAATGAGAAAATCTTTGTCACAATGAGACATTGGACCACGGTTGACCATTGATGACCATGGTTGTCACAATGCAACGTTGGACCAAGACACAATCTTTGTCATAATATGACCATGGCTATTCACAATGGTTGACCATGATTGAGCATGGTTGAACATGGTTGATTTACATATAAATATAATCTTTGACATAATGGAATGTTGGAATATGGTTGATCATGGTTGATTTTCATATTGAGACAATCCTTATCACAATGCGACATTGGTTGGTTTTCATATTGAGATAATCGTTGTTAGAAAGTTACGATTGATCATGGTTCACCATGATTATAAACCCAATGAATTTATGTCAAACCAAAATATTAATATTATGAACCCTATGAATAATATTATACCCTAGAAATATGAACCCAAGGTATATAAACACTAAGATAAGTATTATAAACCGAAGAAATAATAAACCCAAGGTATATAAGCACTAAAAAAATATTATAATCCAAAGGAGATAGTAAACCCAATGGATTAATACTAAAATCCTAAGGGACTACAAACCCAAGGGAATAATATTAAACCCAAAAGATCAATATTATAAACCAAAGTTATATAAACCCTTGGATAAATATTATAAACCCTAAAAAAACATGGTTTACCATGGTCGACCATGGTTGATTTTCACATTGACACAATCCTTGTTACAATGTGACATTGGACTATGGTTGACCATGATCGATTTTCATATTGAGACAACCTTTGTCACAATGCGATGTTGCAAAATGGTTGACCATGGTTGATTTTCATATCGAGACAATCTTTGTCACAATGCTACGTTGGACCATGGTAGCCCACGAATCACCATGGTAGTCACAATGTGGCGTTGGACCAAGAGACAACCTTTGTCACAATGTGACCATGGTTATTAACCGTGCTTAACCATGGTTGATTTTCATTTTGACACAATCTTTGTCACAATGTGACGTTGGAACATGGTTGACCCAAGACAATAATAAACCCAATGGATTAATACTAAACCCAAGGGAAGAATATTAAACTGAAGGGATCAGCCATTAAACCATTCAACCCAAGGACTAATATTAAAAACCCTATGAATAACATTATACCCTACGAATATGAACCCTTAGATTAATAAACCAAGGGACTCATATTATAAACCCAAGCGAATAATATTAAACCAAAGGTATTAATATTATAAACTCAAGGTATATAAACCCTAAGAAAAATATTATAATCCCAATGGAATAATATTAATCCCAATAGATAAACATTATAAACCCATGGTATATAAACCATAAAATAAATATTATAAGTCATAAAATAAACATGGATGACCATGGTTAACCACGGTTGATTTTCATATTGACACAGTCTTTTTCATAATCCAATGTTGGACAATGGTTGACCATGATTGATTGTCATATTGAGACAACCTTTGTCATAATGCAACATTGGAGAATTGTTGACAATGGTTGATTTTTATATTGAGACAATCTTTGTCACAATGCGATGTTGGACCATGGTGTTGAAAATAGCAATAAGAAATGCTAAATATAGAAGTGCTAAATTTAACACTGCTATAAATAGCATTTTGGGATACCTTCCTATTTTAGTTAGTCCTTGAACTAAAATAGAGAAGTAAAAATTCGAATTTGATCTTAGCAGCTGTTTGTAAAATAATTAATTAATTCATCTTGAGTTAATTAGTTGTAGAAAATCAAACATGAAGTCTATGTGGGGACATGCAATAGTTTCTCCATTGATTGAGGAATTTATCCATTAGTTAAAGAGATAAGGATGAGTTGTAATATTAAGTTGTAATTTGTTGGCTCAGTTAACTGAGTCAAGTCCAGTTATATTAGTTCAAACAGTTTGTTGAATTAATTGTGAGTTTAGTTAGTTAATGCATGCATGCATGTAACTGCTGCACTTCAGATAACTGAATATTCTCTCATAAATAACTCATGCATGTCAGTTCGGATAGAGACCCAGTTGAGATCAGATGGAGGGAAAGTGTACTATCAGTTGCAGGAATAGTCCATTGTGAACATCTCTTGCATGCAGAAGGAATTCGTTCCTTGGAGATTGCGCAATTACTTCTTCAGTTTAGTGAGTGTGTGATGAGGCTAATCACACAGGTGGCATCATTGGACCCCAATGAAAACTACGCAAGGAAATAGGAGGCTTGGAGGGCTGAGGAGAGGCATATCTTGTGTCTATTCAGTCTGTGAGTTGCATTGTTTGATTACAGAGAGAGTAGGATAGCTTGTGAGCTGATTCTTTTTGTAATCTGGACATATTTCCACTTGTATGATAATACAAATATTGGGGTTTTAGGCTGAAGCTTTCCCGGGTTATTCTTATGTGTTCATGTGTGATTGATTTTTCATTCTCGGTTATATGTGTTCTAATTGATCTTGCTCAAATTGATTAAGCTTCCACAAAGTTTGTTGTAGAAGTAGATCTTGTATTTTGCTTTAGTATATTGCATAATTTGTTGATCTACAATGGGAATTTCTACATGGTATCAGAGCAAAGGTGATCAATGTGAAGAACAATATACAAGGATCGCATGGAAGCAGTCTTAGAGGATAACGGTCTAAAGGACTTCATTGATCAAGAAGTACCCAAGCCAACTGATGCTACATAATTGGCGGAATGGAAGAAATGTGTGGCTAGAGCAAGGAGAATCCTTTTGGAGGGAGTTCGAGACCACATAGTCTCGAGTCTCCATGGGAAGGACACATTATTTTCGATGTGGAAAACATTGAAAGATCTATATCAGAACTGTAGGTTTTAACCTCGTACAGAAATTACCTGCATACGAATTCTAAAACACAGAAAATAAATAATGCGAGAGCAGAACACATAAAACACATATACACAGAGATTTTCCCCTGGATCCCAAAACAGGACTACCAGCTTGATTTTCCATTATGTTCCTTTCAATGTTATAATACATATTTATACACGCTGAAGCATCCAATACCATGGACCAAAAACCATCGCGTCCAATACCATGGACCAAAAACCATCGCATCCAAAAAAAATGTGCGAAAATCATGCAGAAAACCATAGGTGGGTCTGCCCAACCTAACATAGGGTCCAAAACCAAAATTTTCTAGGGCGCTGCCCCGGACCCCATAAAGTGGGGTTATGGGTGCCCCTCAAACCCCCTTTTAACTACATGGAAAGAATATAACACAACCCAACATTCTCCCACTTGTTGTTTTCTTTCCACAAGGGGCCACAAGAGAGCTTAGTCATTTTTCCAGCCCTGAAATGCCCATTGTCTCTCTACACCAAGAGAACTTCTCAGAGCTCACAGATTTTTTCAATGCATCTGCAATATTCTTCAAAGTGTCCACCTTTACTAGCAACACCTTTTTGTCTTCTATCATATCCCTCACAAAGTGATACTGAACATCAATATGTTTTGTCTTTGAATGATATGTGTGGTTCTTTGCCAAGAAAATTGCACTTTAGTTGTCACAGTCTATCCTTATAGCTCCCTGTTGTTGAGCCCCCAAATTGGGTAACTTATTGGGCTCATTTTGCCTAATTGTCCTTGTTCAGTCCTCCATTTTTCATAGATTATGCATGTTTTCTAGTATGTTTGTGTTATTTGAACAAATAAGGGTGGTCATTCTACCTAGGAGGCTAACACGTGGTTATTTCAGGATTTTTTGACAAATTTTGGAGCAAAACCAAGCAATCATGGGTCAGCTGACATCCAAGCTTGAGGTGAGGATTCGTAGGGAGGTTGTCTCTCGCATTAAATGGCCTTCCTCGAAATCTCCACCCTCAACACCGAGCTCCACAGGCCACCAAAACGAGTTTTAAAGGCAGCCAAGCAGTTTTTGGAGGAGTGACTGTTTACTAGCAGTTGGGACAGCCGAGTCCCTTGAATCTAGGAGGGTTGCTAGCCCCCTCGTATTGTATAAGTAGGAAGGCCTCAGCCTTCGTAGTTTACTTTTGGAACTATTGTTATTTTTGCACTATAGTGCTGTCATTTTTGCTCAACCTGTTTTATTGTAGCTACTGCTGTACAACTTTCATATGATGGTTATTTTTGAATAATGAGAAGTAGCTTTACTTGGAATCAGATCTGAGTTCTTTATATGAGCCTGCAGCTCTTGGGTTTGGGCCCAAGCCGAGTGCTAAGGCCTCCTCTATGTATTGTTAGTGGTTCTTTATCCATTTGCAAAAACATTTCTGTTAAGTAGATTAAAGTCTGCTGATTAACTAGGTCATTGTTAATGGTTAGAAAGACTTTTTGAGTGCTCAAATTTAGTTGATAGGTTGTTAATAGAAAAAGATTCAAGAAAAGGGCCATCAAACATCTCTGGTTTCACCTCTCCTTCAGTAGGATCTGGAGCTGGGATCAGGATAACTTTGCTGCCCACAAAAACACTGATTTTGCTTTGCCATGCAATCACTAGTGTTTGATTTTCATGTGTAGAAGTTGGTTACAAGTTCAAACCTTCATTTGCTTAGTTGCATGAGTTAAAATACACGGTTTCATTCCAGGTCACACTTCTGTTCATTCTCCTTACTGGCAGCTAGCAGATTAGGTCATCGTAGATAGGTTTTTGAATTTACAAGTCTTCGTTGGATTAGTTGGAAAAACGCCTTGCAGAGCACCTGTACCACTCCTTCATCTGTTTATTCTCCATCAGCACCATCCACTCCACCCTCTACTTAGAATCCTTGCCTCCCGTTCGCCATTTGCTCCCATAACCCTAGTTTTGTGTGTAACATTGCTTCAGTCTTCCCTGAACCAAATCCAGCCATCCACACCTGTCCACAACTCCATCCACCGAGTCCTAGACCATCTCCAGCCCTCACCCTACCTCCACACTCACTCCTTCACCTTTCCCTCTCCATTCATCCACCAAAAACCTCATTTCTGAACATCCTGTAGAAAGTTACAGACATCCTGTAGAAAATCGCAAACATCCTGTAGAACCCCTGCAGACTTCCTGTAGAGGCTCACGAATGAGGTTTCTTGATAGCCAAACTCGGTGAAACTCTATGGAAGGGTGTTAGGGACCCCTTAGGCCCTCTCTGAACCTTCTTGACCTCCTCCAAGCATTTCCTCTCGCCCATCCACCTCTGCACAGCCCAAAAACAGTCAAATCATATGCATAATAACTCTGGCAACTTATTCAAAAATACAAAAAGATGTTTTTTTCCAGATGTTACTGTAGAAGTAGCTTATATGCATGTATTTACCTTTCTATAAATCAATGGCATCTCCTTCAATAGCTTACATACTCTTTCTTGCAACAGTAGGGTTAGCTGGTAGAATTAGGGTTTGCTAGGGTTTACGTTTCCTCTTAGCTTCCCAGTTTCTTTCTGCAAATAGATCAGCCTTCTTTAAGTTAGCTTTCATCCATCAGTTAAAAAGCTTCTTCTCAAAGCTCATAGAAGTTGACTTAAGCCCCTAGTGGACTTGTGCCAGCTGACCAAGTGACAGCTACGGCAAGAGCTAGTACTTGTGCATACAGCACCGTCACTTCCAAGTTTGTTACGAACTACCGGGTTGATAAAAGTAAAGAAGGGAGTCCCAGGAGTTGTAGCATTATTGCTGCAATACTAGAGCTCACCACCTCTTTTTGGCGCCGTTGCCGGGGACGCGTTGGAGTATTTGTGATTGCTGCTTTTCTTCTATTTTCCTACTCTCGCCTTCTGCTAAGTAGTTTATTTCATTTCCATTCTGCAATTTCATTTCTGCAAAAGTAAATTAGGCATTTCCTGCTTTCGTAGATTAACCTTTCAATTCTGCAAGCGTAAAATAGAATTTCAATTCTACAAGTGTAAAATAGAATTTCAATTTTGCAAGCGTAGTCTAGTATTTCCTTCTCACAATTTGATTTCAACAAAATAGATTAGTCTTTTCCTACTTTCATTTCAATTCCGCATTTCCATTTCTGCAAGATAGATTTTAGTTAGTTGCAATTCCATCTGTTTCAGTCTTGCAGGTACAAGCAGAGAAAAAAAGCAAAAGCAACCAAAAATCCTTTCATGCCTCGTAGGAACAGAGATAATACCGGAAAATTCCTACCCAACACCCCCACCACTTCACTGAGTCACCCTTCTCTCTTCTTTGGTGGCAGTGATCCAGAAGAACCTATAGGTGAACCTCTTGAGATATACAAAGATCCTATAACAGAAGAAGAGAAAGAAAACATTCCTTTTGAGACTATGGCTGACAACAGAAATGGTAGAGACAATGATGAGAGAATAGAAGGTACCTTCCCCATCCGAGAGACTAACAGGGACATGAAAATGAAGAACATAAGTCCCTCAGCCTTACCTCATTTCCATGGATTGACCACTAAAGACCCTGATACCTTCCTGTTTGAGTTTGTTGTCCTTTGTCAAACTTATGACTATATAGAAGACGAGCAAAAGTTGAAACTCTTTCCCTCTACCCTCAAGGATGTAGCATTACGCTGGTTCATGGGGTTACCTGGAAACAGTATCACTACTTGGGCTCAGATGCAGCAAGCCTTTAACAACAAATACCGGGATTACTGTAGGTCAAAGGAAACCAAGGGAGAAATCTTTCGGATGACCATGGGAAATGATGAGTCTTTAGAGGACTATGAGGAAAGGTTCCAACTTAGCTATAAACAGGCCAGGTGCACACTTGACCCTGAATCTCTAAAGTTGGTTCTGCTCCGAGGAGTCCCTGAAGACCTTCTAGATACCCTTCACATGCTAGCTGGAGGAGATATTTACCAACTACCTTATGAGGACATAAAGACTGTGTTTAGAAACCACTCTAGGGCAGCCCGGAAAAGAGGTAGGGGGAATCCACTTTCAGCTAGTACTACCTTCTCCAAACATGCGTTTTCTAATCAGATGGAAGACCTCAAAAGTGAGATGAGACAAACCATTGCCATGCAACTTGATACTTTCCGAATCCAACAAAAGAAAGAGGAAGCTAAGAGGGCTTTGGCCATCTTCTGTCCCAAATGTACGAGGAAGCACCCTAAGAACGAGTGTCCATTGCACTCAGTAGAGGTATGTTTCGTTTGTGAGGAGGACCACCCCACAAACCAATGCCCAACCTTGCCTGGATTCAAAGCCATGTACCAAGGGACTGAGGCACCCATTGAACCTCTCTACTTCCTCAACCAAAGGAGACCGCATGAACCCAGATCTTACCAGTAGGGGATGCAAGGGACATCCCAAGCTTATTATAGCGCCAACCAATCTGCTCACATGCCTTCTTGGGGTCCTCCTGCTCATCCTTCCTGGTCTGCACCTCCTCCATGGTATTATCCACCTCAATACCATACTCAACCCACTGCTCATTCGTTTCACTCACATGTCCAGCCACAACCTCAATGGAATGCACCTCAACCGGGGTGGAGGCCCCAATACAACTCTCCTCCCGCCATTCTACCTCCACCACTGGCTCAACCACAACCATTACCTCCTGCTCCTCCAAGACAACCCCAGATGGCTGCCCAACCGAACCCGAACCCCAACAACCGACAAGCCCAATAGGTATACACTGGGGAGACAACATGTCCTACCTATGCTGTGGAGATCCAGGAGATCAACCTGCGATCCGGAAAGACCCTTCCAGATCGCCAACCCCCTCCCCCAAAGGACGAGGAAGAGAAACAAGAAAGTGAACCCAAAGCCATTCCACCCTTTCCTGAGCGACTAACAGTAACCACACAACCAAACCCAGAGGAGACTGAACTTCTGGGAGAACTGAAACAGTTGTGTGTGAAAATACCCCTTCAAAGATGTACTGATATACAACAAATTGATTAAGGAGAAGTGTTTCAGGCACCCAGGCAGGAGAAAATGAGATGCCTCGACTATCAATGTCATAGGACAACTATCTGATCTAATGTTGGGGAAAGTAATCTGTCCAAAGTATTTGGACCCTGGGAGTCCTGTAGTTGATGTCCACATCAATGGCACCATTATCCCCTATACCTTGATTGATCTAGGGGCTACCATTAATGTGATGACCAGGGACACCATGCTTAAACTCAACCTTCAGAATTCCTTAAGGAAGACCTTGACAGTCCTGCAATTGGCAGATCGCTCCACCGTGACTCCCGAAGGGATTGTGGAAGATGTCTTGGTCTCTGTTGACTCTTGGGAGTACCCTGCGGACTTCTTGGTCCTTCAACCAAAGGCAAAGCTTACTGGATACCCCCTCATTTTGGGAAGGCCTTGGTTAGCCACTGCGGATGCTTACATCAGTTGCCAAGCTAGAAACATGACCATCAAAAATGGTCCTATGTCCAAGCAGCTAGTCCTATACCCTCCTGCCCAACCTCTGCTAGAACATGACTTACCGCTCTGGTTGGAAGAAGGAGATGAGGATGAGGTCTACTCTGCACCCTTGTGCACAATAGAAACCACTAGGGGAGGTCCTCAAACCGAGGATGATTTGATTGAGACTTTGATTCAAAATCCACCTCCCAGTGCACTATCCTTAGAGGAATTGGTGGAGGACACCCAAGCCAGCACCTTAGTGGACCTCTGTGTGACTGATCCAACCTCTCCCAGAGTTAAGAATGTGGAGTTTGGTCCCGGAAGAACTTTAAAGATCAGCTCCTCCCTATCTCCTTCCCAGGAGAAGGAGCTGTGTAGCTTACTGAACAATCATTTAGATGCTTTCGCCTGGAGCTATAAGGAGATGAAAGGAGTCCATCCCTCGGTCTGTACCCATCACATCTACATTAAAGAAGATTGTAAACCGGTCAGGCAGCCTCAGAGGAGAATGAACCCAGCCCTTAAGGACATTGTCAAAGAAGAATTGCAAAAATTATTGGATGCAGGATTCATCTATCCTATCTCCGATAGTGAGTGGGTCTCGCCTCTAGTGCTGGTGCCCAAAAAGAACGGGAAGTGGAGAATCTGTGTAGATTACTGAGAACTTAACAAAGCCACTAAGAAAGACCATTTCCCTTTGCCTTTCATAGATCAGGTGTTGGATGGACTGGCAGGGAAGAAGTTCTTCTCTTTCCTAGATGGGTTCAGTGGGTATAACCAAATCCAAATAAGCCCAGAAGACCAAGATAAAACCACCTTCACTTGTCCATGGGGTACCTTTGCCTATCGAGTCCTTCCCTTTGGGCTATGCAACGCTCCTGCCACTTTCCAGAGAGTAGTATTGAGCATCTTTTCTGAGTTGGTCCATGATTCGGTAGAAATCTATATGGATGACTTCACTCCTTATGGGTCCAACTTCCAAGAAGCATTGACCAATCTGGGAAAAGTTCTAACCAAGTGCATTGAGATGAACCTATCCCTCAGTCCTGAAAAATGTGAATTCCTGATGACTGAAGGGACCGTGCTAGGTCATACCATTTCTCGGCAAGGATTACAGGTGGACCCTAATAAAATTGCTATCATCCAAAAGGTCCCACCTCCTCAAAAGGTAAGAGATGTTTGGAGTTTCCTAGGCTTAGCAGGATATTATCGAAGATTCATTAAAGACTTCAGTAAGCTAGCCTCACCTTTGTTTGGACTGACAACTGTCAAGGGTCATTGGACGAATTGAAAGATAAGCTGGCGTCCGCCCCAATCTTGAGAGGTCCAAACTGGGCCCTACCTTTCCATATCCACACTGATGCCTCCAACAAAGCAATAGGGGCAGCCTTAGGACAAGTTGAGGAGAAACTCCCATATGCCATATACTTCGTCAGCAAAAACCTGTCCAAGGCAGAAATGAACTATACTGTAACCGAGAAAGAGTTCCTGGCTATAGTCCATTCCCTAAACAAGTTCAGACACTACATCACCGGTTATCAAACATTTGTGCACACTGATCATGCCACGATTAGATACTTAATGAATAAGCATGATGTCAATGCTCGTATTATTAGATGGTTACTTTTGTTACAACAATTTGATTTGACGATTGTCGACAAGCCGAGTAAGGAAAATGTTGTTGCTGACTTCTTGTCTAGATTGGACTTGCCTGCAGGTGAAGAAGGAACCGTGGATGACCAGATGCCAGATGAACATCTATTTGCTATCTCAGTACTCTCTCCATGGTTTGTTGATATAGCAAATTACTTGGTCTCAACACAGTTGCCTACGCATCTATCCTCAAAGGAGAAGAGCAGAATTGTAAGGAAGAGTGCCCCGTTCACTTGGATCGGGGGCAACCTGTTTAAACTTGGCCCAGATCAGATCTTGAGACGTTGTGTTAGGGAGGAGGAAGTCTTTGACATCCTCCTAACCTATCATGATGGACCTTGTGGAGGTCACTTTGCAGCAAAAAGGACTGCCTTCAAAATTCTACAAGCAGGCTACTATTGGCCTACTCTTCATCAAGATGTCAGAAGATACATCAGCCGGTGTGACCGATGTCAGAGGATGGGGAAACTGACTCCAAGAGATGAAATGCCTCTCCAACCCCAAGTGACCTTCGAGCCATTTGAGAAGTGGGGCATGGATTTTGTGGGTCCTATCAACCCTCCTTCAAACCAACGGTCTTACATCATTGTGTGCACCGACTATCTGACCAAGTGGGCAGAAACGAAGGCAATCAAAGCAGCAACAGAAGAAAAGGTGGCTGAGTTTCTGAGGGAAAATATCTTCTACAAGTTTGGCTACCCAAGAGAGTTAGTCACAGATCAAGGAAGCCAGTTCACCTCCAACCTGATTGAAGATTTGCTCGCTCATCACAAGATCAAGCACAAGACTTCCACCCCCTATCATCCTCAAGCAAATGGGCAGGTGGAAGTCACTAATCGAGCATTGGAAGGGATTTTGACTAAGGTTGTGAGCAGCAGCAGAAAGGATTGGGCAGATCGCCTGGTTGAGGCCACCTGGGCCTACAACACCACTTGGAAGACCACAACTGGTTTCACACCTTATGAGCTGGTCTACGGGAAGAAAGCTTTGCTGTCCATAGAGTTCGAGTACAATACATTGAGGGTGGCAGCTTAGCTGGACCTAGATCTCAGCCATGCTCAACGTGAAAGATTATTGCAGCTGAATGGATTAGATGAACAAAGGATGCAGGCCCTTCTCCACTCAGAGGTAGTTCAACTCCAGAGGAAGATATGGCATGACCGGCACCTTAATGAGAAGCAATTCCAGCCGGGAGATTGGGCGCTGCTGTATGACTCAAGATACAAGGATTTCAAAGGGAAGCTGAGGACAAGGTGGTTAGGACCATATACAGTGGAGAAATGTAATGACAATGGTTCAGTCCTTATCAGGACCATTGATGAAGAGGCCATCCCCATGCTTGTCAATGGACATCGACTGAAAATCTACAAGAAACCCCTCTCGAGGCAGGAATTCATTGAAACTATGGAAAAATCAGTGCTGGTAATAGAGCAGGGTTCTGCCTCTGTTCCGGCCACACCTTGATCATCAAAAAAGGAAAAAAAAAGAGGAATAAAAAGATCCCTGGACGAAAACCTCTCTGAGGCGGCCAGGGCAGGCAGTGAGGGTGAAAACCTCAGGGAGGCGCCCCAGCTGTCTCTCAGAAAATAAAGAAATGGAATAAAAAAGATCCTTGGGTGAAAACCTCTTTGAGGCGCCCAGGGCAGATAGTGGGGGTGAAAACCTCATAGAGGCGCCCCTGCTATCTCTCAAAAAAAAAAAAAAAGAAGGGAAAAAAGAAAAAGAAGAAAAACAGGTCTGATCTTTGAAATTATTGCAGGTTGCAGGGATATAATGCAGATAAAGAGGGTCGTGCAAATCAAGGACAGGGGTCCATCCCAAGCTACCAGGCATCCCCACCAACATTCCCTCCATGGCCACACACTCTTTCCAGGGTTTGAGCACATTCGGGTCAAGATTCAACCTCCTACAGGAAGTTTCAGGGCTTTCTACAGGAAGTTCTGCATTTCTACAGGAAACATCCTGTAGAACCCTTGGGCAGGCAAAAATCGATTCTGGAATGGGATTTAAAGCTTGAGGTTTGGTGATGAGGCCTGCAGCCACCTCTCTCTCCCATCCATCACCTGTTTCATCTCTTTCCACCACCATTACCACAATTTGGTCCCGTATTCCTGCACAGTCATGCAAAAAGTCATGTTTTCCTCAGAGTGAATTTTTTTTTCCTAAGGGACAAATCAAGCGTTCAAAAGCTCGCACACTCTACCTGTCAAAAGCTTCAATAGGACCCTTCATCCATGACCATAGCCGTGCCCGTTTCAGCATGTAGCCCAGGAGGAGAAGCAGCTACAGGATGTCCTACAGGAATCCTGTAGCAGCTGATCCGCCTGGAATACACACTATGGAGTCAAGAGCAGTTGAAATCAACACAGGAGGCATGCAGCCAGCTCCGCGTAAATGTGAACACCTCCTCAACAGCCGAGAACAGACGGGGCCGTGCATGCAACGTTCACCACCAGAGGACCGGGTCCTGAAGCCTTGCATCCAGCATCAGCCACTGAACGAGGGAATTCAAATGCCTGTGCACGAAGCAGCAGTGAGCAAAGCCATTGTTTCACGTCCAAAAACCTGCGAAACACGTCCACGGTCACCCCAGGTAAGTGCCTAACCTTATTTCGTCAAATTGCATAAGCTATACTATGAACACTGCATATCTATGAATGGGGCGGATTGAACGAATGCAATGGCCAGTCAACTGGCCACCCATAGCCAGTAGAATTGCCTCGTGGGATCCGAACGAGCATGGTTACACTTGATTCTGCCAGAAGGACGTGGAGCCGACACGTGGGAAGTGTCCAGTCGGGAAATCAGCAGATTTGCAGTGAAATCGGTGGACTGACAGGGATGACGGTGGGCAATGGCGGAGATAGACATTGGCGGTCAGAGACACGCTGGGGAATGATGGTCGTGACGTTGTTTAACAGCTCGGCCTGGACACCTCACCCCTCACGCCATGAATTGCGCCGTATTTCAAAATCATTCCGCCAGAGCACTCACATTAACCACAGTCATTCATGCCTACCACCGGTTTTCAGCAATGTGGACGTCCTCCTCCTCTGCAGTTCGTTAGCCTGAGTTTCTCGGCCCGATTCAAACTCTTCCCGCGTCCCAGACTTGCTCAGCAGCGTCGTGACGTCCTCCAGAAGCAGCAGAAGCTCTCTACAGGAAGGAGCTCTACAGGAAGCACAGCGAAAGCTCCCGGAGCAGAGAAACCCGTGTCTGTTGCATCGGAATTCGAAATTTCGAAGAGAGGTAGGCTCGAACACACCATCCCCATGCTTAATTTTCGAAAGGTGGTGAACTAGCTTGTTTGAAGTGGGGAAAATTAAAACCAGTCTGTCTGTGGGTCAAGAATGGTGGGTTGCTTATATGATACATAGAATTTCATTTAAATGGTGCTACATCATATTCACCTCCATGGTTCCTGTTAACAAACTCTCTCCATTATAACAATAAACCGCTGTAAGGCTCACCTGTGCACATATAAAATTTTTGTGACTACTATATGGTTGGTGTGAAAATTAGCTCTGCACTCTGTCTGTGAGAGCTTAATTCCTTTTGACAAGTCAGGTTTTGGGCGGCAGCAGTATTATAACCAGAGAATTGGTGAAAGGGGAGATACAAACAGTGGAGAAACCCTGTCCTGAGAGTCGAGGAGGAAAACCATATCAGAATTTCCATTCTAACCAGAGCTCAAGCCGAAAACAAGGTATTTTCACCATGCCAAGAGGGTTTATCAGAAAGGAACCCTCAGATTCCAAGAAGTTGAGAGAAACTCCTGAGGTGGTAGACCTGTTTACTCGTGCAAAGTGGATGACCTTCTGTGACAGAATTCAAGGTCACGATGATGAAATAACAGAGGAGTTCCTAAGGTCCCTGCAGCCCAAATCAAAAACATTGGCAACTGTAAATTTCAGAGGATTGACCTTAAAACTCACTCCACAACTCATTAGTCGGGTCACGGAGTTGCCATTGGGGATACCCTGGGATAAAGAGGAAAGGAAATTGGGCCAGAAGGCCAAAAAGGAATTCTTCCTACCAGAAGAACAGTTTTCAGAGGATAAGAATGGGGTCCGGAGAGCCAGCCTTCAGCCATTTTGGAGCGAGGTCAGCCTTCAAATTATGAAATATATTACCTGTGAGGGGCGATTTAGTATTGTGTATGGTTATCACTTCCGCTTGTTAACCGAGCTCAGGCATAAGATGGATTTGCCCTCAGAACAAAAATTGAGCATCCCATACTTCCTCCTACAGTCATTGATTGAGTGTGGCACAAAACTAAAGGAGGGGACACCAGACCAGCTGGCTCATCATGGGCTTATCAAGCTCCTCGTAGAAGATGCCCTCCATACTTATACTGTCCCTATCTCCTGGGAGATTTTTCGCAATATGACCAAGGATGATGATATCCGGATTCTGGCCGAGGAACTCACTTCATCCAGCAGTGAGGAGAAGGAGCATATTGAGGCAGAGAAGAAACCTAAGGGTAAGGAAGCTAAGGGTAAGAAAACCCAGGGCAGACCATCACAGGAAAAGCCACAGGAAAGGCAAGAGGAAAAGCAAGAAAAGGGCCAAGCTACTGAGGCCAAAGCTGTGGGAGAAATAAAAACACAAACGCCAAGGGAGAAGCGGTTGCAAACCCGGGCAGAGAGGACTGAAAAAGTCCAAACAAGTAAAGACACACCCAAGGAAACCACAGCACAAGTCAAAGAGAAGGCACCCCCAGCCAAGCAAGCCAAATCAGGGAAAACTGGTTCTACAGGAGGCCAGCAGACTGTTTCTACAGGAAGCCAGAAAACTGCTTCTACAGGAAGCCAGAAAACGGCCACTACAGGACTTTCTACAGGAAGTCTAGGGAAAGGGCAGCAGAAGGAGAAATCACCCGAGATTTTAGCTAGGGAGGCAGCAGCTGTGCTGTCCACCCTAAGCACATCCCCCAATCAGAAGGAAAAGCGAAAGAGGGAGCCTCCCCTGTACTTTAAGGCAAGAAGAAGTGTAAGAATTAAAATTGGCAGACCCCAACCATCGTCCAAAGAACCAATCACCATTGTCGACACCCCTACCACACCAAGGGAGAGGTCCCCCTCCAAGGCAGCCATCACTTATGAACGGGGAAGCCCGAAGACATCCACCTGGAGGGAGAGGATGAAAATGTTGGACACCAAGGCCTCTCTATAGGATGTTGAGGCTATTCTACAGGAAACACTGGCTAGACTGAAGGAGACCGAAGCAATGGAGGGTGAGGCAGCTAAATCACCTCAGAGGGAAGAAAAGGTAGAAAACATTATGGAACCTAGCCCCCAGCCCAGCTTGGGCTCCTATTATAACTTCTTGGAGGCCGGAAAGATCATTCCTCAGAAATTCACAGTGCCACTTTTCCTTGCACTAGAGGAAGAGAGAGTGAGGACCCACACTTGGATGAAAATCACTAAGTCCAAGGGTGTGGCGGATATAGGTCCTCTGGAGGAACAGCTCAAAGAGGCAAGGAGGGAATTGGCTCCAGTACGGCATGTGGAGAGCAACCAGCGGGTCAGGCTACAGGAAGAAAATGAGCTACTTAGACAGTAGCTACAATTACAGGGATAGAGGAAGGAAGACAGGCCTCATATCTTGGGAGAGCAACAGCAACAGGAGGGGCCCACAACAACCACAGATACCCCTTATGAACAGCAAAGAAAGGAAGGGACACAAACTGAAATTGAGGCACTAAACCAGCAGCTACAGGAACAAGAATTGCAGATACATTCTCTGAAACAGCAGCTGCAAGAAAAGGAGGCCCAACTGGTCTGCATGGCCAGCTGGGAAATGGAAGCTCTGCATTGCATGCAGCCTACCAAATCCTATGCCCTATACCTCAAGGACCAATGGTTATAGTTTCAAATCAATACCTTGGCTCAAAGGGGCATCACCCCTTTCCAAAATTATCATCAGTTTGCAGCTCTATGTGGTAGTAGTTCATCTGAGGATAGGGCCAAATTATCAGAGTTCTACTTGCACAACTTTGCCCTTCCGGACATGAACGCATGGGATCCTAACATGGTGATAGGAGATGTCCAGCTTATGGCCATGGCCTCTTGGATGAGCCATGAGGAGAAGAGAGCAGCAGAGGTTCGCAGTATCATAGGCAGAGAGCTCAGTGAGCCTCTCATGATCAGAGCAAAGCCGTATGACCCCTCAGCAGTGATAAGCACCCACCAGCACTTGGCCAATAGTCCTCAGGAGTTACCGGAATACATTGAGCAACAGGCTCAAGCCATTGCCCACTTTGAGGACATGGAGAGACTTTTGGGAGAAAACTTCATGCATGCCTACACAAGGCGGTGGAACACACTGCCTCACAGCCCAAAGATAAAAGAATACCACTCTCCCACCAGGATGAGGGAAGCCTTGGCAAGGGTACCCCTCTACAAACAGTTGATGCAGAACTTGCAGGCCAATTGGATTGGCTTGAAATTCAGTCCTCCTTTACTTTTGGGATTGCTAGAAGGAGTGAAGGAAGAGGAGGAAGGTAGACAATGGGAGGAGGTGGAAAGGAAGGCAGGATTCCACGATCATGAAGAGGATATCACAGCAGAGGCTTGGGACGTGAGGGAGGCGATCAAAGCCATAAAGGATGATGAGCTGGACTAGTTGCTCAGAGGATGAGCAACCGATTTAGCAGGGGGGTGATGATGAGCCCCCAAATTGGGTAACTTATTGGGCTCATTTTGCCTAATTGTCCTTGTTCAGTCCTCCATTTTTCATAGATTATGCATGTTTTCTAGTATGTTTGTGTTATTTGAACGAATAAGGGTGGTCACTCTACCTAGGAGGCTAACACGTGGTTATTTCAGGATTTTTGGACAAATTTTGGAGCAAAACCAAGCAATCATGGGTCAGCTAACAGCCAAGCTTGAGGTGAGGATTCATAGGGAGGTTGTCTCTCATATTAAATGGCCTTCCTCGAAATCTCCACCCTCAACACCGAGCTCCACAAGCCACCAAAACGAGTTTTAAAGGCAGCCAAGCAGTTTTTGGAGGAGTGACTGTTTACTAGCAGTTTGGACGGTCGAGTCCCTTGAATCTAGGAGGGCTGCTAGCCCCCTCGTATTGTATAAGTAGGAAGGCCTCAGCCTTCATAGTTTACTTTTGGAACTATTGTTATTTTTGCACTATAGTGCTGTCATTTTTGCTCAGCCTGTTTTATTGTAGCTACTGCTGTACAACTTTAATATGATGGTTATTTTTGAATAATGAGAAGTAGCTTTACTTGGCATCAGACCTGAGTTCTTTATAGGAGCCTGCAGCTCTTGGTGTTGGGCCCAACCCGAGTGCTAAGGCCTCCTCTATGTATTGTTAGTGGTTCTTTATGCATTTGCAAAAACATATCTGTTAAGTAGAATAAAGTTTGCTCATTAACTAGGTCACTGTTAATTGTTAGAAAGACTTTTTGAGTGCTCAAATTTAGTTGATAGGTTGTTAACAGAAAAAGCTTCAAGAAAAGGGCCATCAAACATCTCTGGTTTCACCTCTCCTTCAGTAGGATCTGGAGCTGGGATCAGGATAACTTTGCTGCCCACAAAAACATTGATTTTGCTTTGCCATGCAATCACTAGTGTTTGATTTTCATGTGTAGAAGTTGGTTACAAGTTCAAAATTTCATTTGCTTAGTTGCATGAGTTAAAATACACGGTTTCATTGTAGGTCACACTTCTGTTCATTCTCTTTACTGGCAGCTAGCAGATTAGGTCATCGTAGTTAGGTTTTTGAATTTACAAGTCTTCGTTGGATCAGTTGGAAAAACGCCTTGCAGAGCACCTGTACCACTCCTTCATCTGTTTATTCTCCATCAGCACCATCCACTCCACCCTCTACTTAGAATCCTTGCCTCCCGTTCGCCATTTGCTCCCATAACCCTAGTTTTGTGTGTAACATTGCTTCAGTCTTCCCTGAACCAAATCTAGCCATCCACACCTGTCCACAACTCCATCCACCGAGTTCTAGACCATCTCCAGCCCTCACCCTACCTCCACACTCACTCCTTCACCTTTCCCTCTCGATTCATCCACCAAAAACCTCATTTCTAAACATCCTGTAGAAAGTTACAGACATCCTGTAGAAAATCGCAAACATCCTATAGAACCCCTGCAGACTTCCCGTAGAGGCTCACGAATGAGGTTTCTTGATAGCCAAACTCGGTGAAACTCTATGGAAGGGTGTTAGGGACCACTTAGGCTCTCTCTGAACCTTCTTGACCTCCTCCAAGCATTTCCTCTCGCCCATCCACCTCTGCACAGCCCAAAAACAGTCAAATCATATGCATAATAACTCTGGCAACTTATTCAAAAATACAAAAAGATGTTTTTTTCCAGATGTTACTGTAGAAGTAGCTTAGATGCATGTATTTACCTTTCTAGAAATCAATGGCATCTCCTTTAGTAGCTTACATATTCTTTCTTGCACCGGTAGGGTTAGCTAGTAGAATTAGGGTTTGCTATGGTTTACGTTTCCTCTTAGCTTTCCAGTTTCTTTCTGCAAATAGATCAGCCTTCTTTAAGTTAGCTTTCATCCATCAGTTAAAAAGCTTCTTCTCAGAGCTCATAGAAGTTGGCTTAAGCCCCTAGCGGACTTCTGCCAGCTGACCAAGTGACAGCTGTGGCAAGAGCTAGTACTTGTGCATACAGCACCGTCGCTTCCAAGTTTGTTACGAACTACCAGGTTGATAAAAGTAAAGAAGGGAGTCCCAAGAGTTGTAGCATTATTGCTACAATACTGGAGCTCACCACCTGTACTAACACCATACTTGAACACAATCTCTGCAACCAAAATACTTCCTTGCTTGCATGAGTGGCTGCCATGTATTCTACCTCTGTAGCTGACAGTGCCACTATAGATTGTTTCTTACTCATCCAACTGATTGCACCTCCAAATAGGTTAAACACATACCCACTTGTAGAACTTCTTTGATCCAGATCTCCAGCCCAATCTGCATCAACAAAGCCACAAATATCCAACATTCTGTCCAATCCTGATCTTCCTTGGTAGCACAAACCATAATCACTAGTGCCATGCAAATACTTGAAAACCTGCTTCACTATTGTCCAGTGCTCCTTCCTTGGTTTTGACATAAACCTGTTCAATACTCCCACTGCATGTGCAATGTCTGGTCTAGTATAGACCATTGCATACATCAGGCTACTAACTGCACTTGCATATGGAACACGTGACATGTCCTCTTCCTCTTCTTGTGTCTTGGGACACGGTTCAGCAGATAACCTCACACCTACAGGAGTAGGAACCTTCATCGGTTTACTATCCTGCATGTTAAACCTCTGCAATATTGTCTCGACATACTTCCTCTGGTTTAACTAGAGCTTCCTCTTTGTCTGATCTCTTTTAATTTGAATGCCCAAAATATAGTTTGCAGCACGAAGATCTTTCATGTCGAATTTGGAGGACAATTGGGTCTTCAAATCCTGGATAATTTCTTTGTCATTTCCAACCAGCAACATATCATCCACATAAAAGACCAGATAAATACGGTCACCAATTAATTTAAAACACACATAGTGATCTGATTTGCTTTTGGTGAAGAGAAGTCCCCGTATAAATGTATCAAATTTCTGATACCACATCCTTGGTGACTGTTTTAACCCATACAGAGACTTCTTTAACTTGCATACAAGTTCTTTCTTACCCTTCACCACAAAGCCTTCATGTTGCTTCATGTATATTTCCTCTTCTAGATCCCCGTGAAGAAATGTTGTCTTCACATCCATCTGTTCTACCTCAAAATCAAAAGCAGCAGCAACAGATAAAAGTAATCTAATAGAAGTTACCTTGGCAACAGGTGAAAAAATATCACCAAAATCAATTCCCGACACCTGGGAATAACCTTTTGCTACCAACTGAGCTTTGTATTTCTCCACCTTTCCTTCTGTATTTGTTTTCTTCTTGAACATCCATTTGATGCCAATGGGTTTCCTTCCAACCAGCAACTCCACCAAATCCCAAGCCTTATTTTTGTGCAAAGACGCCATTTCATTAACCATGGTCTCTTTCCAGAGTTTTCCAACCTCTGGATCCACTACTTCCTTCATAGTTCTGGGATCATCATTAGTAACAGACAAAGCAAAATTTGAATAGAAAGTAGATGGACTATACCTTTCTAGCTACCTTCTTTCTCGAACTGATCTTCTCAGACCCAGAGTTTGTGGCTCTTCATCTTCTAATTCCTCCTCTGCTGTAGAGTCTGATTCTTCCTCCTTTAGCTCAAACTCTATCTTCTCATGTTCCTTTCGTAGGACTTCATGTTTAATAACATCTTTCACCTCTCTGAACACCATATCTCAGCTATACACAACCTTCCTTGTTACTGAGTTCCAAAGCTTATAACCCTTTAGACCATCCTTATACCCAATAAATATGCACATTTCAGATTTACTATCCAACTTGGTTCGTTTCTCCTTTGGAACATGTACATATGCATCACATCCAAATACCCTCAAATGTGAGAGAGAGGGTTTCTTACCAGTCCATACCTCTTGTGGAGTTTTATCCTCCAATGCCAATGAAGGTGATCTGTTGACCAGGTAACATGCATTATCCACCGCCTCTGCCCAGAATTCCTATCCTAACCTGACACCACTGAGCATGCTTCTTGCCCTTTCCATCAACGTCTTGTTCATTCTTTCTACAACTCCATTTTGCTGAGGTGTATATGGAGTAGTTTTATGCCGTGCTATACCACACTTCTTACAGAATTCTTCAAATTCCTTGCTGCAAAACTCTCCAACATTATCTGTCCTCAACACCTTTATCTTCTTCTCTATCTGATTTTCCATGAGAGCCTTAAATTCTTTAAATCTATCAAAGACTTCAAATTTCTTCTTAAGGAAATATATCCATGTATTCCTTGAGAAGTCATCTATAAGTGATACATAGTACATAGACCTACCCAATGATGGAACCTTCACAGGTCCAAACACATCACTGTGCACAAGCTCTAATATTTGTTTAGCCCTCTTACTACTAGAGGGGAAACTCACCTGATTCTACTTCCCATATACACAATTTTCACAGAAATCAAAATCCAGAGAGTTATTACTCATACCTTCTCCCATACCTTTACCATGAAGTATTCGAAGGCCCATCTCTCCAATATGTCCAAACCTTTGATGCCACAACATGGTATTCTCTCCAGAGAATACTAGATTTTCTGCTCCACTTTCAGGAACCACAGAACTGTTGCACCCATCAACAACATTGCCACCTTGCATCTTGTACAGAGTTCCAGTCCGAACTCCCTGCATCAATACCAGTGCTCCCCGAACCATCTTGCAGGTATCCTTCTTGAACACTATTTTTACACCTGCATCATCCAACTTGCTTACAAAAATCAAATTTCTGGCTAATGCAGGAATATGCAGAACGCCCGGAAGCGTTCTAACCATTCCACCTTGTAGCTTCAACTTTACTTTTCCGTGACCAATGATTCTAGCCTTCCTGTCATCCCCCAAGAAGACATCACCACCATCGTATTTCTCATACACGCAGAACCACTCTCTATGGGGAGTGAAGTGAAAGGATGCACCTGAGTCAATCAACCATGCCTCATGATCTACATGTGTACTTGAAGAAGCCAAGTACACATCCCCACCTTCATCTAAGGTGGTTTTCGCCTCTACAAAAGGAGCAACATCAAATCCCTTTCCTTTATCATGAGCTTTAGATTTACAGTCCCTTTTGAAGTGCCCTTCCTTTCCGCATTTCTAGCACACCACCTTTATAGGTTTTCCTGGAGATTTAGATCTCGCACTTGATGACTTATTTTTGTTTCTGTTCTGGGACCGTTCTCGTACAGACAAGGCATCACCATTCTGGCTCTCCATATTTTTCTGTCTCATCTCCTCCGTCAGCAAGGATGAGACTATTTCATCAAAATGCAAGGCAGTTGCATTGCTACCTATTGCAATAACCAAACTATCCCATGAATCTGGTAGAGAACACAACAAACTGATGCACTTATCTTCATCTGAAATTTTAATATCAACAGATGCTAACTGACTTACCACAGTAGTAAATGCGTTTAGATGCTCTGTCACCAAGTCTCCATCTTTCATCCTCAGGTTATACAACTTTTTCTACAAGAATAGTTTATTCACCAGAGACTTAGATTGGTACAAAGTCCCTAACTTGTCCCACAAAGCCTTCACTGTAGCTTCCCTTGATACATTCAGCAATACTAAATCTGAGACACACAATCGTATTATGCTCTTTTCCTTCCAATCCAACTTCTTCCATTCTTCATCGGACACTCCCATTGGTTTAGTACCTGGATCTACCGCGATCCACCAATCTTTATCCACCAACAGATCCTCCATCTTGAGTTTCCACAACTCAAAACTTTGACTATTAAATTTCTCGATCTCTATCTTTCCACTGCTCACCATCTTCTTTCACCACTAGAATCTGTCTTGCAGATCTCCCACTGAACAGGGTCTACCACAGGCCCGAGCGAAACCCCTCAGCAACAAAGGCGTCCCCTTGAAGCCAAAACTCCTCTGATACCAAATGCAGGTTTTAACCCCGTACATAAATTACCTACATACGAATTCTAAAACATAGAAAATAAATAATGCCAAAGTAGAACACATAAAACACATATACACAGAGATTTTCCCCTGGATCCCAAAACCGGGACTACCAAATTGATTTTTCATTATGTTACTTTCAATGTTATAATACATATTTATACATGCCGAAGCATCCAATACCATGGACCGAAAACCATCATGTCCAAAAACATGTGCGAAAATCATGCACAAAACCATACGTGGGTCCACCCAACCTAACATAGGGTTCAAAACCAAAATTTTCCGAGGTGCTGCCCTGGACCCCATAAAGTGGGGTTACGGGTGCCCCTCAAACCCCCTATTAACTACGTGGAAAGAATATAACACAACCCAACAAGAACAACAGCGATCAAAGGAAGCTGTCACTGAAAGACAAGCTTCGGAAAATCAAGTGTGAAAAGGGCGACACGGTGTCTACATATCTGAACAAGCTCACCACCTATAGGGATGAGGTTGGAAGTGTAGGGATCATGACAACCGATGATGACATGGTGAGTTTTGCACTCCTTGGTCTTCCTAAGAGCTAGCATAGCTACCAAGACTCGGTTAATGGAAGAGAAAAATTGCCAGATTGGGAATGATTTTGGTCAGATCTGATGCAGGAGGAGATAAGAAGAAGCACCAGAGATGGATCCTCATCGAAGCAAGATGATGAGAAAAATCTAGCCTTAGCAAGTAAGGCAAGGAAGGGGAAAGGGAATGCATCCCATTCCAAATCTAGCTCTTACCATGGTGGGAAGAAGTTTGACAAATCGAAAGTGTGATGCTTTCATTGTCATGAAGTGGACCATTATGCTACGAATTTTCCACAGAAGAAATCCAAGAAGGGATCCTCGAAGGGATCTGATGTTGAGGCACTGGCCTCACAATTTGAGTTGGATTTCTCTCTTATCACATGCATGGTTCCATCCATTGTGGGATGTGTGTGGTACCTAGACCGTGGAGCTTCATTCCACATGCCAACTGACAAGAATATTTTCAATACCTTGGAGGAGAAGGATCTCCAGATGCGGATCGAGATGTGTGATGATGGAAAGTATTGTGTTTCAGGTGAAGGAAATGATTCTGTTTCAGAGGGAGCATGGAGCTCCCCTCACCCTGACTGATGTAAAGTATGTACCAGGTCTGAAGAAGAATCTTGTGTATGTCGCTATGCTAGAAGATAAAGGCTATGATGTAGTCTTTAGTAAAGGAAAGGTATTCCTGAGGCATATCGGCACTGGAAAGACAAAGTGAATCAGGATTCGAGTAAATAATATCTACAAGATGGAGGTAGATGAATGTGCTAGCAGCATTGAGTTCCAAAGCTGAGATGGTGTAGAGCCAAGATGTTGGTGAGCTATGGTATAGAAGATTGGGCCACTTGCACCATGGAGCACTGAAGATCATGCAGCAGAATTCTACCAGACTTCCCAAGGGAAAACTAGAGCAGACGAATACATGCAAAGGTTGTACCTTGGGTAAGTATGCGAAATCTTCCTTCCTTGATCGAGACAGTAGAGTTGGAGCAATCCTGGAGTGAGTTCACTCAGATGTTTGTAGACCCTTCTCTACAGCCTCCACTGCTAAAAAAAGGTACTATGTTAGTTTTATTAATGATTTTTCTCGTAGATGCTGGATCTACTTTATGCAAAAGAAGAATCATACCTTCTTGAGGTTTTGTGAGTTTAAAACCTTGGTAGGGAAAGAATCTGGAAAGAAAATAAAAGCCTTGAGTAGCGATAATGGTGGAGAGTATGTCTCCGAACAGTTTAAGGACTTCTATGCTGCAAAAGGAATTAAACAGAAGCTGACGACACCCCATAACCCACAGCAGAATGGGGTGGCCGAAAGGAATAACAAATCAATTGTGGGAGCAGCTCGAGTGATGTTGCATGACCAAAGCCTACCATTGCATTTGTGGGCTGAGACATGAAATACAGAAGTATACTTACAGAACAGCAGCCCACACCATATATTGGGAATGAAGACACCTATGGAGGCCTTTTCCAGGAAGCGACCAGATGTGAGTCACTTCTGAATCTTTGGATCATCAGTTTACTGTCATGTGACCAAAGATGCTTGGAAGAAGCTAGATCCAATAGTTGAGTTTGGAATACTTGTGGGATACACGGATACACCCCACAACTATCGGGTGTACCTACCTACCAGTTACAGGACAGTGGTACACAGGGATCTGAAGTTCAATGAGCAGAAAGCCATGTGATTATCACTTGAGAGGGAGCTCAAGTTGCATGCAGAAGAGGAACTTTCAGTTCCTAAGGAGGAGGAGCCTCAGATTGATGTGGAGCAGCCACATGCAGAGGATCCAGGAGTGGAGACATCCACTCATGCTAAGACTTCTAGAGATGGGCAGAAACGCTCAAGGGAAGCTGACAGGTTGATGCTGGATGCGCGGGAGAATGTGGGACAACCATCTTCTCAGCGCAGACAGAGGAGGTCGCCCAAGCGGTACACTGGGTACATGGCCCTAGTTGGGGAGTGTGTAGATACAAAACCTTCTTCATTCAAGGAGGTAGTGCAGCAACCAGTCTGGGTTGATGCAATGGTAGAGGAGTATGACTCTATCATTCAAAACAGTGTGTGGGATGTTGTCCCAAGACCTTAGGGCAAGTCAGTGGTGAGTTCCAGATGGCTTTACAAGGTAAAGCAGGGAGCTGATTGCAGTGTTGAGAAACATAAGGAAAGGTTTGTTGCCCGAGGTTTCTCATAGGTCGAGGGGATCGACTACGATGAGACCTTTGCTCCTGTAGCAAGGTACTCATCTATCAAATCAATGTTTGCACTATCAGCTCAGATGGGTTGGAAGATCCATCAGATGGATGTGAAGACATCATTCCTTAATGGGAAGATTGAGGAGGAGGTGCACATTGAGTAGCTAGAGGGTTTTGAGACCTTCGATCATGAGTCGCATGTGTGCCGACTCAAGAGGTCTTTGTATGGTCCGAAGCAAGCACCTCGTGCTTGGTACACTAGGATCGACAGCTACCGGGTTGGCCTTCACCAAGAGTGAAGCAGATGCGAACATTTACTGCATCATGGAAGAAGGTAAGCCATTGATCATTGTTCTTTATATCGATGATCTGATTTTGACAGGTGATGATCCGCTGATCCAGTCTTGTAAGGAGGACCTTGCAAGAGAGTTTGAAATGAAAGACATGGGTCTTATGCACTACTTTCTAGGCATGGAGGTGTGGTAGAAAGATGGTGAAGTATTTGTGTCTCAAGGCAAGTATGTCAATGAGATACTCAGGTGCTTTCACATGGAGAAGTGCAATCCCATGCAGACTCCTCTAGCTAGGAACTAGAGGAAGGAGGATGCTACTTCAGGTGAGGTAGTAGCTGTTATTGTTTATCGGTAGCTGGTGGGTTCACTTATGTATCTAGTGAACACACAACCTGACTTATGCTTTGTGGTGAACCATCTGAGTCAAGCTATGGTTCAGCCTACCAAGTTGTTTTGGAAGGCATCAAAGCATGTATTGAGATACCTCAGAGGCACATCTCAGTTCGGATTGTGGTACAAATGGACAGAGGGAGTGAAGCTTCAAGGCTTCACAGATGTGGATTAGGCAGGGCTTCCATCATACTGGAAGAGCACTTCTGGAGGAATCTTCAACCTTGGTTCAGCTGCAGTTTCCTAGTACAGTAGGAAATAGAGATCAGTTGCACTTAGCTCAGCAAAAGTTGAATACATGGCTACTAGTCATGCTGCATGTGAGGCCATTTGGATGTGGAAGATTCTAGTGGGATTGTTTGGTCAGAGGATATATTCAACCGTGATCTACTGCGATAATCAGAGTTGTATCAAACTCTCTAAGAATCCAGTTTTTCATGACAGGTCCAAGCACATTGATATCAGGTATCACCATCTTTGAGACTGTGTGGTCAAGAGGATCATGTTGTTGTTATATGTTTCGATCGAGGAATAGGATGCAAATATTTTGACGAAGGCATTGTCAAAATGCAAGTTTGAGTTCCACAGAGATAGGATTGGGGTTACTGATAATCCCTTTCTTGTTGAGAGGGAGTGTTGAAAATAGCAACAAGAAATGATAGATATAGAAGTGCTAAATTTAGCACTTCTATAAATAGCTTTTCGGGATACCTTCCTATTTTAGTTAGTCCCTGAACTAAAATAAAGAAGTAAAAATTTGAATTTGATATTAGCAGTTGTTTGTAAAATAATTAATTAATTCATCTTTAGTTAATTAGTTGTAGAAAATCAAACATGAAGTCTATGTGGGGACATGCAACAGTTTCTCCATTGATTGAGGAATTTATCCATCAGTTAAAGAGATAAGGATGAGTTGTAATATTGAGTTGTAATTAGTTGGCTTAATTAACTGAGTCAAGTCCAGTTAGATTAGTTCAAACAGTTTGTTGAATTAATTGTGAGTTCAGCTAGTTAATGCATGCATGCATGTAACTGCTGCACTTCAGATAACTGAATATTCTCTCATAAATAACTCATGCATGTCAGTTCAGACAGAGACCCAGTTGAGATCAGATGGAGGGACAGCGTACTATCAGTTGCAGGAATATTACATTGTGAGTATCTCTTGCATGCAGAAGGAATTCATTCCTTGGAGATTGCGCGGTTACTTCTTCAGCTTAGTGAGTGTGTGATGAGGCCAATCACACAAGTGGCATCATTGGACCCCAATAAAACTGCGCAAGGAAATAGGAGGCTTGGAGGGCTAAGGAAAGACATATCTTGTGTCTATTCAGTCTGTGAGCTATATTGTTTGATTGCAGAGAGAGCATAATAGCTTGTGAGATGATTCTTTTTGTAGTCTAGACATATTTCCACTTGTATGATAGTACAGAGATTGGGGTTTTAAGCTGAGGCTTTCCCTGAGTTATTCTTCTGTGTTCATGTGTGATTGATTTCTCATTCTTAGTTATATGTGTTCAAATTGATCTTGCTCAAATTGATTAAGCTTCCGTAAAGTTTGTTGTAGAAGTGGATCTTGTATTTTTCTTTAGTATATTGCATAATCTGTTGATCTACAGTGGGAATTTCTACACATGGTAGACCATGGATCACCATGGTTGTCAGAAAGTGACGTTTCACCAAGAGACAATCTTTGTCACAATATGACCATGGTTGACCATGGTTGATTTTCATATTTAGACAATATTTATCACAATGTGAAGTTCGAACATGGTTGACCATGGTTGATTTTCATATTGGACAATCATTGTCACAGTGTGATATTGGACCATGGTTGAGCATGGTTGACTTTCATATTGAGACAATATTTATCACAATTTGACATTGGACCATAGTTCCACATGGTTGACCATGATTATAAACCCAACGGATTTATAATATAATATTTGTCCCTTGGATTTTTAGTATTAATCCCTTAGGTTTATTTTTCCCTTGGGTTAATAATATCAATCTCTTGGGCTTATGAATGTAAGGGTTCATATTCCTAGGGTATAATATTATTCATAGGGTTTATAATATTAATCTTTGGGTTTAATATCAATCCATTGGGTTTATAATCATGGTTAACCATGGTCCAACGTCACATTGTTACAAGGATTATCTCCATATGAAAATAAATCACGGTCAATCATGGCGCAATGTCGCATTGTGACAAAGAGTGTCTCAATATGAAAATCAACCATTTCTAGCCATGATTGTTTAAGGGTTTATAATATTTATCTTAGGGTTTATATACCTTGAGTTTATAATATTGATCACTTGGGTTTAATATTATTTCCCTGGGTTTATAATCACTTCGTTTTTTAGTATGAATCCCTTGGATTTACTATTTCAAAACATCGCTAACAATGTCGTGACTATGAACGATTATTGTTAACAAATGTATGACAATGGTTGACCATGGTTTTACTATGGTTGAATATGGTTTACTATGATTGGCTATGGTTGAACATGGGTTTCATATGACTCACCATCATTTCCATATTGAGGCAATATTTGTCACAATGTGACATTAGACCATGGTTGACCATGGTTGATTTTAATATTGAGAGAAGCTTTGTCACAATGTGACATTGGACTATGGTTGATGATGGTTGATGATGGTTTATCATGGTTGATTTTTATATTGACACAATCTTTGTCACAATGTGGCATTGGGCCATGGTTAACCATGACTATAGATACAAGTGATTTATATTAAACCCTAAGATTAATATTATAAACCCTATGAATAATATTTTACCCTAGGCATATGAACCCTTATATTAATAAACACAAGGGATTGAAATTACAAACCCAAGGGAATAATAAATCCAAGGGATAAATACTAAAAACATAAGGGATTATAAACCCAAGGGAATAATATTAAACCTAAGAAATTAATATCATTAACCCAATATATATAAACTCTAAAATAAACATGGTTGACCATGGTTAATTTTCATAATGAGACAATCTTTGTCACAACATGATGTTCGAACATGGCTGACCATGATTGATTTTCATATGAAGACAATCTTTGTCACAATTAGACATTGGACCATGGTTGACCATGGTTGATTTCCATATTAAGACAATCTTTGTCACAATGCGACAGTGGACCATGGTTGACCATGGTTATCACAATCTGACATTAAACACTAAGATAAATTTTATAAACCCTAAAATAAACATGGTTGACCATGATTTATTTTCATATTGAGAAAATCATTTTCACAATGCAACATTGGACCATGGCTGACCATGGTTGACCATGATTGATTTTCATATCAAGATAATCTTTATCACAATGAAACATTGGACCATGGTTGATTTTCATATTGAGACAATCTGTCACATTGCGACAGTGGACCATGGTTGACCATGGTGGACCATGATTTATTTTCATATTCAGACAATCTTTCTCACAACTCTATGCTGGACCATGATTGGCCATGGTTGATTTTCATATTGAGACAATCATTGTCACATTATGACGTCGAATGTCACAATGCGATGTTGGACCAAGAGAAAATATTTGTCACAATGTGACCATGATTATTGACCATGGTTGACTATGGTTGACCATGGTTGATTTTCATATTGAGACCATATTTGTCACAATGCGATGTTCAACCATGGTTGTTCATGGCTGACCATTGTTAACCATGGTTGATTCTCATATTGAGACAATCTTTGTCACAATGAGACATTGGACCATGGTTGAGCATGGATGACGATAGTTGTCACAATGTGACATTGGACCATAATATAATATTTGTCACAATTTGACCATGGTTATTGACCGTAGTTGACCATTATTGACCATGGTTTACCATGATTTATTTTCATATTCAGACAATCTTTCTCACATTCTCACATTGGACCATGATTGACCATGGTTGATTTTCATATTGAGGAAATCTTTCTCACAATGTGGCGTTGGACCATCGTTAACCATAACTGACCATGGTCAACCATGTTTGACTAAATTTCACCATAATTGACCATGGTTGACCATGATTGATTTCCATCTAGAGAATATCTTTGTCACAAACCCAATGGATTAATATTATAAACCCAAGGGATCTAAACCTTAACATAAATATTATAAACCCTAAAATAAACATCAAACGCCAACATTAATGTTATAAACCTCGAGATTAATATTATAAATCCAAGGGATTAATATTAAAATCCCAAGGGATTATAAACAGAGTATAATAACATTGAACATTAGCATTATTATTAAACCATGAGACAATCTTTGTCACAATTTGACCATAGTTCACTATGGTTGACAATGGGTCACCTTGTGATAGGTCATGATATCCGTGGTAATTGTGCTTCATCATAGTAGCCATGTTGAATATTATTTACTATGATGACCATGTTGACTATAGTTGAACATGTTTTAATAAATAGATTTGTTTATAGGTAAAACATTATAAATGTGTGGAATAATATATTATTAATACACCATTAATATTATATAAGGGTTCATAATCTTTGATTATATTCATAGTCAAACTTATGTTAATAAGATTCATAGTCTTTGATTATATTGATAGTCAACCTTATGTTGACTATAGTTGAACATGTTTTAATAAATAGATTCGTTTATAAGTAAAACATTATAAATGTGTGAAATAATATATTATTAATACACCATTAATATTATATTAAACATTTATTAAAGCTATTTAAAGGCTATAATAATCCTTTTTACATTTGTGCTCTTCAAAAAGTTTTTTGGGCACAAACTTTTTATATGATTGGTGAAAATTCAACTACATTTAATACAGAAATGCCTCTAATTATTTAAGTCATATGGAAAGAAGTTAAACCCACTTTTATTATTAATTTATTTATTATTATTATTTTAAACAAGCTTGTTTTACAAAAGCTTGTGATGAATTCTTTTTCCTTGCATTATTCCGTACACATGTATAGACGGTAGTACCTGGTTTGCCATAAATATTAACTGCTAATTGTTTCAAAGTGTTTTCTGTATAATATTTTGAACATTTTAACACTCCGTACAAGTGTATGAAATGAAAATAGAGCAACCATAAACTATGAACTAAAAATAGAGCAAATAATTGTAAAATTTTGAAAAAACGTCGTATTAGTTGTAAAATGTATGTATGCTCCCAAGTTTTGTGGATATTCAAATTTTTCCCATATCATGTTACCAAAATACCTTTAAACCACATCTTTCTACGAATTGTAAAATCCTTTAAGTAAGATTCTTGATCGAACCGCATAATTGCAAGTGAAAGAAACAGAGACAATCCAGTTGTATATTGTAAACATTGTTGTAATGGATGTATACTCTAAACATTGTTAGATTATCTAGTTGACAAAATTGACCGCGATCATAAGTGAGTCCAATCTTGCCCAGAGTTTTCCATATTATCATATTGGTGAGACTTTCATCGTTGACGAATTTAAAATCTGATTTGAAATGAAGAGAATGAAGCTGCATGTCATCCCATCGTTCCGTTATTTTCACATTTTATTTTATTGAGGAATGAGGAATTCGTCAAAGGAGGAAAGTCCTCTCTATGGTTTAAAATTAGGAGGTCCAGGGGAAGACCAGGGATATCGGTTGAAATTGATGCCCTAAACTTTGATTCGTTCAATGAAAATAAGATTCACGTTGTTTTTCATTACGATTTTTGTTGCGATATTGATTTATCTATTCATTTACATATATATGTATGCGCGCGTGAGAGAAAATAGACCTGCAGTTGGTGTCAGAAAAATGATATTGCATTTATGCCCATCTCGGAAGGTTAATGAAAACCACAATCACAAAAATGTCAATACAGTCGCTGCAAAATTGATAGATGCCCCCATTGTTTCCTTTAAAGAACGGTAAGGTGTTGTCAATTGAGGAGTAGTTCAACGAGCCATGATTCTATAAAGCATTACGTCCTTGCCACATATACATTTTCACCATAGAGTTGCAGTGTTTTCCCTATTTTCTAAGACATGCTTTTGCATCAAAGTACTACAAAATTGTGAAGGGACCCGAGCTGCGTACACGGATAGGGAAAATTAGTTAGCAAAATATATGCAATAACTGTGGCTTTCCTGGATCCAGGGTGCATCAAAATCCAATTTCCCACTGGAAAACCACGATTACCTTTTCATTTTTTTTAACATGAAAAGTGAATAATCATTTATTGTTCCGGTTAATATTTCTAGTGGGCTTAGAGAGAAGATATATGTTTTTGTTGGCATTCCTACTTCTCTGGCAGTGCCACGAATATTATAGCTGCCTTCGAGGAGTGGTTCAACGAGACATAGAATTGCAGCCGTTTTGCCATTTTGTAAGACATCATTTTGCATCAAATAACTACAAAATTTCGAAGGTAACTGAGCGACGTAGACGGATTGGGAAAATTAGTTAGAAAATAATATGCAACAACTGGTTACAGGGGTTATCGTAAACAATTTCCACCCACGAAAAGGAAGAGGCTTTGGGATAGACCGATGGCAATGAGATGAAACAGAAATGAAACAATGCACAATCTCTCCACCTGCACAGTCGTTTGGAGTTTTAAATTAATTTGATTATTCTGTAACACAGAAAAGCCGTGGCGTAATCTGAGCCCTCGATCTGCTATTCAAACGAAGGATAGCGGAAATATATTCCCTCCCAGCAAATCCCATCTTCCTTTATAATGTTAGAAAGGTGGTACATCCACCCGGGGATCGATATAGAACAGCTTTTGGCAAAATATTAAAATATTAATATGAGCGGAAATATATTCCCTCCCAGCAAATCCCATCGTCCATTATAATCTTAAAACGGAGGTACATCCACCTGGGGTCGATATGGAACAGTTTTTTTTGGGGAAATATTAAAATATTAATTATGGTTTATTAATAATATTAATATTGAGAATTATGGATAAGGTTTAATATTTATATTTAATAAAATTTAAGATTTAGAAAATTATTATTTAACATATAATCAATTATGGGTAACCATTATCAAGCTCAATTGACCATGAGTATATATGATCATCTTCCGTTAATCATAGTTATTATATTCAACTATTGTTACTATTAATCAATGTGTTTAATCATAATTAAGTATGGTCAACATGGTTTACTATGGTTAACTATGGTTGAACATACTCAACTATGGTAACCATAGACAACTATGGTTAGTATGGTCAACTATCATCAACCATAGTTGACTATTCACCATTGTCAAACATCAATTTTAATTTGTCATGGTCAACTATAGTCAATGATAATCAAGCATGACAAACCATGGCCATCTCTAGTTAACCATAGTCATGATTGGAAAACCATGGTCAACCCATGCTCAACATGGCAAACCATGGTCATCAATGGTTAGAATGGTAAAACATGATACATGAAGGTCACTATGGTCGAAAATGGTCACTCATTGTCATGCATCGCTGATATGGACAACCATAATCTATGATAGAAAACTATCATTAACCATGATCAAATAAGTGAAACTATATTCACCCATTGTTAACATCATCAATCATGGTTAACATACCCAACTGTAGTCAACCATGGTTAACTATGATCAAATATGAACAACCATGGTCAACCATAGTCAATCATAGGCTATCATAGGCAACTATAATTAGTTGTGGACAACCATGATCCTCCATAGTCAACTATATATGATCATGGCCAAAATGGTCAAACATAGTGAACCATGGTCAAACTCCTCACAACCATGGTCATCTTTGGTTAACCATAATCAACATTGGAAAGCCATTTTCAACACATGCTCAACATGGAAAAGCCTTCCCAACCATGATTAGAATGGTCAAATATGCTCAACAAAGGTAAATGTGGTCGAAAATGGTCAACTATAGCCATCCATTGTGAGCATCTATTACTATAATCTAAGATAGGAAACTATGGTCAATCATGGTCAAATTTGTCAAACCATGTTCACCCATGGTTAATATACCCAACTATGATCAATCATAGTCAACCATGGTCAACCATGGTCAACCATAGTCAACCTCACTTAGTGATAGTCAAGGTGTAAAATTGTTTAATAATAATAATACTAATATTGATAAGGTTGACTGTTAATAATATTAATATTAATATTAAGATTGACTATATTATTAATAATATTAATATTACTAATGTTGTAAAATATAGCGATATTAATAATATTAATATTAATATGGTTTATCAATAATATTAATACTGAGACTTATGAATAAGGATTAATATTCATATTTAATAAGGTTTAAGGTTTAGAAAACTATTAATTAGCATAGAATCAATTGTGGTTAACCATTACCAATGTCAATTGACCATGAACAAGCATGATCATTTTTTATTAACCATAGTTATCATAGTCAACCATTATCATTGATAATCAATGTGGTTAATCATAGTTAGGTATGATCACCATGGTTTACTATGGTTAACTATGGTTAAACATAGTCAACTATGGTTAGCATGGTCAACCATCATCAACCGTAGTTGACTCTATTCACTATGTCCACCATCGACTTTAGTTACTTATGGTCAACCATAGTCAACAATAATCAAGCATGACCAACCATAGTCATCTCGGGATAACCATAGTCAACATTGGAAACCCATGGTCAATCCATGCTCAACATGGCAAACCATGGTCAACCATGCTTAGAATGGTCAAACATGCTCAACCAATGTCACTATGGTCGAAAATAGTCACCTATTTCCATCCATTGTCAACATGGACAACCATAATCTACGATAGAAAACTATGGTCAACCATAGTCAAATTTGTCAAATTATGTTCGCCCATTGTTACCATCGTCAACAATGGTCAACATACCCAATCACAGTCGACCATGGTTAACCATGATCAAATACGAATAACCATGGTCAACCATAGTCAATAATAGTCTATCATAGGAAACTATAATTAGTTGTTGGCAACCATGGTCTTCCATAGCCAACTCTAAATGATCATGGTCAAAATGTTCAAACATAATGAACCATAGTCAAAGTTCTCACAACCATGGCCATCTTTGGTTAACCATAATCAACATTGGAAAACCATGGTCAACTCATACTCAACATGGAAAACTTTAGTCAACCATGGCTAGAATGGTCAGATATGCTCAACCAAGGTCATTGTGGTGGAAAATGGTCAACTATAGCCATCCATTCTCAACATGGATTACTATAATCTATGATAAGAAACTATGGTCAAGCATGTCTAAATTGGTCAAACAATGTTAATCCATTGTCAACATCGTCAACCATGGTTAATCTACCCAACCATGATTAATTATAGTCAACCATGGTCAACCATAGTCAACCTTACTTAGTGATAGTCAAGGTATACAATTGTTTAATAATAATAATACTAATATTAACAAGGTTGACTATTAATAATATTAACATTAAAATTAAGGTTCCCTATATTATTAATAATATTAATATTACTAACTATAGTGATATTAATATTATTAATATTAATATGGTTTATGAATAATATTAATATTGAGGCTTATGAATAAAGCTTATTATTTATATTTAATAAGGTTTAAAAAAATATTAATTAAGATATAATCAACTATGGTTAACCATTATCAATCTCAGTTGACCATGAATAAGCATGATCATTAACCATAATTATCATAGTCAACCATTATCAGTGATAATAAATGTGTTTAATCATGGTTAGGTATGGTCACCTAACTATATATGCACTATATAACATATATATAGTGCACATTCATCTCAAAGTTACACAAACCTTAGTTGACAATTAATGAAGTAATTTAAGAACAATTAAATTACCCAACATCAATCATAGAAAAATTGGTCAAACTATGTTCACCAACTGTTAGCATCATCAACCATGGTTAACATACCAAACGTAGTCAACCATGGTTGACCATGATCAAATATGAACAACCATGGTCAACCATAGTCAATCATAGTTTATCACAGGCAACTATATTTAGTTGTGGACAACTCAGACATAGTGAACCATGGTCAAACTCCTCACAGGGATTGTCATCTTTGGTTAACCATAATCAACATTGGAAAACCAAGGTCAACCCATGCTCAACATGGCAAACCCTTGTCAACCATGGTTATAGTGGTCAAATCTGCTTAACCAAGGTCACTGTGGTCGAAATTGGTCAATTATAGCCTTCCATTGTCAACATGGATTATTATAATCTATGATAGGAAACTATTGTTAACCATGCTCAAATTGGTCGAACCATGTTCACCCATGGACAACATCATCAACCACGGTTAATATACCCAAGCTTGAACCATGGTCAACCATGATTAAACATGAACATCCATGGTCAACCATAGTCAGCGATAATAATTGTGGACAGCCATAGTCAACTCTATGTCTAATATGGTCAAAATGATCAAACCTACTGAATGATTTTCGACAACTGTGGCCATGATCAACCATGGCAAAATCATTTTCAACTATTGTTTTCATGGTCAACCATAGTAAGCTATAATTATTTGTGGAAAATCATGGTCATCCATAGTCAACTCTATGTCTACTATGGTAAAAATGAGCAAACATAGTGAATGACGTTTCACAATAGTGACCATGATCAACCATGGAAAATCATTGTCAGCCAACTATTCTAATAAACCACAAAAAGTAGTGCATTTGATGAGTTCGTAACATGTACATTTTTTTGCTGAATAAATAATGCAGCTCAAAGGTACATAGTCCTTCCCATGATGATGAGACTATGGGACTTGTAGAGACCAAATCTCCACAAATAACAGTTGTACCACAGCCTTGAGACTCCGCCTTTGTCATGTAGAAGAGCCTTGAGACTCTGCCTTTGTCATGTAAAAGAGCTAAAAATGATGTGAGAGTTTCGTTGGATTACGATTTAGTCATTAAAGGGGGTTGGCGGAGCACAATCTTACCGTAATCTACTCTTCAAAGGTTAATCCCTGTGCAGTTTGCACCTCTCCAACTTCTCTGTCCCTCATCGGATTCAAATTTTCATTTGTTAGTATAGCTAAAATGTCCTAAAGAAGCATGGCGGATTATGGTTGTGTATTTCGTTGTTTTTTGGGGTCTTCGTCTGCTCTGCCTGCCATTCGTCCGCCTGGTGTTGAAGCTTTCAATGTAGTTATGAATTGGTTGCTCTGCCTGCCATTCCTGCTCCAGGTGTTGAAGCTTTCAACGTATTTATGAACTCGTTATAAGAATTTATCAACGAATTTCTGCTATAATCGTTTTTTTTTTCCGGCATGTCGAATCTATAGTCAATTTCAATAAAAAAATCAAAATGTAGAAACAACAACTTTTTATTCATTGCTATTTTATTTAAATCGAGTCTGAACTTATTTGGTAAAACTTGCTACCATGCATCAATAATCCAGTGCAATTTCATTTAAATGTAGTACGAAATTGAGGGGACAATTTAGAGGTATGATAATATTGGTTTTATTATTAATTCATAAAACCTTCCTGTGGAACTACCTTCCCCAGGTTCACTTTGGAAGTCCACAAAGTCTTCTGAGAAATTTTGTAATAGCAGTTGAACTCCGAATTTTGTATCGCTATTATCAATTTTACATGTATGGTCTTTAAAAGCTTGACATATAAGGCAGGGTTTTCTTAAAGAGAGGTCATTTTTTGTTTCAAAATAGCGTCTTCCTCAGCAAACTCTTCCATATGGCAAGTTGTTAAAAACACCCAGAAGCTTTCCTTACCACACTGAATGGGAAAATTCTTCAAGCTTACCTTTCATTTAAAAGTCCACAGCTTGCATTTTAACATGATCTTTGGTTAAAGCGAATTCATCAAGGTGGTGCTAAGCTAGACACCTCTCCATTTTATAAATTCATTTATAAGTGAATCTATTTTGGAATAAGTTTTTAAAATTTTAATTTACCAATGCACGTAATTATTAATGATAAGAGTATAAGCAGGTGGAGAAATTTGGTCAGGCAGTTGTGGGATAACATGAATAGTTTGATGGAAAGTTGGAATAGTATCTTCGATTTCTACGAATTTTTCAGAGCGCTTATCTAGATTTGATCTGGGCAAGGGTGAATTTTGTAGGACAAGAGTAATGCCGAGTTATTCGCGAAGATTCCAAATGAGCTTTCTGAATGGATGAAGATTTTAGGAAGAAAATCAAAGGAACTAATTAAGTGTGCACGTTTTGCATTGTTTTGAATTTTAAAACCTTAATTATCAGATTTTTATCTTTCTCGTCTTCTCAACCTTCATCTTCTAAATTATGAAAGCTCTAAATTATGAAAGTTTACATAGTCGCCTCTCTTTTCTTTTTTCTTTCTCTTTTTTTTTTGGTTTTTTTTTTCAATTTTTCTTTTTTCTATTTTTCCCGTTTACCGTTTTAAATTTATTGCATATATGAAAAATATTCCTATAATTTTCAACTTTTTTTTTTTTTTTTAAATTTTAAAGCCAAAAAAGTTGCAGATATTAAATCTAAATATGTTTTTAATTTTACTTCAGAAAAAAAATTTGAGGGCGCTATTTTTTTAAAGTCGGCCAAATGGAAAATATTAAAGCGAATTTTTTTATAATTTATTTTGAAAAATCAGAAAAATATAAATTTTCAAGTATACATATATTGAAGTTAATTTATTTATAAGTAATTATATTTATAAGTGAATTTATTTTGGAATAAGTTTTTAAAATTTTAATTTACTTTTCAAGAATTATTAAGTGGAAAATGGGGATTTGATCTTCACAACTATTTTTAATAGGAGTCAAAATCAAAAAGAAATTTATCTCAAAATAATTATGTTTTTTTTGCTATTTTAATTAAAATAAAATGTAATATGAAAAAGACTTTTTTTTGCTGTTTTAATTAAAATAAAATGTAATATGAAAAAGACTCTATTTTTTGGGGCATTTGTATTGATGTGTCATGTTATTGGTTCCTCATGTTGTAACAAAGTCTATTTAAAGGTTAAAAGTATCTATTATAAAGTGAGGGTGAATCTATGTCACTAATAGCATGGTTAAATATTTTTAAAATCTATATGTGTTTAAGTCATATGCTAGCGCAATCACATAAACTAAATTACTTGTAAGCTCAAGCATTTAAATTAAATAGTTGGTAAACACAGATTGACATCAATTCATTATAAGTATCAAAACACTAATTTTATAATATGTCTCAAATTATCAAAATTAGAAAAGTTAACTAGATTATAATTTAATTTTAAATTATTATTATAAATATGAATTATATAAAGAATTAATATATAAGGTAAACACATATATATTAAAAAAATTGTAAAAAAATACTTAATCATGGAGATTCACTCAACTTGATTGTTGCTATTTTTAACTTGGAAATAGGCTTATATCATGACACATCAATACAACATGCCCAAAAAATCTCAACACATTTTATATTCTTTTAATTAATAAATTTAATTCAAAGAGAAAAAATGCCATAACTACTTTTGAAATAAATCTCAACCTTTCATTTCTGAATACTACTAAGAATATTCTAGAATATTTCATGGAGGTTAAATCCCTACTATCCACTTAATAATTATTGATAAGTAGATTAAAATTGTGGAAGTCACTTTCCTATTCCAAAATAGATATGCCTATAGGCATAATTATTAGGTGGATGGTGGGATATAACCTTGAAAGAATATTCTAGAATATTTTTAGTAGCATACACAAATGAAATGTTGGCATTTATCTCGAGAGTAGTTTTTTTTTTTAATTGAATTGATTAATTAAAATAATGTAATATGAACAAGCCTTATATGAAGTGAGTTATAGGTTTTTTTAGGCATATGGTAATAAGCCATGATATTGACATATGATATTGTAACAAAAATTATTTACAAATAAAAATATTTCATGATAAAGTTGGGTTAAATCTCTATGATTAAGAATTTTAATTAGTTTTTATTATTTTTTTAATTTAAGCAATGTAAATTGTATCATGTGTTTCATAGGAACATTTACTAATCATTTAATTTATATAAATACTGAAGTTTATTAAAATTAAACTATTTTTTACTAAATTTTTTGATATAAAATTATTTAATTAATAAATAAATAAATAATTTTTTTATTATAGATATTTTTACTATTAATTTATTAATTTTTTTCCCAACTTAAACCGTACAAATCGTACATGTAAATGCGCCAAAACCACAACCAAGGTTTCCATTCGACGAGTAACAAATCGGAAGACATAATAAGAAATACTTAATTTATTCATTATTGAATTTACCTTTTTAAACTAAATTAATATTAATATTTCAATAATATTAATAATAAATTATAATTGGTTATTTTTCAATTTAGTAATTTAATTTCAATTATTGATAACTAAATATTTTAAAAATAATATATTATTAATATCAATAATGTTAATAATAGTTTTGATTTTATTATAAAAATAATATATTATTAATATCAATAATGTTAATAACAGTTCTGATTTTATTATTAGTATTACTTATACATATTCTTTAAACAACATATTATTATTTAAGAAGGATAGTTCGCCTTAAATGGATTATGAGTATGGTTGGATACTAAATATCAGAGATTTCTCACAGCTATAACATAATTTTCTTATAAGGTTTCTTTATGTTCCCGGACAAACTGAAAGAAATCTTTACCGTCATTGACACCATGGACACTGAAAGCTCCATTGAGAGAGAAGACGAATCTACCGAACGGAGGATTGGGAGGGTCTATTGGATTGGAGGTTTATTGAGAACCAGGAAATTGACAAAATTGTTTGAAAAGCGGTAGCAGTATTCGCATAACTAGTTTTGAAATTAAAATACACTGATGCAAAAGCGGTAGCACTATCAGCATTATTTTTCGAATTGAGATATACTGATGATAGCTTACAGGTTAGCACAAGTAAAACAAGCTTGTACTCATCTTCTAGTGAGGACAAGTGGAAAGTCTCTAGGTCAGTTTGAAAACTTTTGCCTTTTTGTTGGCTGCTGCATGCTCCATAATAGATTAACCTCTATGTAATGTGCGGAATGATATAATTTTAATTGGCATGTGTGAAATGTGAGGATTTGATGTCATTTTGGCTGAAAAATAAGAAAATTATATTTTTAAGACTGAAATCATAAACTTAGTAATATATATATATATTATTAGTTTTCTCGTTTCTCGATATTTGAAAACTGTGTATATTTATGTGGAGGTCTTAGATTTGGGAGATTTAGCGGTGTATATAGTTATTTGAATGTATGTAAATCATATATAGATATATATTTTTTTTTTTCAAGTTTTATTATGTTTATCTTCTCATCTCATTAGGGGAGAGGGTAGCATAAGCTTTGAACCCAAAACTTTTGGTTCAGTGAAACTTCATTTCCATGACCACTACCAATTGAGTTACCCAAACAGAAATCATTTTTTAATATTATATTTATTTTGATAACTTAAAAATAATAAATAAATATATTCCTGAAAGAGTTTCGTAGCCAACCATACTGTGATAGCTACATGGTCAAAGATGTTGTTTCTACCTCACCAAATGCAATTTATAAGATGCATGAAAGTCCTCTGAATAACTTATTATTTTGCAATTTATAAGATGCATGAAAGTCCTTCAAAAAAATTATTATCATTATTACTTTTCCAATATGGATCTTCTCTAATGACATTTTATGTCCAAGTTCTAAAGGTAATTGTTGTGATCTTTCCTGTATAGGAGCAAGAGAAACAACTGAGTGAAGTTGTAGCTTGTTTCTTTGAATATGGGGCACAAAGTAGACTTAGTGAAGTTCGAGCATTGTTTCTTTGAATATGGGGCACAAAGTAGATCTTACCATCCTCTTTTGGCAACATTATTTAATGTGATAATTTTGTTTGATAAAGCTAAACATAAGGTTATTTTGTATTTAGTATGGTTTTTATGCGGGTTTGTTTTTCCAATTTAGATTTTCACCTAAATTGGTGGACAAGGCTTAATTTTAAGAGAATATTCTTCTAATAGATGATATAAAAGATAGTTGAAAACTAAAATAACATATTTAAATTAAAAATAATTTGTTTCATCACCGGTTAAACGTACACCAAGTGTTTACATAAATAGCGAAAACATATCACGGAGTTTAATTATGTAATATCTTCACATTTGTTTAATTTCACACCATGCATTTAAACCGTTACAATGACTTCCCCGCATGTTAAGTTGATATGATTCAAACACTTTTCCTGGTGTTAGCACTTAGTAATTTTCTAAGGTTGTAGAAGGACATCACCAAGGTATCCACAAACCAACTTTGGAAGCTAGGATCTAGCCCTGCCAGTTTCAGAGAGGGCTCTCTCTGTAATATTTAACTTTGTTGGATTAAATATTAGGATAGTTATAAAGTTTGGAGTTTGATTTGTATTTGAATGGTTGGTTAATAACTCAGATTTCCATTGGGCTATGGAGGCTGTTACATAAAATACAGATTGACAATAGTGTCTACAGATAGATCTCACAGGGCAGGGTAGCCAAACCGAATGGATTCTTTAAAGTCTGTGAAATGGAGAAGAAGAATAATTTAAGGTTCACTTTAAAATATAGAGCATTGATACCTGAATTCTATATTCAAAGATAAGAAGAAAAAATAGAAATTATTCGTAACTGGGTGCAGAGTGTAGATTTCAACAAATTCTGCCCTTTATTTATCTATTGAATAATTTAGATTTGGAAAAAAACTATGTGCTATAAACAGAGAGGTGTAAACACATAAAACAAATAGATGTACTTCACCAACAACTTGACACATGAATCTTGTGAAAAAGATTCTGTATTACTTTGGAAAATTTGCTGATGCTTTAGAAAAAGATATACAATAGTGTTTCTTCGTACAAAAACCATCCTCTACTACTTCAACAATTGATGTATTTATAGCTAATTTATAAAAAATATCTTGTCAAGATGATGAGGATGTATCTACAAAATGATAGGACTGAATTAAGATAACTTATTACAATGAAATGAGGAAAATTGAACTGTCTGAAGTGGTGGCACTGAAATGAAGGAACAACTGGGTGTCTAGTGCTGAAAAAATGGATGTGATGTAAAACTGAGTTGTGCTACTGAATTACTTTTTACTCTAGTAATTCAGAGAGTTTATCCCATCATTTCTCGCTTAGGATATTCATCTTCATTAATTTTTTGTACACTTCATCAACTTCGGTATACCTAGAAAACGACAGTCGGGTGATGAACAAATTTGGAACTGTGTAGTTCGCTTCAAGTATTCCAAGTAAGTTCCAAGACCATCCATTATTTTGGTATCGGAGCCCTGTTCTAGATCCTAACTCACTAATCTGTAGACAGAATTCTATTGAAAGCCAGATAGCCTTCGAAAGGTCACTCTGTTGATCATTGGACTAAGTAGATAAAAGCTTTCATTAGTCTATTTCTGTTATAGATTAAATATGGCCAATCTGTTGCGATCATTCTCATCCATAGACAGAAAAGTCATTACTGAAATCTCTTCACGATCGTCTGAGTCTGAGTCTGTTGAAAATGAAAATCATGAAATAGTCGAAGACCCTGAACATTGGACTCCTCCTGCTTTAAATTCTACTGATATTTACAAGCTACCTATGACTTTCCTGTTCAAAAAGAAAAACTTTCTGAAAGAGGTAGAAATCACTATAAAGATTTCTGGACCTTCTGTGCAAATCCTTGCTTTGAATTTATTTTCTGATGATGAAATTAAGAAATTTCGGCAATACGTCAAAGATGGAAAGTATTTCTATCTTCATTTTGGGGGGATAAGAATTAGATTAGCTCCATTATTTCGTCATGGCATTAATACTCCCTGTATCGCTGAACTGTTTGATACCCGTCATCAAAATTATGACCATGCCAGGATTGGTACTATTCAAGGAAACCTTGCTACTGGTTGTCAATATGGAACTATTTATCCTGACTATGCTGTTAGTCTGAATGATGTCCATCTGAAAGATTGTTGGAAATTATTATCTGGGGTTCAAGGATTAACCATGGCTGAAGAAAGTGAATACCTGTCTATAATTGGGCAAGCATCTTTCCAATTGACCAATACAGCACATCCTAAGCTTAAACAGCCTGTCTTAAAAGATTGTGTTACTGTTGGTTTGTCTAATGCTCAAGTCGAAGGTGTTCTGTATGATCCTACTGAGTTACCTGGTAACTGGTATTTTCAATATAAATCAATAGTTAGTAATAAGCAACCTTCTTCTAAATTGAAAAGAGTAACTATTGATAATGGTCAAGTCAAGTTGATTCCTCCAAAACCAGTAATACCTCGTCCTATCTCAAAGCCAAAGAGATATGTATTTCCTATGATTCCAAATGAAGTTCCTTCAAGTAGTCAAGTTCCTACTATTCCAGAAGAAGAAGAAAGTTTAGGTGAACCTTCCTTATCACCTAATGAGTTGTATATACCTGAATATAAACCTTTCTTACCTACTGTAAATAAGATGCATAGAGTTCGTACTTCTTTTGCTCCTGTTGAAGAATGGCAGTTTGCCAATCATAGATATGTCAAGGGTGGCAAATGGCCTCCTCGAACTAAGTTTTGCACTACTTCCTCCTCTTCTCGTCAGCCACCTACCCGAGCAGACTGTGCTCCGTTAATTGAACACAATTCCCAAAATACAAATGATTTAGATCAAACTTATCAGATTGGGAATTATTTAACAACTTGGTGTGCACATGCTGAAGAAGTCTTAGATGACTTAGGTTCTCAGAGTGAACAGATTTTGGCAAACCTTAAATTGTTATCTGATGAACAAGCAGCTGACCAGCAGCGAAGAGAAGAGAAAGAGAGACGCCGAAGACAGAGAAAGAAAAGAGAAGAACAGCCTCCTAAGTTTGTAAGAACAATGGAAATTCCTCAAAAATGGGAAACCACAGATTCCCAAGAAGAAGCAGCTGATTTTGCTGAATCTAGTAATAGCCAATTAAGCACTAAACCTGCTATTCCAAAATTCTCAAGCTTATACAAGTCTAAAGGAGAATTGGCTACAATCGAAAATGCTGCAACTCTATTTCCATCGTTTATTATGCCATCCCTGCAGAAAGCAAATCTACATAAAGAACCTAAATATCCAAGAGTTGAAGAAGATCTCTTTCATACTAATTCCTCTGGATATGTTCTCGATTTAGATAAATCATCTAATCCAGCAGAATCCATCCGAATTTGGATAGGTGCTTTATATCAAATGCAAGTTGTGTCAAAATTAGATAATTTTTCCATTTTCTTGCTGGCGGAGAAAAGAATGGCTGGAATTGTTTGGGATTGGTGGATGGGCGCTTCTCAAGAAGAAAGAAACAATGTTGCAGCTTTAGGCTTAGCAACATTAGAAGTTTTATTGTTAACTCAATTTGTTCCCGAACCTCAAGATGAAAAGAAAACAATCATCACAGCTTTAACTCGTATGCAATTGACAGATTTAAAAGATTTAGATCAGTTTGGATCTGAATATATGAGTAAGATTTACAAAGCTAATCTTGTCAATGATCATACCCAGAAGATTGCTTTTCTTTCTAAATTACCGGGAAATATAGGAGACATGATATTGAAAGATATTGAAATCCAAGGTAAAAAGATTGAACAAATCTATTGGATAGATCTCCTATTTAGAAGTCAAGAAAAGGTTAAATATCTGTGCTGGCAAAAACAGGTTCATGATATCTCTCCTAATTTGAATGTGTGTCGTTCTGTATTACCTTGGACTCCGTTTAAAAAAAGGAAATAAAAAAGATATGGTAAATACAGGCCCAAGAGAGTTGTCAATCCTAAACGACCATTCAGAAAATTTAGATATGTGAAAAAGAGGAAACAACAAAAGAAAGATAATGCTTGCTTTATCTGTAAGCAAGAAGGACACTTTGCACGGAAATGTCCTAAGAGTTCCTCTAACAAACTGAAAGCCTGTTTTGATTTAGAAGAATTTGCAGATGACTGGTCAGTAGTTGGTTCAGATGATGAAGTTTCAGATGTATATATTTTGACTGATGCTTCTATTTCTGATACTGAGTCTATGCCTGATGTCAGTAATAAAATGAATCTTGCATATCAAGATTCTGATATTGATTCTGAAATTTATGAAGAAGATCACTATAGTGATGAAAGTGAATTTGAGGACACAGAAGAGTTTTCTGATACTCTTTCTGAAGCCACTTCTACAACTGTTGACACTCAGAATTCTTTACCAAATTTAATCACTGTTAAACCACAGCAAATCCAGAATTCTTTATGTCCATATCCTAAAACAGTTATTCCTACTTCCTCATCACTTTCCTTAACTAGTTCTGCTGAAGAACAAGCTTTTATGAAAAAGATTGTCAGAACTAGTGATATGTTGTATATTCCTGTTGAAGTTCAAGTTCGCGGTGAATGGATTTCTGTAGATGCTTTTATTGATACTGGTGGCTCCAATAATCTAGCCAGACCATCTCTTTTCAAGGGATTATGGAAGCCTTTACAGCATATTATTCGATCAGAAACCATTGGTGGATCTGTTAATCTGACTCATTATGTTGATAATGTTTCAATGAAACTTGGGGGGGTTATTATTAAGATTTCTGCTATACAGCATTATGACAATTCAGCAAGTTTATTTCTGGGAATGCCCTTTATCAACTCTGTATTGCCTGTTACAATTAGCAATGATAAAATCATTTGTAACATCAAGAAGAAAGCAGTTTCTATCCCCAGGTTAAATATGGCTAATTCTGAAGCACGTAGAGATCCGAGTCAGAAAAAGGTAGGTTTAAAGAGGCAGCCCAAAGAGAAGAAAGAATCTCATGATTGGGAAGAAGTTTTAAAGATCTATGAAGCCAAAGCCCAACCTACTCAAAAAGCCAATCGAGATCCTAATTGGTCACCTGAACAGAATCAGATTTATGAGGATTTGTTAACTTGTTGCTCAAATAATCCTCAAGCTTTTTGGACAACTCAGAGCCCGAAACAAGAAATTATAACTTTGCATGATAATGGAGTAACTGGCAAACTGATACCTTGCACTCCAGAAGAAGAAAAAGAAATGCGAAAACAGATTCAGGAATTATTAGATCTTAAGTTGATTGAAGAAAGTGAATCTCATTATTCTTGTTCTGCATTTCTAGTTCGCAATCATTCTGAAATTGTTCGTGGTAAAGATAGGATGGTTATTAATTATAAGCCTTTAAATGCTATAACCAAAAGCTTTAATTATCCTATGCCTCGACAAGAAACAATCATGCAGAAGATTCATGGCAGTAAGATATTCAGCAAATTTGATATGAAATCAGGATATTATCAAATTCAAATTGCTGAAGAAGATCGTCCTAAAACTGCATTTACATGTCCTGCTGGGTTCTATCAATGGCGTGTTGTTCCGTTTGGTTTAAAAAATGCTCCTGCATTCTTTCAGAGACGAATGGATCATATTTTTGGTTCATATGATTTCATCGTTGTATATATTGATGATATACTTGTATTTAGTCCAGATCTTGATACTCATTTGAAGCATCTCCAAATTTTTCTTGAAGAAGCTAAAAACCATGGCTTAGTCTTATCTGAGAAGAAAATGGTTTTATTTCAAGATCATATTGATTTTCTCGGCATCACAGTCAGCCATGAAAAAATTCAGATGCAGCCTCATGCTTTACAAAAATTATCTGAATTTCCTGATCAATTGAAAGATAAGCCTATGATTCAGAGATTTTTGGGAATTCTGAATTATGTTCATAAATATATTCCAAATCTTTCTGAGAAAACTTCTCCAATTCGAGACTTTATTAATGGTGGTTGGTCTGATGAAGCTACCAAAGCTGTCAAATTATTAAAGCAAGAATGCCAGAATTTGCCTACTCTAAAACCACCTGGTAATGGTTCCCTCATTTTACAGACTGATGCATCTGACAATTTTTGGGCAGCAACTCTTTTTGAAAAAAGGGAAGAAGGAGAAGATATTGAAGAAGTACTTTGTGCTTATGCTTCAGGTGAATTCTCTACACATCAGAAAGGTTATTTTCCTGCTGAAAAAGAAACCCTTGCAATATTCAATGGAATTCAAAAGTTTGAAATTTATTTGGCTCCTACAAAGTTCTTGATTCGAACTGATTCAATGAATTTCAAATATTTCTTAAATGCCAAGATTTCTCAGCAATTGGCTCGTGGCAGATTATTAGCTTGGCAGATGTGGTTTCAAATGTATGACTTTGATGTTGAATGGATTCCTGGTAATTCAAATTATCTACCAGATGCTTTAACCAGAGAAATGAACAAGGTCCATGTACATAGTGACAGCCTTTTTACCATTGCAGGATTAAGTCCAGCTGATGATTCTTTTGAAACTTTTGTACAGCGTTTTAAGATTTTAGAATATTTGCTATCAGATGTCACTGATCAAATCAAGAAGATAATTGGTCTCAGATTACGAAGAAATCAGTGGATCCAGAGATGTCAAGCTTGGCAACATAAAAATGTTGGAGTGTTTCTCAATCTCAATGAGGAACTAATAAAGGTTTATCCTTTACCCAATTTACAAGTCAAGCTATATTTTATACAGATGGATGACACTTGGCTAAGTCATTATACTCCAGAAATGATTCAAGTATTGAAAACTCTAAATTACTATCAAATGATTGGGGTCATTGAATTTTCTAGTTCTGTGTATATTTCTTCCAAAATATTACAACTGGAGGAGGTAAATCTAAATGGCTTAGTTGAACGCTTTCTCAAGTCTCTCAAAATTCCAGATTTGTTTGATGAAATTGAAGCAGCATATCTTCAACAAAATACTGAACATTTTGTAAGTACTGATTCTTTTCCTCAGTATGAGTTGTTTCAACCTTTTGCTGATTGGGAGATAAGAAATGGTAAGTGTCAGAAGAAAATTCAGATCAGAGCTTCTCAATGTATTTTAAGAACCTTGCAGTATTTGAGAACATTTACAGATCCTTGGGATTATCAGAGTATGGAATTCCGTAATGCAATTGAGCCTAATCCTTTTGCACAGGTCTACGGAAAAGACAGCATTATGAAATCTACAATAGCAGCAGATCCAGATCAGATTAAAAAGATTTCTTCATGGCTTCAAGATTTCCATCAATTGAAATTACCAGAGAAAATATCATTGATCAAAACCTTAGAACCACTGCAAGGGACAAAAAGAGCATTTCGATTAATAGTTAATCAAAAGGCATTAATTACTATTAATGTATACTCTTGCTCATGGACAGAAGATGCAGTTTGTTTAATCAATTTACTCTTATCTAATCGTGTCTGCTCTTCAATGGTTTTTGAAATAGGATGGCAAGAACAAGGACATCTTAGTCATCAATGTAAATTATGGGTTCAATCAAGTATTGAACAATCTGTAAGTATGTTCCAGATTTTTAAATGGGAATTATTAGATGGGGTTGAACTGGCTGTACAGTCTTTGCCAGATTTCAGAAATAGCAAGAAAGATAATTTCCTTGGAATTGAAATTGACCCTTTTGCATATATAAACAGATGGAATAAAGATGATTATCTCTTTCCATCAAAAAGTTTAAAGAAATCTACAGATTCGATCCGATTTACCTATGATACAGGTCAGAGTTCTACTGTTCCACAAAAAGAAGATTCCTCTATATCAATTCATGATCCAAAAGGCAAAGCTAAAGTGGATAGCGAAAAAGAAACGGTATATGTGGATGTCTATCAAGATGCTCAAGAACAACATGACCCTACTTGGGAAAAAGAATATCTATCGTGGCTTACATCTTCCTGGAAAGATCCTCAAGACACTTTAACGTACCATTGGGATAGAGTAAAGACTCCATCAGATTCCGAGTTGGGATACGACAGCGATCGAAGCCCGAAAGGCTCTTGGTAAAGATAAGAATGAATCTCTTGTCAGCAATGTGACACTGTTGGTCACATGTTGTGACACGAATCTTTGTACAAAAGAAAAGTTGAGTAGACACCGTCAGTGGAATAAGATACTGACAGGACCCTCAATTATTTCTACTTTTATGTCATGTCTTAGGTCAGTTAGATTCGTTTATTAGGTTATTTAAGAGTGAACTCTCTTTGTAAATGATTATCGTGAGTTGTGAGTTGTGAGTTGTGAGTGAGTGTGTGTGTAATCAAACAGAGCTCATATCCTCTGAGTTTCTATGGTGTGTAATCTTTACTTTGAATAATATTGAAGCCTGCTGGGCCGCCAGTCTGAGGACTGTTCTTTTTTAAGAGCATCGTTTGTGAGATAGTAAGGCGCGTTGGAGAAGCGACAGGAGTTCGCGTTAGTCCGTGCAAATCTCTGGTTGATGTGTTGAAAAGATTAGCAGAAGGCGTTCGCTTCAAGTATTCCAAGTAAGTTCCAAGGTCACTCTGTTGATCATTGGACTAAGTAGATAAAAGCTTTCATTAGTCTATTTCTGTTATAGATTAAATATGGCCAATCTGTTGCGATCATTCTCATCCATAGACAGAAAAGTCATTACTGAAATCTCTTCACGATCGTCTGAGTCTGAGTCTGTTGAAAATGAAAATCATGAAATAGTCGAAGACCCTGAACATTGGACTCTTGATGTCAAGAACAAACAATAGTGCTTTCAGGAACACCCTTCCTGTCATGCTGAGTCTTCTAGTTCTAAATTTCGAGTTGTCTCTCCCCTTGTTCATAATATGTGCACTGTAATCTAGCCACGTATTGAGCTTGTCATTAATAACTAATAGGTTTGGAGGTCCTTTCTTGTAAAGAGGTTCCATCTTGGCAAAGAACCTCTGTATGCCTGTGTTCATGTCTTTCCCCTTCTCTTCAAGCTGTCTCATCAGGTTCATTTTAGTCAACACTTTGCTGACTTCCAAAATTGTTTCAGTCCTGTTTTCAATTTCTAATTCTTCCAATTCTTGACTGTTCTTCAAATTTAGAAATTTAATCATCTCAGTGGCTTCATTTGGTTTATCTCCTAGTTGTCTTCTAACCTGCTCAATGCCTTCAGTCGACCTTTCAAAAAGTTCCTTATATTCAAAAATAATTTGGATTGAAGCCCAAATTTCTCCCATGTCTTCATTAATTGTTTTCCATATATTTTTTTTCACTCGTGCCAATGTTTTTCCCTTCAAACAATCTTCTTCCATTTTCTGCACTCTTTGAGACAATGTATGGGTCTTCTGTGTTTCTGTTAAATAAGCATTCTCAAACTTTAGACTCTACTCCTGTAAAACCTTTATCTCCAGCTTTAATTTCTATAGCTCTTCTTCCTGTATAGTCATGTTTTGCATAGACTGAGCTAATTTCATCGAGTCACCCACAACTGATGTGGGAAGCACTGTTGAGGTTGATGTTTCTACTGTAGTAGTTGTTGTAGGGACACTTGTCTGTAGCAGAGATGCAATTGGAACTGCATTGAGAGGAACAACGGCAAGCTATGAATTCTGATCCTTCTCCTTTATTAGCTTATCCATTTCTTCTTCCATTACATTAATTTGGGTACCTTGTTCAACTAGAAGGTTTAGCATCTCTTCCTTTTGCAGCGCTGTCTCTCTAAGTTCTTTAGTCAGGGGGTATTCTATTGCTAGCAGCATCAATCATTTTTTTTAATGCTGCAATATCAACATTCTTCTTTCTGGTTATTTCCTCTGTAGCTTTTGCATTTTCTAGATCAAGACCTGCTTTGACTACCATTTCCTCCAAGTATTTGATTCTGGTATCTTTGGCCAATGAGGAGACTTTCTCCAATTTGAGTTGAGACTGCACATTATTTAGAGTAAGCTATAGTTTTGAGGCAGTGATGGCAGTTTGAGTGAAAGTTGAATATACCATCTCTCCTACTTGCCTGTGCAGATCTATTTTATCCAAAGGATGGACATCCTTTGCTTCAAATTCAAAAGTGGTATGTTTGAAATCTGTTGTTGACTTTGGTTGAGGGACATGTGCCTGCAAGAATGCCATATGCATTCTTCCCTTCTCTATATCATATGCTAAGATAAATATATGATGAATGGAGGAGGATTGTTTTTTGAACTAAGCTGATATGTTTTCAGGAATGGCCTCATTCCATTACTTGATTTCCTTGTATCTCTAAAAAATATTCAACTGTCTCTGCTTTGTAGAAGTTTCAGGTGTTTGAGGGACAATATCTAGAATATATTTTATAACTGAGGAATATGATGGAGATTCTATAGTTCCAATGTCCAGCGTGAAAGTCTTCAAACCTGAGAGCACAATAGTGCCTTGTGTGTCCTCCACTGATGGAAATTCTATCTTTGAACCAAAGCTTGATTTGAGCTTCTTAGTGTATATTTTAAATTCCTTGGCTGAGACTTCGGTGACAGGAGAATCATCCTCTCTTATTCTATTTTCTATTTTCTCTTTGGGTATTGGAGTCTTTGAAGCTGTCCTTGAAAGTACCCACTCCTCGTCCTCATGCAATGTGTTTTCCACCCAAGTGTGATGTTTCATATATTTTTCAATCTCAGGCCTCTGAATGTGCACATATGGTGTAGTTTTTTTCTCTACTCTCAACTTGGAAAATACCCAAAAGGGGTCATAAGACCAAGTGAAGCTAAGAGTAAAGTTCATTTGTTTCAGCAAGAGGTCTACCTCCTCTCTTGTTGCAAATAGATGGTCCAACTTGTGTCTTAATCCTGAACTGGGATTTATTCTTGGCTGCCACAAAATGAATATTGTCAGAATGAATTATCCGCTTGATGTATTCCAAGGAAAATATCCTCATGGGCACATATTTGGGAAGTTTGTATGGTGGCAACTCCGAACCATACAATCTAATATTTGTGAATGTTTGGTAAAGATACCAATCCCCCGTTTTAACCTGTTCACTAAGTTGCAGAACCTTTTGAATTTCTTCACTGATCCTTGGAAGCTATTGGCCACTTAACACACAAGTGGTTGGATATACAAATTGATCTATAAAGTATGAAAATTTGTACTCTTGTGATTGTTTTTTGACTAAGGAAGTCCAAAAAGTAATTGACTGTGGCTCTCCTTGCTGATCTAATGTCCGCACTGAGAATGGAAACTTATCTGCTTGGAAAAATAGAAACGTATACATAAGAATGGATGAATATCTAAACATTCCTTCAGTTAAAAATTGAAGGAGTTGTTCATGAATTATATTTGATAAGAAGTGACCATAGTCAAAGGTTATTGATGGTCCTTCTTTTGAAGAAAGGGTGGATAGAAAGCCTATAATAGGTTCATCTACCCATTCATCTGAATAGTAACCAAGAATGGAAAAAAAAAATGAAATAATATTTCTTGTCCTTTGAGGGAACATACAAGAGGGATATGGGGGGTTTTCTAAGGGAGTTGGGAGTCTTCAGGGAGGAATATTTCAAAGATGGCTACTCTCTCAGGGAAATTTAACTTATGGTATATTTCTTAGAGAGATTCAATGGAGAAAGGGGAGAGGGAATCATAGTAGGGAACCTGCAACATTTGTTTAATCCTATCAGCTGTGATGGTGAAGATAATTTCAACATTTAGGGAGATAATTGCCCTCTTTCTTGCAAGGTAAGAGACCTGGCATCTCAAGAAAAATTTAAGAAAATGATAGGATTGGGGAATAAAAAACAGAGGGAGTCTGGATTTCCAAAGGTGTATTTCATCATATTAGTCAAGGAAGTTATCTTGGAAATAACACCACAATTCGAACAAGTTGAATTCGCACTGCGTTTAAGTTATTTTATAATCTCGGTCTATAAGTGGGATATGGTCTAGATCAATAGGGGGATTGAGCATTGGATTGATCACAGGAGAAGATTTAGGTGCCATGGTGGTTGTAAGATGGAGAATCAAAGATTGTAACAATAGGAAGGTGTGCGTCCAATAGTTTGAGGGAATTCAGGGTGGCAGACCTCTGGTGATCAATGAATGATAGGTAGTAGGAATGTTGCAGAAAGAATTACAGCACAAAGAGGCAAGAATTCTATTGAACAAGCGATGTAAAGAAAGTGTTATCGAAGTGGGAAATTTCAGATTTATTTAGATTGAAATCACCTTAACCGATGGATTAACAATGTGTTTAGGGAATTTACTCCTATAATGGCATGGGTAAACGGATATGAGATTAATGGAGACTAAAACAGTTTTAGACATGGTAGCTGTGGATTGGGGCATGAGTGGAGTGGGACCATTGGCAAGAGTTATGGGACGTAGGGTGAGGTGGTGTGATGGGAGTGGAAGCTACAATGGTACGTGGAGGCAACCATTAGTGGGAGGGCAAGTTAGGCGGGAAGGCGATATTGCTTTTGGAGGGGTGGTGTGGTGGTATCTAGTTTATGGAGGGGGGATCTGAACTCACCTGGTGGTGCCACGTCAGGGGGCGGTAAACCGCTTTTCAGACCCCGTATCATTAAACCTTTTTTCTTCGAGGGGTGCAAAAAATTTTAGTGGGCCGTCTGATGTTGAAGATGAGTAATCGGGTGTTGGTGAAGTGTAGGGGGATTTAACACATGAGGGCCCACCAAATGTTTCGGTGCATAAAACATAACCCAAAGTGAAAACTTTGGATAATGGAAATACTTTGGACATATTACATAAAATCCTCATTTTCCTATTCTAATGTTATTTAAAAGCGAATGTGGGTGCATTTGGGTATGCAAACCCCTTCAATTTTTATTCTCAAAGACAAAGGCTATTTATTTCAAACACTAGACTAATCTAATCATCTAAATTAATCCAGATTAAACAGTTGGATTAACATTATTCACCTATTTCTACCTATCTAATCTTAACCAAGATTAAATTGTTTGGTTAAGTTATTCATTCTAAACTAATTGACATAAATTGAAAACAACTTGAGCATGATTAAACTATATGTCTCAAGCAGAGAGCGATTGTGGCATTTCGAACATGCTACACACAATTTCATATATTTATTTTTTACAAAGCCTAAAGGCTAGTAGTGGCACTTAAGCTAGCATCACTTTCAGTTTTATTCATTTTTTTGTGGGTTTCATTTATCATTTATTTTATTTTTCTATTTATACCCTCATTTCATTTTTTATTTTTATTTTTAAATCATTTGTATAAAGCTATATTATTTACAATCTAAAATACGGAAAGAAAATACTCAATGATCATTGATCCTATAAATTATAAGACCCTAATAGTGGCTCTAGCTGGGGATGGCACTTCCTGGTTAAGTGTCAAGAACATTGTAGACCAATAGACTTGAGTCCTTATCTTCAGCGTTTACAACATCTAATTCTTTATGTTTTCTATACTTATGGTGGAAAAATGTTTCAAAGCTCAGGGCCTTCTACACAGGCTTCAATTTTGAGATATAAGCTACCCATTCATGACAGTACAAAATTAAATAATATCAACAATGATTGTGATAAAACACTTTCTTAGTCATGAAAAACATAATGTTTGAGCATCCTACGATTGACAGGTCCTCCAGGTATTTCTGTCCCATCTGTGTTCTTCAGAAAAAAGGTACTGTTACCTCGATAATAATTAATAATGTAAGGTCCCATACACAAGTTGCCAAACTTTAACATGCTTTCCTTTCTTCCTTTCTGGAATCCCATTTCAGAACATGATTACCAATTTCAAAATCATCATTTTTTGTCGTTCATCAAATGTTTTCTTGATGTTTTCTTGGATCAATTGAGTTTTATTGAGAATTTCTTCTCTAGTCTGATGCAAATGGATGGTCTGATTTATTCTCCTCTGTAAATCATTTTGTTCCACCTCCAACTCTTGAATCTTCTTTAAAATAGGAATTCTCAATGAAGTTGGAAAAACAACATATATCCCATAAACTAGCTAATATGGAGATATGCCTATTAACTTTTTGGCAGTAAGTCGGTCTGCCCACAATGCATTAACCAACTTGATGAGCCATGCTTTTTTATTGTCCTACAACAACTTTTTGATGATGTTACCCAAGCTACTATTGGCGGATTCTTCCAATCCATTTCCTTGAGGGTAATAAGCTGTGGAATGTCCCAATTTTATCTGATATTTGTAGGAATTTACAGGGTAAGTTCCTCAGAAAGAACACCAAAAGGACACCGCTCACAACCAGATCTCAAATCAATACACCAGTATTTTTGACGTGGTTAAAACCCTCAAAGACGGAAACAGTCGACGGCCTGAGCCAACGTGGCCACTTCAGGCAATTTATTAATCAAAGAATGAAAATTTACATAAGCTTTCTCTCATAGACGGATTACCCAAACAATGACCCTCCATGCGCTTTAAATAGAACTCATGGACCAATCGGGTGTCAAGCCACGGATCAAGTGTCGGTAATACCGAGGAGAAAGTGAACCGTCGGATCACTACATATCGTGACCGTCGGATTGTAAGTTACAAAATGTACAACGGTAAAGAAACACACTTTACCTAACTCTATACTAGACCAAGTTGAACTTAACTATTTCCTATGTGTCGGAATATCCTAACATCCCCCCTTAAGAACAACTTGGGATAGGATTGAAGGATTTACAAATATGACACAATAGGAGAAGGAAGGAGGCACTAGAGCCTATCCCCCCTTAGTGACAACTTCCTGAACTCCAAGCATATATCGAAGTTTAGTGAACTTCGCCTCTGTGAGAGCCTTTGTGAAGATGTCTGCAACCTGATCATCTGTTGAACAATATTGCACTTCAAGAACATGGTCATGAATGAGCTTTCTGATGAAGTGCATGTGTAGTTCAATGTGTTTGCTGCGCTGATGCTGGACTGGATCTTTGCATAGCTGAATGGCACTTTGATTATCACACCAAAGTGTGGTTGGATGCTGCTGCTCAAAGCCAAACTCTGATAGGATCTGACGAAGCCACAAGGCTTCCTTACTAGCTTCCACGGCACCACGATACTCTACTTCTACTAACGAAAGAGAAATGGCAGCCTGTTTCTTACAAGCCCATGTAATAGGTCCTGAACCAAGAGTGAAGACATATCCGGCAGTAGACTTCCGATCATCAGGGTCACCAGCCCAATCAGAATCAGTGAAACCAACTAATAGAGGAGCTGCTTTGGCACTGTAATGAATCCAAAACTGTACTGTACCTCGAACATAACGAAGTATTCTTTTAGGTGCTTTCCAATGACTTTCACGGGGGTTTTGCATAAAACGAGCAACAAGGCCAACAACAAAGGAAAGGTCAGGACGAGTATGGGTTAAATACAAGAGTTTTCCTACAAGTTGACGGTATAAGGTAGCATCAACTTCAGGAGAAGTACAAGAGACTGAAATTTTGACTCCAGACTGAAAGGGAGAAGGGGCTGGCTTACAGTCTTCCATGTGAAAATGACGAAGAATATCACAAGCATACTTGGACTGGGAAAGGGAAATACCCTCCTTGGATTGCAAGACTTGAAGACCGAGAAAATAGTGTAAGTGTCCTAAGTCTATCATTTCAAATTTCTTTTTAAGGCTGGACTTCACATGGTTTATAAGGTTGGGATCACTACCAGTAAGAATAAGATCATCAACATAAAGAACAAGGATGATAAGAGAGTTGCCCACTTTCTTGGTGTAGACAGTATTGTCAGAATAACACCTAGAAAAGCCAGATTCTAAAAGAAAGCTATCCATTTTGGCATACCAAGCCCGAGGAGCTTGCTTGAGACCATAAAGAGATTTCTTAAGTCGACATACAAGGCTGGATTCTGTTTGGATGAAGCCAATGGGTTGTTCCATATAGATTTCTTCATGCAAGTCCCCATGCAAGAAGGCAGATTTAACATCCATCTGATGGACTTCCCATTTTAAAGAGGCAGCAAGGGAAAGAACAAGGCGGATAGAGTTCATTTTGGCAACAGGGGAGAAGGTTTCAGTGTAGTCAATGCCTTCAACCTGTGAAAAGCCCTTAGCAACAAGACGAGCTTTATGTTTATCAACTTTCCCATCTGGTCCATACTTGGTTATGTAAACCCATTTACATCTAACAAGTTTGCGTCCCTTTGGTAGAGGAACAAGATCCCATGTATCATTTGCCAACAATGAATGATATTCTTCATTCATAGCTGCTTCCCAATGTGGATGGCCTGAAGCTTCTGCAAAAGTGTCAGGATCATGATTTACTGGAGCTTGAGCCAGTAAAGAAGAGGCTCTTTCAAACTGAGAACGTGTACGTCGCTGATCTGTAGGATCACCGGCAAGATCACCTGCTGCATCCCGAGTAGCACGGACCCATCTTGGAAGTTGAGGATCCTGAGAAGGTGGGGGAGGATTGTCATCCTCACTTTCATCATCTGAAGAAGAAATGTTTTCAAAAGTAGAAGAGATAGGAAGAGGTGGCACATCCGCCGGACTAGGCTCGCAGGCCGAGTTATTTTCATCAAATTTTACATCTCTTCTAATGATAACATTTTTGGACTTAAATGGAATAAGTCTATAACCTTTTACATTTTCAGAATATCCAACAAAAGTACATTTCTCACTCTTAGGTTCTAAAGCTTTATGCTTTTCATCTGGAATATGGGCCCATGCTTCACTTCCAAAAACACGAAAGTGACTTACATCTGGTTTAATGGAACTCCAAGCTTCTTCTGGAGTGATATTCTTTAGAACCTTAGTAGGAGTGCGATTTATTATATAATTTGCACAATTAATTACTTTGGCCCAAAAACTAAGACTGAGTCCTTTAGATTGCAGCATACAATTAGCCATTTCCTTTAAGGTGCGATTTTTCCTTTCAGCTACACCATTTTGTTGTGGAGTGTATGGAACAGTATGTTGCATTTGAATTCCATTTTCGGTGCAAAAGTTGATGAATGTGTTTTTAACATATTCTCCACCATTATCAGTTCTTATCTTAAGAATTTGATGTCCAGATTGTTTTTCAACAAAGGCTTTGAAGGCCAAAAAAGTGTTAAATACTTCGCTCTTGAGTTTTAAGAAGTATACCCAAGTGCGTCTGGAGAAATCATCAATGAAAGTTAAGAAATAATTGCAGCCAGAGAATGAAGCAACAGGAAGTGGACCACATAAATCACTGTGCACAAGCTATAAAGGGGCTGAGGCGTGCCAAGAGGCACATTTTTCAAAACTGTCCCGATGATGTTTTCCGAGTACACATCCGGAACAAACACCATCTCTGCAAGATACCATAGGAAGACCTGTCACCATATTTTCTTTACATAGATGCTGAAGGGAGCGATAGTTTAAGTGACCAAATCGCTCATGCCAAAGTTTGCTCACTTCATCATTATGAGCAACAAATACTGAGGGAAGATTTGATGACCCAAAGTTGTGAAACTTATACAACCTTATGGAATCATCAGCAATACCAGTAGCTAGAATCTGTTTAGGATCTCTTAGATCCTTGATTACAACATCATGAGGTGAAAATTCAACAATTTTACCTTCACCTGAATGAGTTATCTGATATACAGATAGAAGGTTGCAGGATAAGGTTGGAACACGTAATACATCATTAAACTGACCATTGTCTAGATGAACAGTTCCAGTCCCTACAACATTAAGAGATCTATCATCACCAACATATATATTTTTGGTGTTACAATCATTTAAAGAAGAAAACATGGCTTTGTTTTTGGCCATGTGATAAGAGGCTCCAGAATCAATGAGCCACTCATGAGAATGAGAAGAAGAAGATACATTTAATGCATAACCAGACTGAGATGATTGACAACGACATGCAGAAAGTGCCATTCCTGAAGATGAAGTTGAAGTTGAAGTTGAAGAATGTTCCACATGGATGTTATGTTTCTTCATTGCGGCTTCCAAGGCTTCCATCTTCTTAAAGCATTTAGATTCTAAGTGGCCATCTCGATTACAAAAGTTACAATGTCTATTAGTCTTCTTCCATTTGTTTTTATTGGTCTTATCATTTTGCTGAAATGATCTTTCATTTTGAGGGTGAGTTTGCTTAGGACCCTTGTTTGGTTTAGGACCATTCTTTTTAGGATATGACTTCTTAGGATTCTTTGAATTTGGTTGCTGCTGGGCGGCTAACGATTTCTTGGAAGAGTTTCCAAGATTAATAAGACCAAGGTGTAAGAGTTTTTCTTGTTCTCTTATTAAAGAATCACAAAAAGAGTCAAAGGAAGGGGCCTTGTAGTCTTTTCCTTGACAAATGAAAGCTTCCCTTGTAGAATGGAAGGTGGAAACAAATACAGAGTAGGCTGGTCCCAACTTAGTAAGGATGGAATAAATAAGGTTACTATCTTCTTTCTTAACCTTAACACCTTCCAAGAGATATCTAAGGGTCTTGAATTTGGACACGAAATCTTCAATGCAAGAAAAATTATTAGGATCCAATGTAAGCAACTCATTTTCAAGTTGATGGGCTCTAATTTCATTTTTAATCCCAAAAACTTTAGTGATTTGTTCCAATGCTTCATGAGGAGTATCAAGTTCTGCAATATGGAATCTAAGATCAGGCGAAATAGACATCCCTATCAAACCACATGCTTGATCTTGTCTATTTTCCCATTTTGCAGCCTTGTCTTCATCTTTTGGTTTCTTCTCTTGGCCTGTGGCTATTCTGTAGAGACCTTTACTTCTAAGTAAATCTTCCATGTAGGATATCCATTGGAAGTAGTTAGTGCTGTCAAGAATGACTTGGCATGGAATTTCCATTTTTTTTAAAAACTGAAGCTGAAGATGCTGAAAGTAAGTGTTCCAATGGATAGATCTCGAAAAACTAGGCTGTTTTAAAAAAAACGGCTCTGAAAAAGGCTTCTGGATGAAGAAGTTATGGCTTTTTGAAAAAAAAATTGTTGAAGTTGCCGGCAAAGTGCGCGAATGTGCGGGAATGAAAAAAAACGCCCCCACAAAATGGAGATTTGAACCCAAGACCTCTACTCTCTTAAAATAGCTTTGAACCAATTGAGCTATACAAAAAATTTGAGAGAGAGAGAGAGGGGGGGGGGGGGGGGGGGGGGTTGCATGCTTGCCTTGAGAAAGCTCTTTTTTCCTACAAAACAAAAACACAAAACCCAACACGAATATGCAAAGAAAAACGAACCTTACGGCTCGAAGTTAGCTTTAGCCGGAAACTAAATATTTTTCTCAATGTTTCTGATTTTCCAAGATCACACTAAGGTGCAGGGAAAAGAGCATACGCATGAGAAAAAAAACTTCCTTTCTGTTTCTGATTTGCCCAGATCGCACAGAGTCGCAGGGCAAAGAGCATACGCAAAAATGAAAGGTATAGATCGGTAATTAAAAAATGCTAAATAAACAGAAACCGAAATAACCAGAGAGAAAATAACAGTAAACTGCAGATAAACACTGTATACCTCCAGATCTTAAAAATGACGCAGATAGGGCTACCGGAAACCTTTTCGCGTGAAACGAAAGGGGTTCCTCATTGGAACAGATGCTCCGAACACAACAGAGTAGTCCTCTCGGCCCGAAAGCAGTCAGAAACAGTAGATCTAGGAAACGACAGCCGCATGCAGTTCTACCGGCTTCAGATTTGGATCACCAACGGACGCGGCCCTCAAATAGCTCTGATACCATGTAGGAATTTACAGGGTAAGTTCCTCAGAAAGAACACCAAAAGGACACCGCTCACAACCAGATCTCAAATCAATACACCAATATTTTTGACGTGGTTAAAACCCTCAAAGAGGGAAACAGTCCACGGCCTGAGCCAACGTGGCCACTTCAGGCAATTTATTAATCAAAGAATGAAAATTTACATAAGCTTTCTCTCATAGACGGATTACCCGAACAATGACCCTCCATGCGCTTTAAATAGAACTCATGGACCAATCGGGTGTCAAGCCACGGATCAAGTGTCGGTAATACCGAGGAGAGAGTGAACCGTCGGATCACTACATATCGTGACCGTCGGATTGTAAGTTACAAAATGTACAACGGTAAAGAAACACACTTTACCTAACTCTATACCTAACTCTATACCTAACTCTATACTAGACCAAGTTGAACTTAACTATTTCCTATGTGTCGGAATATCCTAACAATATTTGTTGTAGAAATATATAATTCTTTTTGACCTGAAAGTTGGAGCATTGTCAGTAATAATCTTCCTAAGGCAACCTAATCTAGCAAGCATATTATTTTCTAGGAACTTAATGATCACTAAATCAGAAGCTTGTCTAGTAAGTATGGCTTCTATCCACTTTTGAAAGTAATTACTCATTATCAGGATCCACTTATGTTGGGCAGATGAGGATGGGTGGATTTCTCCTATGAAGTTAAGGCCCCATTGTTGGAAAGGAGTTTCAGAAAATATAGGCCTCAAGGGTAAAAGCAAAATCTTCTTCTTACCTTCAAATATTTGACATTTTTGGCATGAAGTAACTTTCTTTTGGATATCAGGAAATAGGGTGGGCCACTGAAAACCTACCCTTAGAATCTTATTTGCAGTAATTTTCCAATACAGGTGTCCACTGTAGTCTCCTTCATGGAACTGTTGCATGACTTTATCTGCTTCATTTTCCAATAAACAGTGTAGTAAAACACCACCAGCATCTTTCCAGTACATATTTTCATTCAAAATCCAAAACTTAACAACTTTAATTTTAATAAATCTAGCCTTTGTTTCAGTTAAACCAGGAAGAGCTTGTAAATTAGGTAGCACATAAATGATGTTTGCATACTAGGGAGAGGTAGCAAAAGCTTCTACTACCATTGGAGTCACCAGCTCATCTAGTTCATTAAATATTGCCAGAAAATTTATATCTAAAGCATGCAAGTTAGATTCTGCCATTAATTTTTCTAACCCTTGACCTTTGATGAATTTAGTGGGTTGGATTTCAATATCATATTCTAGTATAACAATAATGCACTTACCCCTTTTCCCATCTAGATTTTTTTGAGTCAGTATATGTTTAGCTACTACACTTAGAACAAAAGCAATGATGTGCGAATGGAGAATATACACTCTAAAGTCTTTTATGGCCTTTACTAGGGAAAAAGATTTATTTTCCATAATTTCATACTTCAAGGCTACATCTCTCAATTCTTTGTTGAAGAATGGGTTGTTCATGACCCTCATCGTTCTTTTGTAGGATAACTGCAGCAATGGTGTGTTCTGAAGCAAACAAAAAAGTTAGGAAACCTTTAGTAAAATCTAGAATAATTAACACACGAGCCTGAGTTAAAGCTTGCTTTACACTGTTAAATGATTGTCTAGCTTCCATTTTCCATTTCCTCTCAGTATCCTTCTTTAGCATGTTGGTAATATTCTTTAAAAGTTCAGCTAAATTCTGAATTAATCTCCTTAGAAAGTTTATCTATCTAATAAAATAGTGACATTCTTTTAAATTCTGGGGGGGTTTAATTTTCAGTATAGCTTCGATTCTAATGGGATCTACCTTGATTCTTTCTTTCGAAATTATGTGTCCCAACAATTTTCCTTCTTGCAAACCGAATAATGTTTCCTTAGGATTGAGGGAAATGCCAAATCTTCAACATTTTTTAAAAACTCTTCTGATGTGATTTAAGTGTTCCTCATTTGTTTTCGAAAAAACAGTGATGTCATCCAGAGATATAACTATGAAATGACCCATTTCATCAGCAAAAGTAAAATCCATGACCCTCGAAATGTTGCTCCAGCATTCATTAGACCAAAAGGAATTTTCACATACATGAAGGTGCCCCAAGGTGTAGTAATCATTATTTTCTCTTGATCATTTGGGTGTACTAAGACCTGGTTATAACCAGAGAAGCCATCCAACAAGGAAATCATGCTAGATACAACTACCTTATTAACATGAGGTCCATCTTAGGCAGAGGGTAATTGTCTTTTAGAGAGGCTTTATTTAAATTTTGGAAAATAATGCAGAGTCTGATTTAACTAGTCTTTTTCCAAGTGGAAACCAAATTGGACACCCAATTGGTATATATGAGGCATCATACTTTCTCTTTACGTCTTTTTCAACTAGAGGCATAAGCATTGGACTAATCCTCCTTAATTTTTGTTTAAAGGGTTTATGATCTTCTTTCAATGGGATTTTATGTTGTATGATACCTGTGTCATAGGATTTTAGGTCCTCATAACTACAGGCAAAAACATCAATGTATTCTTTGAACAATTTAATGTACTTCAGTGTTTTAGCTGGAGGTAAGGATTTAAATAGTTTGATGATTTTGGGTTGAAGTTCAGTCCTAATGTTATGTTCCTCAACACCAGCTCCAATGGGTTCAATTTTGGGCTTCTTCCCCACATCATTGAAATCAAATAGATCTTCTAAAGGAACAAGCCCTCTAGGTAGGATTATATCTTTCAGTTGTAAAATATATGTTTCTTGTTTTTCTTAATTTATTTCATGCAATTCTAATTTATTTACACTAGTAAGTACAGTATCTTCTATATCAAATTCTACAATTATATTAGTATCTTCAAATTCATCTTTAGACTGCAAAAGTTTACAATATGAGCATCATCTCCAAAAACCTGCCAGTATCTAATGTTATCAGGTACAATAGGTCTATTCTTCACTTAGAATGTATATGGATGAGTAGGACAAAATGGTAATTTACAAGTACTTTCCGAAGCAGCAAGACCATCAGGTAGTATATTTTCATCTCTTGATACTGCAAAAAAACTATATTCAGTGAAAGAATCAAGAAAGTCTAACACAACATTTATAGAGCCTCTCATCCTAGGATGTTTTGCAGAGTATTCTTCTTTTATTTTTTTTATCACTAACTCAGAATCTCCATGAATGGAAATTCATTTAGTACCAAGTTTCTTCAAGAGTTGTAAACCTAAGAGTAAGGATTTATACTCTGCAACATTATTGGAACATTGAAAAATTAATTTGTAGGAGTGACCTTCCAAGTGACAAGTATATGAATTAGAAACCCATACATGAGCACCAACACTGTTTTTACTCACTGATCCATCAAAACCCAAGTTCCACAAGACTTCATTTGAATTATCCTGGTCAGTAATTAATGTTTGACCATCAACATTGAGACAAAAACCAGTACTATGGTTTTGAATTTGTTCTTGTGTGCTTACATCATTGTAAATAATAAATGAGTCCAAATCAGAATGAACAAAATATATACGATAATTGTTAGGCCTATCCTGAGTGGTGACCATGAATTTCATGAGTTTTTCTCTATAGAGTATTCTGTTCTGACCGAAGACAGGGATTGTTGCATAAGACATATCCATGTGTAAAGTTCCTTGGAGTTTGGCTCCCCATGAATGGGAAAGCAACATTGCATATTGGGTGGGATATCAGAAACAACTATATCCATAAGTACACTTTTGGCAAGGATTTGGACTAAATTTACACATTAATCTTTTATAAGTCCAAGGCACTTCTCTTGACTAGAATCAAATGAATATAGGTCTTTATACCTTCTGGTAAAATCTAACCCCAGCTTCTCCATATCTACTTTTGGCATAAGATTGTTGGAAGCCCCTGAATCAAGCATATCATTGTGTAATATTTTGTCATCAATAGTTAGACTAACATAAAAGTGAGGAACATCTCCCTCTTGAAGTTTTCCATCAACTTCCAGGCTGAAAAGTAATTCAGGTTGATTATATGATACATTAATTGTATCAGTGCCTTCTCCTATGCTCAATTCTTTACTTACCTAGGATCTATGAGTTTTACTCATCAATTCTATCAAAGGAATAGGGATTTTGAGTTTTGCCAATTCATTTTCTATATTAAATGATGTTTGTGTTTTATTTGAATTGATAGCTTCTAGTTTATCAACCACATCTCTTTGGGGTATATCCCTTGGTTGGCTAGTAGAGGGATCATTTGTTTGAATTGTTCTGGACACACAGTGAGGTTTTTTCTAGATTATAACATCACGATTCTTTCTAGTAAGAATCTCAACATTCTTTTTGGCAGGTGTTTCAGCTGGTTTCTTTGGAAGAGACTCAGGTACTTTTCTACTCCCGAGGTTGTATTGTTTATGAAATTCCATAATATCATTCTCAAATCCTTTCTTCTAACCCTATGTTTCTCCAGGCTCTATTTCATTATGGAACAATAGGAAAAGGTATTGATCTCCCTTAGTAAGAAAATTATAGTCATTATCATTTACTTCTAATATATTTGTTTGAGTATTCTCTCTATCACTAGCCACTTCAGCCTCCTCATATGTATAATTTTCCTGGAAAGAAGGTATTACCTGCTAGTCTGGACCCTTTTGATCTCTTTGTTTATTCAAGGATTGATTTCTTCGATAGTTTGGATTTCTTATTTGCCTAGTTTGATTTTCTCTTTGAGGATTCCTATCAGATATATTGATTTTGTCAATCATTTTCTCTATTGTTCTTAGTAGACTGTCTAATTAATAATCATCAGAAACATAATAAGAAGGTTCCTCTTTTATCGTTACTCTTTTTCAGCCATTAACTTAGCTTTCTTGGTTAATAAACTAGCCTCTACTTTAAGTGTGTTTTCTTGCATCTACTATAAGGTGGAGAGATCTTAATCTCTCAGTTGATATGCCATATCAACATCAAATCCTTTTGGGAAATGTATTAGGGACAAGCCCAGGGGTGGTTTAATGGCAATGGGAATTGCATTATAAACCCTATTAAATCTGTCACAATACTCTTGTACAGTTTCAATGGGACCTCACTTAAGGTTTTTATAATCATTAAGGATCTGGAGAGGAATATTTTTAATTTCCCACCTAGTTAGGAAAGATTGCTAAAAAACAACAAGGTCAGTTATAATACTTGCTGCTAGGTCTTTAAACCAATTTCTGACTTCTCCACCTAGTCTCTTCACAAAAAGCCTCAGTTTTACATCATTCTCATCTACTTCGTGAAGATCAAAGAAGTCATTCATCTTGTCAGTGTGATGTTGTGCAGTCACAGGAATAGTACCATCAAAATGGGGTACCCTAGTATGATAGTCTTGGGGCATATTATGCAGTTGTGCAGGTAGAACCAAAGGTGAATACCGAGGAGCCATGATATTTGGTCTTAAGGGAGGAGTAGATATAGGATTTTTGGGAATTAATTGAGTGACTACTTGAGATACTACAGGATGAGTAGTTGAAATGAAAAAAGAGGAAGGGCCAACAGATGTTGGATGAACCGATTGGGAGGATGAAGCAGATGCAACAATAGTAAAAGCAGAGAGCTCAACAGACTGTTGTATGTAATCTTGATGTATAGCCTGATCAAGGGCTGGAACAAGATCTTGTAGCTTGTCAAACTCCTGAAGGGCTTGCTGATTTGAATCAGGTTCAATAGATGGTTTTATTGGTTTTTATGGTTGAAGAATGGCTTCATCAACCACTGTCTGATCAATAGAAGATTCAAACTTAGTCCTAAAAAGAATATGCTCAAAAGGTAGGTCAAACTGAATATCGTGAATAGTATCGAGGTTATCAGGAAGAGAATTGGCCCTTGAAAGGGGTCTATTGCTTCCCTGGCTTTCAACTAAACTTCTCCTTCTTAGTATTCTTTTAGGATTGTCTAGAATTTCATGTGGGTGTGGATCAGGATTGGCTCAAGTATAAACTCTTTTTGGAGCCAGAATTTTTTATTTTTTAAGAGTAAAACAGTCTCTAATCCTTTATTTCCAATCTTTTAATCATTAAATTTGTTGAAATAAGGATATAGAAACTAGGGAAATAATCTTATGATGTTGTAATAAAATATTATTTTAGGCTTCCCCATTATGGTCGCCAGGAGGTTATCACTTAGTAATTTTCTGATGTTGCAGAAGAAAATCACCAAGGTAATCACAAACCAACTTTGGAAGTTGGGATCTAGCCCTGGTAGCTTTAGAGAGGGATCTCTCTGTAAGATTTAACTTTGTTGGATTAAATATTAAGCTATTTATGAAGTTTTGAGTTTGATTTGTATTTGAATGCTTGGTTAATAACTCAGATTTCCATTGGGTTATGGAGTCTATTACATAAAATACAGATGGAAAACAATGTCTACAGATAGATTTCACAGGGTATGATAGCCAAACTAAATGGATTCTTTAAAGTCTGTCAAATGAAGAAGAAGAACATATTTAGAGTTGTCTTTTAAATATAATAAAGAATTGTTACCTGAATTCTATATTCAAAGATCAGAAGAAAACATAGAAATTACTCGTAGCTAGGTGCAAAGTGTAGATTTAAACAAATTCTTCCCTTTATTTATCTATTGAATAATTTAGATTTGGAAAACAAATATGTGCTATAAATAGAGAGGTATAAACACATAAAACAGATAGATGTACTTCACCAACAACTTGACACACAAATTTTGTGAAGAGCTTCTGTATTACTTTGGAAAATATGTTGATGCTTCAGAAAAATTTATACAATAGTGTTTCTTCATACAAAAACCAACTTCTACTACATCAACAATTGAAGTGTTTATAGCTAATTTACAAAAATTATCCTATCAGGATGATGAGGAGGTATCTACAAAATGATCGGACTGAATTAAGCTAAATTATTACAATGAAATGAGGAAAATTGAACCATCTGTAATGGTGGCACCAAAATGAAGGAACAACTCGTTGTCTCATGCTGAAAAACTAGATGTGCTGTAACACTGAGCTGTGTTGGTGAATTAATTTTTACTTGAGTAATTCACAGAGTTTATCCCAACGCTACTCACTTGGGATATTCATCTTCATTAATTTCCTATAGACTTCATCAACTTCGGTATACCTGAAAATGTCGACCGGGTGATGAACAAGTTTGGAACTGTGTACTGGATGTCAACATCAAATGATAGTGCTTCCACAAACACCCTTCCTATCATGCTGAGTCTTCTAGCTGTAACTTTCGAGCTGTCTCTCACCTTGTTCATAATCTGTGCACTTTAATCTGGCCATGTACTAAGCTTGTCATTAATAACTAATAGGTTTGGAAGTCCTTTCTTGTAAAGAGGCTCCAGCTTGGTAAAGAACATTTGTATGATTGTGTTCATGTTTTTCCCCTTCTCTTCAAGTTGTCTGATTAGGTTCCTTTTAGTCCACACTTTCCTGACACCCAAAATTGTTTCAGTCCTGTCTTCAATTTCTAATTCTTCCAATTCTTGACTATTCTTGGAATTTAGAAATCTAATTAGTTTAATGGTTTCATTTGTTTCATCTCCTAACTGCTTTCTAACTTGCGAAATGGCTTCAGTCAACATTTCAAAAAGTTCCTTTTGTTCAAAAATAATTTGGATTGAAGGCAAAATTTCTCCCATGTCTTCATTAATTGTTTTCCATATATTTTCTTTCACCTATGTGAATGTTTTTCCCATCTTACAGTCTTCTTCGATTTTCTGCACTCTTTGAGACAATGTCTAGGTCTTTTGTGTTTTTGTTAAATAAGAATTCTCAAACTTTAGACTCTACTCCTGTAAAACCTTTATCTCCAGCTTTAATTTCTTTATCTCTTCTTCCTGTATAGTCATGTTTTGCATAGACTGAGCTAATTTCACTAAGTCATCCACAACTGATGTGGGAAGCACTATTGAGGATGATGTTCCTATTGTATTAGTTTTTGTAGGGATACCTGTCTGTAGAAGAGATGCAATTGGAAGTACATTAAGAGGAACGATGACAAACTGTGAATCCTGCTCCTTCTCCTTTATCAGCTTATCCATTTATGCTTCCATTGCTTTAATTTGGGTACTTGTTTCAACTAGAATCTTTAGCATCTCTTACTTTTGTAGCTCTGTCTCTCCAAGTTCTTTAGCCTAGGGGTCTTATGTTGCTGGTAGCTTCAATTTCTTTTTTAACGCTGTAATATCAACATTCTTCTTTCTGATTATTTCTTCTGTATCTTTTGCATTTTCTGGATCAAGGTCTACTTTGACTACCATTTCCTCCAAGTGTTTGATTCTAGTATCTTTGGCCAATAAGGAGACTTTCTCCAATTTGAGTTGAGACTGCACATTATTTAGAGTAAGCTATAGTTTTAAGGCAGTGATGGAACTTTGAGTGAAAGTTGAATATACCATATATCATATCTGCATGTGCATATCTATTTGATCCATCAAATGGACATCCTTTACCTCAAATTCAAAAGTGGTATGTTTGAAATCTACTGCTGACTTTGGTTGAGGGGCTTGGGCCTGCAAGAATGCCATATGCATCATTCCCTTCTCTGTATCATATGTTGAGATGAGTCTATGCTGAAGGGAAAAGGATCATTTTTTGAACTGAGCTGATATGTTTTCATGAATGGCCTCATTCCTCTTCTTGATTTCCTTATATCTCTGAAAAATGTCCAATTGTCTTTTCTTTGTAGAAGTTTCATGTGTTTGAGGGAAATTAGTTGGAATATATTTTGCAACTAAGGAAGATGATGGAGATTCTGTAGTTCCACTGTCCATCTTGAAAGTCTTCAAACCTGAGAACACAATAGTGCATTGTGTGTCCTCCAATGATGGAAATTCTATCTTAGAACCGAAGCTTGATTTGAGCTTCTTAGTGTATATTTTAAATTCCTTAGCTGAGACTTTGGTGACCGGAGAATAATCCTCTCTTGTTCTCTTTTTTGTTTTCTCTTTGGGTATTGGAGTCTCTGAATATTTCCTTGAAAGTACCTTCTCCTCGGCCTCCTGCAATGTTCTTTCCCCTGGAGTGTGCGGGTTCATATATTTTTCAATCTCAGCCCTCTGAGTGTGCACATATGTGTTAGAAAATTATATATTATAGAGCATTGGAACACATAAAATATTGCAAAAATATAAACGCATAAAACAAGAGAGACACAGATATACGTGGTTCACCCAGTTGGGCTATGTCCACGGAGAAACAACCAATCCTTATTTCTATATTATCCAGCAAACTAAAGAGATACAACCTACAACAAATCCCCTGTAACTCCCTCTTCACTCTCAATCTCCTCTCTCTTCCTCACTCAGAATATAGATATACATAGACACAATACAATTCCCTCATATATAGTGAGGGGTTTCCTTCTAGGGTAAAAGACCCTAAATTAAACATAACTTCTACCATCAGATCTCCACCTAATGAATGACCCAGATTGACTAGAAATTACTATACTTTTACAAGGAAATTTTACATCTATTCTTAGCTTCGGGGGCGCTGCCTTTGAAACCCCCCCTGGACCCCCCCTGCAGCAAATATTTTACGGGCAGCATTGCCACCCCATTTCGAACTGGGGTCCAATGCGGCGATACCTTTGAAGACAGAAGATAATAGGCTCCACACTAAATAATCTCCCACTTGGAGATTGATTATAACAACTCCACCGCAGTTTCATTTGCTAGACAATGACTCCACTTTGGACCTGGCTGTTTCTCATCTTCTTCATCATACTTGAAGACCAATTGAAACTTATTAGATTCTCAGTTTCTCCCTGGTTACAACTTTTGTTAACATATCTGCAGGATTCTAGCTAGTGTGTATCTTTTCCAGCTTCAACTGTCCATCTTCCAACGTTGACCGTATGAAGTGGTACTTGAGCTGTATATGCTTAGTCTTGGAATGAAATGCAGAGTTCTTTGCAAGATGTATGGCACTGTGGCTGTCACTGTATAACCTGCCCAACTCCTACTTCTTACCCAATTCATCCATAAATCTTTGTAACCAAATCATTTCTTTACTAGCCTCTGTAGCAGCAACATACTCTGCTTCTGTTGTTGAAAGTGCAACAACACTTTGGATTTTTGAAACCCAACTAATAGTTGTTCCACCTACAGTAAATACATATCCTATAGTGCTCCTCCTGTTATCTCTATCACCCATCATATCTGCATCAACATATCCCTGTAGAGAAATGTTTGAACCAACAAAGCATAATGCTTGATTTGTGGTACCTCTCAAATACCTGAGAATCCACTTCACCGCCATCCAATGTTATTTTCCTAGATTTTTCATGTACCTTCTTACAACTCCCACTGCATGTGTAATATCAGGCCTTGTGCAGACCATTGCATATATTAAGCTTCCAACTGTTGTTGCATATGGAACTTTAGACATATGAGCCATTTCTTCCTGAGTCTTGGGACATGCTTCCTTACTTAATTTGAAATGGCTAGTCAAATGTATACTAACTGGTTTTGCATTCTGCATATTAAACCTTTTCAACACCTTTTCTATGTGCTCACTTTGAGACAATGTTAATTTGTGATTCTTCCTGTCTCTAGTTATTCTCATACCAAGGATTTGTTTTGCAGCACCCAAATCCTTCATTGCAAATGAGTTTTCCAATTTCCTTTTGAGCACATTTATTTCCTGCATGTTAGAACTTGCAACAAGCATGTCATCTACATACAATAACAATATAATATAGCTTCCATCATTTTACCTTTTGAGATAAACACAATGATCAGAATGACATCTAGTATAACCTTGTTCAGACATAAACCTGTCAAATTTTAGATACCACTGCCTTAGAGCCTGTTTTAAGCCATACAAGCTCTTCTTCAACCTGCACACCAGTTTCTCCTTCTCGTTTACCTCATATCCTTGTGGTTGCTGCATATATATCTCTTCCTCCAAATCCCCATGGAGAAAGGTTGTCTTTACATCTAACTGCTCAAGATGCAAATCTTCAGCTGCTACTAGACTTAAAATAGTTCTGATTGAAGTCATTTTAACAACAAGAGAAAATATTTCATCAAAATCAATACCTTTCTTTTGTGCAAACCCTTTCACCACAAGCCTAGATTTATACCTTTTCCTACCTCCATCTTCTTCCTTCAACTTGTAAACCCATTTATTCTGCAATACTATTTTACCTGCAGAAAACCTGACTAAGTCCCAAGTCTGGTTATGTGCTAAGGAGTCCATCTCTTCTTTCATGGCTTGCTCTCACTTCTTCCTGGTTTCTACCTGCACTACTTCTTCATAACATTCTGGTTCACTAGAATCAGTCAACAATACATAATATAATGAAGGAGAGTATCGTTCAGGGGGTCTACTTATCCTGGTAGATCTTCTAACACCACTTTCAGGTGTTTGAGGTGCTTGTTACTGTTGTGGTTGTTGTTCTAGCTATTGTTCATTATGATTTTCAGGCACAATCACTTTTCCTGTGATATCACCAAGCACTGTGTATTATCTGTTTTATTTTTCCTATTTCTTTTCCTGTAGCTGATCCTTATGTTTAGTCAATTTGGTGTTATCTAAATTGCTAGTATTTATTGTCAACCCGGGGCTCGTAAGCTGATGAAGTGAGGGTGTACTATATGTACTTAAATAACCTCTTAGAGTTTTTCTTATCGTTGGGGGGTGTTGTTGTGGTTAATTATGTTCCTAAGATGGAGTGAGAATTTATAAACAAGTGAGTGATGGTGTGTGTGTAGAGTGAATTCTAAATGAGTGGAAGTGTGTGTGGAGTGATCTCTAACTAATTGCTTGAAAGGAAATGCTTGGAAAGAATAAATGAATTGAAATGACTTGAAATAAACTTGAAAGCAAATGACCACTACCAATGGCACTAGACACCGTTCAAGTTGCTGCTAATAAAAGAAAAGAGAATCACTTTTAAAACCCAAGAATAAAGATTATCTCTCTCTAACTCGATGCTTCAAAGCACATGTACTGTGTAAAGCACGGAAAGAAAGTAGCTTAAGTGGAATTTATAAAAGTGAGAAAAATATGCTTGAAAGACTAATGATAATAATTTGCTATTTCTAATTCTCTACTTCAGCCATATGTACTATGGAAAGCATGATTAGAAAGTAGTGAGGAAATAGTCTAGGAAGCACTTTAAAATCAAAACTTTTACTCTAAAGACTAGTGGTAATGATTTACTCTTTCTAACTCGATGCTTCAAAGCACATGTACTGTGTAAAGCACGGAAAGAAAGTAGCTTAAGAACAGTCCAAAAAGTACCCAAACAAGCTGCAAGTTAATGATATTTTGATCTTAAAAGATAGTAATTTATGATGAAGATCATTCATGTATGTTAATAGCTCTTTGAGAAATAAGATTAAAAACTAACTATAAAGACAAAGGCAGCACTTGAATTGTCAACTTCAAATACCATTAGCTGTAAAGCAAACACAACACATATAAAAATAAATCCCGGGCTAAAAGAAACCTGCAAAGAAATAACACTGATCAGCTGAAGAGAAAGGAAAACAAGTAAATGAAACTATACATGCTTAAGGAAATAAATAAGAAAATAATGAAATACTGCACATAAAATACTTTACAAAGGCTGGGATGAGCAGGGGCCCTCTGTTCATTCAGCCACAAGAAAACTCAGAGATCTGGAAACTTCAAAACGGTGCTATATCTATTCCTCCATTTGCAAAAAGTTTACAAAACAGAGTGCTGGAATAGCACTAGAAAACAGAGTTCACAAAAGCTTCTAAATTCAACACAAGTGCAGCAAATTACAACTAATCAAAAAAGTTCTTTGAGCGTACGCAGACGCATCAATTTATAGGAGTTTCTAAGATAGCCTACTCGTACAGCTAGTTAACAGAAAAACAATAAAACGGTATGCGTATTAAAGGTCCTTTGACACATCACGGCTGCGTGGACGAGTTTAGTGGTTCTGTCGACATGGATAATAAATCCTATGTTGGATTACGTCCCCTGCCATCTGTAGAACATGGACAAATCACCATTTAAGGTGACGTGACCAAACAGCTTTCAAACACCGTTTAAACCACCTTGAGTTGACCGTGGCTTAACCAGCTTTGACCATGGGTAAAAATGACGTGGATGGCTGGAACAAAGGGACAGGAACCTCGAGCACACTGATACCTGAGTGCCCATGTGGCTCATCTAGCAAACCGACACGTGGATCATAGTGTTTAACAAAAAGGCTGCAGGATCTTCAGATAGCTGCGGGATCATCAGATAGCTGCGGGATTCCTGCAAGTAAGTCAAAAACTAAACAAATAGTCATCCATTAGCAAAACTTGCTTGATCATGCTTATTGACACTGAATGTAATGATCTGAGAGGTTTTATGGTGAAAATGAGGCAAAAGTGAAGGAAAGATAAGGAAAAGTTGAGGAAAATGGTAGACAAATAGGTGTAGAATAGAGGTTCTACATACCCCCACTCCGAGGGTATTGCATGTCCTCATGCAATGAAAACACAATTCAGTCCATCTGCTGGGATGCCTCAGCTAGGACATCCAACCTCCTTCTCTTCCTTTGTGTAGAAACATTAACCTTTGGCCTCTTGAACATGCATCTGAATTTCAAGTTAATTAAGGCTCTGTTCAGCCTTCTGCATTTCTTCTTGAGTCTGTTGTGTTTCTTCTGTCACATGCTCATGTGAAGATAGGTATTATCTTGGATTGCCTTGGCAATATCAGCTTGCTGCTTCATTTCTTCATTTCTCTGTTTAATGTGACGGTTCAGCACTTCAAGTTCATAGATTTCTTGTTTAAGTAAATCTATTTGATGCTCATGAGGTATGACATTACTTGGGCCAGCAGTGTTTTGCTCCAATGTCTCATAATAGTTGTACACCTCTTGTTGAACTGGGTCAACAATTGGTGACCTCCTTGGACTATATTCATGCTCAATTTCGGTTTCAAACTCCGGCTGAAATGGACTGTCTTCTCTTGGAGGAGTAGCTGCCTCATGTGATGGACTATCCTCAAGGTCTGCTTTTGTAGCACCCTTCTCAGGTGTGCCAAGATCAACGAAGAGTGTCCTTGTGGCTTTCCTTTTATTCTGCAATCTACTACTCCTTCTTACCGTGGCAGCACTCTGTGTTTCTTTTTGTGCCTTTTCCTTTGGTTTTTGAATTTTTACTTCCTCAGAGAGGGCAGTTTTCTCATGGAGTTTAGCTACCCTTTGTGCTAAAGGCTGGTTATCTCTTTCTTCACCACTAGAATGCTCTGGGGTCTGGTCAGTTTCTCGGATTATGGATTTCCCCTTATCTTGTTTTTGTTTCTTTTTGTCCTCTCTTTTCTTTTTGGCAGCTTCCTTGGCAAGTTCAGCGAGGGTTTCTGAGATGACCTCTTGAGCACTGTCTTCAGTGGGTTCATTCTCAGGTTCAGGTTGATGGACTTCTATTTCTGCCACAGTTTGTTCTTCTAAGATATCAGTCTCAGAGATACTTTCTTTTCTCTTCCTTCTGCTTTTTCTAGGTATAGAAGACTCTCCAGGCTCTGCAAAATGATTCCTTACAAGGAATTTTTCCCATGTGTCTTGTTTTTCTTTTAACTGTTCTTCTATCAACAATTTTACAAGACCATGGTGACAGAGGTAAGCTTCTACATTTCGTGGATTTCGTTGAGCCATGGAACACATTTTCCTAAGGCTTTGAAATAGGAAATAAGGAAGGTTTATATCATGTTCTCCTTGAAACTGCAGCATAATTTTACCATGATAGACATACAACACTCCAAATCTCCCTTCACAGGTGAAAAACTTTTGTACTAATAACAATAGAATTTTCCATTCTTCTTTAACATGGGAAATTGGAATTCCTTTGGTGAAAACACTTGTGTCCATACCTGGGTTTTTAAAAATCCGCTTCCATTGTTGATCCTGGACTGCCCGGTTTTTGAACCAACGTTCACCGGTTTGTGGAAGAGAGGTAGCCCTTGCTATGCTTCCTTCGCTGACTGTAACTGTTAAATCACCCACAATTGCCTGACTGTCTTTATCCTCAAATGATCTTGCAAAGGCTTTGGTTACTTCTTTATGGTAGCCCTTAAACTTTCTGATACATTGTAACCAATTGGCTCTTTGTAGTGCCTCCTCAACCTGAGGATATGCCTCCAAGAATTTCGAACCTTCGGGTTCAGCCCTCAAAAGCTTTCCCATCGACTCCTCAGCTCTGTTTAAACACAAATTTGATGGTGACCTTACACAGTAACTCCGTAACTTCACACAGTAACTCCTCGGTTCCTGTTCAGACTTCGTGGAACAGAGGGTATACGGTGCATCAACAGCCTCAGACACCGGGAATTCACGGCTTGAATTTAGAGTTAAGCGGTGGAATTAGCGTGGACACAGTGAAAACAGTGACTAACAGTCGTAATACGACGGTATCACAGGTTTACGGGCTATACGGCAGAGGGAAAACAGAGGATGGTATATGGAGGTAATCGTAGTGAGTGAAAACGAAATAAGGGAGATGATGGCGAGGAATAGGGTGTTATGAGCATAGAGGGTTTTGAAATGATGAACGGAACGGCTACATTCTCCAATTTTGGCTGTGGAATGACACATGGCTGCGGAACGAGAACTGAGAGACGTAATACGGTAGGTTACGTCATTAGGGTATAGGACCTTAATGACCGAAACAGCCATATGTGATTTCGAAAATCGTGGTTATTATGAGCTGGTAGACGTGGAGGATTCGGAGATTTGTGGTCGCATGGGAAAAAGAGAATGGGTAATCATTACGTTTAGTGGCCAACAAGACATAACCCAGAAAATTCCGCATAATGAAATAACCATAGGTTTAGAGTTTTGAACATACCTCGGATCACTTTTGATTTGGCTTCTGATGATTTACTAACCTTTTGTAAACTTTATTGCTAGCACATGACCTTTCCTCCTTGTCTTCGATGATTTGGAACTGTGAATATTTTCTTCAGACAAACTGTGTTTCTTGTGCAGGTACAGAAGGCTGCAGGAAAGCTAATCGGCTGCAGGATTGTCAAATGGCTGCAGAAACTGTAATGAAGTCTTCCAGCTGCATAAAATACTTTAGTTGCCTAAAAAAAAACTTTATTAATGAAGTGAAATGGAATGAAGGAATGAATGAGTGAGTGGAAAGCAGTGAGGTGAAGTGAAGATGGTGAGATGGAAGAAAATGGTGAGATGAAATAAATGAAATGGAAATGAAAGAGAGAGATTTTTTTTTTTTTTGGAAAACATTAGGTGTCAGGTGACCCTGATTTTCACCTTATGTTTTCTGCATGAGACTGCCAATCAGAGATTGGTTTTCAGGCTCATGCATTTATTCATTTTTTTTCTTTTTTTTTTTCTCTTTTTTTTTTTTTTTTTTTTTTTTTTTTATTGAAATTGAAAGAAACAGAGATTAGGCTGATGGAGGAGAAGAATTCTTCTCCACCAGCCTCATTTCAGAATCGCCTTGGAATAACTTAATAAACTCCTCTTTTGAGAGTGGCTTGTGGTAGACTTTTAACCGGTGGCCATTTACAATAAAGGGAGTTTGAAGTTCATCAATAGTCTTCACTCTAACTGCTCCATTATTAAAGACTTCATCAATCTCATATGGCCCAAGCCAATGAGTTTGAAATTTTCCTTTGAAGTCCTTAAATTTTGAATCAAACAAGAGTGTCCAATCACCCTTTTGGAACTTCTTTTCTTTGATATGTCGATCATGCCATTTGCTTCTTTGGTGTTGAACTAGATCAGTTCTTAGAATTGCATCTTGTCTCATTTCATCTAGCTCATTCAACTGGTCCATTCTGTGCTTCTGGGCTTCTGATAAGCTCATCCCCAATTGAACTGCTGTCTTGAAGGTCTTGATTTGGAACTCAATGGGGAATAGGACTTCCTTCCCATAAACAAGTTCATAGGGAGAATGTCCTGTGGTGTTCCTCCATGTAGTTCTATAGGCCCATAAGGCTTCAGGAAGCCTTTCTGCCCAATCTCTTCTATGAAGATGAACAGTCTTTGTGATGATGCTTTCAAGAACTTTATTTGTAGATTCTACTTGACCATTCGCTTGCGGATGGTATGGAGTAGATGTTCTATGCTTGATCTTATATTCCTCCATCAGCTTTTCCACCATCCTTGATGTAAACTGGCTTCCCTGATCTGTTACAATTTCTCTTGGGACACCAAAACGAGTGAAAATATCCTTGAAAAGAAATTGAACAACTGAATTTTCAGTAGCAGAAGTTAATGCTATAGCTTCTACCCACTTGGTAACATAATCAGTACAAACCAGTATATATCTATTTTGCTTGGATGGCGGATTAATTGGTCCAACAAAATCTAGAGCCCATTTCTCGAAAGGTTCGATGCATACCTGTGGCTGTAGTGGCATTTCATTTGAAAGAGTTGGTCTCCCAGTTCTTTGACAACTGTCACACCTTTTAACATATTGCTTTGCATCCTTAAAGAGAGAAGGCCAATAATATCCTGATGAAAGGATTTTATAGGCAGTCCTCTTATCAGAAAAATGTCCGCCACAAGGTTCGTCATGACATGCCTTAAGGATGTCAGGCATCTCATCCTCTCGTACACATCTTCTGATCATCAAATCTGGCCCTGTTCTGAACAATTCATTAGAAATCCAAGAATAAAGTGAACTATCCTGAATGATTTTCCTTTTCTCATTAGGGAATAAATGTAAAGGTAATTTTCCAGTAACTAAATAATTAGCAATATCAGCATACCAAGGGGTTTTGGTAGTTACTGCAAACAAATACTCATCTGGAAATTTATCCTCTACCGGAGAGTCCTCATTAGTGTTTTGGATTCTAGACAAGAAGTCAGCTACTGTGTTCTGTTTACCTGGTCGATCTAACACAGTTATGTTGAATTCTTGTAAAAGCAAAAGCCATCTTGTAACTCTACCATTAGTGACTGGTTTGTTCATGAGGTATCTAATGGCAGAGTGATCAGTGTGGACAAAGGTTTCATAGCCGGTTATATAGTGTCTAAACTTGTTTATAGCATGAACAACGGCTAGAAACTCCTTTTCAGTAACAGTATAATTTAACTCAGTAGGAGTCAAATTCTTACTCGTGTAATAAATGGCATAAGGGATCAAATCCTTTTGTCCCAAAACAGCTCCTAAAGCTGTATCTGAAGCATCAGTAGAAATGTGGAAAGGGAGTTTCCAATTTGGACCCCTTAAAATGGGTGCTTCAGATATTCTAGTCTTTAAAGCTTCAAAGGCAGATTGACATTCAGGATCCCACTTAAATTCACAATCTTTAGTGAGTAATTTGAAAAGAGGGGATGCTATCTTAGTGAAGTTTTCAATAAATCTTCTGTAATAACCAGTAAACCCAAGAAAACTTCTAACATCTCTTTGGCAATTTGGAACAGGTAACTTAGAGATGACTTCTACTTTAGATCTATCAACTTTGATTCCATCTCCTGAAATATGATGTCCTAAAACAATCCCTTCAGTAAACATCATAAAACACTTTTCATGACTTAAAGAAAGATTTGTTTCCTTACATCTTACCAGTACTTTTTCCAAATTTGCCAAAGCTTCTTCAAATGTATTACCATAGACTGTGAAATCGTCCATGTATACCTCTACACAATCATGAATCAGATCTGAGAAGATTCCTAGTACAGCCCTTTGAAATGTAGCAGGTGCATTGCACAAACCAAAAGGGAGTACTCGATAGGCAAAAGTCCCCCAAGGACAAGTAAAGGTGGTTTTGTCTTGATCTTCAGGTGCTACCTGAATCTGATTGTAACCACTAAAACCATCCAAGAATGAGAAATACTTTTTACCTGCTAAAGTGTCTAATACCTGATCAATAAAAGGTAGAGGAAAATGATCCTTTAAGGTTGCCTTGTTCAATTCTCGATAGTCAATGCAAACTCTCCATTTACCATTCTTTTTGGGCACTATAACCAAGGGAGAAACCCATTGGCTATCTGAAATGGGGTAAATGAAGTTTACCTTGAGCAATTTCTGAAGTTCTTCTTTCACAATTTCCCTAAGATTTGGATTCATCCGTCTTTGTGGCTGCCTAATAGGTCTGCTGTTTTCTTCAATGTAAATATGATGAATACAAGTCTTAGGGTCAATTCCTTTCATGTCAGTATATTCCCATGCAAAGGCAGTGGAATGTTTTTGCAACAGTTTAGTTAATTCTTCTTGTTGTAGTCTTTCCAAGTTCTTGTTAATGTTTAATGTTTTTCCTGGAGAGATTTCAACTGTAGAACTACCAAACTCTTCCATTGAGAAGAGAGACATCTGTCTAGAGGAGAGATATTCAATATCTGCATCTAACTGGAACTGTGAAGAGTCATATTCTGAAGATACCTCAAAATTTTCTAATGTATTTAGAATTTGACTGTCCTCACTGATTTCAGAGATGGTTAGAACAGGTTGAAGAGTATCCTCATCATCAATCCACTCATCTTCTCCTATTTCTGTTATTGCCTTTGCGAGAGGATACAAGTTGAATTTCTTGGTAGAATTACCATCTGATATATACATGTCTCCCGACCTACAACTTATGAAAGCATCAGCTGTGGCCAGCCAAGGTCTTCCTAGAATAAGAGGATGTCCTCCTAGATTGTTCTTGGGAGTTAAAATCATAAAATCAACTGGATATTCCCAAGAGTCTAGTGAGACTGGAATGTCTTCCAATACACCATCAGGTTTAATGATTGATCTATCTGCAAGTTGCAGCAAAGTAGGTGTAAAGAGAAGGTTAGGAAGTTTTAACTGATCCATGGTCTGTCTACTCATAATGTTGATAGCGGCTCCTAAGTCAATCAAGGTATTTGGGATTTCAACCCCATTAATGTGAGTTTTAACAATAGGGCTACCGGGATCTACATATTTTTGCATGGTAATTTTACCCATCATAATGTCTGCAATTTTTCCAACTAGATGTATCCTTTTTGTGTCTCTGGTTCTTTTTATTGTTTTTTTCAAACTCATCTCCTTTATTGTCTTTGCTAGAATGGGAATCTCCTTAATGGCTGTTAACAAGGGAATCTTGATACAGACATTTTTCAATTCATCTAGAAAGCTATAGTCAGGCAACCAAATCTGCTTCTCCACTCCTTTATCAATTTGCAATCTTTCAGGAAAAGGAGGAATAGCTGAAGATGTGGGTTGCTCTACTAAGGGAGTTGATTCTTTTTCTTTTTCTTTAATGCTTGGGTTTTGAAGGGATACTTCAGAACCCTTATTGGCTTTGAGAGATTCTTCCTCAGAAATGCTTGGTTGTTGAGCACTTGTAGAAGGTTGGTCTAGGATTCTACCTGATCTGAGTTGGACCTCATTGAGAGGGACAACCATATAGGTAGGGAATGGTTGACCTTCCATAAGTGGTTGACCTTCCATCACATAAGCATTTTGAGGGTTCCTATTATTGGGGTTTGGTTGAGGTTGAGAGGGAAGTTGATTTGGCCTCTGCTGAGATTGTAACAAGAGTTGAGAATTTTGATTTTGTGGAGGAGGTTGTTGTTGTTGAGGGAATGGTAATGACAATTGTTGACCTTGATTTGGAAGTTGGGGAGCTTGCTGATTCTGAAAGGATTGAGGATATTGATAGAATTGGGCAAATCTCCCATAAGGATTTTGCATTTGCATGCTTTGCAACCATGCTTGAAAAGGATTTTGTGGTTGTGACCAAGGTTGTTGCCAAGGATTCCAATTTGGTGGGGGTTGGAAATTCATAGAGTTATTAAACCCTTGATTTTGCTGCCCCTGCCAAGGTTTCCTTGCAACAAAACAAAGGGATTCAAGCGTACTTGGATCTTCTTGAAAGACTGCTTTGAGGCCAGGAATTGAAGGACATTCCTTGGTCTCATGGGTTTCTGAGCAAATTACACAGGTTTCCACAACTTGTGCTTCCAAGGGACATTCCCTTAAAGCATGCTTCTTTCTACACTTCGGGCAAAAGATGGTCATAGCCTCGGCTTCTGCTTTTTGTTTATTCTGAATCTTAAGGGTATCAATTTGTTCACTAAGACTCCCTAAGATGTCAGTTTTAAATTCGTCTAGCATATTACCGATTTCAGCCCTACTCACTGATCCTGTTGCAGATTTATTTGCCCTAAGGAGAGAAGGATCTCTAGGCCCTTTTTGAGTTTTTGATTTGCCTCTTGAGAGATGGGTACATAGTTCTGCTATATCATTGAGAGGAAGCTGAGAAATATCCCCTTTCCCCATCATGTTTAAGATATCTATCCATTCATCCCTAATGGCTTTTAATAAGAGGGCTTTTAAGGTCTCTTCATCCAAGGTGCTCATTTTTGCTCTTTTTAAATTATATTGAAATCTCTCAAGTAAATCTTCTAGGCTCTCATCTTCTTTTTGCATCATTTTAAAAACCTCATCCTTATGATTAGTAGGCATACAATAGTCCAGATACCTATCCAAAAAGGTCTGTTTCATCTCATCCCAGGTCCTAATGGACTGAGTAACTAATCCCATGAACCATTTCAAAGCTTGATCTTTTAATGTTGATGGGAACAATTTGAGTTTCTGAGTATCATCCAGATAGTCATAAGTTCGACACACAACTTCAAATTCAAACAAGAATGTTTCAGGGTCCTCAGTTCTTAATCCATGAAAATTTGGGAGGACGGATGGTGATATGTTTTTCATGGTGGCTCGGGAGTCCTCATCAACAATGGGAAACCCAAATGAATTATCCCCATCTCTATTTCCTCCAATGGGACCTCTACCTCCTCCATTGTTATTGTTATTTCCTCCTCCTCCTCTACCTCTACCTCTACCGCCTCCTTCTTCCTCTGCCATGATGATTCTCCTAGGGATTTCAAAATCTTCTGGTTCTTCTACAAAGGGTGAATGAGAAGAGATTTCTCCTTCCTCTTCAGGTGAGTCTATTTCTTCAATTACAATTGGTTTCGTGGTAGGAGAAAGAGAAGAGTCTCTTCCTAGTTCAAACTCAATAGAAGGTGTAGGAGAGTCAACTCTTGGCTCTTGAATTTCAGGACTAGGAGTTTCGGTTGGAGATAAGGGAGGTGTCTCTTGTCTATCTCTTGAAGCAGATGGACTTGTAAAAATTGAACTTCGAGCTCTAGCTAAAAACCTTCCCCTAGAATCTCTAGCTCTATGCATGTCATTTTTATTTTATCTTCAAGTTAAGTTAAATAGTTCTTTTTCTGATCTTCCAGTTCACTCTAGGTGCAAGAAGAGAGCATACTCAAGAGACTATTAAATCAATAACTTTCTCCTTTCTGATCCTCCAGATCACTTCAAAGTGCAAGAGGAGAGCATACTTAGATAGGTCATTAACTTCTTTTCTTGAAGTTTTTTTTTTTTTATATTTTTTTTCTTCTAAGAATATGGCTACTTAATTTCACTTCCCCGGCAACGGCGCCAAAATGTTTAGTCAATTTGGTGTTATCTAAATTGCTAGTATTTATTGTCAACCCGGGGCTCGTAAGCTGATGAAGTGAGGGTGTACTATATGTACTTAAATAACCTCTTAGAGTTTTTCTTATCGTTGGGGGGTGTTGTTGTGGTTAATTATGTTCCTAAGATGGAGTGAGAATTTATAAACAAGTGAGTGATGGTGTGTGTGTAGAGTGAATTCTAAATGAGTGGAAGTGTGTGTGGAGTGATCTCTAACTAATTGCTTGAAAGGAAATGCTTGGAAAGAATAAATGAATTGAAATGACTTGAAATAAACTTGAAAGCAAATGACCACTACCAATGGCACTAGACACCGTTCAAGTTGCTGCTAATAAAAGAAAAGAGAATCACTTTTAAAACCCAAGAATAAAGATTATCTCTCTCTAACTCGATGCTTCAAAGCACATGTACTGTGTAAAGCACGGAAAGAAAGTAGCTTAAGTGGAATTTATAAAAGTGAGAAAAATATGCTTGAAAGACTAATGATAATAATTTGCTATTTCTAATTCTCTACTTCAGCCATATGTACTATGGAAAGCATGATTAGAAAGTAGTGAGGAAATAGTCTAGGAAGCACTTTAAAATCAAAACTTTTACTCTAAAGACTAGTGGTAATGATTTACTCTTTCTAACTCGATGCTTCAAAGCACATGTACTGTGTAAAGCACGGAAAGAAAGTAGCTTAAGAACAGTCCAAAAAGTACCCAAACAAGCTGCAAGTTAATGATATTTTGATCTTAAAAGATAGTAATTTATGATGAAGATCATTCATGTATGTTAATAGCTCTTTGAGAAATAAGATTAAAAACTAACTATAAAGACAAAGGCAGCACTTGAATTGTCAACTTCAAATACCATTAGCTGTAAAGCAAACACAACACATATAAAAATAAATCCCGGGCTAAAAGAAACCTGCAAAGAAATAACACTGATCAGCTGAAGAGAAAGGAAAACAAGTAAATGAAACTATACATGCTTAAGGAAATAAATAAGAAAATAATGAAATACTGCACATAAAATACTTTACAAAGGCTGGGATGAGCAGGGGCCCTCTGTTCATTCAGCCACAAGAAAACTCAAAGATCTGGAAACTTCAAAACGGTGCTATATCTATTCCTCCATTTGCAAAAAGTTTACAAAACAGAGTGCTGGAATAGCACTAGAAAACAGAGTTCACAAAAGCTTCTAAATTCAACACAAGTGCAGCAAATTACAACTAATCAAAAAAGTTCTTTGAGCGTACGCAGACGCATCAATTTATAGGAGTTTCTAAGATAGCCTACTCGTACAGCTAGTTAACAGAAAAACAATAAAACGGTATGCGTATTAAAGGTCCTTTGACACATCACGGCTGCGTGGACGAGTTTAGTGGTTCTGTCGACATGGATAATAAATCCTATGTTGGATTACGTCCCCTGCCATCTGTAGAACATGGACAAATCACCATTTAAGGTGACGTGACCAAACAGCTTTCAAACACCGTTTAAACCACCTTGAGTTGACCGTGGCTTAACCAGATTTGACCATGGGTAAAAATGACGTGGATGGCTGGAACAAAGGGACAGGAACCTCGAGCACACTGATACCTGAGTGCCCATGTGGCTCATCTAGCAAACCGACACGTGGATCATAGTGTTTAACAAAAAGGCTGCAGGATCTTCAGATAGCTGCGGGATCATCAGATAGCTGCGGGATTCCTGCAAGTAAGTCAAAAACTAAACAAATAGTCATCCATTAGCAAAACTTGCTTGATCATGCTTATTGACACTGAATGTAATGATCTGAGAGGTTTTATGGTGAAAATGAGGCAAAAGTGAAGGAAAGATAAGGAAAAGTTGAGGAAAATGGTAGACAAATAGGTGTAGAATAGAGGTTCTACACCTTATACAAAACCTTTTCATTGAATATAACATCTCTGCTGCTAATGATTTTGTGTTTTTCATAATCATAAAGAAATAACCAAAATCATTAACACCATATCCAATAAAGGTACATTTCTTTGATTTTGCCTCAAGATCTGTTCTATTTTCTTTATTAATGTGGACAAAGACTTCACAACCAAAAGTCTTTAAAAAATAGTAGTTTACCTTTTTACCTGTCCATGCCTCCTCTAGAATACCACCATCCAAGGAACTTGAAAGCCCTCTGTTTATTAGAGAAACAATAGTATCTATAGCATCTGCCCAAAGTTGTAAAGGCAATCCTGCATGTAATCTCATGCACCTTCCACGCTCCATGATTGTCCTGTTCATCCTTCTTGACACACAATTTTCTTATGGTGTTCCTGGAACTATCTTCTCTCTACGAATTCCATTCTCAAAACAGTACCAATCAAACTCTTTGCTGCAATATTCACCTCCATTGTCTGATCTGAGACACTTCAACCTTTTTTCTATCTCATTTTCAACCAAAGCTTTCCATTTCTTGAAAGTATCAAATACATCAAATTTATTTTGAATACAATAAATCCAGGTTTTTCTGGTTGCATCATCAATAAAAGTAACATAATAGCGAGATCCACCAAGAGATGATACCTGAGCAGGTCCCCATACATCTGTATGCACAAGCTCTAATTTTTCGCTCTTCTTTTCTTTCCCAACTGTAAGGAATCTGACTCTCTTCTGTTTTCCATACACACAATTCTCACAGAATTTCAAATCAACATGGTTCAAACCTAGCAACAAATTTCTTGAGTGAAGAATATGCATCCCTTTCTCACTCATGTGCCCGAGCCTAAGATGCCACAATGCCATATCTTCTCCTGTAGATGTTAAAGCATTAACAGAATTAGAAATACCATTGCATAAATACAATGTACCAACCTTTCCTCCTTTTGCTATTACCGGGGATCCTTTAGTAACCTTCCAGGTTTTATCTGTGAAAGTAGTTACACAACCTTCACCTCCCAATTGCCCTGTTGAAATCAGATTTTTCTTCAGATCTGGAACATTCCTTACCTCCTTCAATAGCCATTGATTTCCATTTTGCTGTTTTATGAAAACTATACCCATTCCATCGATTTTACAGGGTTTATCATCACCCAATCGAACCTGTCCAAAATATCCTTGAACATAATCATGAAAATGTTTCTTATCAGGTGTGGCATGGAATGAGGCCCCTAAATCTACCACCCAGGCATCAACAATATTTTATAAAGAAAGAATCAAAGCATCTTACAACACATCACCTGTTACATTCGCTTCATGATTAGTTTCTTGCTGCGCGTCTCCTTCTTTTCCCTTCCGAGACTTGCAGTCTTTCTTCAGGTGTCCGTTCTTCTTGCATTTCGAACACACTATCCCCAATCTAGACTTGGATCTACCTTTTCTTGACTTACTGTGATATCTAGGGCTCTTTCCTCTTTCCATTTTTCTTCCCCTAGTCTCTGCAGTCAAAGCATTACCTTATGTCTCTCCGGAGCTTTTCCGTCGCATTTCCTCGCTAAGGATTTCAACGACAACATCATCAAACTTTAAAGTACTAGATCCAGAGACAGAGTTACTAATGGCCATAACTAAACCATTCCAACTTTCTGGTAATGAGCATAGAAATAACAGAGCCCTAAATTCATCATCAAAAGTTACCCCTACAGAACTTAACTGACTTGTAACTATATTAAAATCATTTAAATGATCAGTAATAGATCCACCTTCTAACATCTACATATTAAATAAACGCTTCATAAGAAATACCTTATTTGAGGCTGAGGGTTTTTCATATAGTTTGGTGAATGCCGACATTAAACCCTTTGTTTTTGTTTCCTTTGAAATATTAAATGCTACCAACGCCGCTAGGCACAGCCGTATTGTTCCAAGTGCCTTTCTGTCGAGAATATCCCATTATGTGTCTATCATACTCGTCAACTTCTTTGTATTTCTGCTCAATGGTAGGTACAGATCTTTCTGATATAGATAATCTTCCATCTACATCTTCCACAACTGGTATTTTTGGGTGTTGAATTTTTCGACCCTAAACCTACCATCTTCCGCCATTTCTTCCACTCGAAAGAGGAACCCTTCTCTCCTACGAGTTTATCAGCAAAATAGACCTTCGGCTCTGATACCAGTTGTTAGAAAATTATATATTACAGAGCAATGGAACACATAAAATATTGCAGAAATGTAAACGCATAAAACAAGAGAGACACAGATATACATGGTTCACCAAGTTTGGGCTACGTCCATGGAGAAACAGCCAGTCCTTCTTTTTATATTATCCACCAAATTGAAGAGATATAACCTACAGCAGATCCGCTGTAACTTCCTCTTCACTCTTAATCTCCTCTCTCTTCCTCACTCAGAATACAGACATACATAGACGCAATACAATTCCCTCATATATAGTGAGGGGTTTCTTTCTAGGGAAAACACCCTAAATTAAACATAACTTCTATCGTCAGATCTCCACCTAGTGAATGGCCCAGATTGACTAGAAATTACTATACTTTTACAAGGAAATTTTACATCTATTCTTAGCTTCGAGGGCGCTGCCCCCGAAAACCCTTCCTAGACCCCCCCTGCAGCGAATATTTTATGGGCAGCGTTGCCGCCCCTTTTCGAACTGGGATACAATGCAGCGATACCTTTCAATACAGAAGATAATCAGGCTCCACGCCCAACAATATGGTGTATTTTGTTCTCTACTCTCAACTTGGAAATGACCCCAAAGGGGTCATAAGACCAAGTGAAGCTGAGAGGAAAGTTCATTTGTTTCAACAGGAGGTCTTCTTCCTCTCATGTTGCTCTACTATTGCAAATAAATGATCCAACTTATGTCTTAATCCTGAACTAGGATTTCTTATTTGGTGCCACAAAATGAATATTATTGGAATGTATTATCTACCTCATATATTCCAAGGAAAATATCCTCGTGGGCACATATTTGAGAAGTTTGTATGGTGGAAGCTCCGAACCATACACTCTAATCTCTGTCAATGATTGGTAAAGATACCAATCCCCTATTTTACCCTGTTCATTGAGCTACATAACCTTCTGAATTTCTTCGCTGATCCTTGGAACCTGCTAGCCACTTAACACATAAGTGGCTGCATATACAAATTGATTTATAAACTCTAAAAATTTGTACTCCTGTGATTGTTTTCTGACTAAGGAAGTCCAGAAAACAATTGACTGTGGCTCTCCTTGCTGATCTAATTTCTGCACTGAGAATGGAAACTTATCTTCTTGGAAAAATAGAAACATATACATAAGAATGGATGACTATCTAAACATTCTTTCAGTTAAAAACTGAAGGAATTGTTCATGAATTGTATTTGATAAGAAGTGACCATAGTCAAAGGTGATTTATGGTGCTTCTTCTGAAGAAAGGGTGGACAGAAAGCCTAGAATATGTTCATCTACCCACACATATGAATAGTAACCAAGAATGGAAAACAAAATAGAAATAATATGTCTTTTCCTTTGAGGGAACATAGAAGAGGGATATTGGGGGTTTTTCTTAGGGAGTTGAGAGTCTTCAGAGGGGAATATTTCAAAAATGTCTGCTCTCTCGGGGAAGCTTAACTTCTTGTAGATTTCTTTGAGAGATTTAATGGAGAAAGGGGAGAGGGAATCACAGTGGAGAACCTGTAACATTTGATTAATGTTGTCAACTATGAAGGTGAATAGAATTTCACCATTTGGGGAGATAATTACCCTCTTGCTTGCAAGGTAAGAGGCTTGGCATCTCAGGAAAAATTTAGGAAAATGATAGGATTGGGGAATAGTAAACAGAGGGAGTTCGGATTACCAAAGGTGTATCTCATCATATTGGTCAAGGAATTTATCCCAGAACCAACAACGCAATTCAAACAAGTCGATTTCACACTGTGTTTCAGTGATTTTATAATCTTGGTCTGCAAGTGAGATATGGTCTAGATCAATAGGGGGATTGAGCATTGGATTGATCACAGGAGCCGTTTAGGTGCCATGGGGGTTGTAGGATGGAGAATCAAAGATTGTAACAGTAGGAAGGTGTGCGTCCAATAATTTGCAGGAATTTAGGCTGGCAAACCTCTGGCGATCGATCAATGATAGGAAGTAGGAATGTAGCAGAAAGAATTATAGCACAAAGAGGTGAGAATTCTATTAAACAAACGATGTAAATAAAGTGTTATCGAGGTGGGAAATTTCATATTTATTTCAAGTGAACTGGCCTTAGCCGTTGGAGTAATGGTCTGTTTAGGGAATTTACTCCTATAATGGCTTAGGTAAATGGATAGGAGATTAATGGAGGCTGAAATAGTTTTAGACATGGAAGCTAGGGATTTGGAGGTGAGTGGAGTGGGACCGTTGGCCGGAGTGAGAGGATGTAGGGTGAAGTGGTGCGACATGAGTGGCATGTGCAACGAGACATGGAGGAAACCGTTGTCAGGAAGGCAAGTTAGGCAGGAAGGCGATACTGCTTTCGGAGGGGAGGTGTGGTGGTATCTAGTTTATGGAGGGGGGGTCTGAACTCACCTAGTGGCACCACATCACGGGGCGATAAACACTTTTAGGGCCCCCCCTGTCGTTAAACATTGTTACTTCGGGTGGGTCTGAAAAATGTCATGGGCCATCGGATGTTGGTGATGAGTAATCGGGTGTTGGTGAAGTGTAGGGGGAGTTAACACATGAGCGCCCGCCAAATGTTTTGGCGCATAAAACATAACCCAAAGTGCAAAATTTGGATAATGGAAATACTTCGGACATATTACATAAAATCCTCATTTGCCTATTCTAATGCTATTTAAAAGCGAATGTGGGTATGCAAACCCCTTCAATTTTTATTCTCAAAAACAAAGGCTATTTATTTCAAACACTAGACTAATCTAATCAGCTAAATTATTCTAGATTACATAGTTGGATTAACATTATTCATCTATTTCTACCTATCTAATCTTAACTAAGATTAAACTCTTTGGTTAAGTTAATTCTAACCTAATTGACATAAATTGAAAACTGCTTGAGCATGATTAAATTGTATGTCTAAAGCAGAGAGGGATTGTGGCATTTTGAACAAGCTACACACAATTTCATCGATTTATTTTTTACAAAGCCTGAAGGTTAGTAGTGGCACTTAAGCTAGCATCACTTTCAGTTTCATTCATTTTTTTATGGGGTTCAATTATCATTTATTTTCTTTTATTTTTGTATTGATGCCCTCTTTTCGTTTTTTATTTTTGTTTTTCTATTTTTTTGTTTTTTGGAAATCATTTACAAAAAACTATATACAATATGAAATAATGAAAGAAATTACTCAATGATCATTGATCCTATAAATTATAGGACCCTAACATCTCGAAGAAACACTTTGAAAATATAAATTCTTTAAAAAAAAATTTGAGCCCCTTCAAACCCTGATTTTGAGATGGATCATATATCGATTCTCTATAGGAGATATGTATTGAAGTAGATTCGTATGGTTCCATGCTTGGCTTTAAAATCAAATTTTTGAGTGCTTCATATGGTTCCACTCTTTAGCTTCGTATGGTTCCACGATTTTATTGGAGTTATGTATGGTTGTAGCTTCATATCGTTCCACATTTTTATTTTAAATGAAGTTTTCGAACGCTTGTTATGGTTAACTCTATGTTAACTATTTTACATTTTATTAATTTATATTTTGGATTTATTAATTTAGGTTTATTACTTTTTATGCTTAAAGTAATTAGGTTTTATTTTTTTAAGTAGCTTTAAGTTACGATTAGTTTATGATTTTAAAATTATTATATTTTATTATTTTAAGTTTATGGAAATAATAATTTAAATAAAATTAACATATTAAATATAGTAAATCATTTTGTGTTAATATCTAGTAAATGTGAGTGGTTAAATAAAATTTAAATTTAAACTAGATTATGTCACTATATATTCAAATAATATTATATGTATGGGGTATATCAATCACATTGCTTAATGCGGTTGTGCTAGTTACTTGTTCTATAATTAATTGTATAATTAATTGGTTAATTAGAGGTCTTATTCTCTTAATCATTTTTCAATTTATTATTTTCAAATTTTCAAATATTTTTTTCTATTTCCAACTTTATTTCCATACCTAGGTAGCCGCTAGTAATAAAATATTAGTTCTCTCCACAAAAGTAATAAAAAAACAAATTACAATATATCATAAAAAATTTAAAATTATTTGTCTAATATTTTGATTAGAAAATAGGTATCTGTTCTTTGCAACGATCTACAACTTAGTATAGGGCAGACGTGTGGGCCTTAGATGTGAGAGGTCCGTGAGATGTTAGACGTCAGATGTGAGATGTGAGATGTTAGATATTTTTTAACTTCAAATTTTTTTTATATTGTAATTTTTTTTATACTGTAATAAATTTTATTACGAACAATTTTTTAGTATGAAAATTTTTAGTGTGTGTACCAAAAACGCTCCACTTAAGGGACTTGTGACAAGTGACCCTAACAACAAGATATGGTTGTTCACGCTTCATATCTGCAATAAAAAAATAAGAAAAACATGTAGTAAAAAGATCGTATGCAACCCAAAACATAGAACAACAAGAAATAGAAAATTTAATAACCCAATAGAACATTTGAATGAATAATATTTTGATTAGAAACCACCTATTGAAGAGGGTTTACAACATTGGTCTGCAAAATCCCCCTCCATGGGATGGTCGTTTGATGTCCTTGTGCTTCAATGATCTATTTCTCTCTGTCAAGATGCAGAAAAATCCAAAATCAAGATGGAAATCAAGTGGGAGCTCAAATGTGGGAAGACGATAGTGGTGATGATGATAATGATTATTGTGAAGAATAAATGGAAAACCCTCTTATTTATAACAAAGTATTGGGCTCAATTAAGAATTGGAAAATAATAAAATATTATTGACCAAATCATAATGTAGCTTTTGAATCAGAGATCGGAGAATCCACAGTATGAACATTTTTATACCAACGTTTCAAATCTCAAGTGGGATCCATCATCAGGGTTGGGATAGCTATTAGGAATACTTTATTATATGTTTTGAAGAGGGAAAATATATTCAAAATGGTCAAATATCTTTATTTAGAAAACGGTTGAAGTAATTAACAAATAAAATGATTTATTAATCATTTTGCAATTATTAAGAAAAGTGTGAATTTGAAATAATTATTAAATAATGGTTTAACAATTATTCCAAGAATAAGAATAAGGAATAATAAATAAATAGTGATTTATTTATTTATTCCAAGGTGCTTTAGTCAAATGTGCTATGAAATAATGATTTAATAATTATTTACAGAGAAAACTAAATAAATAATGATTTATTCAATTATCTTCATGGGGTTTTTTTATTTTAAACTAAAATAATGTAATAAAAGTAGTTTATTAAATTATTTCCTATGATGAAAGTGATTTTACTATGGTAAAATTAATCCTACGTGGTGTATTTCGATCCACCTAGTTAGAAATCACTAAGTGATCATTTTTTAGGTGATCAAAGATTCCCCCCAATGTATAAGTGTCAGGAGCAAATCGTATGACCGAAATATGTTGTAGGTTATGCTTCCATGAGACACCAAAGGAGAGCTAGAGAGAGAGAGAGAGAGAGAGACTACTGAACCAATACAAAGAAGGACGAAGGAATAGAAGGGGTGATAACTACTAAGATGATATGCGTCTCCTTTTATTTTGGAGTACATGATCTCAAATGAGGTGGGGGAAGCATATCAATACCCGCCGAGATAAATGAGTACAAATAATAATGGTGTGCCCAACAATGTGGGACTGAGCTACAAAGTATGTGATACATGATACATGATATGCTGGCATCATTGGGCCATAATGTGATACAATAATACAATGAGTCCCATATACATAATGTTCCTGGAAAAAAAATGCCAACGCTAAATACAATGACATTTGAGTACATGAGATAGCATGCCCCTCAAGATGACATGGTGAGGGAGAATCACAACCAAACAAGCCTAACTGCAAGGAAAGGGATCTGTAGATATGAATGGATCATTTGAATGAGACATGCATGTTGTGCGCGCTGCAAGAAACAAGAACCGAGCTAGTCAATTCTACGGAACGACATCTGAAGATGGAACACAATCTGTTGGCATCCAGTAATGTGCGGGGCTACTTGAAGGGCCACCCCCTCATGACATCTGGAACATCTCACACACACTTGGGAAATCCTAGTATAATCTGCTAGATCACCAGACCATCAAGTGTATGATTCTCGATCATGCTACAATGAGATGGAGTCAATCACTTGAGAAACAACCAAGTCAAAGTGCAATTATGATTCCCTTTGCTTGATCCGAGGCACCAAACAATGATGAAAGATGGAACCATAGTACACTGCCCTCTAGACCACTTTCCTAGAATAAATGTCCTAAAGTCGATAGAGGAGGGCTTGCTAAAGGTAAGGTAACAAGGATTCCTCAACAAAGGCATGAGGGTCATAGAAATGCGACTAATGGAATGACACTAAGGATGATGATGGAAGGATAAAAGATGAGAGGCATACTAACAACTTCCCTTGCCATAGTATGATATGCATGGTTGACCTGGTAGTGACTGAATCAATTCCAGAGGGGATGGTCAATTACTCAGATGGACACTTTTAAAAGACTAAATAGTATAGATGGAGGCAAAATATGAGCATATTGGGATGAATGACACAAAAATACGTATGAAACACTATAACTGGACTCAAGGGGACCCGGAATAGAATCCATAGATGAAAGGGTGACTCATTTCTGATGCTCTGAATAAGGGTGACTTGATGATGTTTCCACATGGGGGAGGCCCAAAGTGGACCATAAAAACATGAGTAAAAAAGGATTACTCATGACGAAAACCGACACGTGAGTTGACTAGTGCAAACGTAAAGTGGTACCAAAGTACAAGCGGTTCATATGGACTTTTTAAACTCTAAGAGACACATCATTAAGGGAAGTGATAGTCTTATTGCGAGTCATTGATGAGATAATTGTTTGAGGAAAGGTTTGATATTGAATAGTGACAATCTTTCCATTGTGGGGAAATCACATCTTGTGAAAGACAAGAGATGCGATAATAGACATGGCATAGGTGTAATTATGACCCAAGAGAATGTTGTAATATAAGGGGCCATCAATGACTTCGATATCAATTAAGATAGTCTTTCGAGGGCTGCCAAGGGTGAACATTTAATTTTTAAATTAAATTGAAAGTTCTCTCTTCCTTAAAAATATGTCCATTTCATTCTTCCCTATGTTCGTCTCTCGGATTCCTCCTGCCATCCAGTTCAATCTTAATCTTTCATCACCATAGATTCTATTCGTTACCACAATATTTTTCACTCTGAACAAGCCCAACAACAAAAGCACATGTGTGCGGCCTCTCCCATGGGACAATTCATCGCAGATTGTTGTGATGTTCTACTGAACAATATTTTATGTGTTCGCAGAGTACACGTGGCTTTGTAGAAAACCCTGAAAAATATAATTCGTTTTTTTTGAATCATGCAAATTAAACTACAATCACCTGCGCATATTAGATTTTCTTAAAGGTATATTTTTTCCTTCTTTGTCAATCTTTCATGGGTCAATTGCCTCTAATTGATTTATTTTTACATGCAGGCCTCCACCACCATGATGAATAATGAAGTCCATTAGCGTCATCATCAAGAATCTATCGAGATATGATTTGATTCATTGGATGGAGTTTACCAATGTCCTGGTAATAAACATCTTCGTAATATGTGTTGCAATGGTACTATGCTATTTCAAATACGTGAAGTTGTTTACTTGTTTCACTAATATAGTCCAAAGCACTACATTTGTAATATTTGTAATAGCGAAGCGCTAAGATAATTCTCAATGCAATATGTTGTGAATGTTTTGTTCGTGAAGTTTGACAATTCATAACTAGAAGGAAGTCTGGCATCCATAATTTACTAATGCGATTTAATTGTTTGTATTTTAAATGTATGTGCAATGTGATAGGTATAATTTCACCACCATAAAATTTGTGCATACAAAAGAAATTGCTTAACTACCTACTCGGAAACCCATCTTTGTATTGATAAAGGTGTTTTGTTTTATTCGTTTTAGGTGAAGTTCTGTTATAGGTGCATACAAAAGAAATTGCTTAACTACCTACTCAGAAACCCATCTTTGTATTGATAAATGTGTTTTGTTTTTTTCGTTTTTAGGTGAAGTTCTGTTATAGGTGCAGCATTATCCGACAGTGCATCAAATCAAATGGTTTCAATTTCTATAGAATAATTTTCCTTGAGATTTTGGAATCTGAAGACTAGCAAATGAATAACTATTCTGGTAAGTGAACCTCTAATCAAATATTTGAGAAAATGAATAATTGGAATATTAGTTTTAAACAACTGATGATAAAACTATTAATCTCTTCTTTGAACACTCCACAATATATAAATACTTTCTGTAATATTTTTTTGTTACAACATGCAGTTTTCCTTATAATGTGTACTTACTTATCAATATCCACCCTAAAGTACATTCGCAACAGTGGAGTGGACACTCAGGTTTTGGCATGATCATAAAATCATTATACTCATTAGGGTTGGTCATTTATTTTAAGTACGAGGTTTTGGCATGATCATAAAATCATTATTTTTGGCATTTAGGCATCAGGTACTCGTTAGGGTTTGCCATTTATTTTATCTTTTGATTGTTTGTATTTTAAATTCATGTGCAGTCTCGATAGATATAATTTCTCCGCCGTAAAATTTGTGAATATAGAAAAAATTGCTTGACTACTTACACGAATACCCATCATTGCATTAATACATGTGTTTTGTTTATCTGCTTTAGGTGAAGTTCTGTTTTAGGCACATCATTATCTGATAGTGCATCGAATCAAATGGTTTCAATTTCCATAGCATAAGTTTGCTTAAGGTTTTTGGATTTGAATTATCTAATCCACATGTTCTAAATGTTGATGTCTCACAGGAGTTTAATTACACGGGTGGAATGCCTTCAATGCACTATCTTATTCAACAAACAACCTTATAAAATGTGGTATATCACAGTGAAATTAGTTATTTACCAGGAGCCACATATCATAATGAACATGTATTTAATCCATCCCTGATAATGCATGGAATGATTAGTTATTGTCGAATTAATTTTCAAATGATTGATAATGTCATATCATAAGAGTTTGCAATTAAAATACTCTCCTTTATACGGCTGCCTGACACTAAATGTTAGCTCGCACCGAGATTCTCTATTGTGATTTAGGATTTTTAATTTCAGTTCAGTCAACTATTATTTTGGAATTTAAAACTTATAGTGTTACCATTTTCCCATTAGGAAGTATGACACAGTTCTTTCAAAGAAAATCACCAACATTGTCCGCATTTATGTCAAAATCTTCGAGCAATTCAACTATTGCTTACTCCAAATGAAATATGAATAATAGCAACTGATACTCATGGTCAAAAAGGAAAGTTCAGGAGATTCAACATTGTGTGTCCAAACTGCATGATGTTCACAATATTGTGTAAAATGGTAGGGTTTATAGTAGAAGTTACAAATTTCAATGGAGAAACAGAGCCCACATTCAGAGGGAAGGATCCATAATTGACGATTACTGGGCTCTTTAACTCTGATTCGTTGACGGAAATCCGCCAATTTATGAACAATTTTTCATCAAATTTACGTCTCTCAGCCATTGGGCAATCGGGAACTCAGACAAGGAGCGAGAAAATATTCCATGACACGATGCGAGATTAGGAGCCAGGATCTATCAGTTGGGAAATTTCCCAACATTTGTTGTCCCATATCTTGATACCTCGAGGAAATGGAGCACAACGGAGGACCGAATGATGTAGCAATGTCCGAGGCCGAGATCCTGTCATGGGATCGGGATCTCAGGCGATATTGGACTCCTCGAGAGTTCAAGATAATATGAAGATCCACAGACCCACAAAGCCTCAGGCACAACAAATCTTCGCCCCTTCCATTTGGCTTTTGGTTTTAGCTAGAGGTTTTGTGTGTATGGCGCATGGGCTAGGGCCCAGTGAGTTCCATTGCTAAAAGCTGATATCAACACCTTTCATCGGCTTGGCTTAAAAATTAGATTTCGTGAGCCCCATAATCGTACGCTATCATTAAATTTTATTAATAAATCTCAATAAGTTTTAAAATTGTTTAATAATTTGGATATTAGGATTTCAAAAGATTCAGGTTTGTTAATAATATTAATATTAAGGTTCATTCATACATTTCACAAAGGTTTTATATTTAATAAGATTTAAAGTTTATTTAATGTTTAAGTTTAAACTTATTAATAAAAATATTATTGTTATTATTAATATTTATATTTATAGTAATAAGGTTTATTAATGCTATTAACATTAAGGTTGGTTAATTAAGTTAAATATTTATATATATTTAATAAGATTTAAGGTTTATTTAATATTTATTTGGCATTACAACGTGGTGAACAAAAATTGAGGTAGCAAAAGTTTAAACAAAATTCAACATCGTAATATGACCAGAAAAGTCAACGTCGCACTATGACAAAGACAATTCTAGGTCTCAATGTGACAAAGAAAAAACCATCACAATATGAGAAACCAAGATCAACATAACAATGTTGATCGAAAGCAATCCCATTGCTCCTAGGCTCTATGGGTTACCAAAGATTCACAAGGAAGGGGCTCCTCTGAGGCCTATCGTCAACACCATTGGTGGTCCAACCTATCTTCTGGCTAAGTTCCTTGCCCTCAAACTTAAGCCCCTAGTTGGCCGCACTGAGTCCTTCGTGAAAGACTCTGCATCCTACGTTAAGGAGCTCAAGGATATTAAACTTAGCCGTGAGGACATTCTCGTCAGCTTTGATGTGGTTTCCCTTTATACTTGCATCCCTATAAAGGAGGCCTTGGAAGTAATCTTTCGCCTAACAGATCCCGATACCGCGCATCTAGTGGAGATCTATCTCATTTCCACTTTCTTCTATTTCGAGGGTGAGTTCTTTGAACAGACTTGTGGTGTTGCGATGCGTTCCCCTCTTTCCCCTATTGTTGCTAATCTTTTTATGGAAGATTTCGAAGCCAAAGCTTTAGCCTCGCCTCGTCTCCTTCCCAAGCTTTGGAAAAGGTATGTAGATGACACTAATGTCATCTGGCCCCATGGCCCAGAGGAGCTGGAACACTTCTTTAATCATCTCAACAGCCAGTCCTCTGCCATTAAGTTCACCATGGAAAAAGAGGTCAAGGGTTGCCTCCCTTTCCTAGATATTCTTATATCCAAGAATAAGGATGGCTATCTCTCCCTCTCTGTGTTCCGAAAGGCAACACATACTGAGCAGTATCTTCATGCAGATTCCCATCATTTCCTTGCTCAGAAGATGGGTGTTCTTAACACCCTCGCCACTCGTGCCCTGAGGATTTCTGATAGTGAGAGCTTTGATAAGGAGAAATCCCATCTCCTTGATGTCTTTGTGGAAAATGGATATAGTAGATGCCTAGGTCAGAAGGCTTTCCGTAAAGCCTCTAAAAATGTGTTAATTAAGAAAGAGCCTAAAGAACGCCGTCTAGGTGTCCATCTTCCCTATGTCCAAGGAACCACGGACAAGATTGCTCGGATCCTTAAGAGGTATGAGATTCCCTCAACCTTTAGGCCCCTCAGCACCATCCGCAATTCCCTCCGATCGGTGAAAGATCCCATTAACCCTAAGGACATGAAGGGTGTCTACTTGATCCCTTGTTCTTGTGGGACCCCTTATATTGGGGAGACAGGGCGCTCCATCCATCAGAGGATTAGCGAACATGCAGCTGACCTAAGACATGGGAGATCCAAGTCTTCAGCTTTGGCAGAGCATGTAGAAAAGACCAAGCATCAGGTGTGTATAGAGGAGGCTAGGGTTGTCGCCAAAGTTGCTCAGTTCCATCATCGTAAATTCAGGGAAGCTATTGAGATTGAAAGAAGGCCAATCAATCTCAATAGAGATGACGGCTGGAAGATCAGTAGATGTTGGATCCCCGCCCTTTCATCCTAGTCTCTCTCTTCCCCCCCCCCCTTTTCCCATCTTCTTTGCTTTCGTTTGGGTCTGTCCTTCTTTTTTGTTAGGTGCTCTTCTTCCTGTTAGATTTTAATAAATATGATCTTAACTATATCAGAACTATAATATATTATTATACTCTATTTAATTAATTAATTGACTAATTAATTAATTTATTACTCTATTTATTTATTTGTTTTTATTTATTTACTTATTTAATTATATATATATATATATATATATATATATATATATATATATATATATATATATATTATATAGGATTAATACTATATAATTACTATATCTAATTACCTTCTGAATATTTTATAAAGTAAGGTCCTTTATCTAATTAATTTACATTAAATTTATATATAACTTTTTAACCGACCAATAAGTTACCACCATATGAAATTATCTCCTTTAAAAGTTGCTAGTTATTATAACTAACTAGCCCCCTTTATATTTTATTTATACCCTTTATATTATACCTTTCAACTATCTTTCATTATTTTTATTTATATAAATATTTTTTCTAATAAAATTTAGTTACTATAACTAACTAGAATTGCCTCACATATAATTTATATTTTATATTTTATATTATATATATATATATATATATATATATATATATATATATAGGTCCTTAATCTAACCAATTCTTATTAAACTATTAACATAATCAACATATATAATTATTTCTTTTATAATTTAATTAACTCCCATTAATTGATCATTTTGACTTTTTAGGCCTTGAGTCAAAATTAGCCGTTGATCAAGATAGCCGTTGGAAGCTCTGCTTAGACTATTTAGCATGCATAGCTAGATCTGTTTCTTCAACTTGTCTTGACGATGAGCCACACTGGTTGGTTCGAAATGCGTCGACAAATGTCTCTCTTTATGTGATTTACGCCGAAGTTCTACTTATAAATAATATGGATCACAAAAGCCTCAATTCAACAACAATGTCATGAATAAGAAAATGATCTCACGCTATGTCACACAAATAACATTGTTACAATGTGATGACATAGTCAAACATAATCAATCTAAATAGACAATATTTAAATAGTGAACCAAGGTCAAGTTCAATCAACCATATGTTTACCATAGTCAATGATAGTCAACCTTGTTCATCCTTAGTCATCCTCATTAACCTTAGTTGACCATATTCAACTGTAGCTAACCATCAATCATTGTCAACCACGCTTAATCCTTGTAAAACTGACTTAGTGATAGTCAAGGTTTAAAATTGTTTATTAATAATAATGCTAATATTAATAAGGTTGACTATTAATAATATTAATATGGTTTATTAATAATATTAACATTGAGACTTATGAATAAGGCTTAATATTTATACATTAATAAGCTTTAAGGTTTAGAAAACTATTAATTAACATATAATCAACTGTGGTTAGCCATTATCAATGTCAGTTGACTATGAGCAAGCATGATCATCTTCGATTAGTAGTCTGTAAACAACTATGGTTAGCATGGTCAACCATCATCGACCATAATTAACTTTATTCACCATGGTCAATTATTAATTTTAGTTAGTCGTGGTCAACCATAGTCAATGATAATCAAGCATGACCAACCATGGTCATCTATAGTTAGCCATAGTCAACATTGGAAAACCATGGTCAACCCATACTCAACATGGCAAACCATGGTCAACCATGGTTAGAATGGTCAAACATGCTCAACCAAGGTCACTATGGTCGAAAATGGTCACCCATTGCCATCCATTGTCAACATGGACAAGGATAATCTATGATAGAAAATTATCATCAACCATATTCAAATGGATGAAACTATGTTAATCCATTGTTAACAACATCAACCATGGTTAACATACCAAACAATAGTCAATCATGGTTAACCATAATAAAATATGAACAACAATGGCCAACCATAGTCAATTATAATCTATCATAGGCAACTATAATTAGTTGTGGACAACCATGGTCTCCCATAGTCAACTCTATATGATCATTGTCAAAATAGTAAAACATAGTGAACCATGGTCAAACCCCTCACAACCATGGTCATCTTTGGTTAACCATAATCATCATTGGAAAACTATTGTCAACAATTCTCAACATGACAAACCCTTGTAAACCATGGTTAGAATGGTTAAATATGCTCAACCAAGGTCATTGTGCTCGAAAAATGGTCAACTATCGCTATCCATTGTCAACATGGATTACTATAATCTAATGTAGGAAACTATGGTCAACCATGTTCAAACTCATCAAACAATGTTCACTCATGGTTAACATCGTCAACCATGGTTAAAATACTCAACCATGGTCAACTATAGTCAACGTTGGTCAACCATAGTCAACCTTGCTCAGTGATAGTGAATGTTTAAAATTGTTTAATAATAATACTGCTAATATTAATAAGGTTGACCATATTATTAATTTTATTAGTATCACTAATGCTATAAAATATAGTAATATTAATATTAATATGATTTATTAATAATATTAATATTGAGACTTATGAATAAGGCTTAATATTTATATTTAGTAAGGTGTAAGGTTTAGAAAAATATTATTTAACATATAATCAACTGTGGGTAGCCATTATCTATGCCAATTGACCATGAGTAAGAATGATCATCTTCGATTAACCATAGTTATCATGGTCAACCATTGTCACCATTAATCAATGTGTTTAACCATAGCTAGGTATGGTCACCGTGGTTTACTATGGTTAAATATGGTTAAACATACTCAACTATGGTACCTTATGGACAATTATGGTTAGCATGGTTAACCATCATCAACCATAGTTGACTCTATTCATCATGGTCAACTATCAACTTTAGTTAGTCATGGCCAACAATAATCAACGATAATCGAGCATGACCAATCATGGTCCTCTCTAGTTAACCATAGTCAACAATGGAAAACCATGGTCAACCATTGTTAGAATGATCAAACATGCTCAACCAAGGTCATTATGGTCGAAAATGGCCAACCATTACCATTCATTGTCAACATGGATAACCATAATCTATGATAGAAAACTATCCTCATTGATAGTCAAATTTGTAAAACTATGTTCACTCATTCTTAATATCATCAACCATGGTTAATACCCAACTGTAGAAATTCTCACTGTAGGTTAACTTGATTATGCAATATAACTAAAGCAAAATGCAATCTACTTCTATAATCAAACTTGTGGAAGCTGAATCAATTTGAGCAAGATCAAGCAGAACATATATAACAGAGAAGAAGAATCAACACTCATGAAACACAGAAGAATACTCTGGGGAAAGCCTCAGATAAAAACCCTGCTATCTGTATTATCATACAAGTGGAAATATCTCAGGATTACTGGTGAGCTCTAGTATTGTAGCAATAATGATGCAACTCCTAGGGCTCCCTACTTTACTTTTATCAACCTTGTAGTTCGTAACAAACTTGGAAGCGACAGTGCTATATGCACAAGTACTAGCTCTTACTGCATGCTGTCACTTGATCAGCTGACGCAAGATCGCTAGGAGCTTAATCCAACTTCTATGAATTCTCAGAAGAAGCTTTTAACTGTGATGGAAGAAAGCTAAGTCAAAAGAGGCTATTCTACTTGCAAAAAAGAGAATGAAAACTGGAATGAAACGCAAACCTTAGCAAACCCTAGTCTATCTACTAACCCTACTGTTGCAGGAAAAGAGATCAAAACTGATGAAATGAGTGCCATTGACTACTGAAAAGGTAAATTGAATTTATTCAAGCTACTTCTGAAGAGAAATGAGAAGAAATCATCTTTTTGTACTTTTGAGCATTTTTATGTGGAATTATTATGCTTGTGTTTACACTAGTTGTAATTGTGCAGAGGTTTGGTGGCGATGGGAGATGGAGTTGGGTTTTGCAAGAGGTGAAGAAGGTGTGGAAGGGTCCTAAGAAGTCCCTAGTACCCTTCTGGATACTTCCATTGTGATAAAACTTCAAAAAATCATTCGCATGAACTTCTACAGGAGGCTGCAAGGGATCTACAGGAAGTTCTACAGGAGGATCTACAGGAGGAGGCCGAAAGTGGTTTTTGGAGGTTTGAAGGTGGAAAATTTATGGAAAAATGGAAATGAAGGTTGGATGGAGGTGTTGAGGGGTCTAGAACTTTGTCAATGAAGATCAGAAATGAAGGAGATGGTTGGATTTGTTCAAAGGTGAAGAAAGCAACTTTGCACAAAAATGCAGAAATTATGGCAATTTGGTGAAATAAGGTGAATGAGTGGGGAAATCTTGAGAGGTGAACTTGTACAAGTTGTGCTATGGAGGAATGATATGCTGGAGTGTTCTACAAGTGATTTGCACACTTACTTTTCAAAACTGACCCAAGCAAGGACGAAAAAAATAGAGTTTTACCTATTTTGACCTAAAATCTGACCTAAAATAAGAGAAACGCTGAAAAGAACTTTATGGACTGAAAATTATGCGAGAATGCCATGGTAGATGAACAAGAAAGGATCTAAGCATGTGAATCCAACTGATATCAACTTCTCCAACTCGAAATATCACACTAGCAATTGCATTGGAAAGCAAAAACAGTGTTTTTGGTGGCAGCAATAGTGCCTTGATCTCAAATCATGGTCCCAAGGAGGGAGAAAGGAGATCAAGACCTGCTTGGTAGCATTTTTGGATCTTTTTCTATTACTGCAGCAAACTATCTAATCAACCTGAAGCAAGAACAATTATTCTAACCATCAAAAGCAACCTAATTAACAAAGCAAGATTTAACCTAAACAACAGAAATTATCTCATGAATGCAAGAAAAAGCATATAAATACACAAAGGAGGTGTTGGGAAACTTGGGTTGTGCCCTAACCCAAGAGCTTCAGCCCTCTAGGAAAGATCAGTGCTGGTTCAAAACTGGATTCATGTTTGTTTATCAAAAAATAGCAGTTACATCACAAAAATGTCTTCAAAAAGAGCTCGAAAATGAGCTGAGTACAAAGCTGCACAAAAGTGTGAAAATATACTATGAAATGGATAACCTACTGAGGCTTGAAGCCTTCTTATTTAGACAAGTGGGGACTCCCAACAATCCTCCTAAACTAAAGGAACTCGACTGCCCAAAACTGAAGATAACAACAACTCTACAAGACTTGCTCGACTGCCCCTTGGAATCATCATTGTGGGCCTTTGTACTCCGAGTTGCTGATGGAGAACTCGAGAAAGGGGTCATTAATGAAGGAGACACCCCTCCTATAAGTACTCAGCCCTATTTCCTCGTGTTTGGCTGCCAATCTGCTCATAAATGCTTGGTCTTTGACCAAAAATGTCCAAAAATCTGCAATAAACACTCATTAGACTATGTGGCAAAGTGATTATCCCCATTCACTCTTATTGACATAAATATATTAAAAAACATGCACAAAAATATGGATAATGGTAGATTAAATGGAAATAATAGGCAGAATGAGCCCATATAGCTATCCATTTCTGGGGCTCATCATCACCCCCCTACTGAATGGGTTGCTCATCCTCTGAGCAACTAAGACAGTTCTTCATCTTTAATAGCTTTAACAGCTTCCCTGACATCCCAAGCCTATGAGGTGATTTCCTCTTCTCTGTCATGAAAACCTGCTTTCTTGTCCACTTCCTCCCATTGTTTCCGTTCTTCCTCCTCCTTAACCCCTTCCAACAGTCCTAGCAGTAGTGGAGGACTGAACTTAAGACCAATCCAGTTGGCTTTCAAGTTTTGCATTGATTTTTTGTATAGGGGCACTCTCACCATAGCCTCCCTCATTCTAGTTGGGGAGTGATAATCCCTAATCTTTAGGCTATGGGACAATGTATTCCACCTTCTCATGCAAGCATGAAGGCAATGATTGCCGAACAGTCTCTCCATATCTTCAAAATAAGCAATAGCATGTGCTTGCCTTTCAACATAGTCAGGGGAAACTTGAGGATTAGCTGCAAGGTGTTGGTGGGCATATATGAGAGCTAATGGATCTACTGGTTCTGCCCTTATCATGAGGGGTTCACTTAGTTCCTTTGTCATGATCTTCTGGATTTCCGTGGCTCTTTTTTCTTCATGGCTCAACCAAGAAGCCATAGCCATGAGTTGTAGGTATCCTAATGCAACATTTGGATCCCATAAATCCATGTCAGGGAGTGCCAGGTTGTGTAGGTAGAATTCTAGTAGCTTGGCCTTATCCTCGGCTGAACTACTATCACATAAATGCATAAACTGATTATAATTTTGGAATGGGATTGTGCCCCTTTGGGCCAATGTTTTAATATGGAATTGGAGCCACTGGTCTCTAAGGTACAGTGCATAGGATCTAGCTGGTTGTCTACACTGCAAGGCTTCCATTGCCCAGCTGGCCATGCAGGCCATCTGGGCTTCCTTTTCCTACAACTACTGTTTCAACATCAGCACTTCAGTTGCTGCCTGAGATTCTTTTTCTTGCAGCTATTTCATTAGCATTTCAACATCAGTCTGTGTCTTTTTCTCTTGCTGTTGTTTCTTTGCTACTTCATTATCTGTTAGGGGACCTTCTTTCTGTTGCTGCCCTTCCAAGATTGGCAACTTGTCTCCCCCTTGAGTTTCCCATTCCTATAACTACTTCTTCAGTAGTTCATTTTCTTCCTGTTGTTGGGCTCTTCTAATGCTCTCTGTGCACCTTACCATGCCCAACTCTCCTCTAAGCTCTCTCAACTTGTCTTCCATGTGCCCTATATCTTCAACTCCTTTAGATTTAGAAATCTGCATCCAGGTGTGGGTTTTGACCCTTTCTTTTTCTAATTCAAAGAAAAGAGGCACAACGAATTTTTGTGGGATGATCTTCCCACCTTCTAGAAGATTGTAATAGGAGCCTAAATTAGGCTGAGGGCTTGGCTCAGGTATTTCTTTTTCCTTTCCTTCCTCTTGTGACTATTCTTTTGTCTGCTTTTCCAATTTCTCAGTTTCTTTAAGCTTGGCTAGTGTCTCCTGTAGAGAGGTTTGAGCTTCCTGTAGGACTGCTTTGGAGTCCATCAATTTGATTCTTTCCTTCCAGGTGGAGGTTTTGGGACTCCCTCTCTCGTAGGTGCTAGAGATCTTTGATGGAGATTCCTCCTTCTTCTCAATAGGTGCATCCTCAATGATAATGGGTTCTTTTGATGGTGGCTGGGGCTTGCCCACCCTAATCTTGGTGCTCCTTCTAGCTTTGAAATACATATTTGTTTTCCTTTTTATTTTTCCATTTTGTTTTTCTAGAGTGCTTAATGCAGCAAGCACAGTTGTTGCTTCCCTTGACAGTGTTTCAGGGGATGTTTCTTCCTGTTGTTCTTCTTCTTTATCTCCTGCAATTTTTCCTGTGTCTACTATTTTTTCTTTTGCCTCTACTACCTCTGGTGGTGTTTTCTCCTATTCTTACTGAGTCCCTATCTTCTTATGGTAGTCTTCTTCTAGGCTTTCTTAGGCTTTTTCTTCTCAGCCTTTGTCCTTTTCCTCTTCTCCATTTTTGAGGCCATCTTCTTTTCTGCCTTAGGCTCAACAGTGGTTTTGAGTTTCTCCTCTTCTTTTTGCTTCTCCTCTGTTTCCTATTTCTCCCCTGTCTGAATGTCTTGTGCCTCCTCATTACTGTTCTTCTCAGGTTCCTCTGTCTGCTCCTCCCCTTCACTGATGGGCTAATGTCCTCAGTCAAAGTTTTGATGTCATCTTCTCTGGAAATATTCTTGAAAATTTCCCAAGCTATGGGGATGGTGTATGTGTGTAGGGCATCTTCTACGAACAATTTGATGAGCCCATGGTGGGCCAGATGGTCTGGGACCCCTGCATTTAGCTTGGCGCCACATTCTATCAAAGACTAAAGGAGGAAATATGGGAGACTGAGTTTTCTAGTTGCAGGTAGGTGCATCCCATATCTCAATTCATTCAATAACCTGAAGTGATAACCATAAATTATACTGAGTCTCCCTTCACAAGTGATATATTTCATTATATGGCCACTGACTTCACTCCATGGAGGAGGTATGCTTGTCCTTCTAACCCCATTTTTACCCTCTATAGAATGTTCCTCAGCCTAAAAAAAGTCTTCTTAGCAACCTGTCCCAATGTTTCTTCCTCTTTGCTCTAAGGGAGCCCAAGGGGATGACCTGTGATTCTGCTAATAAAATCAGGTGTAAGTTCTAGGGTCAGACCCCTGAAATTGACTATAGCATGTGTTTTCAAATGGGTTCTTAAGGACATCAAATATTCTTCAGTCACCTCCTCATCATATCCATGAATTCTCTCAAAGAAAGGCATCCAGTTTTCCCTGGTGAAGAGGGCCACCACCTCGGGGTGCTCATGCAATTTGTTGGAGTTCAAAGGCTCTTTTCTCATGAAACCTCCTGGCATGGTGTTTAGTGGTTTCTAAAAATACTCAGGTGAGGAAGAAGGAAAAACCGAAAACAGAGGGATAGCTGAGTTTTGTCTTTTTCTGAAACCAAAGAGGGAATTTTCCCGTGTGCTTTCTCTTCACAACATCAATTTGCAATTTTTCCTTTCTTCAAACTGTTTCCAACCTGAATTTGCTTCTCAGTTTTTGGGAAAAATCAATACTTTGACAGAACAGAGAATATATAACACAGTGTTTTTTTCTTCAAAGAGTGGAAAGTCTTGCAAATTTGGGTCTTTTCACAGGGTGGTTTCTATGGTTGCATCCCTTTTTTCAGAAGAATGTGAGGAAGAAAAAGGCAGATTTTGAATGCAGAGAAGAAAAAAGAGAGACTGTGTAGAACTCAGAAAAAAATACAGGCAAACTTTTAAGCTTCACTTTCCTTTCTTTCAACCCAATACTGTGTTTTTAATCCACCACCTTATATAAATATATCATATGCAGAGCGGTTTCCCGAGCCTACCTCTTTTCAAGCTCGAATTTTGACAAAAATCTCGGATTTTCCTTCTGCAACGCTGCTCTTTGCCCTTCCTGTAGAAAGCTTCTTGTAGACGATGTTCCTGCTCCTGTAGAATGCAGTAGTGCTCCTGTAGAGCAATAGGCAAGAGGGTTTTAAAAAACTGGCAGAAAATTGGCAGAAAATGACTGGTTCATTCTTCTGAAGGTGGAAGGTGAATACTGCACTCGAGAATGTCGTAAATGAAAATGAAACAAAGGGTGGTGGAGGCTTAGACCGCACTATACTTAACTGATGGCGTAATATGCGGTGAGGAGGTGAGGTGGCTGGATGGGTACGTTATCCCCATCCAGACCGTTGGTCCTACGCCAGTGTCATTATGGTTTTGCATGCCACCTGACCACCATTACCTCCCTCAGTCTCATTATACACCACCACCACTACTGGTAATGAGCTATTTCTTCTTGAGTTGACGGGCCACACGTGTTGACTGCGTATATGATCTGTGGTTTGAATTTGGACGATGCTCATTTGAACTCCACGAGGGTGTATGAACTGAACAAGGGTGGCCAGTTAGCTCGCCACTGATTCTGTTTAATTGTGACCATTCCCATAGTTCATGCCGTTTGTAAATAATATTCATACAATCGAGGAATAGGTTTAGCCACTTACCTGCTAATCGCTGTTGTGTTCTACGTGCTTTAGACTTTGGCACTTTTATTTCCTCGTTGCTGTTGCTGTTGGTGCTCTGCATGCTTGGCCCTTGGTTTATGCTGATGATTTCTCGTTCAAGCTCTACTCCTCGCATGCTTCATACATCCTATTGCACTGACCCTATCTCCAGAGTTTGTTTTTCAAAGGGATCAGCTGCTACAGGATTCCTGTAGGATTTCCTATAGCTGCTTCTCCTTCTGAGATTCAGACTGATGCTTGTGTAGGGGCTAAAAAGACTGCAGAAGAAGGTCTCGAATGAAGCAGCTGGAAGGCATCAGGTAGGAATAAGCAAAGAACACTGCTACTTTATTTGTCACCCTTTTTTGTGTTTACAGATTGAAAGAAACATAATTTTTGTATTTGTTTATGCAGGGAAAGAAAAAATGAGTGGAAATGTGGATGTGCAGGGATGAAATAGAAATTTGGGTGGATGGATGGTGGCAAGGAGGCTCACAGGCCTGCTAGATGAATTTCCAACCCTCGGGTCCTTCTCTGAAATTGATTTTGGCCTTCCTGTAATTTCTACAGGATCCTCTTGTAGAATACACAGAGTTTCCTATAGGATGCGAAATTTCCAGAACAAATAAGACCAACGCTTGAGAAAGGATAACGGCGATGGAGGGATAGACTATGAAGGGTGTATGTAGCCTGGCCATGTCTTTTTCTTGTGTGACCCTCCTGCAACCTGCAATTCATCCAAAAGAACTTAGGTTTTTTTTTTTTTTTTTTTGAGATAGATGGGGTGCCTCCAAGAGGTTTTCACCCTCACTGCCTACCCTGGGCGCCTCCAAGAGGTTTTCACCCAGGTATCTTTTATTCCTTTTTCTATTTTTTCTATTTTTTTCTTTTTTCTTTTTTCTCTGTTTTTTTCTTTCTTTTGTTTTTTTCTCATTTTTTTTTTTGTTTGCTCATAATGTGGTGGAGTGGAGACAGGGACCTACTCCACTACCAACACGGATTTACCCAGATTCTCAATGAACTCTTGCTTGGAAAGGGGCTTCCTGTAGATCTTCAATCTATGCCCATTGACGAGCATGGGGATGGCTTCTTCATCAATGGTCCGGATAAGGACTAAACCATTGTCATTGAATTTTTCTACTGTGTATGGTCTCAGCCATCTTGTCCTCAATTTTCCCTTGAAAACTTGATATCTTGAGTCATACAACAGCGCCAAATCTCCTTCCTGGAAATTTTTTTCTTTGAGGTGTCTGTCATGCCATATTTTTCTTTGAAGTTGGACTACCTCTGAGTGGAGAAGGGCCTGCAATCTTTGTTCATCCAATCTATTTAGCTGAAGCAATCTTTTGTTCTGTTCATGGCTGAGATCTAGGTCCAGCTGAGCTGCCATCCTTAATGTGTTATATTCAAATTCTATGGACAGCAAAGCCTTCTTCCCATAGACCAGCTCATAGGGTGTGATACCTGTGGTGGTTTTCCAAGTATTGTTATAGGCCCAGGTGGCCTCAACCAATCGATCTGCCCAATCTTTTCTGCTGCTGCTCACTACCTTAGTCAAGATCCCTTCCAAAGATCTGTTAGTGACTTCCACCTATCCATTTGCTTGTGGATGATAAGCAGTGGAAGTTCTGTGCTTAATCTTGTGATGTGTGAGCAGGTCTTCAATCAGATTGGAGGTAAACTAACTTTCTTGATCTGTGACTAATTCTCTTGGATAACCAAACTTGCAAAAGATATTTTCCCTTAAAAACTTAGCTACTTTTTCTTCTTCTGCTACCTTGATTGCCTTTGTTTCTGCCGATTTTGTCAAGTAATCTGTATACACAATGATGTAAGATTTCTGTTTTGAAGGAGGGTTGATAGGACCCACAAAGTCCATGCCCCACTTCTCAAATGGCTCAAAAGTCACTTGAGGTTGCAGAGGTATTTCATCCCTTGGGGTAGGTTTCCCCATCCTTTGGTATCGGTCACATTGGCTGATGTATCTCCTGACATCTTGATGAAGAGTTGGCCAACAGTAACTTACCTGCAGAATTTTGAAGGCAGTTCTCTTCGCTGCAAAGTGGCCCCCACAGGGCCCATCATGACAGGTTAGGAGGATGTCAAAAACTTCCTCTTCCCTGACACATTGCCTCAAAATCTGATCTAGGCCAAGTTTAAAAAGATTGCCCCCAATCCAAGTGAATGGGGCACTTTTCCTCACGATCTTGCTTTTCTCTTTTGAAGACATGTGTGGCGGAAACTATGATGAAGCCAAATAGTTTGCTATATCAGCAAACCATGGAGAGAGTATTGAAATAGAAAATAGGTGTTCATCTAGTAGTTGATCATCCACCGTTCCTTCTTCACTTGTAGGAAGATCTAGTCTAGACAGAAAATCAGCAACAACATTTTCCTTTCCTGGCTTATCAACAATGGACAAATCAAATTGATGCAATAAAAGTAACCATCTAATGATACGAGCATTAACATCAGGTTTATTCATCAAATACCTAATTGCAACATGGTCGGTGTGTACGAATATTTGACAGCCAGCGATGTAGTGTCTGAACTTGTTTAGGGAATGGACTACAGCCAGGAGCTCTTTTTTAGTTACAGTGTAGTTTAATTATGCTTTGGAAAGGTTTTTACTGACAAAATATATGGCATACGATAGCTTCTCTTCAACCTGCCCTAAGGTTGCTCCTATAGCTTTGTTCGAGGCATCTATGTGAATGTGGAAAGGTAGGGCCCAGTTTGGACCTCTCAAGATTGGGTAGTTATCAGCTTACCTTTCAAGGCATCTAGAGCCTCTTGACAGTTGTCAGTCCATATGAACTCACATCTTTTCCCAAAATACCAAACAATGGAGAGGCTAGCTTACTAAAATTCTTAATGAATCTTTTATAATAACCTGCTAAGCCTAGAAAACTCTGAACATATCTTACCCTTTGAGGAGGTGGAACCCTTTGGATGATAGCAATGTTGTTGGGATCCACTTGTAATCCTTGCTGAGAAATTGTATGACCTAGCACGGCCCCTTCAGTCATCAAGAATTCACATTTTTCCGAACTGAGGGACAGGTTCATTTCAATACACTTGGCTAAAACTTTCCTCAGGTTAGTCAAAGCTTCTTGGAAGTTAGAACCATAAGGGGTAAAGTCATCCATATAGATTTCCACTGAATCATGAACCATCTCAGCAAATATGCTCAGTACTGCTCTCTGGAAAGTGGCAGGAGCATTGCACAACCCAAAGGGAAGGACCCAGTAGGCAAAGGTACCCCATGGACAAGTGAAAGGGGTCTTATCTTGGTCTTCTAGGCTAATTTGGATCTGGTTGTACCCGCTAAACCCATCTAGGAAGGAAAAAAACTTCTTCCCTGTCAGGCCATATAACACTTGATCTATGAAAGGCAAATGGAAATGGTCCTTCTTGGTGGCCTTGTTTAGTGTTATGGCCTAAATCTACCTCAGGTTGAGAAAGATAGCTCTAGGGTAACATCAAACCACGCTTAACCTAGTAGCTAGCCCTACCAGGTCAGGAAAGGGATATCTCCTTGTCAATCTCAGGAAAAATATAGAAAATAAGACTTGAGATGACTGATGTAAAGATTAATTTTAGGCTAGGTATATGCTCAGAGGAGTTTGATTGAATTTAATGGTTGATTGCTAGATCAAATGTGAAAGGCAGTTTTGGGTCTGGGGAATGAACTCAGTCTTGCAGAGGTTTCTGTGGGGCGAGGTAGGAAAATGTTTTAGTATTTTAAATTAATTGAAATGGAGGGTCTTAAGACTGGTGAGGAGTTGGAGAGGGCATGAAAGTGTCATGAGTCCTCTTCAAACAGTTGAAAACATGTAAAGCTAAACAAACCCTAAGGTAGAGGACTGCAACATCAATGATTTCTACCTTTATCCTTCATTCATTTAGTTAAGCTGAAAAAGAGAGAGATGATGACACACAAAAACACATGATAACTTGAATCGTAGAAGTAAAAACAATACTAAATCACCTTGCTACAAGAATCCCACAAAATGCTACAAACCCTGTTTTATTTCCTTGCCAAACTGCAGAGATGAATGTACAATAATGCTTAAAGCATTCACAAGAGTCCAACTTTACAAATGACTAAAAAAACACATGATATAGACCTCCAAACCACCTGTGCTATCCATCAGGGGCCAAATCCATGAGAAGAGGGGTGGTTTCAACCATATCTAAACTAGGAACACAAAAATAGGAAGTGGAACAACTTGCCTCTAAATCCTAGGAAACGGATTCATTCAACTTTAAACCACCTACAACTGATGTATCTACCTTATCAAGTGAATATTTATCATTTTTACATCATAATACATCAATTTACATAATTTCACCTCATGAATTTGAACATAAGAGAGAAAAATTCAAACTAGAAGAAAACTAGGCGAAAAAACAGAGTTTTTGAGCAAAATTGGCACTTTCTCTGTGCATAGCGCTTTTTCCAAATTGAATTTGGAGGCCTTCCCCTTCACCCAATTTGCTCCAAGTTGGCTTGTTGGGAAGGATTGTCTGTCTACTTTCTAGGAAAAGTGGAATTTTTAAATTTGGTGTCCATTTGCCCCTCAAAAGATCAGTTCTCCCAACACTACTTCCTATGTGGCCAAAAAGTGGCAGAGAGGGCATTTTTGAGGTGTTTTTGGCGCTTTTGGAGGTCCAAAACTTGTCAAAATTTCCTAGTAATTTTTGGGCATGCATAACTTTTCATAAGGAATTCAAAAATGCAAAGTTTTCCTCCAAAAGATGTCCCTATCAAAAGTGAGGGCCAGGTGGCGCTATGCACCTACCGGAAAAACTTGTCTTTTCCTTGCAAAAATCAAAATTGCCAAAAGTGTTGAAAATGCAACAAGATGATGGAGCTTAGTGGAAAGGAGTCGCCTTCACTAAGTGGTCTTGCAGGCTATTTTTGGCGCAAAGTCTATTTTTAGACTATGTCTATTTTTAGACATATGGATCATGGTCTATGAGTTGCAGGATGTTATTTGTGGATGATTGGTCATGTTGGTAAAAATAGATGGACTTCTATTTTTATACATATGGGCAGTTTCTATTTTTAGACTACCAGGCTAAAAATAGAAATAGTCAAATATTATTAGCCCTTAGTAATATTTGGACTCTAAACATTATCTTATCCTCTTGGAGCACCTCAGTTTGAGCTACAGATGTGGCACATGCAACTGACAAAAGAAATCATGTGGTTTCTTATGTGTTAATTGAGCTATTGCATGCAGGACTTCAGTTAGAACTCATGCATGTGAGTTTTGTGGAGTTGGATGTAGAGTTGATGGAGTTGTGTTCAGTTTGACTTGGTTGAACTAGTTGTAATTTAGTCTAACTAAAGAATACACTAGTGATGAGTTTGTGAATTAAATATTAATTAATTCACTAATTATTAACTCATAAAGAAACTAAAGAATACATCAGTTAACTCAGTGCATGGATAGTTCAACAGAGACAGGTGTTAGAGGTAAGTGAAAGGGTGAGTTGTGACTATCAGTTGTGCATGAGATTTGCACATGCATGGATTTGAGTAATGCCAATGAGGATTGCGTAGTGTGGGCCAATACCAAGGAAATTGTAGCTTGTGCTCACGTGATTTTCACTTTGGATTGTGCAGTGGAGGCAGGAAAAGCAGCAGAGGAGATTTGAACCTGTGACTTGTTCAGATCTGAGCTAGTTTTTTGTGTAACAGGTGGAGATAATACTAAGTACTTGAGAGGAGTATTGTACTATGTATTGTTACATGTTCTCAATCATTATAATATATAGATAGTGTGGAGTTTTTAGCTGTATGCTTTCCCCGGGTTACATACTGTGTTAATGTGCACATGCGATTGATGTTTCATTGTTTTTAATGCTGCTAAATTGATGATCAACGTAGAGGAGGTTATGTATTACACATGTATTCCACAATAGTGTAAAATCAGGATAATCTTTGTGAATAAGTGTCATATTATTCAAAATTTATACATGGTATCAGAGATGTTGATCATCAGATCTATTATTCAGAAAGTGTTTACATTTTATTTCTTCAGGCAGAGTCTGTAATCGGGCCAGGTAGCCTCTGGATTCATCCTTCCTTTGGAAGGTGAGATATCCGATAAAATCCCATACATTCAATCTCTGTATGAGAAATACTTTGTTCTCACAAATTTTAGATCAGAGGGGGTTGAGTTTTGAGCTGGTGGAATTCGAATTTGCAGCAGTGTTTTCTTGGTGTCAACGTTGCAATGTATTTCAACGGATTGCGATTGGAGTATGCTCTTGAGGGCAGCTCGAATTATATTGCATGGAAAGACAGGATGGAGGTGGTGTTACATGATAATGGGCTGAAGGAGTTCATAGAGGATGAGGTCCCAAAACCTATTGATACTGCGCAAGTTGAGGCTTGGCAAAAGAAGACAGCAAAGTGTCTAAGGATTCTGTTGGAGGGCGTGAAGGATCACATTGTGTCCAGCCTGCATGGAAAGGCTTCTCCATACTTGATGTGGAAAGCGTTGACAGATCTATTCCAAAGCAAGAGTGATCAGAGGAAGCTGGCACTCAAGGATAAAATCAGAAACATTAAGTGTGAGAATGGAGACAGTATACTCGAGTATCTCACGAAGCTCACCCAATGCCTGGATGAGTTGGGAAGTGTGGGGGTGACTGTCGATGATGAGGACTTGGTGAGCTTGGCTCTCCTTGGTCTTCCAAAGAGTTGGCATTCCTATCAGGACTCTGTCAATGGTCGGGAGAAACTACCACGATGGGATAGACTTTGGTCGGATCTTGTGCAAGAGGAGATCAGGCGGAATACCAGGGACGGATCTTCATCAAAGGCATCTGATGAAGAAAATTGTGCTTTGGCTACCAAAGTAGAGAAGGGGAAGGAGAAGGGTTCTCTTTCCGAATCCAGTTCTTCTAATGATGGGAAGAAGGTTGACAAGTCGAAGGTGATATGCTTTCGTTGTCATGAGTTGGGCCATTATGCTACTAATTGCCCAAAGAAGAAGTCCAAGAAGGGATCCGGGGAAGGATCTAAAGGTGAGGCACTTGCTTCACAGTTCGAATTGGATTTCACACTCTTCGCATGCATGGTTTCATCCATGGTGGGAAGTGGTTGGTTTCTTGACAGTGGAGCTTCTTTCCACATGACCGGTGAAAAAATTTTGTTCAGTACTTTGGAGGAGAAAGATCTCCAGATACTCATAGCAATGGGTAATGATGAGAAGTATAGTGTCTCAGGTGAAGGCACGGTTATTTTTCAGAGGGAGCATGGACCTCGCCTTACCTTGACCGATGTCAAGTATGTATCAGGACTGAAGAGAAACTTGGTGTCGATCACGATGCTGGAAGACAGAGGCTGTGATGTAGTCTTTAGTAATGGAAAGGTTTTCCTTAGACACATCATCACTAGACAGGTGAAGCAGATTGGTTCATGGGTCAAGAACCTGTATGCTCTTGAGGTTCAAGATGCATGCAAAGCCTTGAGCAGCGAGGCAACTGATGGAGACTTGGTGGTTGAGAGGGTGCGTATATTACCTCTCAACATGCAGAGCCAGAAGAAGTCTTAGAGGATTGTGGAGGAGCCACGATTGGTGTAGCAGCTTCAGGAGGTTGTGGAGCAGCCACAACAAGGGAAGCTGAGAGGAGATCGAGTAGAGACATCTACTCATGCAGAGACCTCCAGTAGGCGGAAACTTCGAGCCAAGTGGGCTGAGGGATCACATGCAGCCATACCTCTAGGTAGGAGGTGGGGTGATGAGGATTGATCGTCCCAGGGAGGAGGGGCAGGATCCTTGAGGTACCCAACCTCTTGGATGAGACCTTGCTACAGGAGCCCTGATGTGGAGTAGCTAGAACTGACTGATTGGGTAGAGATAGATGCAGATGGAGTGGCAGAGAGAGCGATAGTGTAGGGAATCCTAGGACAGCGCATAGCTAGCAGGCTGCAGCAATGCGAGAGGCACAAGTGTTTTGCACAATGCTAGGTGGCACAGAGAAGTGTGCAATGGTGCGAGATGCATGGAGATGTTGCAGTAGCGCAGATGTCAGAGAGGGAGCACTTGTCATCAGCAGGTAGAGCTTTAGCATCAGAGTATGTTCCTAGCCCAACAGAGTGGTCAGTTGGGAGTGTTTTTTTGTTCCAAGTGTTGTTGGAGCAAGTGGACTGGGCAAATGTGTTGCATGCAGAACATTCTAGAGTTGCAGGATAGGGGTTGCAGATAATCCATATCTTGTTGAGAGGGAGTGTTGAAAATGCAACAAAATGATGGAGCTTAGTGGAAAGGAGTCGCCTTCACTAAGTGGTTCTGTAGGCTATTTTTGGTGCAAAGTATATTTTTAGACTATGTCTATTTTTAGCCATATGGATCATGGTCTATGAGTTGCAGGATGTTATTTGTGGATGATTGGTCATGTTGGTAAAATAGATGGATTTCTATTTTTAGACATATGAGCGGTTTCTATTTTTAGACTGCTAGGCTAAAAATAGAAACAGTCAAATATTATTAGCCCTTACTAATATTTGGACTATAAACATTACCTTATCCTCTTGGAGCACTTCAGTTCGAGCTACGGATGTGGCACATGCAACTGAAAAAAGGAATCACATGGTTTCTTATGTGTTAGTTGAGCTACTGCATGCAGGACTTCAGTTAGAACTCATGCATGTGAGTTCTGTGGAGTTGGATGTGTAGTTGATGGAGTTGTGTTCAGTTTGACTTGGTTGAACTAGTTGTATTTTAGTCTAACTAAAGAATACACTAGTGATGAGTTGTGTGAATTAAATATTAATTAATTCACTAATTATTAACTCATAAAGAAACTAAAGAATACATCAGTTAACTCAGTGCATGGATAGTTCAATAGAGACAGGTGTTAGAGGTAAGTGAAAGGGTGAGTTGTGACTATTAGTTGTGCATGAGATTTGTACATTCATGGATTTGAGTAATTCCAATGAGGATTGCGCAATGTGGGCCAATACCAAGGCAATTGTAGCTTGTGCTCATGTGATTTTCACTTTGGATTGTGCAGTGGAGGCAGGCAAAGCAGCGGAGGAGATTTGAACCTGTGGCTTGTTCGGACCTGAGCTAGTTTTCTATGTAACAGGTGGAGATAGTACTGAGTACTTGAGAGGAGTATTGTACTATGTATTGTTACATGTTCTCAGTCATTATAATATACAAATAGTGTGGGGTTTTTATTTGTATGCTTTCCCTGGGTTACATACTGTGTTAATGTGCGAATGTGATTGATGTTTCATTGTTTTTAATGCTGCTAAATTGATGATCAACGTAGAGGAGGTTATGTATTATGCATGTATTCTGCAATAGTGTATAATCGGGATAATCTCTGTGAATAAGTGTCATATTATTCAAAATTTCTACAAAAAGTTTGCCAAATTTCTTGAAATTTGGCATGAGTGATCTCAATCAAGTACTATGCTGGGTCAATGAAGCTTCAGCCAATATCTTGAGCTTATCTTGCTCTTTCTTGCTCCTCAAAGTCTTCCTCAACTTGGCTTTTAGGCACCTTATCCTAGTTTTGCAAATTTTGTTTCACGCCAAATAGTGATAAGCCATGTGCCGCAACATCTTTTTCTCCTTATTAGCTTTCTCAAGTAGCTTCTCCAAGTGCATATTTGCCCTATCTAGCCAAGATTCCCGGTCTGCATCAATCTCTTGCTCAAGCGGTGTCAATTTGACTTTCCTCCTTTTTTCTTCTTACTTGTTTTCCCTTATGGTTTGTAGCTCCATGATTGTCAGTTTATCCTCCAACTGCTTGTTCTGTTGCTCAAGGTAATTAATGATCCACTTAATCCTTTCAAGGTTAAGAGATAAGGCATGGATGTCAGCTTCTTGTTCTTTGATGATCTACTTGAGTCTTGAGCTTTGGGAGCCCAAATCAGTATCCTCCTCCTGAATCAAAATAAAATCTCTCTCCTGACCTTCAGAAGGCCCTTCCTCATGTAATGGTTGCTTCCCTTTATCTTGTACCTATTTTGTTGAAGAATAAGGCAAAGCCCCTTTCACCCCGGTTGAAGATAGCATTTGCCTGTGGTCTGATGAAGGAAACGAGACCCCTTCCACCCCAGGTGGAGATAGTACTCATTTGGCAGCTGAAAATAATCTCCTTGTACCTTTTTCATAAGTGACAAATACTAGCACACATGTAGTTTGAGTCTCATGGACCTCTTGCTGATTCGAAGGCCCTCCTTCCTCCTGAAATACTGATGGGGTCACTTGAGGGATTTTGAAAACCTCATGTGAAATGAAAGTATCCCATGGAACATTCAACAAACTCAACTGATGCAAAACAAAAATCTTGATCAATGAAAAGTGATAAATGATGTTGAATTGTTGATGAAGAGGTTTTCTTTGCACCAACGTAGCCATCTTCTCAATATTTTTGCATGAAATAGGAAAGGTTCATCATCCTCACTCTAGGGAAATGCATCAATAATCTAACATGATAAGTGTACAAGCAAGAAAATATCCCTTCACAGGTGAAGTATTTGATAATGATTTTCATGAGTGGAGCATAAGTGTCCTGTAGGTATTAGAAAGGAAAGACCCCACTAATTTGCTTTTGATAACTAGCTTTGATATAAGGCTCATAATGCTCCTTGCCCAGAAGCTGTCCTTTGTTCCATTGTTCACTCAAATTTGGAATACCTGTTGCTTCAGCTATAGTTTCAGGTGTCAAAGTGAAGGAAACACTAGCTAAGTTCACCTGGCCATTGTGAAGATGAAGGACAAATAGCCTAGCAAGTTCATGGTGGTATTTCATCCTCTCCACCATCTCACAAAACTGGTAGTAAGACTGATGTTTAAAGCATGTTACTACAATAGGGTAAGCTAGTAACTCTGTGAGTGTGGTGGGCTCCTCCCGGATGTGTTTTCCTCCCTTACGTGGTTTTCTTGGTGTATGAATATCTTGGGAGGAATCACTCACAGTTTCCTCATCCCTTTCATAAGCTGAATTTGTTTCCATATTTGCCACAGTATGGTGTAAAATGATGAGTATGAAGAGATTTTATTTCAAGAATAGGTGACTGTTGTTTTCTTCTTTGGGATTTGATGAGTGGGACTTGATGAGTGGAAGGTTTTGATGTTGGCTGTAGGGTTATTAAGGAGTGATAGGGTTTTGGGAATGAAGATTAGGGGTTGGGGAATAGTGGGAATTAGGTGTAGGGCTTAGTGTTTTGGGAAAAAGGGAGTAAGATGAGTGTAAATGAGAGAGGAAAAGGGAAATAAAATTAGGGAAATTCAGTGGAGAGGAATGGATTATGGGAAAATGATGCAAGGGATTATAAACAACAAGAATGACAAAAACCCTATAAAACCCTAGATAGTTTTACAAGACAACTATGCAGAAATTAAGGGTTTGATTTTTCACCTATCAAAACACCATCAAGGATGATAAAATGTCTTGCTATGGCAAATAGGAGGTTTTAATTACTTGGAGGAATAGTATTTGGAAATTTTAGAGACTTAGAAAGTCGATTGAATGAATTTTTGGCTTGGCAGATTGGTGCGTCATGCCAACACCCAGGTGCGCTACACCTGGCAAGTGCAGCACGCCAGTTGAAATTTCTTTGTAATTCCTGCACCCGGTGCGCCGCGCTGGGAAAGTGCGCCACGCCAATGCCCAGGTGCGCCGCACCAAGAAAAATCTTGAAACTTTGCTGCAATTTCCCTCTTTCACCTCAAATGAAGTCTTCAACACAAATGATCCCTTTATATACTTTTGAATTTAATTTTCCATTTAGAAAACCCACTTTCGAAAGTTTTCCTTTTCACTTTATTCTTTAAAAACTCTATTTTGCAATTTGGCTCTCTTTTTGTCATTTGATGGACTAATGCTTGGATTTTCTTGTCCCTTTCGCAGGAGCTAGAGTGTAGAAGTTAGGCAAGGTGACCCAGGGTTGCAGATGATGCTTTATTACATATAAAAACGATAAAATTACATAAAATTTGTACAAGAAATGGAAAAACCCTGTTTTCACCTCAAAACTCTGTTTTGAGGTAAAAACCCTTGATGGAGCAAATCATCAGTAGAATTTGTGATTTTATGAACTTATTAAACGTCCTCATGTGACTGCTGGCCTGTTATTGAACTTTTGAAGATCATGGTGGTAAACCCTAGACCTAATGAGACTTGAAAACCCTAAAATGACTTCTGCAACTGAAATGAAATAACAATGACCGCAAATGATCTGTACATGTGCAAATAGGCTAGCAGATGAAAAGCATGAGGGAAATTGATAGAGAACCACGACCATCAGATGATCCATGACCTAATGGAATGCAGCTGATCGAATGAGACACCTAAAATGCATGCAAAAAGAGAATTTTGATCACTGATGGAGGGATGAAGATACCGACACTAACATTGGCTCCAATGGGGATGGTAGCTCCTGGGAGGTGCCAAGAACTACAGATCTCTGGAAAGTAGACAGTGCCTCTTCCATTGGGCTAAATGGAGTCAATAACTTCAGCAAACCAAAACCAATATCTTGACTCAAAACTGACTCAATTACAAGACTGAAAACTGATTGAAAACTGACTCAAACAATCCACACTAAGTAATCAAAAACTGAAATCAAACCTTCAATTTTATAGCCTTCACTTCAGGCCCCAAACTGAATGAATGACGACAGTACACACTTTGCAATGAAGGAAATAAAATGATATGTACAATGATATATGTGATAGCATAAAATATATCAAAGATAATACTGTTTTAGTAGCTGACCATTGACCAAACCTCCTGGACAATCTTCCCCGTTCATTTCTTTCAGCAGGAAAGCATTTTGACCCCAATATGCAGCAATTCTGAATGGTTCCTTCCATAGATTCTCAAACTTGCCATGCTTGCATTTTTCCTCGTTTTTAGCATCCCATTTCAGCACCATGTCTTCAATCTGAAATTTGTCTGCCTTTGCCTTCCAATCATAGATTTTCTTGATTCTCTCTTGCAGCCTGAAGGTATTCTAAAAAACTTTCTCTCTCGTCTGCTGTAAATGGATCATTTGGTTTATTCTTCGTTGTAAATGATCTTCCTCGCTGCCAGCTTCCTGTAGAATTTTAACAACCAGGACTGCGAGGGATGTCAGGAACACTGTGTCAACACCATATACGATCTGAAAAGGAGACATGCCTATTGATTTATTCTGACTTACTCTATCTGTCCATAGTGCATTAACAAATTTCTTATGCCAGCTCTTTTTGTTTTTTTCCAGCAGCTTTTTGATGATGTTGACCAATGATTTATTTGATGATTCCGACAATCTGTTACCTTGTGGATAGTATGCAATAGAATGTCCCAAGGTAATGTTGTATTTGCTACAAAAGTCAATCATCCTTTTGGACTTGAACGCTACTACGTTATTTGTAATCAACTTATTAGGACAACCAAAACATGACAAAATATTGTTTTCAAGAAACTGAATTATTACCAAGTTGGTGGCCTGCCAAGTGGGAATCGCCTCAATCCATTTTTTGAAATAATCTGTCACTGTGAGGATCCACTTGTGCTGAGCTGAAGATGTAGGATTAATCTCACCAATAAAATCCAGGCCCCATTGCTGAAACGGAGCACTAACTTTGACTGGTTTGAGAGGTAAAGGCTGCAACTTTCTCCTTCCCTGAAAAATCTCGTGACAGCTTGTAATAGTTTTATACACATCAGCGAAAAGGGTAGGCCAATAATACCTTGCTCTCAAAATCTTATTGGTTGTTTTCTTCCAAAATAGGTGACCTCCACAGTCTCCTTTGTGAAAATCGTCCATGACCTATTTTGCTTCCTCCTCAACCAAACAATTCAACAAAATACCGTCGGGATCTTTCCAATAAAGTGCATTATTCATAATACAAAATTTGGCAGCCTTTAATTTTAGAGTTCTACTTTTATTTCTAGCCATCCCTAGTGGCAGTGAAAGATGCTGGAACACATAGAAAACATCTGAATATCAAGGAGAATGAAGAAAAATCTCAGATACCTGAACAAGTGAGCTATTTTCATCTTCTTCGGACATAGCAGCAATCAGATTTATGTCCAAGGTGTTGGAAATAATACTGAGAGGGGGGGGTGAATCAGTATTATCAAGTCAAATATTTCCTTTTCAATTCCAGATGATATACGCTACTTCTCTTAATAAAAACAGCATATATACGCAACTATAGATAAAGAAACCCGCGTATACAAAGCATACTTATAATTTGATTTATCTTTCAGATGTCAGTTATTAATCTGTGATTCAGAAGCAAATAACCAGTAACCAGAAACAGTAAAGCAGAGCAGAAAGACAATCGCACACAAGAACACAAGATATAAGGTGGAAACCCAATGTGGGTGAAAACCACCTGCTGCAATTCGTCTCTATCTTTTCTTTAATTAGAAACTTCTTTTTACAAATGTACTGGTGTAGTCCTTTTACCAGTACGTAGCCTGCAACCTGCAGAGAGCTACAACTCTCTCTCGTTTTCTAGTTTCTCCTAGAAGGGAGCTACAACCCCCTTAGCTCTTGCACTAGCCAAGATACTAGTACGTAGGTGCAGGCCTACAGAAGGCTACAACCTTCTCTTTCTTTCAAGGACCACGATTCATAAACTTTCAGACTGGATCCACAAATAACATCAATCAACCATCAAGAATTTCTACATCAACCAATCACCTTTTCACCAAAACTAAATCAACATAAACACCTCCCTGATGACTATACCCAGATCATAGTACCACACACCAAAACTGAACCCAGAACACTGCAACAATAAACAGAAGCAACAAAAACACAACTCAAAATGTATACGCTACTTTAATGGCCTAAAACCTGCGTGCATACGCTTCTGCGTATGGAACAACCTGCGTATACACTATTTTACTTCACTGAACCTGCATAGCTGAACTGAACCTACGTACAGATCTACAAACATAATTCACTCTTTCAAGTATTTAGGCACTGATTAACCCAGATTATCAGATTTATAGATCACGCATGTGCCAGATATAACAGATCAAAATCATGCAAAGATATTATCACTCAAGCCAAGAGATTATGACCCATCAATAGAACTTATCCTTCTTTTCGCTAAGGTTCCTCCTTCATTCAGATCCAGATCTACTCCACAATGCTAATCACCAATATTTCAGATCTCGTACATTATCAGATATTCAATAATAATTTAGATAATGCCTTGTCACATGATCTCCTTCCTCTTTTATAGTTTTAGGCCTTCCACAATACCATGGTCCAAAACCATAATAAACCAATACCAAGGGCCCAAAACCTGGGGTCAACACTTCTGACGAGATACCTTGGTCCAAAACCATAGGTTCAAATTCCAAGGACTAACAACCATGGACCAAAAATAAGTTTCCCACCATGTACGTGCTTTTCTGTGCATAAAAGTGCGTGTATACGCATATGTGACTTCTGAACGTATAACCCACGTGTATACGCGTCTTCGGCAAGGTGAACCTGCGTATACAAGATTTCCTTCATTCTGAGTGCCTGAACTGAGGTCTGACACCAAAGTGAGTTGCCATCAAGGACAACACCTGTACCATAGGGCCACACCTGTGCCAAAATGCCAACAATCTCCCCCTTTGGACTTGATGGCAACCCCACGATCCTCAAAGTCATTCTCCCCCTTTGTCATCAAGGGCAAAGGGCTGTGCTCCCCCTGAGTACATGCTGATATCTCTGCTCTGCTGTGCTGAACATGCTCCCCCTGACTGTAGGCAAGATCTGCAAAAAGATGTTCTTCAAGAAGAACCATATACATCATAAAAGACCTTCCTATCACCAAAAGACTCAATACATACAACCATCACCCAACCAAGTGGGGATACATCAGAATTTTACATATGACAACCAATCACATCAATCATCCCAGGCATAGTGGGGAAACCAAAATAGGCCGTTACATGACCTTGATAAAATAATATACATGACATAGAGACGAAATATCAAGACTTATGCAAATGACCAATAACTACTATCAGCAGCTTCTGACAATCACTGTATATATCAGCAACCATGTTCTCCTTCTGATCTCCTTTCTGCAGCTGATCCACCTGAACCAAAAACAGCTTGAGTACTAGAACCAAGAGCTTCTAAGGTAATGCCAACAATGCATTATTAGAAGATTATCTGCTCCCCCTGAACCCGTGCCTGAAGGTCTCTGACAGACCCATATCAGACTCTCTTCAACCAGAGTTTGTCCTTGCTGATTTTCTCCAGATACGTGACTGCACCTGCATAAATCGGCGTATGTACACGGATTCCCCTCATCCAACTCACGTACACCAACTTTTCTTTGATACAGACAAGCTTTAACAGCAAGATGACGGATCAACTACTCCCAGCTTCTGTCTGAGATATTCAAAAGTTTCCCTGGGCAATGGTTTGGTGAGGATATCGGAAATTTGTTCCTTAGAAGGAACATACTCCAACTTGACTTTTTTCTCAAGCACTTGTTCCCGAAGAAAGTGATATTTGATAGGTATGTGCTTGGTATTTGAATGCATGACATGATTCTTTGAAATGCTTATTGCACTTGTATTATCACATAAGATAGAGATAGGTGGAGTACATGTGATTTGAAAATCCTGCAAGGTTTGCATCATCCAAAGAAGTTGAGTGCAACAAGATGCAGCAGCCACATATTCCGCTTCAGCTGTAGATAAAGCAATCGAACTCTGTTTCTTGCTAAACCAAGATACTAATCTGGAACCCATAAAGAATGCACCACCACTTGTGCTCTTCCTATCATCCACGCTTCCAGCCCAATCTGCATCTGTGTAAGCATGAAGTGTGAGATCTGTATCTCTAGGGTACCATAAGCCATAGTTTTGAGTTCCTTGAAGGTACTTGAAGATTCTCTTGACTGCCTGAAGATGAGTTTCCTTTGGATTTGCCTGAAATCTTCCAACTATTCCCACTGCATGCATGATGTCTGGTCGGGTACCTGTCAAATAAAGAAGACTTCCAATCATAGATCTATAGGTTGGTTGATGCACTGCTGCCGATTCATCATTTGCATTGAAGCTGCATCCTGTAACCATGGGGGTACCTACTGGTTTTGAATCTTCCATGCCATACTTCTTCAGAATCTGCTTGAGGTACTTGGTTTGAAACGAGAAGATATTGCCTTCATTTTGTTGGATTTGCAATCCAAGAAAGTATGTCAGTTCTCCAAGCAAGGACATTTCGAATTCTTTCTGCATCACCAAGGCAAAGCTTTGACTCATAGCTTCTTCATTGCTTCCAAAGATAATATCATCTACATACACAACAAGTATTAGCAATTTGTTATTTTCAATTTTTATATAGAGATTGCTATCTGCTGATCCTTTTGAAAAACCTTGTTGATGAAGATATTTATCCAAATGATAGTACCAAGCCCTTGGAGCTTGTTTAAGCCCATACAGAGCCTTTTTAAGTCTGCATACAAGATTTGGATCATTCCCAAGGATAAAGCCATCTGGTTGCTCTATGTACACTTCTTCTTCTAAGTCTCCATTCAGAAAGGCTGATTTTACGTCCATTTGAAATACTTTGAACTTCTGGAAGCTAGAGAGAGCAAGGAACATTTTAATGGCCTCAAGTCTAGCAATGGGAGCAAAAGTTTCTTCAAAGTCTATTCCTTCCTGTTGAGCATACCCTTTGCAAACAAGTCTGGCCTTGTTTCTAATCACTTCCCCATTTTCATTCAACTTATTTTTGAAGATCCATTTTGTTCCTATGACATTTTTGTCTTTTGGTCTAGGAACCAACTCCCAAGTGTTATTCTTTTCGATCTGCTCAAGCTCTTCATCCATTGCCTTAACCCAACACTCATCTTTGCATGCTTCTTTTACATTTTGTGGTTCAGTGGAAGAGAGCAATGCCAAATAGCTTGAAGCTTCTGCTATTGTTCTTCTTGTTTGTATACCTGCTTCTTTCTGCCCCAAAATTTGAGATTCTGGATGATTCTTCTGAACGTACCTGGATGGAGTCTTTTCTTCTATCCTTATCTGTTCCTCTGGTGCCTCTTGGGGTTCTTCTTCATCATCTGTCTGATTTAGAGAGTAGTCTTCATCCTCATTGATATTTTCATGATTCACTTCCCTAGGGATGTATCCTTTTTCATCAACCACTACATCAATGCTGTCAACAATTCTTCCAAGCCTTTTATTGTAACACTTATATGCTTTGCTGTAGGGAGAATAACCAAGGAGAATGCCTTCATCTGCTCTAGGTTCAAGTTTTCCAAGCTGCTCATCAGTATTCTTAATATAGCATTTGCTCCCAAAAATTTTGAAATGCTTTACCGAAGGAGTTTCACCATACAAGAGCTCATGAGGAGTTTTAGTGCTGTTCACTCGGACATTTGTTTTGTTGAGAATAACAACCACTGCGTATGCAGCTTCACCCCAGAAGGTTGTGGGAGTTCCAGACTCATCAAGCATAGCACGAGCCATTTGTTGGACTGTTCTGTTCATCCTTTCCGCCACTCCATTTTGATGAGGAGTCCTAGCTGTAGAGAATTCCCTTCTTATTCCATGTTCTTCACAGAAATCAAAAAATTCATTTGAGGTAAATTCCCCACCTCTGTCAGACCTAAGGCACTTAATTTTGTAATCTGATTCATTTTCAGCCAAGGCTTTGAAGGATTTGAATTTTTCGAATGCTTCGTCTTTGTGCTTCATAAGTCCTAACGAAACAAACCTGGAGAAGTCGTCAATGAATAGTATAAGGTATTCTTCTCCTCGAGGTGACCTTGTCCTAAATGGACCACATACATCTGTATGGACTAGCTCAAGAGGCCTGCTAGCTGATCCTTCCTTCTCAGGAAAGTTAGTTCTGGTTTGCTTACCAAACTGACATGATTTGCATATGGTGTTGTCTGGAATTTTGATATCTGGAAGACCACGAACTGCCTGGTATTTGCATGCTTTCCTTATTTGTGAAAAGCTTAGATGCCCCAACCTCCGGTGCCATAACCAGTGTTCATCATCCTTGCTTAAATAGCATTGTTGTTGTCCTTCTTCAAATATGTATAGATTATTTGGAGTTCTTCTGCCTTTGATCATTGTTTCTCCTGTATCAAGATCACGAACACTACATCCATTTGATCGAAATATTACCTCGGTTCCTTGATCACACATCTGACTAACACTTAGTAGATTATGCTTCAAGCCATCAACATACAAAACATTTCCAGCTTTGACCTGTTCTTTCAACTGAGCAGTGCCTTTTCCTTTTATGGCTGCAAGGGTATCATTTCCAAAAGACACACTCTTCCCCTTTTCTACTGCAGTATATGATTCAAGTTTTCCTTTATCCCCTGTCATATGCTTTGAACATCCGCTGTCGATATACCATATATTTTCATGTCCTTCTGCATAGAAGGCTATCCCACATCTTTCTGGTTGTGGTTCCTTCATTCTCCATGTTTTTTCACTTGAGGTATGTTCCTTCTGAGTTGTCTTCCAAAACCTGCTCCTGCATTCAGAATCTTCATGACCAAAGTTATTACAAATAGAACATTCAACTTCATTTTCAAGGGACGAAAAGTTGTTATAAGTCCTTTTCGTGATTCCATTCATATTCCTTTGTTTTTGAGCTTCTCTAGTCATGATTGTCTTATAGGCAACACATTGGGCTGCTTTGTGACCAAAATTATGGCAAGAGAAACATTGGCCATTGAAGAAACTCCTGCGATTATCAAATCTATCATCCAATCGATTGTAGTTTCTACTGACATCCATTCTTGAGGCAAATTGGGAAGATTTTACCTGTGGCTGATTGTAGCTTCTGTTTGTCCTTAAGGTAGCTTGTCCCCGATTTTCTTGATAGTCTTTATTCGTTCTTGAGGTAAACTGTCCCTGATTTACCTGATGATTTCTATTAGGCCTTTGCTCACTCTTCTTTGCTGCATCAAGATCATTTTTGGAGGTAGAAGCTTGAGATGTTTCTCCATTATATCCCAGACCTGTCTTGATTAGTGGAGAACGCTGCACATTGATAATCTCATCCAAAGTTTCAGATCCTTTAACAAATTTAAGATTAATAGCTTTTGTTTTCTCAATCTCCTTTCTAAGACAAACAATTTCACATTCCAATTTTTCAAGATGTTTTTCCCTTTCAGCCAGTTGATATTGTAGAGACTCAATAATTGCACTTTTCTCTTCTAAGCATATTTTGAGATTAGTCATCTCTTCAGAAAAACCTTCTACATCTATAGCATCCATGTAGTCATCATCTTCAAAAGCCATTAAAAGTTTATATTTATTACCTCGTTCATCTTCGTCACTATTTGAAAGTCCATCACTATCTTCATGAGTGTAATAGCTTTTCTTATTTGCATTCTGTTTCTTGTTCCATCTAACAGGTTCCTTCCCTTTGTCAATCTTATCCTTGTGAGGACATTTGGCAGCATAGTGACCGACTCTTCCACAAGCAAAGCATTTGAAAGGTAACTTACCTCGGAACCGTCCAGTACCCCGTTGAAGATTTCTGACAAAGTTTGATTCTTCTTCTTCTTCTGACATGTGTCCTGACTCATAGTACTCGCCTTTGCCTAAAGCCTTGAAGGCAGCTTCTCTCCTGTTTGATGGTCCTCCTTTCCTCATTTCATAAGAAGTTAGAATACCGTGCAGCTGTGACATTTTAAGGCTTTGTAGATTCTCCTTTTCTTCTATTATAGAAACTTTAGATTCAAACCTAGGGGAAAAAGATCTTAGAACTTTTTCAACCATAACAGCCTCTTTTATTTCTTCACCCAATTTTTTCATATAATTAACAATCTCATCTACACGAAGAAAATAGTTAGCCACACTTTCATCATTATACATCTTGAGATTTTCATACTGAATCCTGAGGGTTTGAAGTTTTGCTCGTTCTACCTGATCATCTCCTTCATAGCTTAGGACAATCTTGTCCCATATTTATTTTGCTGATTTTAACTGCATAACTTTCACGAATTCTGATTGAGATAGACATCCCAACAGAGTATTGACCGCCTTTGCATTTGTTTCATATTTCTTCTTCTCAGCCGGATCTGTAGGAGTTGTTGCAAGAAAAGTATATCCTGTATCTATGATATCCCAGACTTCTGTACCCAACGATTGAAGATAGGCAGTAACTCTTACCTTCCGATATACGAAGTTTGTCCCATCAAAAACCCATGGGCTGATTGATGCTTCCCTCTCGTAGTTGCTCATGATGAAGGATCTTCCTTCAAGCGATCAAGCTTCTTCAGAAGGACCTGCTCTGATACCAATTGTTGGAAATAATACTGAGAGGGGGAGGTGAATCAGTATTATCAAGTCAAATATTTCCTTTTCAATTCCAGATGATATACGCTACTTCTCTTAATAAAAACCACGTATATACGCAACTATAGATAAAGAAACCCGCGTATACAAAGCAGACTTATAATTTGATTTATCTTTCAGATGTCAGTTATTAATCTGTGATTCAGAAGCAAATAACCAGTAACCAGAAACAGTAAAGCAGAGCAGAAAGACAATCGCACACAAGAACACAAGATATAAGGTGGAAACCCAATGTGGGTGAAAACCACCTGCTACAATTCATCTCTATCTTTTCTTTAATTAGAAACTTCTTTTTACAAATGTACTGGTGCAGTCCTTTTACCAGTACGCAGGCTGCAACCTGCAGAGAGCTACAACTCTCTCTCGTTTTCTAGTTTCTCCTGGAAGGGAGCTACAACCCGCTTAGCTCTTGCACTAGCCAAGATACTAGTACATAGGTGCAGGCCTACAGAAGGCTACAACCTTCTCTTTCTTTCAAGGACCACGATTCATAAACTTTCAGACTGGATCCACAAATAACATCAATCAACCATCAAGAATTTCTACATCAACCAATCACCTTTTCACCAAAACTAAATCAACATAAACACCTCTCTGACGACTGTACCCAGATCACAGTACCACACACCAAAACTGAACCCAGAACACTGCAGCAATAAACAGAAGCAGCAAAAACACAACTCAAAATGTATACGCTACTTTAATGGCCTGAAACCTACGTGCATACGCTTCTGCGTATGGAACAACCTACGTATACGTTGTTTTACTTCACTGAACCTGTGTATATATGCGCCTTAGCTGAACTGAACCTGCGTACAGATCTACAAACATAATTCACTCTTTCAAGTATTTAGGCACTGATTAACCCAGATTATCAGATTTATAGATCACGCATGTGCCAGATATAACAGATCAAAATCATGCAAAGATATTATCATTCAAGCCAAGAGATTATGACCCATCAATAGAACTTATCCGTCTTTTCGCTAAGGTTCCTCCTTCATTCAGATCCAGATCTGCTCCACAATGCTACACCAATATTTCAGATCTCGTACATTATCAGATATTCAATAATAATTCAAATAATGCCTTGTCACATGATCTCCTTCCTCTTTTATAGTTTTAGGCCTTCCACAATACCACGGTCCAAAACCATAATAAACTAATACCAAGGGCCCAAAACCTGGGGTCAACACTTCTGACGAGATACCTTGGTCCAAAACCATAGGTTCAAATTCCAAGGACTAACAACCATGGACCAAAAATAAGTTTCCCACCATGTACGTGCTTTTCTGTGCATAAAAGTGCGTGTATACGCATACGCGACTTCTGAACGTATAACCCGCGTGTATACGCGTCTTCGGCAAGGTGAACCTGCGTATACAAGATTTCCTTCATTCTGAGTGCCTGAACTAAGGTCTGACACCAAAGTGAGTTGCCATCAAGGACAACACCTGTACCATAGGGCCACACCTATGCCAAAATGCCAACACAAGGCATGCAAATTAGACTCCGCCATTAGTTTTGCTAGCCCCTGGCCCTTGATGAGATTTTTTGGCCTTATCTCCACTTCATATTCTAACAAAGTAGCGATCCATTTTCCTCATCTCCCTTCCGGATCTATTTGTATTAAGACATCTTTAACGGCTACGTTTAGGGACATAAGCAAGAATATGAGAATGCAGAACATATACCTGAAAATATTTTAAAGCTTTTACCAAGGAAAGAGCTTGATTTTCAATAATGTTATACTTTAAGGCTGCGTCTCTCATTGTCCTGCTGAAAAAGGCAATTGGATTTTCATGCTGGTCTCTTTTCTGCATTAGCATTGCTACCATAGTATGATCCAAAGTGAATGAAAACAATATAAAATCTTGAGAATAATCCAGGCTGATTAGAATTGGGGCTGAAGAAGGAGCCAACTTTACCAAATTGAAAGACTTGATAGCTTCTTCGGTCCACTTTACTACACAATCTTTCTTGAACATGTTTGTGATTTCCCTCAAATGTTTAGCTAGATTTGGCACAAGACGACGTAAGAAGTTCATCTTATCGTTGAATGTTTGGATCTCTTTTTTACTACATGGAAAATCAATTTTCTGAATGGCTTCCACTCGAGCAAGATCGATCCAGATGCCCTCCTTGGATATGATGTGACTGAGAAGCTTCCCTTCATCCATGGCAATCAAGCTCTTTTTTGGATTAAGAGATATGCCATACTTTCTACACAATTGAAAAACAATCTTCAAATGGTAAAGATGTTCCTCATCTGAATTGGAAAAAACTGTCAAATCATCAAGATAAACTACTAAAAATACATCTTTCTCATTTGCAAAGGCAATATCCATAGCCCACTGAAAAGTTGCACTAGCATTCTTTAATCCGAATGGCATCTTGGCATAATGGAAAGTCCCCCACGGAGTGGTGAATGTTGTTTTGTCCCTGTCTTCCTCATGGGCCAGAATTTGATTATAGCTGGAATACCCATCGAGCAGCAACATACGCAATGCTCCAACTACTATTTGAAGTATGTGGTCCATTTTTGGCAATGGATAATTATCTTTCAAGGACACCTTATTCAGATTTCTGAAATCAATACATAATATAATCTCTCCTGTCTTCTTCCGCACGGGCACCAAATTAGAAATCCAATCTGAAAATCTTATTGGAACGATTATACCAGCCTTGTACAATCGACTCACCTCTTTCTCTATTGATGGCAACAACTTTGCATTTATCCTTCTTAACTTTTGTCAAAATGGCTTTTGGTTTGGCTTGATTGGAATGATGTGCTGAATTATACTTTTATCTTTCTCCTTCAAATCTGAATAGTCCCATGCAAATACATCAGTAAATGAAGATAATAAACAAATGTATTTTTCCTTTACCTGAGGAGGCAATGCCTTTTACAACTTCACCATCTTTGGATTTTCTGTTGTTCCAATATTCACATCCTCAACTCCCTTCTCGGTTGGCACCAAGCTTGGTTTCTGGGCTACATCATCTTGATCAAATATCTCCTCTAAAGGTATTAGGCATTTAGGAATGACATTGTCCTTCAGCTGCAAAACTTCCATCTGATTTACCTCTATGTCTGATTCACCATAATCTGGCTCTCCATCGATAGAAGTATCTTTGTATTTGCCTTCATTTTGCAGAAATTCTTCAATCTCTTTATCATCTTGAAACACATGCCAATATCTTTGATTATCAGGGATGGTTGGGCGATGTTTCACATGAATTTCAAACTTATTGTTTGAATTCATCCGGATTTTCAAGTTACTTGCAACTGTTGCAAGGGAATTTGCAATAACATTTTGTACACAAGGAACACATGTCAAAGTATAATCTGGAAACACCCTCAAAATATCTAAAACCGCATTATGGTAAGCCCACATTCGAGGATGTTTGTCTTGGTATTCACCCTTGACTTGCTTGATTACTAATTCGGAGTCACCATAAAATAAAATTCTTTTTTCATTCAACTTCTTGAGGATTTTCAAACCGACAATTAAAGCCTCATATTCAGCTTTATTATTGGAACAATCAAAAGCCAATTTATACGAACAAACTCTTACATTACTCGGGACTTTGTTTGGTAGGAAAATAGGGCTGCGTATCCAAATACCAATTCCAGCACCATCCTTACCTACTGCTCCATTAAATTCCATACTCCACAAACTAGCTTTGTCCTCCAAGTGCTGAAATTCTACCTGCTCTTCTACATTTGCTTGATGTCCATCAATTTTTTGCTGCTGGTGGAAAGTTGATTGTTCAGCGGTACTATCAAGCCTTTGTCTTTCTTGATCAAGTACAGCTCTGAAATTTTTTGTGATCTCTGGAATATCTTCAACTTCAACTAATTGACCATTCACATCATTAAAACAATTAGAATAAAGTTCAAAAGATTCTAAATCGGTATGTACATAATTGATTGGATGATTTAAAGGTTTCCCCTTGCTTGTGATCATATACGTCATATTTTTCTCCTGATATAATTTCCTCAACTGACCAAACACGGGAATAGTGGCATAGGAGAAATCTAGTTGCAATGTCCCTTTGAGTTTTGCACCCCACGATCTAGATAGAAGCATGCTAAATCTAGGGGGAATGTCGGCCACAACCACATCCATAACAACATTGTTTGCTGGAATCTGATCTAAAGTGACAACCAAATCTTTAATGAGACCAATACATTTGACCCTACCAAAATGAAAGGAATAAAGATCATGGTACTTGCGAGTGATATCTAAACCCAATTTTTCCATAATTGCCTTTGGCATCAGATTGTGAGATGCTCCTGAATCAAACATGGCGTTGTGCAAGACATAATCATGCAATCTAAGGCTGATGTAAAAAGGAGCTACATCACTATCCTCAAATTGACCTTCTAATGCTGGACCAAAGATAAGCTCGGGCTGGTCATCCTCCACATTAACCATATCAGATAACGGATCTAAATTCAAAATCTTTGACACGTGACCTTTATAGCTACTATTCTTCATTAATTCAGTCAAAGGTATTGACACTTTTAACTTAGCAATCTCATTCTCTAAGCTAAAGGCTGTAGTTTTCTCTACCTCTTTGAGTGGAGCATCTTTCTTTTCAGTCTTCTCCTTTGATGCACTTGGTTGATTTGACTTTTCATTTGCTGATTGTGTTTTGCTGGTGGTAGGATCTGCTACCTCCTTTCCCTTTTTCTGCACATTTGGAGAATCATTCTTTGGTGGTGTTGCTTCCTTCCTCTTTTGAATTGGATTGATGGGTACCTCTCTACTCCTGAGTGAATATTGTCATTGTTGGGCTGTCAAGGCATTCATGTATCCCCTATGATATTCATCAGATTCTTCTTCTAGGACTGTTTCATTTGCTAAGATAAAATCTTCATCCTTTTGTACAGCTGGGATTTCTGAATACTCTTCATCCTCCGTGATATAAATTGGAAAACCATCAGGTGTAAAGAAATGATTATCCTCTCCTATTATACTCTGGTCATCATCTGATTCTGGACCATTTACAAAATTCTGCTGTAATGGTATTTTAACTTGCTGTTGTGCTGCTTGGTCTTGTGCTCTTTGTTCCCGTTGTTTGATTCTGAACTGTGGTTGCTGCTGACCATGGAAGTTTGGATTTCTGATCTATGTCTTAGGCTTATCTGCAATAGTGAGTCTATCAAACATCTTCTCAATCTTGTGAAGCAAGTGATCTGAGGAAGAAGCTTCCTCCTTTATGGTCACCTTCTTCTCGGTCTTTGTTCTAGCTCTCTTGGCTAGCAAATTTGCCTCCACACTCACTGCAATTTTCTGCATATCCTCCAATGTAGCCAAGTCTCTTTCTCTCAATTGATATGCCATGTCAAGATCAAAGCCATCAAGAAATTTAATCAAATCTAGCCCCATTGGTGGCTTTATATCAACTAGAATTGCATTATAAACAGTATTGAATCTAACACAGTAATCCTGAATACTTTCACCAACATTCCTCTTTATGTTTTCATATTCGGAAATAATTTGAAGAGGATTTTTCTTTACCTCCCAATGATCCAAAAATTGTCTATGAAGAACCACCAATGTATTGATAGTCCTGGCTAGCAATGCTCTGAACCACTTTCGCACTTCGCCTCCAAAAGTTTGCACAAATAATATCATGGTCACATTTTCTTCATCTATCTCATGAAGGTCAATGAAATCAGTCATCTTATCCACATGTTGTTGTGCTGTGATACCTTGGGTACCATCAAACAATGGAATTTTGCTTTGGTAATTAGCAGGCATAACATCCAAGTTTTGTGGCAAAATGAGAGGTACATATCGGGCAGCCATTGCTCTAGGTGGATTTGAAACTGGCCTTGGGGATATAGGAGGAGTTAGAACAACAATAGTAGTCGATGTAATGGGTGTATGAGGTGTAGAAGGAGGGGAAGAAATGTGAGATGTTTGAGGTGTTGAAGGGGTTGATATGGGAGAAGAGACAGGGGTTCTCTGATCAGATATGGTGGGCTGCACTAGAATGGTGGGGATAAAAGGAGATTCAATAGGAATCTCTGAACCAGATACAACAGCAGATGAACCAAGAGTTGCAGATGCAGATTCTAGGAACTTGGGAATGTTTGTAGCTACAATGCAAGTTTGAAGATTCAAGATATAATCATCAATTGATCTATTAGCCTTTTTAGTTTCAAGATCTTTGACAAACTCCGATTTAGAATAGTAGAACCAACTGCACTTTCAGATTTAGTTTCAAACGATGATAGATCAAAATTTTCATCAAACTAAAGATCTTCAAGGTATTCAAAAACAACTGGACATGAATGAGATCTGAAAACAGGAGTCACGAAACCTTTTTTACTGGAGAATTCTTGGAATGAGATTTGGGTTTTCATACACGGGAGGAGGATCAAGATCAGGATTGGCCCTGGTGTATCATCTGGAAGCTAGTGTGTTGAATTATTCCCAAAAATCAAATGAACATTATCAATTTGTCAGCCTATCAAATTCTAAACTCATCATCCAAAGTCTAGAATTACTTTAAGATACTGGGGAAATAGTTTTTAGTTCAGATGTTTAGTTCATAAACTAAACTGAAGATTGACTGAAGCAGCATTCATTTACTTATGCACTTGCAAAGCAAGAGCAGTTTGTAGGCTTCCTGACTAACTTCAATCCCTGTCTGTAGAATATAAAGCAAACAACAATAACAAGCAAACTTTTCTTCCCCAGTGGAGTCGCCAATATGTTATGGCCTAAATCTACCTCAGGCTGAGAAAGGTAGCTCTAGGGTAACATCAAACCACACTTAACCTGGTAGCTAACCCTACCAGGTTGGGAGAGGGCTCTCTCCTTGTCAATCTCAGGAAAAATATAGCAAATAAGGCTTGAGATGACTGATGTAAAGACTAATTTTAGGCTAGGTATATGCTCAAAGGAGTTTGATTGAATTTAATGGTTGATTGTTGGATCAAATGTGAAAGGCAGTTTTGAGTCCGAGGAATGAACTCAGTCTCATAGAGGTTTCTGTGGGGCGAGGTAGGAAAATGCTTTAGTACTTTGAATTAATTGAAATGGAGGGTCTTAAGACTGGTGAGGAGTTGGAGAGGGCATGAAAGTTTCATGATTCCTCTTCAAACAGTCGAAAACATGTAAAGCTAAACAAACCCTAAGGTAGAGCACTACAACATCAATGATTTCTACCTTTATCCTTGATTCATTTAGTTAAGCAGAAAAAGAGAGAGATGATGGCACACATAAACACATGATAACTTGAATCACAGAAGGAAAAACAATATTAAATCACCTTGCCTCAAGAATTCCACAAAATGTTGCAAACCCTGGTCTATTTCCTTGCCAAACTGCAAAGATGAATGTACAATAATGCTCAAAGCATTCACAAGAGTCCAACCTTTACAAATGACTGAAAAAACAAATGATATAGACCTCCAAACCACCTGTGCTATCCATTAGGGGTTGAGTCAATGAGAAGAGGGGTGGTTTCAACCATATCTAAACTAGGAACACAAAAATAGGTAGTGGAACAGCTTGCCTCTAGAACCTAGGAAACTGATTCATTCAACTTTAAACCACCTACAACTGATGTATCTACCTTATCAAGTCAATTTTTATCATTTTTACATAATAGTACATCAATTTACATCATGTAATCTCATGAATTTGACCATAAGAGAGAAAAAATCAAACTATAAGAAAACTAGGTGAAAAAACAGAGTTTTTGAGCAAAATTAGCACTTTTTCATCCTGTGCGTAGCGCCACTTTTTCTATGCGTAGCGCTTTTTCCCAACTGAATTTGGAGGCCTTCCCCTTAAACAAATTTGCTCCAAGTTGGCTTGTTCAAAAGGTTTTTTTGTCTACTTTCTAGGAAAAGTGGAATTTTTGAATTTGTTGTCCATTTTCCCTCAAAAAATCAGTTCTTCCAACACTGCTTCCTGTGTGGCCAAAAAGTGGCAGAGAGGGCATTTTTGAGGTGTTTTTGGCGCTTTTGAAGGTCCGAAACTTGTTAAAATTTCCTAGTAATTTCTGGGCACACATAACTTTTGATAAGGAATCCAAAAATTAAAAATTTTCCTCCAAAGGAGGTCCTTATAAAAAGCGAGCGCTAGGTGGCGCTACGCACATGCCAGAAAAACCTGTTTTTCCTTGAAAAATTCAAAATTGCCAAAAGTTTGCCAAATTTCTTGAAATTTGGCATGAGTGATCAGCATCAAGTACTATGCTGGGCCAATGAAACTTCAGCTAAGATCTTGAGCTTATCTTGCTCTTTCTTGCTCCTTAAAGTCTTCCTCAACTTGGATTTTAGGCACCTTATCCTAGTTTTGCAAATTTTGTTTCGCGCCAAATAGTGATAAGCCATGTGCTGCAACATCTTTTTCTCCTTATTGGCCTTCTCAAGCAGCTTCTCCAAGTGCATATTTTCCCTCTCTAGCCAAGATTTCCAATCAGCATCAATCTCTTGCTCAAGCGGTGTCAATTTGACTTTCCTCCTTTTTGCTGCTTGCTTGTTTTCCCTTATGGTTTGCAGCTCTATGATTGTCTGTTTATCCTCCAACTACTTGTTCCATTGCTCAAGGTAATTAATAATCCACTTAGCACTTTCAAGGTTAAGAGATAAGGCAGGGATGTCAGCTTCATGTTCTTTGATGATCTCCTTGAGTCTTGAGCTTTGGGAGCCCAAATCAGTATCCTCCTCCTGAATCAAAATAAAATCTCTTTCCTGAACATCAAAAGGCCCTTCCACATGCAATGGTTGCTTCCCTTTATCCTGTACCTATTTTGCTAAAGAAGAAGGCAAAGCCCCTTTCACCCCGGGTGAAGATAGCATTTGCCTGTGGTCTGATGAAGGAAATGAGACCCCTTCCACCCCAGGTGGAGATAGTACTCATTTGGCAGCTGCAAATAATCTCCTTATGCCTTTTTCATAAGTGACAAATACTGGAACACCTATATTTTGAGTTTCATGGACCTCTTTCTGATTCGAAGGCCCTCCTTCCTCTTGAAATACTGATGGAGTCACTTGAGGTCTTTTGAAAACCTCATGTGAAATTAAAGTATTCCATGGAACATTCAACAAACTCAGCTAATGCAAAACAACAATCTTGATCAATGAAAAGTGATAAATGCTGTTGAACTGTTGATGAATAGGTTTTCTTTGCACCAATGTAGCCATTTTCTCAATATTTCTGCATATGAAATAGGGGAGGTTCATCATCCTCACTCTAGTGAAATGCATCAATAATCTAACATGATAAGTGTACAAGCGAGAAAATCTCCCTTCCCAGGTGAAGTATTTCATAATGAGTTTCATGAGTGGAGCATAAGTGTCCTGTAGGTATCTGAAAGGAAAGACCCTACTGATTTGCTTTTGATAACTAGCTTTGATATAAGGCTCATAATGCTCCTTGCCCACAAGTTGTCGTTTGTTCCATTGTTCACCCACATTTGGAATACTTGTTGCTTCAGCTATAGTTTCAGGTGTCAAAGTGAAGGAAACACCAGCTAAGTTCACTTGGCCATTGTGAAGATGAAGGACAAATAGCCTAGCAAGTTCATGGTGGTATTTCATCCTCTCCACCATCTCACAAAACTGGTAGCAAGACTAATGTTTAAAGCATGTTATTGCAAGAGAGAAAGCTAGTAACTCTGTGAGTGTGGTGGGCTCCTCCCAGATGTGTTTTCCTCCCTTATGTGGTTTTCTTTTTACATGAATCTCTTGGGAGGAATCACTCGCATTTTCCTCATCCCTTTCATAAGCTGAATATGTTTCCATATTTTCCACTGTATGGTGTAAAATGATGACTATGAAGAGATTTTATTTCAAGAATAGGTGACTGTTGTTTTCTTCTTTGGGATTTGATGAGTGGGACTTGATCAGTGAAAGGTTCTAATGTTGGCTGTAGGGTTATTAGGGAGTGATAGGGTTTTGGGAATGAAGATTAGGGTTTGGGGAATAGTGGGAATTAGGTGTAGGGCTTAGGGTTTGGGAAAAAGGGAGTAAGATGAGTGTAAATGAGAGAGGGAAAGGGAAATAAACTTAGGGAAATTCAGTGGAGAGGAATGGGATATGGGAAAATGATGCAAGGAATTATAAACAACGAGAATGACAAAAACCCTATAAAACCCTAGACAGTTTTACATGACAACTGTGGAGTAATTTAGGGTTTGATTTTTCACCTATCAAAACACCATAAAGGATAATAAGATGTCTTGATATGGAAAATAGGAGGTTTTACTTACTTGGAGGAATAGTATTTGGAAATTTTAGAGCCTTAGAAAGTCGATTGAATGAATTTTTGGCTTGGTAGACTGGTGCACCACACCAACACCCTGGTGCGCCGCGTCCGTTCAAATTTCTTTGTAATTCTTGCGCCCGATGTGCTGCGCTAGGCAGGTGCGCCATGCTAATGCCCAAGTGCGCCGCACCAAGAAAAATCTCGAAACTTTGCTTCAATTTCCCTCTTTCGCCTCAAATGCGATTTTCTTCTTGTTCTCTCTCACTTTTAGCACAAATGAAGTCTTCAACACAAATGATCCATTTATATACTTTTGACTTTAATTTTTCATTTAGAAAACTCACTTTCTAAAGTTTTCCTTTTCACTTTATTCTTTAAAAACTATGTTTTGCATTTTGGCTCTCTTTTTGTCATTTGATGGACTAATGCTTGGATTTTCTTATCTCTTTTGTAGGAGCTGGAGTGCAAGAGTTTGGAAAGGTGACCCAGGGCTGCAGATGATGCTTTATACATATAAAAATGATAAAATTACATAAAATTTGTACAAGAAATGGAAAAACCTTATCCTTTATGGGGCAAATCATCAGTAGAATTTGTGATTTTATGAACTTATTGAACATCCTCATGTGACTGATGGCCTGTTATTAAGCTTTTGAAGATCATGGTGGTAAACCCTAGACCTAATGAGACTTGAAAACCCTAAAATGACTTCTGCAACTGAAATGAAATAAAAATGACCACAAATGATCTGTACATGTACAAATAGGCCAACAGATGAAAAGCATGAGGGAAATTGACAAAGAACCACTACCATAAGATGATCCATGACCTAATGGAATGCAGCTGATCGGTTGAGACACCTAAAATGCATGAAAAAAGAGAATTTTGATCACTGATGGAGGGATGAAGATACCGACACTAACATTTAGTTCCTGATAATCTACACAGATTCTCCACTTCCCATTTTTCTTTAGCACTAGCACCAAAGGAGAAACCCATTCGTTGTCAGAGATGGGGTAGATGAATCCTGCATCCAGCAACTTTTGCAGTTCTTCTTTGACAATGTCCTTAAGGGTTGGATTCATCCTCCTTTGAGGCTGCCTGACTGGTTTACAGTCTTCTTTAATGTAAATGTGATGAGTACAGACTGAAGGGTGGACTCCCTTCATCTCCTTATAGCTCCAAGCAAAAGCATCGAAATGGTTGTTCAATAAGCTACACAATTCTTTCTCCTGAGAGGGTGATAGGGATGAGTTGATCTTCAAGTTTTTTTCTGGACCGAATTCCACATTCTTAACTTAGAGAGAGGTCAGATCAGCCACACAGAGATCAACTAAAGCATTGGCTTGGGTTTATTCCACCAACTCTTCTAATGGAAACATGCTAGGGGTGGATTTTGAATCAAGTTCTCAATAAGATCATCCTCGGTTTGTGGACCCCCCATGGTAGCTTCCACTGTGCACAATGGTGCGGAGTAGACTTCATACTCATCTTCCTCCTCCAACTAGAGAGGTAAGTCATGTTCTAGCAGAGGTTGGGCAGGAGGATATAGGTCTAGCTGTTTGGACATATGTCGATTCTTGATGGTCATGCTCCCATCTCAACAACTGATGTAAGCATCTGTAGTAGCTAACCAATGTCTTCCCAGTATTAGAGGATACCCAGTGAGCTTTTCCTTTGGCTGAAGAACCAGAAAGTCAGCAGGGTACTCCTAAGAGTCAGTAGAGACCATTACATCTTCCACAATCCCCTCAAGGGTCACGGTGGAGTGGTTTGCCAACTGCAATACTGTTGAGGTCATTCTTAGGGAACCCTGAAGGTTGAGTTTGAGCATAGTGTCCCTGGTCATCACGTTACTGGCAGCGCCTAGCTCAATCAAGGTATGGGGGATTATGGTGCCATTGATGTGGATATCGACTACAGGACTCCCAGGGTCCAGATATTTCAGACAAATTGTCTACCCCAACATTAGGTCGGATAATTGTCCTAGGACATTGATAGTTTGGGCATCTCTCTTGCGCCTGCCTGGGTGCCTGAAGCACTTCTCTTTGATCAACTTGTTGTATATTGGTCAATCTTTTATGGCTTGGAGAAGTGGTATTTTTACACATAACTGTTTTAGTTCTCCCAAAAGTTCAGTTTCTTCTAGGGTCGGTTGTGTGGTTCCAGTTAGTCTCTCAGGAAAGGGTGGAATGGTTTTTGGTTCACTTTCCTGTTTCTCTTCCTCATCCTCCTTAGGAGGAGGTTGGCTATCTGGAAGAACCTTCCTAGATTGTAGGTTGATATCCTAGATCTCCACAGCATAAGTAGGGCATGTTGTTTCTCCAGTATATACCTTCTGGGCCTGTCTGTTATTGGGGTTCGGGTTTGGTTGAGCAGGTATTTACAGTTGTCTTGGAGGAGTAGGAGGTAATGGTTGTGGTTGAGCAAGTGGTGGAGGAAAAAGAGTAGGAGGAGAGTTGTATTGGGGCCTCCATCCCTGATGAGGTGCATTCCACTGAAGTTGTGGCTGAGAATGAGAGTGGAACGAATGAGTGGCTAGTTGAGTATGATATTGAGATGGATACGACCAAGGAGGGGGTGTGGACCAGGAAGGATGAGTAGGGGGGCCCCAAGAAGGCATGGAAGTGGCTTGATTGGGGTTGTAATAAGTCTAGGATGTCCCTTGCATTCCTTGCTTGTAAGGTATGGGTCCATGTGGCCTCCTTTGATTCATGAAATAGAGTGGTTCAGTGGCTCCTTCAGCCCCTTGGTACATATCTTTAAATCTGGGTAAAGAAGGGCACTGATTTGTAGGATGGTCTTCTTCACAGAAAAACACACTTCTACGGAGTGCAATGGACATTCGTTCCTAGGATGCTTTCTAGTGCACCTAGGACAAAAGATGGCCAAAGCCCTCTCGGCTTCCTCTTGCTTCCTTTGGATCTGCAAGGTATCCATTTGCATGGCAAGAGTCTGCCTCATCTCGCTTTTGAAATCTTCCATCTGATTCGCAAGTTCATTTTTAAGGGATGAACTGGATAAGGGGGTACTGGCTAAAGGTTGACTTCCCCTACCTCTCTTTCTGGCTGCCCTAGAATGGTTTCTAAACACAGTCTTTATGTCATCATAAGGTAGTTGGTAGATGTCTCCCCCAGCTAGCAAATGGAGGGTATCTAGAAGGTCTTCAGGGACTCCTCTGAGCAGAACCAACTTCAAAGATTCGAGGTCAAGTGTGCACTTGGCCCTTTTATAACTGAGTTGAAACCTCTCTTCATAGTCTTCTAAAGATTCATCACTTCCCATGGTCATTCGGAAGATTTCTTCCTTGGTATCCTTTGACCTACAGTAGTCCCGGTATTTGTTGTTAAAGGCTTGTTGCATCTGAGCCCAAGTTGTGATACTGTTTCCAGGTAACCCCATGAACCAGTGTAATGCTGCATCCTTAAGGGTAGAGGGAAGGAGTTTCAACTTCTGCTCATCTTCTGCATATTCATAGGTTCGACAGAGAACATCAAACTCAAACAAGAAGGTATCAGGGTCTTCGGTAGTCAATCCATGGAAGTGAGGTAAGGTTGAGGGACTTATGTTTTTCATCTTTGTGTCCCCATTTGTCTCTCAGATAGGAAAGGCACCTTCTATTCTTTCCCCATTTCCTCTAACTTTTCTGTTTTCAGCCATGGTCTCAGGAGGAATGGTTTCTTGCTCTTCTTTTGTTATAGGATCTTCGTATATCTTTGGAGGCTCACCTATAGGTTCTTCGGGATCGCTGCCACCAAAGAAGAGAGAAGGGTGACTTAGTGTTGTGGTGGGGGTGTTGGGTAGGAATTTTCCTGAATTCTCTCTGTTCCTATGAGGCATGAAAGGAAATCTCTTTTTGGGTGATTTTTGTGTTTCTTTTTCTTCTTGTACCTACAAAAACTGAAATAGATTGAATAACAAATTGCAAGTAACTAGAATAAACCTTGCTGAAATGAAATTGCAGAATTGAAATGAAAGCAGGAGATGCCTAATTTACGCTTGCTAAAATGAAATTGCAGAATTGAAATGAAAGCAGGAAATGCCTAATTTATGCTTGGTGAAACGAAATTGCAGAATTGAAATGAAAGCAAGAAATGCCTAATTTATGCTTGCTGAAATGAAATTGCAGAATTGAAATGAAAGTAGGAAATATCTAATCCACTTTTGCAGTAAGGAAATTGCAGAATTGAAATGAAACAACTACTCTACTCTTGCTGAAATAAACTATTTAGAAGAATGTTGCAATAGAAAAAAAATAGAAGAAAGGTAATAATTACAAAATACTCTGATGCTTCCCCGACAATGACACCAAAAAGGTGGTGAGCTCCAGTATCACAACAATAATGTTGCAATTCTTGGGGCTTCCTACTTTACTTTTATCAACCCGGTAGTTCGTAACAAACTTGGAAGTGACGGTGCTGTATGCACAAGTACTAGCTCTTACTACAGGCTGTCACTTGATCAGTTGGTCCAAGTTCACTAGGAGCTTAAGCCAACTTCTATGAATTCTCAGAAGAAGCTTTTAACTGTGATGGAAGAAAGCTAACTCGAAAGAGGCTATTCTACTTGCAAAAAGAGAATGAAAACTGAAATGAAACGCAAACCCTAGCAAACCCTAGTCTACCTACTAACCCTACTGTTGCAGGAAAAGAGATCAAAACTGATGAAATGAGTGCCATTGACTACTGAAAAGGTAAATTGCATTTATTCAAGCTACTTCTGAAGAGAAATGAGAAGAAATCATCTTTTTGTACTTTTGAGCATTTTTATATGGAATTATTATGCTTGTGTTTTAACTAGTTGTGACTGTGCAGAGGTTTGGTGGCGACGGGAGATGGAGTTGGATTTTTCAAGAGGTGAAGAAGGTGTGGAGGGGTCCTAAGAAGTCCCTAGTACCATTCGGGAGACTTCCATTGCGATCAAACTTCGAAAAATCATTCGCATGAACTTCTACAGGAGGCTGCAGGTGATCTACAGGAGGTTCTACAGGAGGATCTACAAGAGGAGGCTGAAAGTGGTTTTCGGAGGTTTGAAGGTGGAAAAATGATGGAAAAAGGGAAATGAAGGCTAGATGGAGGTGTTGAGGGGTCTATAACTTTGTCAATGAATATTAGAAACGAAGGAGATGGTTGGATTTGTTCAAAGCTCAAGAAAGCAACTTTGCACAAAAATGCAGAAATTAGGGCAGTTCGGCGAAATAAGGCAAAGGAGTGGGGAAATCTTGAGAGATGAACTGGTACAGGTTGTGCTATGGAGGAATGAAAAGCTGTATTGTTCTACAAGTGAGCTGCACACTTACATTTCAAAACTGACCCAAGCAAGAACTGAAAAAAACAGAGTTTTACCTATTTTGACCTAAAATCTGACCTAAAACTAGAGAAATGATGAACAGAACTTTATGGACAGAAAATTATGCGAGAAAGCCATGGTAGATGAACAAGAAAGGATCTAAGCATGTGAATCCAACTGATATCAACTTCTCCAACTTGAAATCTCCCACTAGCAATTGCATTGGAAAGCAAAAACAGTGTTTTTGGTGGTAGCAATAGTGCCTTGATCTCAAATCATTGTCCCAAGGAGGGAGAAAGGAGATCAAGGCCTGCTTGGTAGCCTTTTTGGATCTTTTTCTATTACTGCAGCAAACTATCTAATCAACTTGAAGTAAGAACAATTATTCTAACCATCAAAAGAAACATAATTAACAAAGCAATATTTAACCTAAACAACAGAAATTATCTCATGAATGCAAGGAAAGGCATATAAATACACAAAGGAAGTGCTGGACAACTTGGGTTGGGCCCTAACCCAAGAGCTTCAGCCCTCTAGGAAAGATCAGTGTGTAGGTTTTAACCCTATACAGAAATTACTTGCATACGAATTCTAAAACACATAAAATAAACAATGCGAGAGCATAACACATAAAACACATATACATAGAGATTTTCCCCTGGATCCCAAAACCAGGACTACCAGCTTGATTTTTCATTATGTTCCTTTCAATGTTACAATACATATTTATACATGCCGAAGCATCCAATACCATGGACTGAAAACCATCGCGTCTAATACCATGGACTGAAAACCATCGCGTCTAATACCATGGACCGATAAACCATTGCGTCCAGAAAAAACATGTGCGAAAATCATGCACAAAACCATAGGTGGGTCCATCCAACCTAACATAGGGTCCAAAACCAAAATTCTCCAGGGCGCTGCCCCGGACCCCATAAAGTGGGGTTACAGGTGCCCTTCAAACCCCCTGTTAACTACGTGGAAATAATATAACACAACCCAACATTCTCTGACTTGTTGTTTTCTTTCCACATGGGGCCACAAGAGAGCTTAGTCATTTTCCCAGCCCTAAAATGCCCATTATCTCTCTACACCAAGAGAACTTCTCAGAGCTCACAGATTTTGTCAATGCATCTACAGTATTCTTCAAAGTGTTCACCTTTACTAGCAACACCTTTTTTTCTTCTATCATAGCCCTCACGAAGTGATATTGAACATCAATGTGCTTTGTCTTTGAATGATATGCAGGGTTCTTTGCCAAGAAAATTGAACTTTGGCTGTCATAGTCTATCCTTATAACTTCCTGTACTAACCCCATACTTGAACACAATCTCTACAACCAAACTGCTTCCTTGCTTGCATGAGTGGCTGCCATGTATTATGCCTCTGTAGTTGACAATGCCACTACAGATTGTCTCTTACTCATCCAACTGACTGCACCTCCAAATAGGTTAAACAAATACCCACTTGTAGATCTTTTCTGATCCAGATCTCCAGCCTAGTCTGCATCAACAAAGCCATGAATATCCAACACTCTGTCCAATCCTGGTCTTCCTTGGTAGCACAAACCATAATTACTAGTGCCACGCAAATACTTGAAAACCCACTTCACTGTTGTCCAGTGCTCCTTCCCTGGTTTTGACATAAACCTACTCAATACTTCCACTGTATGTGCAATGTCTAGTCTAATACAGACCATTGCATACATCAAGCTACCGACTGCACTTGCATATGGAACACGAGACATGTCCTCTTCCTCTTCTTATGTCTTGGGACACTGTTCAATAGATAACCTCACACCTACAGGAATAGGAACCTTCACCAGTTTACTATCCTGCATATTAAACCTCTGCAATATTTTCTCGACATACTTCCTCTAGTTTAACCAGAGCTTCCTCTTTGCTTGATCTCTTTTAATTTCCATGCCCAAAATATAGTTTGTAGCACCAAGATCTTTCATGTCGAATTTGGAGGACAATTGGGTCTTCAAATCCTGGATAACTTCTTTGTCATTTCCAACCAACAACATATCATCCACATATAAGACTAGATAAATAACACAGTTGCCAATTAATTTAAAATACACATAGTGATCTGCTTTTCTTCTGGTGAAGCCAAGCCCCCGTATAAATGTATCAAATTTATGATACCACATCCTTGGTGACTGTTTTAACCCATATAGAGACTTCTTTAACTTACATACCAGTTCTTTCTTACCCTTCACCGCAAAGCCTTCAGGTTGCTTCATGTAGATCTCCTCTTCCAGATCCCCGTGAAGAAATGTCGTCTTCACATCCATCTATTCTACCTCAAAATCAAAAGTAGTAGCAACAGATAAAAGTAATCTAATAGAAGTTACCTTGGCAACAGGAGAAAAAATATCACCAAAATCAATTCCCGGCACCTGGGAATAACCTTTTGCTACCAACCGAGCTTTGTATTTCTCCAGTTTTCCTTCTGCATTTGTCTTCTTTTTGAACACCCATTTGCTGCCATTGGGTTTCCTTCCAGCTTGCAACTCCACCAGATCCCAAGCCTCATTTTTGTGAAAAGATGCCATTTCATCAACCATGGCCTCTTTCTAGAGTTTTCCATCCTCTAAATCCATTGCTTCCTTCATAGTTCTGGGATCATCATCAGTAATAAACAAAGAAAAATTTGAACAGAAAGCAAATGGACTATACCTTTCTGCTTGCCTTCTTTCTCGAACTGATCTTCTCACAGCCGAAGTTTGTGGCTCTTCATCTTCTGATTCCTCTATTGTAGAGTCTGATTCTTCCTCCTTTAGCTCAAACTCTATCTTCTTAGGTTCCTTTGGTTGGACTTCATGTTTAATAACATATTTCGCCTCTCTGAACACCACATCTTGGTTGTACATAACCTTCCTTGTTACTGGGTTCCAAAGCTTATAACTCTTTAAACCATCCTTATACCCAATAAAGATGCACTTTTCAGATTTACTATCCAACTTGGTTCTTTTCTCCTTTGGAACATGTACGTATGCATCACATCCAAATACCCTTAGATGTGAAATAGAGGGTTTCTTACCAGTCCATACCTCTTGTGGAGTCTTATCCTCCAACGTTGATGAAGGTGACCTGTTGAATAGGTAACATGCAGTATCCATTGCCTTTGCCCAGAATTCCTATCCTAACTCGGCACCACTGAGCATGCTTCTTGCCCTTTCCATCAACGTCTTGTTCATTCTTTCTGCAACTCCATTTTGCTGAGGTGAATATGGAGTAATCTTCTGCTATGATATACCACACGTCTTACAGAATTCTTCAAATTCCTTGCTGCAAAACTCTCCACCATTATCTGTCCTCATCACCTTTATCTTCTTCTCTGTTTGGTTTTTCACCAGAGCCTTAAATTCTTTAAACCTATCAAAGACTTCAGATTTCTTCTTAAGGAAATATATCCATATATTCCTTGAGAAGTCATATATAAATGATACATAGTACACAGACTTACCCAGTGATGGAACCTTCACAGGTCCAAACACATCACTATGCACAAATTCTAATATCTGTTTCGCCCTCTTACCACCAGAGGGAAAACTCACCCGATTCTACTTCCCATATACACAATTTTCACAGAAATCAAAATCCAGAGAGTTATTACTCATACCTTCTACCATACCTTTACCATGAAGTATTCTAAGGCCCTTCTCTCCAATATGTCCAAGCCTTTGATGCCACAGCATGGTTTTCTCTGCAGAGACCACTAGATTTTCTTCTCCACTTTCAGTTACCATAGAACTATTGCACCCATCAATAACAGTGCTACCTAGCAGCTTGTATAGAATTCCAATCCAAACTCCCCACATCAATACCAGTGCTCCCCAAACCATCTTGCAGGTATCCTTCTCGAACACTATTTTTACACCTACATCATCTAGCTTGCTTACAGAAATCAGATTTTTGGCCAATGCAGAAATATGTAGAACACCCAGAAATGTTCTAACCCTTCCACCTTGCAACTTCAACTTTACTTTTCCGTGACCAATGATTCTAGCCTTCCTGTCATCCCCCAAGAAGACATCACCACCATCATATTTTTCATACTCACAAAACCACTCTCTATGGGGAGTGAAGTGAAAGGATGCACCTGAGTCAATCAACCATGCCTTATGATCTACATGTGTACTTGAAGAAGCCAAGTACACATCCCCACCTTCATCTGAGGTGGTTTTTGCCTCTGCAGAAGGAGCCTCATCAGACCCTTGCCTTTGTCAGGAGCTTTAGATTTACAATCCCTTTTAAAGTGGCCTTCCTTTCCGCATTTCTAGCACACCACCTTTACAGGCTTTCTTGGAGATTTAGATCTCCCTCTAGATTTAGATCTCCCACTCGATGACTTATTTTTGTTTCTGTTCTAGGACCGTCCTCATACAGACAAGGCATCACCATTCTGGATCTCCATATTTTTCCATCTCATCTCCTCTGTCAGTAAAGATGAGACTATTTCATCAAACTGCAAGGCAGTTGTATTGCTACCTATTGCAATAACCAGACTATCCCACGAATCTGGTAGAGAACACAACAAACTGATGCACTTATCTTCATCTGAAATTTTAATATCAATAGATGCTAATTGACTTACCATAGTATTAAATGCGCTCATATGCTCTATCACTGAGTCTCCATCCTTCATCCTTATGTTATATAGCTTTTTCCGTAGGAATAGTTTATTCACCAGAGACTTAGATTGGTACAAAGTCCCTAACTTGTCCCACAAAGCCTTCACCGCAGCTTCCCATGATACATTCAGCAATACTGAATCTGAGACACACAATCGTATTGTCCTCTTTGCCTTCCGATCCAACTTCTTCCATTCTTCATCGGACACTCCCGTTGGTTTAGTACACAGATCTATCGCGATCCACTTATCTTTATCCACCAACAGATCCTCCATCTTGAGTTTCGACAACTCAAAACTCTGACCATTAAATTTCTTGATATTTATCTTTCAACTACTCGCCATCTTCTTTCACCACCAGAATCAATCTCGCAGATCTCCCACTGAACAGGGTCTACCATAGGCCTGAGCGAAACCTCACAGCAACAAAGGCATCCCCTTGAAGCCAAAACTACTCTGATACCAAATGTAGGTTTTAACCCTGTACAGAAATTACCTGCATACGAATTCTAAAACACAGAAAATAAACAATGTGAGAGCATAACACATAAAACACATATACACAAAGATGATCCCTTGGATCCCAAAACCGGGACTACCAGCTTGATTTTTCATTATGTTCCTTTCAATGTTACAATACATATTTATACATGCCAAAGCATCCAATACCATGGACCGAAAACCATCGCGTCCAATACCATGGACGAAAAGCCATCGCATCCAATACCATGGATCGAAAAACCATCGCGTCCAAAAACAACATGTGCAAAAATCATGCACAAAACCATAGGTGGGTCCGCCCAACCTAACATAGGGTCCAAAACCAAAATTTTCCGAGGCGCTGCCTTGGACCCCATAAAGTGGGGTTACGAGGGCCCTTCAAACCCCCTATTAACTATGTGGAAAGAATATAACACAAAACAGCACAGTGCTGGTTCAAAACTGGATTCATCTTCATTTATCAAAAACTAGCAGTTACATCACAAAATTGTCTTCAAAAAGACCTGAGTACAAAGCTGCAAAAAAGTGTGAAAATCTACTATGAAATGGCTAACCTACTAAGGCTTGAAGCCTTATTTTTTATCCAAGTGGGGACTTCCAACAGTCCTCCTAAACTTAAGGAACTCGGCTGCCTAAAACTGAAGATAACATCAACTCTACTAGACTTGCTCGGCTACCCCTTGGAATCATCATTGTGGGCCTTTGTACTCTGAGTTGCTGATGGAGAACTCGAGGAAGGGATCATTAATGAAGGAGACACCCCTTCTATAAGTCCTGAGCCCTGTTTCCTCAAGTTTGGCTGCCAATATGCTCATAAATGCCTGGTCTTTGTCCAAAAATGTCTAAAAGTCTGCAATAAACACTCATTAGACTATGTGGCAAAGTGACTATCCTCATTCACTCTTATTGACATAAATATATTCAAAAACATGCACAAAACTATGGATAATGGTAGATTAAATGGAAATAATAGGCAGAATGAGCCCAGATAGTTATCCATTTCCGGGGCTCATCAATTACACACATCTTTAGCTCTCACAACTATCCTTCTCTCAGTACAATTTCTCACACTGGTCATAGATAGAATATACTGCTCATATTCCTTCTCCTCTGCCCTCCAAGCCTCTTATTTCCTTGCGCTATTTTCCCTGGGTGTTCCAGTGATAACCTTGTGTGACACTGATCTCACACACTGCTCCAATACATTGTAAAACTGTGCAAATCTCAAGGAATGAATTCCTTTTGCATGAAAGAGATTTTCTTATAGGAAAATTCTTGCAACTGATAGTACAATGTCCCTGGCTTTAATCTGAACTGGGTCTTTGTCTGAACTGACATGCCTGAGTTATTTATGAGAGAATATTCAGTTATTTGGAGTACACTTTTTTCATGCATGCATGCATTAACTGACTGAACTCACAATTAGTTTCTCAAACTGTTTGGAACTAATTTAACTGGACTTAACTCAGTTAACTGAGGTAACTAATTACAACTCAAATACAACTCATCCTTATATCCTTAATTAAGGGATAACTTCCTTAATTTAAGGGATAACTATTGCATGACTTCACAAAGACTTCTAGCTTGAATTTCTTGAACTAATTAACTCAGGATGAATTAATTAATTTTTTTCCAAGCAGCCGGTGAGACTAAATTCAAATTTTAATTCTCAATTTTAATTCAAGGAAAAATTAAAATTGGAATATTCTTGTTGCCACATTTCAACACTCCCTCTCAACAAGAAAGGGATTATCTGCCACCCCAATCCTCTCTCTATGGAACTCAAATTTACACTTTGACAATGCCTTAGTCAAAATGTTATCATCTTGCTTCTCGGTCGAAATATACTGCAACAACATGATCCTCCTCACCACACAGTCTCTGAGATGATGATACTGAATGTCGATGTTCTTGGACCTATCATGAAATACTATATTCTCATAGAGTTTGATACAAATCTAATTATCACAATAGATCACAGTTGGATCAATCCTCTGATCAAACAAACCAACTATAATTTTCTGCATCCAAATGGTTCAACATGCTGCCTGACTTGCAGCCATGTATTCAGCCTCAGTTGAGCTAAGTGCAACTGATCTCTATTTGCTATTGTACCAAGAAACTATAGCTGACCCAAGGTTGAAAATTCCTCCTGATGTGCTCTTCCAATTTTACGGACTCCTTGCCCAATCTACATCAATGAAGCCCTATAGCTTCATTTCCTTTGTCCATCTGTACTATAATCCATATTGAGATGTCTCTCTGAGGTATCTCAGAACATGCTTGGCTGCCTTCCAAAACATCTTGGTAGTCTGAACCATAGCTTGACTCAGTTGGTTCGCCGCATAGCACAAATCTGGTCGTGTGCTCACTAAATGCATCAGTGAACCCACAAGCTGCTGATACACAGTAGCTTCTACTACTTCTCCTGAAGTAGCATCCTCCTTCTTCTAGTTACCTACTAGAGGATTCTGCATGGGCTTGCACTTCTCCATGTGGAATCTCCTGAGTATATCATTGGCATACTTGCCCAGAGACACAAACAACTCCCCATCCTTCTGCCAAACTTCCATGCCAAGGAAGTAGTGCATGCGACTCATGTCTTTCATCTCGAATTCTCTTGCAAGGTCCTCCTTGCAAGATATGATCAACTAATCATCATCTGTCAATATGATATCATAAACATAAAGACAATGATCAACTGCTTACCTTTTACCATGATGTGGTACACATTTGCATTCACTTCACTCTTTGTGAAACCCAACCCGGTGAAGTAGTTATCAATCCTGGTGTACCAAGCACGAGGTGCTTGCTTCTGCCCGTACAAAGCTCTCTTGAGTCAGCACACATGTGACTCATGATCGAAGGTCCCAAAACCTTTCGGCTGCTCTATGTACACCTCTTCCTCAATCTTTCCATTGAGGAATGCAATCTTCACATCCATCTGATGGATCTTCCAACCCATCTGTGCTGATAGTGCCAACATTCATCTGATAGATGAGTACCTTGCTACAGGAGTAAAAGTCTCATCATAGTCTATCCCCTCGACCTATGAGAAACCACGAGAAACAAATCTTGCCTTATGTTTCTCCACACTACCATCAACAACTTGCTTTACCTTATAAATCCAACAGGAACTCATAACTAACTTGTTCTCCGGTCTTGGAATGACAACCCAAACACTATTATGAACTTTGAATTCATACTCCTCCACCACAGCATCAACCCAAATCGACTGCTACATTGCTTCCTCAAAGGAAGATGGGTCGGTATCAACACATTCCCCAACAAGGGCCATTTATCCAGTGTACCTCTTAGGTGACCTCCTCTGTCTGTGCTGAGAAGATGGTTCTCCCACATTCTCTCTCGCATCTAACAACAATCTGTCAGCTTCTCTTGTGCGCTTCCATCCCTCTTTGGAAGACTCTACTTGAGTGGATGTCTCCACTCCTGGAATATCTGCATGTGGTTGCTCCACATCAGTCTGAGGCTCTTCCTCGTTAGGAACCAATAGTTGATCCATAGCCTGTAGTTGGAGCTCCCTCTCAAGGGAAACTCGCATGGGATTATACTCGTCAAAATTTTATATCTCTACGAACCACTGTCCTCCGACTGGTAGGAAAGTACACTCAATAGTTGTGGGGTGTATCAGTGTACCCCACAAGTATCCCCAACTCAACTGTCAGTTCAATTTTCTTCCGGGCATCCTTGGTCACATCGCAATATACCGATGAGCCAAAGATCCTGAAGTGACCCACATTTGGTCTCTTCCTAGAGAAAGCTTCCTCTCATGCGTTCATCCCAAGTATGCGATGCGGGCTTCTATTCTACAAATAGACCGCTGTGTTGCATGCCTCAGCCTACAAATGAAGTGGTAGGCCTTGGTCATGCAACATCGCCTGAGCTACCCCAACAATCGTTCTGTTCTTCCTCTCGGCCACCCCATTCTGTTGTGGGTTATGAGGTGTCGTCAACTCTCGTTTAATTCCTTCCACTGCACAGAAGTCCTTAAACTCTTGAGAGACATGCTCTCCACCATTGTCGCTTCTCAAAGGCCTTGATCTTCATCCCTGAATCTTTCTCATCCAAAGCTTTGAACTCACAAAACTTTGAGAAGGTTTGGTCCTTCTTCTTCATGAAATAAATCCAGCATTTACAAGAAAAATCATCAATGAAAATCACATAATACCTTTGTTTCGCAATGGATGCTGTTGAGAATGGTCCACACACATCAGTATGAACTCGCTCTAAGATTTCTTCAGCTCGACTATCTTGATCATGAAAGGAAGACTTGGCGTACTTTCCCAAGGTACAAGCTTTGCATGTGTCCACTTGCTCAAGTTTACCTTTGGGAAGTCTGGTAGAGATCTGCTGCATTATCTTTAAGGCCCAATGATGCAAGTGGCCCAACAGCCTATGCCATAACTTGCCAATGTCTTGGCTTTGCACCAATTCTTCTTTTGACTCAATGCAGCACAGTCATCTACCTCTAGTTTATATAGATTCTTCACTTGAATCCCAATCCTCTTGGTCTGACCCGTGGCTATGTGTCTCAGGATCGCCTTTCCTTTACTGAAGGCAACATTGTAGCCTTTGTCTTCCAACATCGCGACCAATACCAAGTTCTTCTTTAGTCTAGGAACATACTTTACATCAGTCAAAGTGATAGGAGCTCCATGTTCCCTCTGAAAAGCAACCGTCCCTTCTCCTGAAACACAATACTTCCCGTCGTCACCCGTCTCTATGTGCATCTTGAGGTCTTTCTCCTCCAAGGTACTGAATAAAATTTTATCGTCGGTCATGTTGAATGAGGCTCCACTGTCAAGATACCAAACACAACCCACCAACGATGAAGCCATGCATGCGATGAGGGTAAAATCCAATTCAAACTGAGAGGCCAGTGCCTCACCTTCTGATCCTTTCGAGGATCCCTTTCTGGATTTCTTCAATGGACAATTAGTTGCATAATGGCCCATCTCATGACAATTAAAGCATCTCACTTTAGATTTGTCAATCTTCTTCCCTCCATGAGAAGAACTCGATTTGGAATGGGAAGCCTTCCCTTTCCCCTTCCTTATCTTACTTGCTAAGGCCAGATTTTCTTCATCATCATGCTTAGATGAAGAACCATCTCTTGTGCTCCTCCAGATCTCCTCCTGCATCAGATCCGACCATAGTCGTTCCCAATCCAACAGTTTCTCTCTTCCATTCATATAGTCTTGGTAGCTATTCCAGCTCTTTGGAAGACTGAGGAGAGCAAGGCTCACCATATCATCATTGGTTGTCATTATTCCCACACTACCAAGCTCATCTTTGCAAGTGGTGAGCTTGTTCAGATATGTAGAAATAGAATTTGCCCTTCTCCATCTTGATTTTCCGAAGCTTATCCTTAAACACCAGTTTCCTCTAGTCGCTACTGTTCTGATATAAGTCCTTCAGTGTCTTCTACATTGAAAACAGAATCTCCTTCCCATGGAGACTCGAGACAATATGGTCTCGAACTCCCTCCAAAAGAGTCCTTCTCGCCTTCGCCAAACACTTCTTCCATTCAGCCAATTCTTGTGCATTCACTGCAGCTAACTTGGGGATTTCTTTATTAATGAAATCCTTAAAACCATTGTCTTATAATACCGCTTCCATGCGATCCTTCCATGCTATGTAATTCGAGCTACCATCCAGAGCATATTCAAGTCTCAAGCCATTGAACGCCATTGGTGAACTTTGAGGTGAGATAAGAATTCGATTTTGCACCTGCAACCAAGAACTTCAAACTTCGAATTTCCCTTCTCAGTATACTGTTCACAACTTTGATCACCTTTGCTCCGATACCATGTAGAAATTCTCACTGTCGATTAACCTGACTATGCAATATAACTAAAGCAAAATATTTAATCTACTTCTACAATCAAACTTGCAGAAGCTCAATCAATTTGAGAAAGATCAAGAAAAACATATATAACAGAGAAGAAGAACCAATACTCATGAAACACAGAAGAATACTCTGGGGAAAGCCTCAGATAAAAACCTCGCTATCTGTATTATCATACAAGTGGAAATATCTCAGGATTACACACAGCTTTAGCTCTCACAACTATCCAGCTCTCAGTACAATCCCTCACACTGCTCATAGACAGAATAGACTGTTCATATGCCTTCTCCTCTGCCCTCCAAGCCTCCTATTTCCTTGCGTTGTTTTCCCTGGGTGTTCCATCTATAACCTTGTGTGACACTGATCTCACACGCTGCTCCAACACACTGTAAAACTGTGCAAATCTCAAGGAATGAATTCCTTCTACATGCAAGAGGTTTTCTTATAGGAAAATTCTTGCAACTGATAGTACACTGTCCCTGCCTTTAATTTCAACTGGGTCTTCATCTGAACTGACATGCATGAGCTATTTATGAGAGAATATTCAACTATCTGGAGTACACTAGTTTCATGCATGTATGCATTAACTGACTGAACTCACAATTAGTTCCTCAAACTGTTTGGAACTAATTTAACTGGACTTAACTCAGTTAACTGAGCTAACTGATTACAACTCAAATACAACTCATCCTTATCTCCTTAATTAAGGGATAACTTCCTTAATTTAAGGGATAACTGTTGCATGACTTCACAAAGACTTCTAGCTTGAATTTCTCCAACTAATTCACTCAAGATGAATTAATGTATTATTTTCCAAGCAGCTGGTGAGACTAAATTCAAATTTTAATTCTAAATTTTAATTCAAGGACAAATTAAAATTGGAATATTCTTGTTGCCACATTTCAACACGAACCATAGTCAACCATGGTTAATCATGATCAGATATGACAACCATAGTCAATCATAGTCTATCATATGCAACTCTAGTTAGCTGTGGACAACCATGGTCTTCCATAGTCAACTCTATATGATCACTGTCAAAATGGTCAAACATAATGAACCATGGTCAAACACTTGACAAACATAGTAATCTTTGGTTAACCATAATCAACATTGTAAAACCATTGTCAACACATGTTCAACATGGCATACCATTGTCCACCATGGTTAGAATGGTCACATATGCTTAGCCAAGGTCATTGTGGTTGAAAATGGTCAACTATAGCCATCTATTGTCAACATGGATTACTATAATCTAATGTAGGAAACTATGATCAACCATGGTCAAACCATCTCCACTCATAGTTAATATACCCAACCATGATCCACCATAGTCAAGCATGGTCAACAATAGTCAACCTTACTCAGTGATAGTTGAGATCTAAAATTTCTTAGTAATACTAATACTAATATTAATATTGTTGACTATTAATAATATTAAAATTAATATTAAGCTTGACTATATTACTAATAATATTAATATTACTAATGTTGTAAAATTTAGTAATATTAGTGATATTAATATTAATATGGTTTATTAATAATATTAATATTGAGACTTATGAATAAGGCTTAATATTTATATTTAATAAGGTTTAAGGCTTAGAAAACTATTAATTAACATATAATCAACTGTGGTTAACCATTATCGATGACAGTTGACCATGAGCAAGCATGATCATCTTCGATTAACCATAGTTATAATAGTTGACCATTATCACTGATAATCAATGTATTTAATCATTTTTAGTTATGGTCACCATGGTTTACTATTCTTAACTATGGTAACATGTAGAAAACTATCATTAGCATGGCCAACCATCATCAACCATAGTTGAATCTTTTAACCATGGTCAACCATTAATTCTAGTTATGGTCAACCATAGTCAATGATAATCAAGCATGGCCAACCATAGTTATATCTAGTTAACCATAGTGAACATTGGATAACCATAGTCAATCCATGTTCAACATGGAAAACCATGGTCACCATGGTTAGAATTTTCAAACATACTCAACTAATGTCACTATGGTCGAAAATGGTCACCCATTTCCATACATTATAAACATGGACAACCATATTCTATGATAGAAAACTATGGTCAACCATAGTCAAATTGGTCAAATTGTGTTCACTCATTGTTAACATCGTCAACCATGGTTAACATACCCAACCATAGTCGACCACAGTTAACCATAATCAAATATAAACAACCATGGTCAACAATAGCCAGTCATAGTTTATCATAGGCAACTATAATTAGTTGTGGACAACCATAGTCTTCCATAGTCAACTCTAAATTATCATGGTCAAAATGGTTAGGCATAGTGAACCATGGTCAAACTCCTAATAGCCATGGTCATATTTGGTTAACCATAATCAACATTGGAAAACCATAGTCAACCCATGCTCAACATGGTATACCCTTGTAATCCATTGTTAGAATGGTCAAATATGGTCAACAAAGGTCATTGCGTTAAAAAATGGTCAACTATAGTCATCCATTGTCAACATGGATTACTATAATCTATGATAAGAAACTATGGTCAACCATGGCCAAATTGGTCAAACCATGCTAACCCATGGTCAAGATCGTCAACCGTGATTAATATACCCAACAATGATCAATCATAGTCAACCATTGTTAACATACCCAACCATGATAAATAATAGTCAACGATGGTCAACCATAGTCAAGGTTTAAAAGTATTTAATAATAATAATACTTGCTAAGGTTTTGCAAATGGGGTAGCAAGCTAAGTGGGCTTGATTGTGGGGAAAAATCCACAGTTAAGCGCGCTTGAGCCAGAGGCAATCTGGGATGGGTTACCTCCTAGGAAGTCCTGGTTACCGGGTGAAAGCCCCTTTCAATCCGACTTCTTCACCCCTGTGAGCATCACCCGATGCAATGAGTGCTAAGTGGACTATTCAAAGATAGGGATGGGTGACCTCCTAGGAAGTCCTGGTTACCGGGTGAAAGCCCCTTTCAATCCCACTTCTTCACCCCTGTGAGCATCACCCGATGCAATGAGTGCTAAGTGGACTATTCAAAGATAATGAGAAATTAGTCAGTTACGACCACCTCTCATGGAAATGGTCATAGATGAAAAATGATATCTAATATAATGCACTGCGAAAATCCCAATACTTAATAATAATATTATTAATACGGTTTACTATTAATAATATTAATACTAATATTAAGGTTGACTATATTATTAATAATATTAATATTAATATTAAGGTTGACTATATTATTAATAATATTAATATTACTAATGCATATAGTAATATTAATAATATTAATATTATTAGATCTAAGACTTTTGTGATCCATATTGTAGATGAATGCCTTTCCTGATTAATCACACCATTAGGATTTGGTCAACGTTTCGAACCAACTAATGCGGTTCATCCTCACGACCAGATCCTAAATGATGTGATTAATTCGGAAACGTCGACTAAATCCTAATGATGTGATTAATCCAAAAAGACATTCATCTACAATATTAATATTAATATTATTAATATTAATATTATTAATATTAGTATGGTTTATTAAGAATATTAATATAGAGACTTATGAATAAGGTTTAATATTTATATTTAATAAGGTTTAGAGAACTATTAACTAATGTATAATCAACTGTGGTTAACCATTATTAATGTTAGTTAACCATGAGCAAGCATGATAGTCTTCGATTAACCATAATTTTCGTGGTCACTCATTGTCACCCATAATCAATGTGTTTAATCATAGTTAGGTATGGTCACTATGGTTAACTATGGTTGAACATAGTCAATTCTAGTAGTGTGTAGATAACTATGGTTAGCATGGTTAACCATCATATAGTTGACTCTATTCACCATGGTCAACCATTAAATTTATTTAGTCATGGTCAACCATATTCAACTATAATCAATCATGCCCAACCATAGTTATCTTTGGTTAACCATAGTGAACATTGGATAACTATAGTCAATCCATGTTCAACATGGCAAAACCATGGTCAACCTTGGTTAGAATTGTCAAACATACTCAATTAATGTCACTATGGTTGAAAATGGTCACCCATTGCCATCCATTATAAACATGGACAACCATATTCTATGATAGAAAACTCTGGTCAAACATAGTCAAATTGGTCAAACTATGTTCACCCATTGTTAACATCGTGAATCATGGTTAACATACTCAACCATAGTCAACCATGGTTAACCGTGATCAAATACGAACAACCATTGTCAATCATAGCCAATCATAGTATATCATAGGTAACTATAATTAGTTGTGAACAACAATGGTCTTACATAGTCAACTCTATATGATCATGGTCAAAATGGTCAAACATAGTGAACCATGATCAAACTCATGACAACCATTGTCATCTTTGATTAACCATAATCAACATTAGAAAACCATGGTCAACCCATGCTCAACTTAGCATGCCGTTGTCAACCATAGTTAGAATGGTCAAATATGCTAAACCAAGGTCATTGTGGTCGAAAATGGCCAACTATAGCCATCCATTGTCAACATGGATTACTATAATCTATGGTAGGAAACTATGATCCAGCATCATCAAATTGGTCAAACCATGTTCACCCATAGTCATCATCATCAACCATCGTTAATATGTCCAACCATAGTGAACCATGGTCAAAATGATCAAACATGAGCAACCATGGTGAACCATAGTCAACTATAATTAGGTGGACAACCATGATCATCCATAATCAACTTCTGTGTCTACCATAGTGAAAATGATCAAACATAGTGAATGGTGTTCAACAACAATGACCATGAAAAACCATGACAAATTATTATCAACTATAATTACTATGTTGAACAAACTATTTTATTTTTTTCAGATAAAAATTTGGCTCCTGGAGCAGCTCTTAGGGCTACATTGTACTGCTCAAGATTGGACAACCTGTCCAAGTAACGAGACCACGGCGTCAGGACTGTCATGTCAACAAGCTGAAAATGAAGTGAGAGTTTCGTTGGCTTACGATAGAGTTATTAACGATTGGGGGTTGGCGGAGCACAATCTCGCCGTAATGTATTCTTCAAAGGGTAATCTCTGTGTCGTTTGCACCTCTCCAATTTCTCTGTCCCTCATGGGATTCACATCTTCATCTGTTACCATAGCTAAAATGTCCTAAAGAAGCATGGCGGATGATCGTTGTGAAATTCGTTGGTTTTTTGGGTCTTCGTCTGCTCCATAGTTACCAAATTCGCCCGAATCGGGCAAAAAAATACGATAATTCGTGGATTCGGTATGAATACCGTATTATTCGTCTAAATTCGATTCGTTTCTCAGGTTTAATTGATAAAGGTTATCTAGTTTACCCAGACAGACAATGGTTCATTCAATAAGAACTATCAGTGGGTTGAGATCATGGATGCGAAGAACTATCAGCAGGTTGACATCATGGATGCACGGAGGAGCTGTCTGAGATATTGCATGGCTTTCACCTCAGATCTGGGATTTCCTGGAGAAATTCTTTTGGAGAGATTTAGAAAAAAAGTGGACCAGTGCAGTGCTTTCTCCCATTCTGTCACTCAACGTACCAAGCCCAATAGGGAAATGCACTTGGGAGGTGAATAGGTCAGTTAAGCAATGCTCAAGACCTCCTAGATCAATGCTCAGAGGCTGTGGTCCGTGTAGCACAATCTCAACATCAAACAATCTTCCAGCACTTCTGCCCAGACTCTGCATCATTACTTGTTTTTCGAAGGCTGTGGCATCCGATTTAATTTATGAAGCTGGGGACTTGTATGGCGTCCACCCATAAGGAAAGAACATTAAAAATCATCTTGAAATGGGAAATTTACAAGTTTAAAAATCAATCAGGGATGGGAAAATTTAGAAATTATGGTAAGATGTGAAAGTTTACCAATTTACCACTTAAAAGTCTAGAAAATAGGTAAAGAAAGAATTTTTATACTGTGAAGAAAAACAGTGATAAATTTGGTAGGTTATTATATATTTGTTAAATGTATTTGTATTTATTATTATGAATATTTTAGATAAATAACTGTTCAAATTAGGAATATATTTTAAAGGTAAGTTTTGAAAGATATAGAAGTTTTGTTTGATTTTTAATTTAAAATAAATTTAGAAAATAATAAATAAAAATATTGTTTTTATTTAAAAATAAATAATAAGATGTGTATTGTCGAATTTTTTTCGAATTTAATATTTTTAATTCGAATTTTTAACGTATCGAATCGAATTCGAATCCGAATCCGAATTCGAACTTGGTAACTATGGTCTGCTCTACCTGCCATTCGTGCCCCTGGTGTTAAAGCTTTCAATGTATTTATGAACTTGTTATAGGAATTTATCAACGTGTTTGTGTTATAATGGTTCTTTTTTTCGGATGTCGAATCCATTTACGTGTCCACAATTATATAGTCAATTTCAATAAAAAAATCAAAATGTAGAAACAACAACTTTTTATTCATTGCTATTTTATTTAAATCGAGTCTGAACTTATTTGATAAAACTTGCTACCATGCATCAATATTCCAGTGCAATTTCATTTAAATGTAGTACGAAATTGATGCGGACAATTTAGAGGTATGATAGTATTGGTTCTGTTATTAATTCATAAAACCTTTCTGTGGAACTACCTTCCCCAGCTTCACTTTGGAAGTCCACAAAGTCTTCCGAGAAATTTTGTAATAGCAGTTGAACTCCGAATTTTGTATCGCTATTATCAAGTTTACATGTATGGTCGTTAAAAGCTTGACATATGAGGCAGGGATTTCTTAAAGAGAGGTCATTTTTTGTTTCAAAATAGCCTCTTCCTCAGCAAACTCTTCTATATGGCAAGTTGTTAAAAACTCCCAGAAGCTTTTCCTACCACAGTGAATGGGAAAATTCTTCAAGCTTGCCTTTCATTTAAAAGTCCACAGCTTGCATTTTAACATGATCTTTGGTTAAAGTAAATTCATCAAGGTGGTGCTAAGGTAGACATCTCTCCATTTTATGTAAATAATGTGCTGGAGTGTATATCCCAGAGCGAACCAATGCATGTAATTATGAATGATAAGAGTATAAGCAGGTGGAGAAATTTGGTCAGGCGGTTGTGGGATAACATGAATAGTTTGATGGAAAGCTCGAATAGTATCTTCGATTTCTACGAATTTTTCAGAGCGCTTATCTAGATTTGATCGGGGCAAGGGCGAATTTTGTAGGACAAGACTAATGCCAAGTTATTCGGCAAGATTCCAAATGAGCTTTCTGAATGGATGAAGATATTGGGAAGAAAATCGAAGGGTTGTTCCTGAACTTCGTTAGCTCGTGTCTCTGAGGAAGAACTAATTAAGTGTGCACGTTTTGCATTGTTTTGAACTTTAAAACATTAACTATCAGATTTTTATCTTTCTCGTCTTCTCCGCCGTCATCTTCTAAATTATGAAAGTTTTCATAGTCGTCCATTCTTTTTCCTCTTTCTAATTTTTTTTTCGTCTAGAGTTTCAAATTTCTTGTATATATGAAAAATACTCTTATAATTTTCAACTTTTTTTTTTGAATTTTAAAGCCAAATAAGTTGCAGATATTTTTTATTTTTATTTTTTATTTTATTTTTTTTTTCAAAAGGTGGAAAAACCTATCAAACTCAGTTTGTCAAACCAACAGTGAGGACAGCCATCTCTGGCTGCTATCCGCGAATGTCAGTTGACACATCACTGTTATCAAGGAAAACCACGCCACCTGAAATAACCCGCTGGTGGTCCGTAAGGGAGCAGGCTTTCACTCCTGCCAGATGCCTCTGGGTCTTGGGCCGTTAACCTGTTTCCTTACGTCCGAAGAAGATGAGCTCTTAGCCAAGCAGAAGCAGTTTTAGGGCATACTCCAGGCCCTAAGTTGCAGATATTAAATACAAATATGTTTTTAATTTTACTTCAAAAATTCAGAAAAAAATGATGACGGTGTCTTTCTAAAGTCCGCCGAAGGGCAAAAGCTAAATATTTTTATAATTTATTTTGAAAAATTAGAAAAATATAACGTTGTGATAATAATTATAAATACATTCAAATTAATTTATTTATAAATAATTATGTTTATAAGTGTGTTTATTTTCGAATAAATTTTTAAAAATTTAATTTAATTTTCAGGAATTATTAAGTGGAAGATGGGATTTAACCTTCACAACTATTTTTAATAAGAGTCAAAATCAAACGCAGAGATTTATCTCAAAAATAGTTGTCTTTTTTGCCATTTTAATTAAAATAAAATGTAACATGAAAACCATTGATGAATTTTGGGGCATTTGTATTGATGTGTCATGTTATTGGCTCCTTGTGTTGTAACAAAGATATTTAAAGGTTGGAAGTATCTATCATAAAGTGAGGGTGAATCTTTGTCATTAATAACATGGTTAAATATTTTTAAAATCTATATATGTTTAAGTCATATACTAGCACAATCACATAAATTAAATGATTTATAAGCTTAGACATTTAAATTAAATAGTTGGTAAACACAGATAGACATCAATTCATTATAAGTATCAAAACACTTATTTTATAATACATCTCACATTATCAAAATTAGAAAAGTTAACTAGATTATAATTTGATTTTAAATTATTATTATAAATATGAATTATATAAAGAGTTAATATATAAGGTAAACACATATATATTAAAAAAATGTAAAAAAATCCTTAACTGTGGAGATTCACCCCACTTTACCGTCGCTACTTTTAACTTAGGCTTATATAATGACACATCAATACAACATGCCAAAAAATTCTCAACACATTTTATATTCTTTTAATTAATAAATTTAATTCAAAGAGAAAAAATGCCATAACTACTTTTGAAATAAATCTCAACCTTTGATTTTTGAATACTACTAAGACTATTCTAGAATATTTCATGGACGTTAAATCCCTACTATCCACCTAATAATTATTGATAAGTAAATTAAAATTGTGTAAGTCACTTTCCTATTCCAAAATAGACATGCCTATAGGCATAATTATTAGGTGGATGGTGGGATATAACCTTGAAAGAATATTCTAGAATATTTTTAGTAACATGCACAAATGAAATGTTGATATTTATCTCAAGTGTATTTTTTTAATTGAATTGATTAATTAAAATAATGTAATATGAACGAGCCTTATATGAAGTGAGTTATAGTTTTTTTTAGGCATATGGTAATAAGCTATAGTATTGGCACATGATATTGTAATAAAACCTATTTAACCTCTTTACAAATAAAAAAAAATCATAGTAGAACTAGGTTAAATCTCTATGGTTAAGAATTTTAGTTAGTTTTTTTTTTTAATTTAACAATGTAAATTACATCATGTGTTTCATATCATCATTTACTAACCATTTAATTTATATAAATATTCCGGTTTATTAAAATTAAACTATTTTTTACTCAATTTCTTTTATATAAAGTTATTTAAAAAATAAATGAATAAATTTTTTATTAAAGATGAAATTCTGTGTTAATTTATTACTTTTTCCAAACTTAGGCCATACAAATCGTACATGTAAATGCGCCAAAACCATAATCAAGGTTTCCATTCGACGAGCAACAAATCGGGAAAAAAATGAATGAGAAATACTTAATTTATTCATTATTGAATTTATCTCTTGAAAATAAATTAATATTAATATTTCAATAATGTTAATAATAAATTATAATTGGTTATTTTTCAATTTAATAATTTAATTTCAGTTTTTGATAACTAAATATTTTAAAAATAATATATTATTAATATCAATAATGTTAATAATAATTTTGATTTTATTATTATCATTACTTACGCATATTCTTTAAAGAGCATATGATACATATTCTTCAAACAACATATTATTATTTAAGAAGGATACTTCGCCTTAAATGGGATTTTGAGTACGTTTTTTAAGGGGTGCTTTGATACTAAATATCAGAGATTTCTCACAGCTATAACATAATTTTCTTATAAGATTTCTTTATATGTAGAGAAGGAGTTCAGTTTCCCGGAGACAGCTTGACAAACTGAGAAGTCTTTACCGTCATTGACACCATGGACACTGAAAGCTCCATTGAGAGAGAAGACGACTGTACCGAACGGAGGAGAACAATGAAGAAGGAAAATCACAGCCATGCCATGCCACGTCAATGTGACGATGATGTGAATGAGGATTGAGAGGGTCTATCGGATTGGAAGTTTATTGAGAACCAGGAAATTGACAAAATTGTTTGAAAAGCGGTAGCATTATCAGCATCACTAGTTTTGCAATTAAAATACACTCATGCAAAAGCGGTAGCACTCTCAGCATTACTTTTGGAATTGAGATACACTGATGATAGCTTACAGGTTAGCACAAGTAAAAAAAGCTTGTACTCATCTTCGAGTGAGTACAAGTGGAAAGTCTCTAGGTCAGTTTGAAACCTTTTGCCCTTTTGTTGGCTGCTGCATGCTCCATAATTGATTAACCTCTATGTAATGTACGGAAAGATATAATTTTAACTGGCATGTGAAATGTGAGGATTTGATGTCATTTTGGCTGAAAAATAAGAAAATTATATTATTTTAGATCGAAATCATGAACTCAAAGTATATATATATAGGTTTTCTCTTTTTATTTAAGATATTTGAAAACTATATTAAATGTGTATATTTATATGAAGGTCTTAGATTTGGGAGATTTAGTAGTGTACATGGTTATTTGAATGTATGTAAATCATATATTTTTTTAAAGTTTTATCATGTTTATCTTCTCAGCTCATTAGGGGAGAGGGTAGCATAAGATTTGAACCCAAACTTCTGGTTCAGTAAAACTTTATTTCCATGATCACTACCGTTTGAGTTACCCAAACAAAAATCATTTTTTAATATTATATTTATTTTGATAACTTAAGAATAATAAATAAATATATTCCTGAAAGTGTTTTGTAGCCAATCATACTGTGATAGCTACATGGTCAAAGATGTTGTTTCTACCTCACTAAATGCAATTTATAAGATGCATGAAAGTCCTCTGGATAACTTATTATTTTGCAATTTATAAGATTCATGAAAGTCATTTGAATAACTTATTATTTTTCAATTTATAAGATGCATGAAAGTCTTCTGAAAAAATTATTATCATTATTACTTTTCCAATCTGGCTCTTCTCTAATGACATTTTATGTCCAAGTTCTAAAGGTAATTGTTGTGATCTTTCCTATATAGGAGCAAGAGAAACAAGTGAGTGAAGTTCTAACTTGTTTTTTTGAATATGGGGCACAAAGTGGACTTGAGTGAAGTTCAAGCATTGTTTCTTTGAATATGGGGCACAAAGTAGACCTTACCATCCTCTTTTGGCAACATTATTTAATGTGATAAGTTTGTTTGATAAAGCTAAACATAAGGTTATTTTGTGTTTAGTATGGTTTTTATGCGGGTTTCGTTTTCCAATTTGGATTTTCACCTAAATTGGTGGACAAGGCTTAATTTTAAGAGAATATTCTTCTAATAGATGATATAAAAAATAGTTGAAAACTAAAATAACATATTTAAATAAAAAATAAATTTTTTGATCACTGATTAAACACACACCAGGTCTTTACATAAATAGTGAATACATATCACGCAGTTTAGTTATATAATATCTTCACATTTGTTTAATTTCACACTGTGCGTTTAAACCGTCACAATGACTTCCTCGCATGTTAAGTCGATATGATTCAAACACTTTTTATCGTGTTAGCACTTAGTAATTTTCTAAGGTTCCAGAAGGATATCACCAAGGTATCCACAAACCAACTTTGGAAGCTAGGATCTAGCCCTGCCAGTTTCAGAGAGGGCTCTCTCTGTAAGATTTAACTTTGTTGGATTAAATATTAGGATAGTTACGAAGTTTGGAGTTTGATTTGTATTTGAATGGTTGGTTAATAACTTAGATTTCCATTGGGCTATGGAGCCTGTTACATAAAATGCAGATTGACAACAGTATCTACAGATAGATCTCACAATGCAGAGTAGCCAAACCGAATGGATTCTTTAAAGTCTGTGAAATGGAGAAGAAGAATAATTTAAGGTTCACTTTAAAATATAGAGCATTGTTACCTAAATTCTATATTCAAAGATAAGAAGACAACATAGAAATTATTCGTAGCTGGGTGCAGAGTGTAGATTTCAACAAATTCTACCCTTTATTTATCTATTGAATAATTTAGATTTGGAAAAAAACTATGTGCTATAAATGGAGAAGTGTAAACACATAAAACAAATAGATGTACTTCACCAACAACTTGACACGTGAATCTTGTGAAAAAGATTCTGTATTACTTTAGAAAATTTGCTGATGCTTCGAAAAAAAATATACAATAGTGTTTCTTCGTACAAAAACCAACCTCTACTACTTCAACAATTGATGTATTTATAGCTAATTTATAAAAAATATCCTATCAAGATGATGAGGATGTATCTACAAAATGATAGGATTGAATTAAGATAACTTATTACAATGAAATGAGGAAAATTGAACTATCTGAAGTGGTGGCACTGAAATGAAGGAACAAATGGGTGTCTACTGCTGAAAAAATGGATGTGATGTAAAATTGAGTTGTGCTACTAAATTGCTTTTTACCCTAGTAATTCAGAGAGTTTATCCCATCACTACTCGCTTGGGATATTCATCTTCATTAATTTTTTGTACACTTCATCAACTTCAATATACCTGGAAAACGACAGTCGGGTGATGAACAAATTTGGAACTGCGTACTTGATGTCAAGAACAAACGATAGTGCTTTCAGGAACACCCTTCCTGCCATGCTGAGTCTTTCATCTGTAACTTTCGAGTTGTCTCTCCCCTTGTTCATAATATGTGCAATGTAATCTGGCCACATATTGAGCTTGTCATTAATAAGTGACAGGTTTGGATGTCCTTTCTCGTAAAGAGGTTCCATCTTGGCAAAGAACCTCTGTATGCCTATGTTCATGTCTTTCCCCTTCTCTTCAAGCTATCTCATCAGGTTCATTTTAGTCAACACTTTCCTGACTTCCAGAATTGTTTCAGTCCTGTCTTCAATTTCTAATTCTTCCAATTCTTAACTATTCTTCAAATTTATAAATTTAATCATCTCAGTGACTTCATTTGGTTTATCTACTAGTTGACCTTTCAAAAAGTTCCTTCTATTCAAAAATAATTTGGATTGAAGGCCAAATTTCTCCCATGTCTTCATTAATTGTTTTCCATATATTTTTTTTTCACCCATGCCAATGTTTTTCCCTTGGAACAATCTTCTTCCATTTTCTGCACTCTTAGAGACAATGTATGGGTCGTCTGTGTTTCTGTTAAATAAGCATTCTCAGACTTTAGACTCTACTCCTGTAAAACCTTTATCTCTAGCTTTAATTTCTTTAGCTCTTCTTCCTATATAGTCATATTTTGCATAGACTGAGCTAATTTCATTGAGTCATCCACAAATGATGTGGGAAGCACTGTTGAGGATGATGTTTCTACTGTAGTAGTTGTTGTAGGGACACCTGTTTGTAGCAAAGATGCAATTGGAACTGCATCAAGAGGAACAATGGCAAGCTGTGAATTTTGATCCTTCTCCTTTATTAGCTTATCCACTTCTGCTTCCATTACTTTAATTTGGGTACCTTGTTCAACTAGAAGGTTTAGCATCTCTTCCTTTTGCAGCATTGTCTCTCTAAGTTCTTTAGTCGAGGGGTATTCTATTGCTAGCAGCTTCAATCATTTTTTTAATGCTGCAATATCAACATTCTTCTTTCTAATTATTTCTTCTATAGATTTTGCATTTTCTAGATCAAGACATGCTTTGACTACCATTTCCTCCAAGTATTTGATTCGGGTATCTTTGGCCAATGAGGAGACTTTCTCCAATTTGAGTTAAGACTGCACATTATTTAGAGTAAGCTATAGTTTTGAGGTAGTGATGGCAGTTTGAGTGAAAGTTTAATATACCATCTCTCCTATCGGCCTGTGCATATCTATTGTATCCAAAGGATGGACATCCTTTGCGTCAAATTCAAAAGTGGTATGTTTGAAATCTATTGTTGACTTTGGTTGGGGGACATGGGCTTGCAAGAATGCCATATGCATTCTTCCCTTCTCTGTATCATATGCTAAGATGAGTCTATGATGAATGGAGGAGGATTGTTTTTTGAACTGAGCTGATATGTTTTCATGAATGGCCTCATTCCATTGCTTGATTTTCTTATATCTCTGAAAAATATTCAACTATCTCTACTTTGTAGAAGTTTCAGGTGTTTGTGGGACAATATCTGGAATATCTTTTGCAACTGAGGAATATGATGGAGATTCTATAGTTCCAATGTCCAACATGAAAGTCTTCAAACCTGAGAGCACAATATTGCTTTGTGTGTCCTCCACTGATGGAAATTCTATCTTTGAACCAAAGCATGATTTGAGCTTCTTAGTGTATACTTTAAATTCCTTGGCTGAGACTTCGGTGACTGGAGAATCATCCTCTCTTATTCTATTTTCTATTTTCTCTTTGGGTATTGGAGTCTTTGAAGCTGTACTTGAAATTACCTGCTCCTCGTCCTCATGCAATGTTTTTTCCACCCAGGTGTGATGTTCCATATATTTTTCAATCTCAGGCCTCTGAGTGTGCACATACGGTGTAGTTTTTTTCTCTACTCTCAACTTGGAAATTACCCCAAAGGGGTCATAAGACCAAGTGAAGCTGAGAGGAAAGTTCATTTGTTTCAGTAGGAGGTCTACCTCCTCTCTTGTTGCAAATAAATGGTCCAACTTATGTCTTAATCCTGAACTGGGATTTATTCTTGGTTGCCACAAAATGAATATTGTCAGAATGAATTATCTGCTTGATATATTCCAAGGAAAATATCCTCATGGGCACATATTTGGGAAGTTTGTATGGTGGCAACTGCATACCATACAATCTAATATCTGTGAATGATTGGTAAAGATACCAATCCCCTGTTTTAACCTGTTCACTAAGTTGCAGAACCTTCTAAATTTCTTCACTGATCCTTGGAACCTGCTGGCCACTTAACACACAAGTGGTTGGATATACAAATTGATCTATAAACTATGAAAATTTGTACTCTTGTGATTGTTTTCTGACTAAGGAAGTCCAGAAAACAATTGACTGTGGCTCTCCTTGCTGATCTAATTTCTGCACTGAGAATGGAAACTTATCTGCTTGGAAAAATAGAAACATATACATAAGAATGGATGAATATCTAAACATTCCTTCAGTTAAAAACTGAAGGAATTGTTCATGAATTATATTTGATAAGAAGTGACCATAGTCAAAGGTGACTGATGGTCCTTCTTCTAAAGAAAGGGTGGATAGAAATCCTATAATAGGTTCATCTACCCATTCATCTGAATAGTAACCAAGAATGGAAAAAAAAACCAGGAATAATCTTTCTTGTCCTTTGAGGGAACATACAAGAGGGATATGGGGGGCTTTTCTTAGGGATTTGTGAGTCTTCAGGGAGGAATATTTCAAAGATGGCTGCTTTCTTGGGGAAATTTAACTTATGGTATATTTATTAGAGAGCTTCAATGGAGAAAGGGGAGAGGGAATCATAGTGGGGAACCTACAACATTTGATTAATCTTTTCAGTTTTGATGGTGAAGAGAATTTCAACATTTGGGGAGATAATTGCCCTCTTTCTTGCAAGGTAAGAGGCTTGGCATCTCAGGAAAAATTTAGGAAAATGATAGGATTGGGGAATAAAAAACAGAGGGAGTCTGGATTTCCAAAGGTGTATCTCGTCAGATTGGTCCAGGAAGTTATCTTGGAAATAGCACCGCAATTCAAACAAGTCGAATTCGCACTGTCTTTAAGTGATTTTATAATCTCGGTCTATAAGTGGGATATGGTCTAGATCAATAGGGGGATTGAGCATTGGATTGATCACAGGAGAATATTTAGGTGCCATGGTGGTTGTAAGATGGAGAATCAAAGATTGTAACAGTAGGAAGGTGTGCATCCAATAGTTTGCGGGAATTCAGGGTGGCAGACCTCTGGCGATCAATGAATGATAGGTACTAGGAATGTTGTGGAAATAATTACAACACAAAGAGGCAAGAATTCTATTGAACAAGCAATGTAAGGAAAGTGTTATCGAAGTGGGAAATTTCAAATTTATTTAAATTGAAATTGCCTTAACCGATGGATTAACAGTCTATTTAGGGAATTTATTCCTATAATGTCGCGGGTAAATGGATATGAGATTAATGGAGATTGAAACAGTTTTAGACATGGTAGCTGGGGATTGGGGCATGAGTGGAGTGGGACCATTGGCGGGAGTTATGGGATGTAGGGTGAGGTGGTGCGATGGGAGTGGAAGCTACAATGGTACGTGGAGGAAACCATTGGTAGGAAGGCAAGTTAGGCAGGAAGGCGATATTGATTTTAGAGGGGTGGTGCAGTGGTATCTAATTTATGGAGGGGGGATGTGAACTCACTTGGTGGTACCACGTCAAGGGGTGGTAAACTGCTTTTCGGACCCCCTGTCGTTAAACCTTTTTTTTTCAAGGGGGTGCAAAAAATTTTGTGGGCTGTCTGATGTTGGCGGTGAGTAATCGGGTGTTGGTGAAGTCCAGGGGGATTTAACACGTGAGGGCTTGCCAAATGTTTCGGTGCATAAAAGATAACCCAAAATGCAAACTTTGGATAATGGAAATACTTCGGACATATTACATAAACTCCTCATTTGCCTATTCTAATGTTATTGAAAAGCAAATGTGGGTGCATTTGGGCATGCAAACCCCTTAAATTTTAATTGTCAAAGACAAAGGCTATTTATTTCAAACATTAGACTAATCGAATCAACTAAATTAATTGAGATTAAACAGTTGGATTAACATTATTCACCTATTTCTACCTATCTAGTCTTAACCAAGATTATATTTTTTGGTTAAGTTATTCATTCTAAACTAATTGACATAAATTGAAAACAACTTGAGCATGATTAAACTGTATGTCTCAAGCAGAGAGCGATTGTGGCATTTCGAACATGCTACACACAATTTCATCTATTTATTTTTTACAAAGCCTGAAGGCTAGTAGTGGCACTTAAGCTAGCATCACTTTCAGTTTTATTCATTTTTTTGTGGGTTTCATTTATCATTTCTTTTATTTTTCTTTTCTTCTATTTTTCTATTTATACCCTCGTTTCATTTTTTATTTTCATTTTTCTATTTTTTTTTTTTTAATCATTTGTAGAAAGCTATATTATTTACAATCTGAAATATGGAAAGAAAATACTCAATGATCATTGATCCTATAAATTATAAGACCCTAACAGTGGCTCTAGCTGGGGATGGCACTTCCTGGTTAAGTGTCAAGAACATCGTAGACCAATAGACTTGAGTCCTTATCTTTAGTGTTTACAACATTTGATTCTTTTTGTTTTCTATGGTTATGGTGGCAAAATGTTTCAAAGCTCAGGGCCTTCTACACAGGCTTCAACTTTGAGATATAAGCTACCCACTCATGACTGTACAAAATTAAATAATATCAACAATGATTGTGATAAAACACTTTCTTAGTCATGAAAAACATAATGTTTGAGCATCCTACGATTGACAGGTCCTCCAGGTATTTCTGTCCCATCTGTGTTCTTCAGGAAAAAGGCACTGTTACCTCAGTAAGAATCAATAATGTAAGGTCCCATCCACAAGTTTCCAAACTTTAACATGCTTTCCTTTTTCTTCCTTTCTAGAATCCCATTTCAAAACATGATTACCAATTTTAAAACTGTCAGTTTTTGTCATTCGTCAAATGTTTTCTTGACGTTGTCTTGGATCAATTGAGTTTTATTGAGAATTTCTTCTATAGTCTGATGAAAATGGATGGTCTGATTTATTCTCCTCTGTAAATAATTTTGTTCCACCTCCAACTCTTGAATCGTCTTTAAAATAGGAATTCTCAATGAAGTTGGAAAAACAACATCTATCCCATAAACTAGCTAATATGGAGACATGCCTATTGGCTTTTTGGCAGTAAGTTGGTCTGCCCACAATGCATTAACAAGCTTGATGAGTCATGGTTTTCTATTGTCCTACAACAACTTTTTGATGATGTTAACCAAGCTATTATTGGTGGATTCTTCCAATCCATTTCCTTGAGGGTAATAAGCTATGGAATGTCCCAATTTTATCTTATATTTGTTGTAGAAACATATCATTCTTTTTTACCTGAAAGCTGGAGCATTTTCAGTAATAATCTTCCTAAGGCGACCTAATCTAGCAAGAATATTATTTTCGAGGAAGTTAATGATCATTAAATCATAAGCTTGTCTGGTAGGTATGGCTTCTATCCATTTTGTAAAGTAATCAGTCGCTATCAGGATCCACTTATGTTGGGCAGATGAGGATGGGTGGATTTCTCATATGAAGTCAAGGCCCCATTATTGGAAAGGAGTTTCAGCAGATATATGCCTCAAGGGTAAAAGAAAAATCTTCTTCTTACCTTCAAATATTTGACATTTGTGGCACGAAGTAACTTTCTTTTGGATATCAAGAAATAGGGTGGGCCACTAAAAACCTACCCTTAGAATCTTATTTGCAGTAATTTTCCAATATAGGTGTCCATTGCAGTCTCCTTCATGGAACTGTTGCATGAATTTATCTGCTTCATTTTCCAATAAACAGTTTAGTAAAACACCACCAGTATCTTTCCAGTACAGATTTTCATTCAAAATACAAAACTTAACGGATTTAATTTTAATAAATCTAGCCTTTGTTTTAGTTAAACTAGGAGGAGCTTGTAAATTAGGTAACACATAAATGATGTCTGCATACCAGGGAGAGGTAGCGAAATCTTCTGCTACCATTGGAGTCGCCAGCTCATCTAGTTCATTAAATATTGCCAGAAAATTTATATCTAAAGCATGCAAGTTAGATTCTGCCATTAATTTTTCTAACCCTTGACCTTTGATGAATTTAGTGGGTTGGATTTCAGTATCATATTCTAGTATAACAACAATGCACTTACCCATTTTCCCATCTGGATTGTTTTGAGTCAGTATATCTTTAGCTACTACACTTGGAACAAAAGCAATGATGTGTGAATGGAGAATATACACTCTAAAGTCTTTTAGGCCTTTACCAGGGAAGAAGATTTATTTTCCATATTTTCATTCTTCAAGGCTACACCTCTTAGTTCTTTGTTGAAGAATGGGTTTTTCATGACTCTCATCGTTCTTTTGTAGGATAACTGCAACAATGGTGTGTTCTGAAGCAAATGAAAAAATTAGGAAACCTCTAGTAAAATCTAGACTAATTAACACACGTGCCTGAGTTAAAGCTTGCTTTACACTGTTAAATGATTGTCTAGCTTCCATGTTCCATTTCCTCTCAGTGTCCTTCTTTAGCATATTGGTAATATTCTTTAAAAGTTCAACAAAAGTATGAATGAATGTCCTTAGAAAGTTTATCTGTCCAATAAAATATTGACATTGTTTGAAATTCAGGGGGGGGATTAATTTACAGTATAACTTCGATTCTAATGGTATCTACCTTGATTCTTTCTTTTGAAATTATGTGTCCCAAAAATTTTCCTTCTTGCAAACCGAATAATGTTTTCTTAAGATTGAGGGAAATGCCAAATCTTCAACATTTTTTAAAAACTCTTCTGATGTGATTTAAGTGTTCCTCATTTGTTTTCGAAAAATAGTGATGTCATCGAGATATATAACTATGAAATTACCCATTTCATTAGAAAAAGTAAAATCCATGACCCTCGAAATGTTGCTCCAGCATTCATTAGACCGGAGGGATTTTCACATACGTGAAAGTGCCCTAAGGTGTAGTAAACATTGTTTTCTCTTGATCATTTAGGTGTACTAACACCTAGTTATAACCAGAAAATCCATCCAACAAGGAAATCATGCTAGATCCAACTACCTTATGTAACATGAGGTCCATCTTAGGTAGAGGGTAATTGTCTTTTAGAGAGTCTTTATTTAAATTTCAGAAAATAATGCAGAGTCTGATTTAACCAGTCTTTTTCCAAGTGAAAACCAAATTGGACACCCATTTGGAATATCTGAGAGTTACCATCATTTTGGCATCATACTTTCTCTTTACGTCTTTTTCAACCAGAGGCATAAGCGTTGGATTAATCCTCCTTAATTTTTGTTTAAAGTGTTTATGATCTTCCTTCAATGGGATTTTATGTTGTATGATACTTGTGTCATAGGATTTTAGGTCCTCATAACTACAGGTAAAAACATCAATGTATTCTTTGAGCAATTTAATGTAGTTCAATGTTTTAGCTAGAGGTAAGGATTTAAACAGTTTGATGATTTTTGGTTGAAGTTCAGTCCCAATGTTATGTTCCTCAACACCAGCTCCAATGGGTTCAATTTTGGGCTTCTTTGCCACATCATTTAAATCAAATAGATCTTCTAAAGGAACAAGCCCTCTAGGTAGGATTATATCTTTTAGTTGTAAAATATATGTTTCTTGTTTTTCTTAATTTATTTCATGCAATTCTAATTTATTTACACTAGTAAGTACAATATCTTCTATATCAAATTCTACATCTATATTAGTATCTTCAAATTCATCTTTAGACTGCAAAAGTTTTTAATATGAGCATCATCTCCAAAAACTTTCCAGTATCTAATGTTATCAGGTACAGTAGGTTTATTCTTCACTTCAAATGTATATGGATGAGTAGGACAAAATGGTAATTTACAAGTACTTGCCGAAGTAGCAAGACCATCAGGTAGTATATTTTGATCTCTTGATCCTGTAGACAAACTATATTCAGGGAAAGAATCAAGAAATTCTAACACAACATTTATATAGGCTCTCATCCTAGGATGTTTTGTAGAGTATTCTTCTTTTATTTGTTTTATCACTAACTCAGAATCTCCATGAATGGCAATTCATTTAGTACCAAGTTTCTTCAAGAGTTGTAAACCTAAGAGTAAGGATTTGTACTTTGCAGCATTATTGGAACACTGAAAAATTAATTTGTAGGAGTGACCTTCCAAGTGACAAGTATATGAATTAGAAACCCATACATGAGCACCAGCCCCTTATTTACTCACTGATCCATCAAAACCCAAGTTCCACAAGACTTCATTTGAATTATCCTAGTCAGTAATTAATGTTTGACCATCAGCATTGAGACAAAAACCAGTACTATGGTTTTGAATTTGTTCTTGTGTGCTTAAATCATTGTAAATAATAAAAGAGTCTGAATCAAAATGAACAAAATATATACAATAATTGTTAGGCCTATCCTGAGTGGTGACCATGAATTTCATGAGTTTTTCTCTATAGAGTATTCTGTTCTGACTGAAGACAGGGATTGTTGCATAATACATATCCATGTGTAAAGTTCCTTGGAGTTTGGCTCCCCATGAACGGGAAAGCAACATTCCATATTTGGGTGGGATATCAGAAACAACTATATCCATAAGTACACTTTTGGTAGGGATTTGGACTAAATTTACACATTAATATTTTATAAGTCCAAGGCACTTATCTTGACTAGAATCAAATGAATATAGGTCTTTATACCTTCTGGTAATATCTAACCCCAACTTCTCCATAATTACTTTCGGCATAAGATTGTGGGAAGCCCCTAAATCAAGCATAACATTGTGTAATATTTTTTCATGAATAGTTAGACTAACATAAAAGGGAGGAACATCTCCCTCTTGAAGTTTTCCATCAACTTCTGGGCCAAATAGTAATTCAGGTTGATCATATGATACATTAATTGTATCAGTGCCTTCTCCTATGCTCAATTCTTTCATTACCTAGGATCTATAAGGAGTTTTACTCATCAATTCTGTCAAAGGAATATGGATTTTGAGTTTTGCCAATTCGTTTTCTATATTAAATGATGTCTGTGTTTTATTTGAATTGATAGCTTCTAGTTTATTAGCCACATCTCTTTGGGGTATATCCCTTGGTTGGCTGGTAGAGGGATCATTTGTTTGAATTGTTCTGGACATGGTGTGAGGTTTTTTCCAGATTTTAACATCAAGCTTCTTTCTAGTAAGAATCTCAACATTCTTTTTGGCAAGTGTTTCAGCTGGTTTCTTTGGAAGAGACTCAGGTACTTTTCTACTCCTGAGGTTGTATTGTTTATGATTCTTTCTAGTAAGAATCTCAAATCCTTTCTTGTAACCCTATGTTTCTTCAGGCTCTATTTCATTTTGGGACAATAGGAAAAGGTATTGATCTCCCTTAGTAAGAAAAATATAGTCATTATCATTTACTCCTAATATATTTATTTGAGTATTCTCTGTATCATCAGCTACTTCAGCCTCCTCATATGTATAATTTTCTTGGAAAGGAGGTATTACCTGCTACTCTGGACCCCTTTGATCTCTTTGTTTATTCAAGGATTGATTTCTTCGATAGTTTGGATTTCTTATTTGCCTAGTTTGATTTTCTCTTTGAGGATTCTTATTAGATATATTGATTTTTTCAATAATTTTCTCTATTGTTCTCATTAGACTGTCTAATTAATAATCATCAGAAACATAATATGAAGGTTCCTCTTTTATCGTTACTCTTTTTCAGCCATTAACTTAGCTTTCTTGGTTAATAAATTAGCCTCTAATTTAAGTGTGTTTTCTTGGATCTCTTGTAAGGTGGAGAGATCTCAATATCTCAGTTGATATGCCATATCAACATCGAATCCTTCTGAGAAATCTATTAGGGCCAGGCCTGGGGGTGGTTTAATGGCAATGGGAATTGCATTATAAACCCTATTAAATCTGTCACAATACTCTTGTACAATTTCAATGGGACCTCACTTAACGTTTCTATAATCATTAAGGATCTGGAGAGGAATATTTTTAATTTCCCACCTAGTTAGGAAAGATTGCTGAAAACAACAAGGTTAGTTATACTACTTGTTGCTAGGTCTTTAAACCAATTTCTGACTTCTCCACCTAGTCTCTTCGCAAAAAGCCTCAGTTTTACATCATTCTCATCTACTTCGTGAAGATCGAAGAAGTCATTCATCTTGTCAATGTGATGTTGTGTAGTCACAGGAATAGTACCATCAAAATGGGGTACCCTAGTCTGATAGTCTTGGGGCATATCATGCAGTTGTGTAGGTAGAACCAAAGGTGCATAGCAAGGAGCCATGATATTTGGTCTTAAGGGAGGAGTAGATATAGGATTTTTGGGAATTAATTGAGTGACTACTTGAGATACTACTAGATGAGTAGTTGAAATTACAGAAGAGGAAGGGCCAACTGATGTTGGATGAACCGATTGGGAGGATGAAGCAGATGCAGCAATAGTAAGAGCAGAGAGCTCAACAGACTGTTGTATGTAAGCTTGATGTACAGCCTAATCAAGGGCTGAAACAAGATCTTGCAGTTTGTCAAACTCCTGAAGGGCTTGCTGATTTGAATCAAGTTCAATAGATGGTTTTATTGGTTTTTATGGTTGAAGAATGGCTTCATCAACCATTGTCTGATCAACAGAAGATTCAGACTTAGTCCTTAAAAGACTATGCTCGAAAGGTAGGTCAAACTGAATATCGTGAATAGTATTGAGGTTCTCAGGAAGAGAATTGGCCCTTGAAAGGGGTCTATTGATTCCCCGGCTTTCAGTATTCTTTTAGGATTGTCTAGAATTTCACATGGGTCTGGATCAGGATTGGCTCGAGTATAAACTCTTTTTGGAGCCAGATTTTTTATTTTTTAAGAGTAAAACAAACTCTAATCCTTTATTTCCAATGTCTTAGTCGTTAAATTTGTTGAAATACGCATATAGAAGCTAGGGAAATAATCTTATGATGATGTAATAAAATATTATTTTAAGCCTCCCCATTATGGCCGCCAGAAGGTTATCACTTATTAATTTTCTAAGGTTGCAGAAGAAAATCACCAAGGTAAACACAGACCAGCTTTGGAAGTTGGGATCTAGCCCTGGAAAATTCAGAGAGGGATTTCTCTGTAAGATTTAACTTTGTTCGATTAAATATTAGGCTATTTATGAAGTTTGGAGTTTGATTTGTATTTGAATTCTTGGTTAATAACTCAGATTTCCATTGGGTTATGGAGTCTGTTACATAAAATACAGATGGACAACAATTTCTACAGATAGATTTCACAGGGTAGGATAGCCAAACCGAATGGATTCTTTAAATTCTATCAAATGGAGAAGAAGAACATATTTAGGGTTCTCTTTAAAATATAATAGAGAATTGTTACTTGAATTCTATATTCAAAGATCAGAAGAAAACATAGAAATTGCTCGTAGCTGGGTTCAGAGTGTAGATTTAAAAAAATTCTTCCCTTTATTTATCTATTGAGTAATTTAGATTTGGAAAACAAATATGTGCTATAAACAGAGAGGTATAAACACATAAAAAAGATAGATGTACTTCAACAACAACTTGACACACGAATTTTGTGAAAGAGCTTCTGTATTTCTTTGGAAAATATGTTGATGCTTTAGAAAAATTTATACAATAGTGTTTCTTCATACAAAAACCAACTTCTACTACATCAACAATTGAAGTATTTATAGCTAATTTACAAAAATTATCTTGTCAAGATGACGACGACGTATCTACAAAATGAGCGGACTGAATTAAGCTAAATCATTACAATGAAATGAGGAAAATTGAACTGTCTATAGTGGTGGCACCGAAATTAAGGAACAATTGGTTGTCTCATGCTGAAAAACTAGATGTGTTGTAACACTGACCTGTGCTGCTAAATTACTTTTTACTTGAGTAATTCACAGAGTTTATCCCAATGCTGATCACTTGGGATTTTCATCTTCATTAATTTCCTGTACACTTCATCAACTTCGGTATACCTGAAAATGTCGATTGAGTGATGAACAAGTTTGGAACTGTGTACTGGATGTCAACATCAAACGATAGTGCTTCCACTAACACCCTTCCTGTCATGCTGAGTCTTCTAGCTGTAACTTTCGATCTGTCTCTCGCCTTGTTCATAATCTGTGCACTGTAATCTAGCCACGTACTGAGCTTGTCATTAATAACTAACGGGTTTGGAAGTCCTTTCTTGTAAAGAGGCTCCAGCTTGGTAAAGAACCTTTGTATGCCTGTGTTCATGTTTTTCCCCTTCTCTTCAAGTTGTCTCATCAGGTTCCTTTTAGTCAACACTTTCGTGACACCCAGAATTGTTTCAGTCCTGTCTTCAATTTCTAATTCTTCCAATTCTTGACTATTCTTGGAACTTCGAAATTTAATCAGCTTAATGGTTTCATTTGTTTTATCTCCTAACTACTTTCTAACTTGCGAAATGGCTTCAGTCGACCTTTCAAAAAGTTCCTTTTGTTAAAAAATAATTTGGATTGAAGGCCAAATTTCTCCCATGTCTTCATTAATTGTTTTCCATATATTTTCTTTCACCTATGCCAATGTTTTTCCCATGGCACAGTCTTCTTCCATTTTCTACACTCTTTGGGACAATGTCTGGGTCTTCTATGTTTTTGTTAAATAAGAATTCTCAAACTTTAGACTCTACTCCTATAAAACCTTTATCTCCAGCTTTAATTTCTTTAGCTCTTCTTCTTGTATAGTCATGTTTTGCATAGACTGAGCTAATTTCACTAAGTCATCCACAACTGATGTGGGAAGCACTATTGAGGATGATGTTCCTGTTGTAGTAGTTTTTGTAGGGACACCTGTCTGTAGAAGAGATGCAAATGGAACTACATTAAGGAACAATTAAAAACTGTGAACCCCACTCCTTATCCTTTATCAGCTTATCCATTTATGTTTCCATTGCTTTAATTTGGGTACTTGTTTCAATTATAATCTTTAGCATCTCTTCCTTTTGCATCTCTGTCTCTCCAAGTTCTTTAGCCTGGGGGTCTTATGTTGCTGGTAGCTTCAATTTTTTTTTTTAATGCTGCAATATCAACATTCTTCTTTCTAATTATTTCTTCTATAGCTTTTGCATTTTCTGGATCAAGGTCTGCTTTGACTACCATTTCCTCCAAGTGTTTGATTCTAGTATCTTTGGCCAATGAGGAGACTTTCTCCAATTTGAGTTGAGACTACACATTATTTAGAGTAAGCTATAGTTTTAAGGCAGTGATGGCAGTTTGAGTGAAAGTTAAATATACCACCTCTCATATCTGCATGTGCATATCTATTTGATCCATCAGATGGACATCCTTTACCTCAAATTCAAAAGTGGTATGTTTGAAATCTGCTACTGACTTTGGTTGAGGGGCCTGAGCCTGCAAGAATGCCATATGCATCATTCCCTTCTCTGTATCATATGTTGAGATGAGTCTATGCTGAATGGAAAAGGATTTTTTTTTGAACTGAGTTGCTATGTTTTCATGAATGGCCTCATTCCTCTTCTTGATTTCCTTATATCTCTGAAAAATGTCCAATTGTCTTTTCTTTGTAGAAGTTTCATGTGTTTGAGGGAAATTAGTTGGAATATCTTTTGTAACTAAGGAAGATGATGGAGATTTTGTAGTTCCACTATCCATCTTGAAAGTCTTCAAACCTGAGAACACAATAGTGCATTGTGTGTCCTCCAGTGATGGAAATTCTATCTTAGAACTAAAGCTTGATTTGAGCTTCTTACTGCATATTTTAAATTCCTTAGCTGAGACTTTGGTGACTGGAGAATAATCCTCTCTTGTTCTCTTTTCTATTTTCTCTTTGGGTATTGGAGTCTCTGAATATTTCCTTGAAAGTACCTTCTCCTTGGCCTCCTATAATGTTCTTTCCCTTGAAGTGTGCGGATTCATATATTTTTCAATCTTAGCCCTCTGAGTGTGCACATATGTGTTACAAAATTATATATTACAGAGCAATGGAACACATAAAATATTGCAAAAATATAAATGCATAAAATAAGAGAGACACAGATATACGTGGTTCACCTAGTTTGTGCTACATCCATGGAGAAACAACCAGTCCTTCTTTTTATATTATCCAGCAAACTGAAGAGATACAACCTACAACAAATCTGTTGTAACTCCCTCTTCGCCCTCAATCTCCTCTCTCTTCCTCACTCAAAACACAGATATACATAGACACAATACAATTCCCTCATATATAGTGAGGGGTTTCATTCTAGGGAAAAAAACCCTAAATTAAACATAACTTCCACCGTCAGATCTCCGCCTAATGAACGACCCAGATTGACCAGAAATTACTATACTTTTACAAGGCAATTTTACATCTATTCTTAGCTTCGGGGGTGCTGTACCCAAAAACCCCCCTGCAGCAAATATTTTACAGGCGGCAGAACTGGGGTCCAATGCAGCGATATCTTTGAATACAGAAGATAATCAGGCTCCACACCCGACAATCTCCCACTTGGAGACTGATTATAACAACTCCACCACTGCTTCATTTGCTAGACAATGACTCCACTTTGGACCTGGTTGTTTCTCATCTTCTTCATCATACTTGAAGACCCATTGAAACTGAGCAGATTCTCAGTTTCTCCCTGGATACAACTTTTTTTAACATATCTGCAGGATTCTAGCTAGTGTGTATCTTTTCCAACTTCAACTGTCCATCTTCCAACACTGACCGTATGAAGTGATACTTGAGTTGTATATGCTTAGTCTTGGAATGAAATGCAAAGTTCTTTGCAAGATGTATGGAAGTTTGGTTGTCACTGTATAACCTGCCCAACTCCTGCTTCTTACCCAATTCATCCAGAAACCTTTGTAACCAAATCATTTCTTTACTAGCCTCTGTAGCAACAACATACTCTGCTTCTGTTGTTGAAAGTGCAACAACACTTTTGATTTTTGAAACCCAACTGACAGTTTCTCCACCTACAGTAAATACATATCTTGTATTGCTCCTCCTGTTATCTCTATCACCTGCCATATCTGCATCAACATATCCGTGTAGAGAAATGTTTGAACCACCAAAGTATAATGCGTAATTTGTCGTACCTCTCAAATACCTGAGAATCCACTTCACCGCCATCCAATGTTCTTTTCCTGGATTGTTCATGTACCTGCTTACAACTCCCACTACATGTGCAATATCAGGCCTTGTGCAGACCATTGCATACATTAAGCTTCCAACTGCTAATGCATATGGAACTTTAGACATATGAGCCATTTCTTCCTAAGTCTTGGGACACACCTCCTACTTAATTTGAAATGGCTAGCCAAAGTTATACTAACTGGTTTTGCATTCTGCATATTAAACCTTTTCAACACCTTTTCTATGTACTCACTTTGAGACAATGTTAATTTGTGATTCTTCCTGTCTCTCGTTATTCTCATAGCAAGGATTTGTTTGGCATCACCCAAATCCTTCATTGCAAACAAGTTTGCCAATTTCCTTTTGAGCACATTTATTTCCTGCATGTTAGAACCTGCAATAAGCATGTCATCTACATACAATAACAATATAATATAGCTGCCATCATTTTTCCTTTTGAGATAAACACAATGATCAGAGTGACATCTAGTATAACCTTGTTCAGACATAAACCTATCAAATTTTAGATATCACTGCCTTGGAGCTTGTTTTATGCCATACAAGCTCTTCTTCAACCTGCACACTAGTTTCTCCTTCCCTTTTACCTCATATCCTTGTGGTTGCTGCATATATATCTTTTCCTCCAAATCCCCATGGAGAAAGGTTTTTTTTACATCTAACAGTTCTGATTGAAGTCATTTTAACAATAGGAGAAAATATTTCATCAAAATCAATACCTTTCTTCTGTGCAAACCCTTTCACCACAAGTCTAGCTTTATACCTTTTCCTACCTCCATCTTCTTCCTTCAACTTGTAAACCCATTTATTCTACAATGATGTTTTACCTGCAGGTACCCTGACTAAGTCTGAAGTCTGGTTATATGCTAAGGAGTCCATCTCTTATTTCATGGCTTGCTCCCACTTCTTCCTGGTTTCTACCTGCACTACTTCTTCATAACATTCTAGTTCACCAGAATCAGTCAACAATACAAAATATAATGAAGGAGAGTATCGTTCAGGGGGTCTACTTATCCTAGTAGATATTCTAACACCAATTTCATGTGTTTGAGGTGCTTGTTGATCATTATGATTTTTAGGCACCATCACTTTTCCAAGCACTGTGTATTTTCTGTTTTCTTTTTCCTGTTTCGTTTCCTGTAGCTGATCCCTATACAAAACCTTTTCATTGAATATAACATCTTTGCTCCTAATGATTTTGTGTTTTTCATAATCATAAAAGCGATAACCAAAATTATTAACACCATATCCAATAAAGGTACATTTCTTTGACTTTTCCTCAAGCTCTGTTCTATTTTCTTTATTAATATGGACAAAGGATTCACAACCAAAAGTCTTTAAAAAAGAGTAGTTTACCTTTTTACCTGTCCATGCCTCCTCTGGAATACCACCATCCAAGGAAATTGAAGGCCCTCTGTTTATTAGATAAACAACAATATCTACAACATCTGCCCAAAATTGTAAAGGCAATCCTGCATGAAATCTCATGCGCCTTGCACGCTCCATGATCTTCCTGATCATCCTTTCTAACACACCATTTTCTTGTGGTGTTCCTAGAACTATCTTCTCTCTACGAATTCCATTCTCAGAACAGTACCTATCAAACTCTTTGCTGCAATATTCACCTCCATTGTCTGATCTAAGACACTTCAACCTTTTTCCTGTCTCATTTTCAACCAAAGATTTCCATTTCTTGAAAGTATCAAATACATCAGATTTATTTTGAATACAATAAATACAGGTTTTTATGGTTGCATCATCAATAAAAGTAACATAATAATGAGAGCCACCAAGAGATGATACCTGAGCAGGTCCCCATACATCTGTATGCACAAGCTCTAATTTTTCGCTCTTCTTTTCTTTCCCAACTCTAAGGAATCTGACTCTCTTTTGTTTTCCATAAACACAATTCTCACAGAATTTTAAATCAACATGCTTCAAACCTGGCAACAAATTTCTTGAGTGAAGAATCTGCATCCCCTTCTCACTCATGTGCCCAAGCATATGATGCCACAATGCCATATCTTCTCCTATAGAGGTTAAAGCATTAACATAATTAGAAATACCATTGCATAAATACAATGTACCAACCTTTCCTCCTTTCTCTATTACCAAGTATCCTTTAGTGACCTTCTAGGTTTTATCTGTGAAAGTAGTTATGCAACCTTCACCTCCCAACTGCCCTGTTGAAATGAGATTTTTCTTCAGATCTGGAACATGCCTTACCTCCTTCAATAGCCATTGATTTCCATTTTGCTGTTTTATGAAAATTGTACCCATTCCAACGCTTTTACAGGGTTTATCATCACACAATCAAACCTATCCAAAATCTCCTTGAACATAATCATGAAAATGTTTCTTATCAGGTGTGGCATGGAATGAGGCCCCTGAATCTACCACTCAGGCATCAATAATATTTTCTAAACAAAGAATCAAAGCATCTTGCAACACATCACCTGTTACATTTGCTTCATGATTAGTTTCTTGTTGCGCGTCTCCTTCTTTTCCCTCCCGAGACTTACAGTCTTTCTTCAGCTGTCCTTTCTTCCCAAATTTCCAGCAGACTATCCCCGATATGGACTTGGATCTACCTTTTCTTGACTTACTGTGATATCCAGGGCTCTTTCCTCTTTCCATTTTTTACCCTAGTCTCTGCAGTCAAAGCATTGCCTGATGTCTTACCGGAGCTTTCCCGTCACATTTCCTCGCTAAGGATTGCACCGACAACATCACCAAATTTTAAAGTACTAGATCCAGAGATAGAGTTACTAATGGCCATAACTAAACCATTCCAACTTTCTAGCAATGAGCACAGAAATAACAGAGCCCTAACTTCATCATCAAAAGTTACCGCTATAGAACTTAACTAACTTGTAACTGTATTAAAATCATTTAAATAATCAGCAACAGATCCACCTTCTGACATCTTCATATTAAATAAACGCTTCATAAGAAATACCTTATTTGAGGCTGAGGGGTTTTCATATAGTTTGGTCAATGCTGACATTAAACCCTCTGTTGTCATTTCCTTTGAAATATTAAATGCTACCGATGCCGCTAGGCACGACCGTATTGTTCCAAATGCCTTTCTATCGAGAATATCCCATTCTGTGTCTGTCATACTCGTCGGCTTCTTTGTCTTTTCGCTCAATGGTAGGTACAGATCTTTTTGATACAGATAATCTTCCATCTGTATCTTCCACAGCTGGTAGTTTTGGCTGTTGAATTTTTCAAACCTAAACCTACCATCTTCTGCCATTGCTCCCACTCGAAAGAGGAACCCTTCTCTCCTGCAAGTTTATCAGCCAAATAGAACTTCGGCTCTAATACCAGTTGTTAGAAAATTATATATTACAGAGCAATGGAACACATAAGAGATTGCAAAAATATAAATGCATAAAACAAGAGAGACACAAATACATGTGGTTCACCCAGTTTGGGCTATGTCCATGGAGAAACAGCCAATCCTTATTTTTATATTATCCAGCAAACTGAAGAGATACAACCTACAACAGATCTGTTGTAACTCCCTCTTCGCTCTTAATCTCCTCTCTCTTCCTCACTCAGAATACATATATACATAGACACAATACAATTCCCTCCCAAAATTAAACATAACTTTTACCGTCAGATCTCCGCCTAATGAATGGCCCAGATTGACTAGAAATTACTATACTTTTACGAGGCAATTTTACATCTATTCTTAACTTCGGGGGCGCTGCCCCCGAAACCCCCCCTGCAGCAAATATTTTACGGGTGGCGTTGCCGCCCCATTTCGAACTAGGGTCCAATGCGACGATACCTTTGAATACAGAAGATAATCAGGCTCCACACCCAACAATATGGTGTATTTTTTTCTCTACTCTCAACTTGGAAATGACCCCAAAGGGGTCATAAGACGAAGTGAAGCTGAGAGGAAAGTTCATTTGTTTCAACATGAGGTCTTCTTCCTCTCATGTTGCTCTACTGTTGCAAATAAATGGTCCAACTTATGTCTTAATCCTGAACTAGGATTTCTTCTTTACTGCCACAAAATGAATATTGTTAGAATGAATTATCTACCTCATATATTCCAAGGAAAATATCCTCGTGGGCACATATTTGAGAAGTTTGTATGGTGGAATCTCCGAACCATACACTCTAATCTCTGTCAATGATTGGTAAATATACCAATCCCCTGTTTTAACCTGTTCACTAAGCTACATAACCTTCTGAATTTCTTCACTGATCCTTGGAACCTGTTTGCCACTTAACACACAAGTGGCTGGATATACAAATTCATTTATAAACACTAAAAATTTGTACTTTTGTGATTGTTTTCTGACTAAGGAAGTCCAGAAAACAATTGACTATGGCTCTCCTTCCTGATCTAATTTCTGTACTGAGAATGGAAACTTATCTTCTTGGAAAAATAGAAACGTATACATAAGAATGGATGACTATCTAAACATTCCTTCAGTTAAAAACTAAACGAATTGTTCATGAATTATATTTGATAAGAAGTGACCATAGTTAAAGGTGATTGATGGTGCTTCCTCTGAAGAAAGGGTGGACAAAAAGCCTAGAATATGTTCATCTACCCAATCATATGAATAGTAACCAAGAATGGAAAACAAAATAGAAATAATATGTCTTTTCCTTTGAGGGAACATAGAAGAGGGATACGAGGGGTTTTTCTTAGGGTTTTGAGAGTCTTCAGGGGGGGAATATTTCAAAAATGACTGCTTTCTCAGGGAAGCTTGACTTCTTGTAGATTTCTCTGAGAGATTGAATGGAGATAGGGGAGAGGGAATCACAGTGGGGAACCTGCAACATTTGATTAATGTTGTCAACTATGATGGTGAATAGAATTTCACCATTTGGGGAGATAATTACCCTCCTGCTTACAAGGTAATAGGCTTGGCATCTCAGGAAAAATTTAGGAAAATGATAGGATTGGGGAACAGTAAACAGAGGGAGTCTGGATTGCCAAAGGTGTATCTCATCATATTGGTCAAGGAATTTATCCCAGAACCAACAATGCAATTCCAACAAGTCGATTTCACACCGTGTTTCAGTGATTTTAGAATCTTGGTTTGCAAGTGAGATATGGTCTAGATCAATAGGGGGATTGAGCATTGGATTGATCACAGGAGCCGATTTAGGTTCAATGGGGATTGTAGGATGGAGAATTAAATATTGTAATAGTAGGAAGGTGTGCGTCCAATAATCTGCAGGAATTCAGGTTGGTGGACCTCTAGCGATCGATCAATGATAGGAAGTAGGAATGTTGCGGGAAGAATTACAACAAAAAGAGGTGAGAATTCTATTTAACAGACGATGTAAAAAAAGTGTTACCGGGTGGGAAATTTCATATTTATTTCAAGTGAACTAGCCTTAGCCATTGGAGTAATGGTATGTTTATGGAATTTACTCCTATAATGGCTTAGGTAAACAGATAGGAGATTAATGGAGGCTGAAACGGTTTTAGACGTGGAAGCTATGGATTTGGGGGTGAGTGGAGCGGGACCATTGGTCGGAGTCACGGGACGTAGGGTGAAGTGGTGCGATGGGAGTGGCAGTTGCAACGAGACATGGAGGAAACCATTGCCGGGAAGGCCAGTTAGGCAGGAAGGCGATATTGCTTTCGGGGGGGAGGCGTGGTGGTATCTATTTTTTTTTGGGGCGGGATCCGAACTCACCTGGTGGCGCCACATCACGGGGCAGTAAACACTTTTGGACCCCCCGGTGGTTAAACCTTGTTACTTCGGGTGGGTTTCAAAAATGTCGTGGGCCATCGGATGTTGGTGATGAGTAATCGGGTGTTGGTGGAGTGTAGGGGGAGTTAACACATGAGGGCCCGCCAAATGTTTTGGCGCATAAAACATAACCCAAAGTGCAAACTTTGAATAATGGAAATACTTCAAACATATTACATAAAATCCTCATTTTCCTATTCTAATGCTATTTAAAAGCGACTGTGGGTATGCAAACCCCTTAATTTTTATTCTCATAGACAAAGGTTATTTATTTCAAACACTAGACTAATCTAATCAGCTAAATTAATCTAGATTAAACAGTTGGATTAACATTATTCACCTATTTCTACCTATCTAATCTTAACTAAGATTAAACTCTTTGGTTAAGTTATTCATTCTAACCTAATTGACATAAATTGAAAACAGCTTGAGCATGATTAAATTGTATGTCTGAAGCAGAGAGGGATTGTGGCATTTTGAATGAGCTGCACACAATTTCATTAATTTAATTTTTACAAAGCCTGAAGGTTAGTAGTGGCACTTAAGCGAGCATCACTTTCAGTTTTATTCATTTTTTTGTGAGATTCAATTATGATTTCTTTTTTTTCTTTTTTTTTATATTTATACCCTCTTTTCTTTCTTTTTTTAATTTTTATTTTTCTATTTTTTATTTTTTGGAAATCATTTAAAAAAACTATATTATATACAATATGAAATACTGAAAGAAAATACTCAATAATAATTGATCCTAAAACTATAAGACCCTAACATCTCGAAGAAACACTTTGAAAATATAAATTCTTCAAAAAAATCTGAGCCCCTTGAATCCCTAATTTTGAGATGGATCATATGTCGATTCTCTATAGGAGATATGTATTTAAGTAGATTCGTATGGTTCCATGCTTGGCTTTAAAATCAAATTTTTGAGTGCTTCATATGGTTCAAGTCTTTAGCTTCCTATGGTTTCAGGATTTTATTGGAGTTATGTATGGTTGTAGCTTCATATCGTTCCACATTTTTATTTTAAATGAAGTTTTCGAACGCTTGTTATGGTTAACTCTATGTTAACTATTTTACATTTTATTAATTTATATTTTGGATTTATTAATTTAGGTTTATTACTTTTTATGCCTAAAGTAATTAGGTTTTACTTTTTAAAGTAGCTTTAAGTTACGATTAGTTTATGATTTTAAAATTATTATATTTTATTATTTCAAGTTTATGGAAATAATAATTTAAATAAAATTAACCTATTAAATATAGTAAATCATTTTGGGTTAATATCTAATAAATGTAAATAGTTAAATAAAATTTAAATTTAAACTAGATTATGTCATTATATCTTCAAATAATATTATACGTATGGGGTATATCAACCACATTGCTTACTGCGGTTGTGCTAGTTACTTGTTCTATAATTAATTGGTTAATTAGAGGTCTTATTCTCTTAATCATTTTTCAATTTACTGTTTTCAAATTTTCAAATATTTTTTTTTCTCTTCCCAACTTTATTTCCATCTCTAGGTAGTCGCTAGTAATAAAATATTAGTTCTCTCCACAAAAGTAATAAAAAAACAAATTACAATATATCATAAAAAATTTAAAATTATTTGTCTAATATTTTGATTAGAAAATAGGTATATGTTCTTTGCACCGATCTACAACCTAGTATAGGGCAGATGTGTGGGATTTAGATTTGAGAGGTCCATGAGATGTTAGACGTTAGATGTGAGATGTGAGATGTTAGATATTTTTTAAATTCAATTTTTATTTTTATTTTTTTTATATTGTAATTTTTTTTACACTATAATAAATTTTATTATGAACAACTTTTTAGTATGAAAATTCTTAGTATGTGTACCAAAAATGCTCCACTTAAGGGACTTGTGACAAGTGACCCTAACAACATGATATGGTTGTTTGCGCTTCATATCTGTAATTAAAAAAATAAGAAAAACATGTAGTAAAAAGATCATATGCAACCCAAAACATAAAACAACAAGAAATAGCAAATTTAATAACCCAATAGAAGATTTGAATGAATAATATTTTGACTAGAAACCACCTATTGAAGAGGGTTTACAACATTGGTCTGCAAAATCCCCCTCCATGGGATGGTCATTTGATGTCCTTGTGCTTCATTGATCTATTTCTCTTTGTCAAGATGCAAAAAAAACTAAAATCAAGATGGAAATCAAGTGGGAGCTCAAATGTGGGAAGATGATAGTGGTGATGATGATAATGATCATTGTGAATAATGAATGGAAAACCCTCTTATTTATAACAAAGTATTGGGCTCAATTAAGAATTGGAAAATAATAAAATATTATTGACCAAATCAAAATGTAGCCATTAGGAATACTTTATTATATGTTTCGGAGAGGGAAAAGATATTCAAAATGGTCAAATATCTTTATTTAGAAAATGGTTGAAGTAATTAACAAATAAAATGATTTATTAATCATTTTGCAAGCATTAAGAAAAATGTGAATTTGAAATAATTATTAAATAATGGTTTAACAATTATTCCAAGAATAAGAATAAAGAATAATAAATAAATAGTGATTTATTTATTTATTCCAAGGTGATTTAGTCAAATGTATTATCAAATAATGATTTAATTTACAGAGAAAACTAAATAAATAATGATTTATTCAATTATCTTCATGGAGTTTTTTTAATTTTAAACAAAAATAATAGAATAAAAGTAGTTTACTAAATTATTTCCTATGATGAAAGTGATTTTACTATGGTAAAATTAATCCTGCATGGTGTATTTCGACCCACCTTGTTAGAAATGACTAAGTGATCATTTTTTAGGTGATCACAGATTCCCCCCAATGTATGAGTGCCAGGAGCAAATCATATGACCGAAATATGTTGTAGGTTATGCTTCCATGAGACACCAAAGGGGAGCTAGAGAGAGAAAGAGAGAGAGAGAGAGAGAGACAACTGAAGCAATACAAAGAAGGACAAAGGAATAGAAGGGGCGATACCTTCTAAGATGATATGCGTCTCCTTTTATTTTGGAGTACATGATTTCAAATGAGGTGGGAGGGGCATATTGATACCCGCCGAGATAAATGAGTACAAATAATAATGGTGTGCCCAACAATGTGGGAGTGAGCTACAAAGTATGTGATACATGATACATGATATATATAATATTCTTGGAAAAAAAAAATGCCAAGGCTAAATACAATGACATTTGAGTACATGAGATAGCATGCCCCTCAAGATGACATGGTGAGGGGGAATCACAACCAAACAAGCCTAACTGCAAGGAAAGGGATCTTAAGATATGAATGGATCATTTGAATGAGAAATGCATGTTGTGCGCGTTGTAAGAAACAGGAACCGAGCTAGTCAATTCTACAGAACTTTATCTGAAGATGGAACACAATTTGTTGGCATCCAGTAATGTGCGGGGCTACTTGAAGGGCCACCCCCTCATGATGTTTGGAACATCTCACACACAATCAGGAAATCCTGGTATAATCTGCTAGATCACCAGACCATCAAGTGTATGATTCTCGATCATGCTGCAATGAGATGGAGTCGATCACTTGAGAAACAACCAAGTCAAAGTGCAATTATGATTCTCTTTGCCTCATCTGAGGCACCAAACAATGATGAAAGATGGAACCATAGTACACTGCCCTCTAGACCACTTTCCTAGAATAAATGTCCTGAAGTCGATAGAGGAGGGCTTGCTAAAGGTAAGGTAGCGAGGATTCCTCAACAAAGGCACGAGGGTCATAGCAATGTGACTAATGGAATGACACTAAGGATGATGATGGAAGGATAAAAGATGAAAGGCATACTAACAACTTCCCTTGCCATAGTATGATATGCATGGTTGACCTGGTAGTGACTGAATCAATTCCAGAGGGGATGGTCAATTACTCAGATGGATGCTTTTAAAAGACTAAACAGTATAGATGGAGGCAAAATATTAATATATTGGGATGAATGACACAAAAATACGTATGAAACACTATAACTGGACTCAAGGGGACCTAGAATAGAATCCATAGATGAAAGGGTGACTCATTTCTGATGCTCTGAATAAGGGTGACTTGATGATGTTTCCACATGGGGGAGGCCCAAAGTGGACCATAAAAACATGAGTAAAAAAGGATTACTCCTGACGAAAACTGACACGTGAGTTGACTAGTGCAAACGTAAAGTGGTACCAAAGTACAAGCGATTCATATGAACTTTATAAAATCTAGGAGACACATCATTAAGGGAAGTGATAGTCTTATTGCAAGTCATTGATGAGATAGTTGTTTGAGGAAAGGTTTGATACTGAATAGTGACGATCTTTCCATTGTGGGGAAATCACATCTTGTGAAAGACAAGAGATGCCATAATAGACATGGCATAAGTGTAATTATGACCCAAAAGAATGTTGTAATATAAGGGGCCATCAATGACTTCTATATCAATTAAGATAGTCTTTCGAGCAAGGTAATAGGACATTGTGATACAAACCGAGGGGCTGCTAGGGGTGAATATTTAATTTTTAAATTAAATTGAAATTTCTCTCTTCCTTAAAAGTATGTCCATTTCATTCTTCCCTATGTTTGTCTCTCGCATTCCTCCTGCCATCCAGTTCAATCTTAATCTTTCATCACCATAGATTCTATTTGTTACCACAATATTTTTCACTCTGAATAAGCCCAACAACAAAAGCATATGTGTGCGGCCTCTCCTATGGGACAATTCATTGCAGATTGTTGTGATGTTCTACTGAACAATATTTTATGTGCTCGCAGCGTACACTTCGCTTTGTAGAAAACCCTGAAAAATATAATTCGTTTTTTTGAGTCATGCAAATTAAACTACGATCACCTGCCCATATTAGATTTTCTTAAACGTATGTTTTTTCCTTCTTTGTCAATCTTTCATGGATCAATTGTCTCTAATTGATTTATTTTTACATGCAGGCCTCCACCACCATGATGAATAATGAAGTCCATTAGCGTCATCATCAAGAATCTATCGAGATATGATTTGATTCGTTGGATGGAGTTTACCAATGTCCTGGTAATAAACATCTTCGTAATATGTGTTGCAATGGTACTATGCTATTTCAAATACGTGAAGTTGTTTACTTGTTTCACTAATACAGTCCAATGCACTACATTTGTAATATTTGTAATAGCGAAGCGCTAAGATAATCCTCAATGCAATATGTTGTGAATGTTTTGTTCGTGAAGTTTGACAATTCATAACTAGAAGGAAGTTGAGCATCCATAATTTACTAATGCGATTTAATTGTTTGTATTTTAAATGTATGTGCAATGTGATAGGTATAATTTCACCATCATAAAATTTGTGCATACAAAAGAAATTGCTTAACTACTAATTACTCAGAAACCCATCTTTGTATTGATAAATGTGTTTTGTTTTATTCGTTTTAGGTGAAGTTCTGTTTTAGGTGCAGCATTATCCGACAGTGCATCAAATCAAATGGTTTCGATTTCTATAGAATAAGTTTTCCTTGAGATTTTGGAATCTGAAGACTAGCAAATAAATAACTATTCTGGTAAGTGAACCTCCAATCAAATATTTGAGAAAATGAAAAATTGGAATATTAGTTTTAAACAACTGATGATAAAACTATTAATCTCTTCTTTGAACACTCCACAATATAGAAATACTTTCTGTAATATTTTTTTTGTTACAACATGCAGTTTTCCTTATAATGTGTACTTACTTATCAGTATGCACCCTAAAGTACATTCGCACCAGTGGAGTGGACACTCAGGTTTTGGCATGATCATAAAATCATTATACTCATTAGGGTTGGTCATTTATTTTAAGTACGAGGTTTTGGCATGATCATAAAATCATTATTTTGGGCATTTAAGCATGAGGTACTCGTTAGGGTTTGCCATTTATTTTATCTTTTGATTGTTTGTATTTTAAATTCATGTGCGTTCTCGATAGGTATAATATATCCGCCATAAAATTTGTGCATATGGAAAAAATTGCTTGACTACTTACACGAATACCCATCATTGCATTAATGCATGTGTTTTGTTTATCTGCTTTAGGTGAAGTTCTGTTTTAGGCACATCATTATCTGATAGTGCGTCGAATCAAATGGTTTCAATTTCCATAGCATAAGTTTGCCTTAAGGTTTTCGGATTTGAATTATCTAATACACATGTTCTAAATGTTGATGTCTCACAGGAATTTAATTACATGGTTGGAAGGCCTTCAATGCACTATCTTATTCAACAAACAACCTTATAAAATGTGGTGTATCACAGTGAAATTAGTTATTTACCAGGAGCGACATATCATAATGAACATGTATTTAATCCATCCCTGATAATGCATGGAATGATTAGTTATTGTCGAATTAATTTTCAAATGATTGATAATGTCATATCATAAGAGTTTGCAATTAAAATACTCTCCTATATACGGTTGCCTGACACTAAATGTTAGCTCGCACCGAGATTCTCTATTGTGATTTAGGATTTTTAATTTCAGTTCAGTCAACTATTATTTTGGAATTTAGAACTTATAGTGTTACCCTCTTCCCATTAGGAAGTATGACACACAGTTCTTTCAAAGAAAATCACCAACATTGTCAGCATTTATGTCAAAATCTTCGAGCAATTCAACTATCGCTTACTCCAAATGAAATATGAATAATAGCAACTGATACTCATGGTCAAAAAGGAAAGTTCAGGAGATTCAACATTGTGTGTCCAAACCACATGATGTTCACAATATTGTGTAAAATGGTAGGGTTTATAGTAGAAGTTACAAATTTCAATGGAGAAACAGAGCCCACATTCAGAGGGAAGGATCCATAATTGACGATTACTGGGCTCTTGAACTCTGATTCATTGACGGAAATCCGCCAATTTATGAACAGTTTTTCATCAAATTTACGTCTCTCAGCCATTGGGCAATGGGGAACTCAGACAAGGAGCGAGAAAATATTCCAGGACACAATGCGAGATTAGGAGCCAGGATCTATCAGTAAACGGGGCTCCATGGATGGGAAATTTCCCAACATTTGTTGTCCCATATCTTGGTACCTCGGGGAAATGGAGCACAACGGAGGACCGATAGATGTAGCAATGTCCGAGGCCGAGATCCTGTCATGGGATCGGATCTCAGGCGATATTGGAGTCCTCGAGAGTTCAAGATAATATGAAGATCCACAGACCCACAAAGCCTCAGGCACAACAAATCTTCGCCCCTTCCATTTGGCTTTTGGTTTTAGCTAAGAGGTTTTGTGTGTATGGCGCATGGGCTAGGGCCCAGTGAGTTCCATTGCTAAAAGCTGATATCAACACCTTTCATCCGCTTCGCTTAAAAATTAGATTTCGTGAGCCCCATAATCGTACGCTATCATTAAATGTTATTAATAAATCTCAATAAGGTTTGTTTTATAAGGTTTAAAATTGTTTAATAATACGGATATTAAGATTTAAAAAGATTCAGGTTTGTTAATAATATTAATATTAAGGGTCATTCATACCTTTCACTAAGGTTTTATATTTAATAAGATTTAAAGTTTATTTGATGTTTAAGTTTAAAATTGATTAATAAAAATATTATTATTATTATTATTATTATTATTTATGGTAATAAGTTTTATTAATGTTATTAATATTAAGGTTGGTTAATTAAGTTAAATATTTATATATATTTAATAAGATTTAAGGTTTATTTAATATTTAATTGGCATTACAACGTGGTGAAAAAAAATTGAGGTAGCAAAAGTTCATGTTGCACTTATGACAAACAAAATTCAACATCGTAATATGACTAGAAAAGTCAACGTCGCACTATGACAAACACAATTCCAGGTCTCAGTGTGACAAAGAAAAAACCATCACAATATGAGAAACCAAAATCAACATAACAATTTCATGAATAAAAAATGATCTCACGCTATGTCACACAAATAACATTGTTACAATGTGATGACATAGTCAAACATAATCAACCTGAATAGACAATATTTAAATAGTGAACCAATGTCAAGTTCAATCAACCATATGTTTACCATAGTCAATGATAGTCAACCTTGTTCATCCTTAGTTGTCCTCATTAACCTTAGTTGACCACATTCAACTGTAGCTAACCATCAATCATTGTCAACCACGCTTAACCCTTGTAAACCTGACTTAGTGATAGTCAAGGTTTAGAATTGTTTACTAATAATAATGCTAAAATTAATACAGTTGACTATTAATAATATTAATATTGATACTATTAATATTAATATTAATATTGCTTATTAATAATAGTAATATTGAGACTTATGAATAAGGCTTAATATTTATATATTAATAAGCTTTAAGGTTTAGAAAACTATTAATTAACATATAATCAATTGTGGTTAGCCATTATCAATGTCAGTTGACTATGAGCAAGCATGATCATCTTCGATTAGTAATCTGTAAACAACTATGGTTAGCATGGTCAACCATCATTGACCATAGTTGACTTTAGTCACCATGGTCAACCATTAATTTTAGTTAGTTGTGGTCAACCATAGTCAATGATAATCAAGCATGACCAACCATGGTCATCTATAGTTAACCATAGTCAACATTGGAAAACCATGGTCAACCCATGCTCAACATGGCAAACCATGGTCAACCATGGTTAGAATGGTCAAACATGCTCAACCAAGGTCACTATGGTCGAAAATGGTCACCCATTGCCATCCATTGTCAACATGGACAAGGATAATCTATGATAGAAAATTATCATCAACCATAGTCAAATTGATGAAACTATGTTAATCCATTGTTAACATCATCAACCATGGTTAACATCATCAACCATGGTTAACATACTAAACAATAGTCAATCATGGTTAACCATGATAAAATATGAACAACCATGGCCAACCATAGTTAATTATAATCTATCATAGGCAACTATAATTAGTTGTGGACAAACACGGTCTCCCATAGTCAACTCTATATGATCATTGTCAAAATAGTCAAACATAGTGAACCATGGTCAAACCCCTCACAACCATGGTCGTCTTTGGTTAACCATAATCAACATTGGAAAACTATTGTCAACAATGCTTAACATGACAAACCCTTGTCAACCATGGTTAGAATGGTTAAATATGATCAACCAAGGTCATTGTGCTCGAAAAATGGTCAACTATTGCTATCCATTGTCAACATGGATTACTACAATCTAATGTAGGAAACTATTGTCAACCATGTTCAAACTCGTCAAACGATGTTCACTCATGGTTAACATCATCAACCATGGTTAAAATACCCAACCATGGTAACCTATAGTCAACCTTGGTCAACCATAGTCAACCTTGCTTAGTGATAGTGAATGTTTAAAATTGTTTAATAATAATACTGCTAATATTAATAAGGTTGACTATATTATTAATTTTATTAGTATCACTAATGCTGTAAAATATAGTAATATTAATATTAATATGATTTATTATTAATATTAATATTGAGACTTATGAATAAGGCTTAATATTTATATTTAGTAAGGTGTAAGGTTTAGAAAGATATTATATAACATATAACCAACCGTGGGTAGCCATTATCTATGCCAATAGACCATTAGCAAGCATGATCATCTTCGATTAACCATAGTTATCATGGTCAACCATTGTCACCATTAATCAATGTGTTTAACCATAGTTAGGTATGGTCACCATGGTTTACTATGGTTAAGTATGGTTAAACATACTCAACTACGGTACCCTATGGACAATTATGGTTAGCATGATCAACAATCATCAACCATAGTTGACTCTATTCATCATGGTCAACTATCAACTTTAGTTAGTCATGGCCAACCATAATCAATGATAATCGAGCATGACCAATCATGGTCCTCTCTAGTTAACCATAGTCAACAATGGAAAACCATGGTCAACCCATGCCCAACATGGAAAACCATGGTCAACCATTGTTATAATGATCAAACATGCTCAACCAAGGTCACTATGGTAAAAAATGGTTAGCCATTGCCATCCATTGTCAACATGGATAACCATAATCTATGATAGAAAAATATCCTCAACGATAGTCAAATTTGTGAAACTATGTTCACTCATTCTTAACATCATCAACCATGGTTAATATACCCAACTACAGAAATTCTCACTGTAGGTTAACCTGATTATGCAATATAACTAAAGCAAAATACTTAATCTACTTCCATAATCAAACTTGCAGAAGCTGAATCAATTTGAGCAAGATCAAGTAGAACATATATAACATAGAAGAAGAGTCAATACTCATGAAACACAGAAGAATACTTTGGGGAAAGCCTCAGCTAAAAACCCCGCTATCTGTATTATCATCCAAGTGGAAATATCTCAAGATTACACACATCTTTAGCTCTCACAACTATCCAGCTCTCAGTACAATCGCTCACACTAGTCATAGACAGAATAGACTGCTCATATGCCTTCTCCTCTGCCCTTCAAGCCTCATATTTCCTTGTGTTTTTTTCCCTAGGTGTTCCATCTGTAACCTTGTGTGACACTGATCTCACACACTGCTCCGATACACTGTAAAATTGCACAAATCTCAAGGAACGAATTCCTTCTGCATGCAAGATATTTTCTTATAGGAAAATTCTTGCAACTGATAGTACAATGTCCCTACCTTTAATCTGAACTAGGTCTTTGTCTGAACCAACCTCTATAGTGCAACCAACCTCTATTTCCTGTTGTACCAAGAAACTGCAGCTGACCCAAGGTTGAAAATTCCTCCTGATGTGCTCTTCCAATCTGATGGACTCCCTGTCCAATCTGCATCAGTGAAGCCCTATAACTTCACTTCCTCTGTCTGTCTGTACCATAATCCATATTGAGATGTGCCTCTGAGGTATCTCTAAACATGCTTAGCTGCCTTCCAAAACATCTTGGTAGTCTAAACCATAGCTTGACTCAGCTGGTTCACTGCATAGCACAAATCTGGTCGTGTGTTCACTAAATACATTAGTGAACCCACAATCTACTGATACACAGTAGCTTCTACTACTTCTCCTGAAGTATCATCCTGCTTCTTTCAGTTACCTACTAGAGGAATCTGCATGGGCTTGCACTTCTCCATGTGGAATCTCTTGAGTATATCGTTGGCATACTTGCCCAGAGACACAAATAACTCCCCATCCTTCTACCACACTTCCATGCCAAGGAAGTAGTGCATGAGACTCATGTCTTTCATCTCGAATTCTCTTGCAAGGTCGTCCTTGCAAGACATGATCAGCTTATCGTCACCTGTCAATATGAGATCATAAACATAAATAACAATGATCAACTGCTTACCTTTTACCATGATGTGGTACATGTTCACATCCGCTTCACTCTTTGTGAAACCCAACCCAGTGAAGAGTTATCGATCCTAGTGTACCAAGCACGAGGTGCTTGCTTAAGCCTGTATAAAGCTCTCTTGAGTCGGCACACATGTGACTTACAATCGAAGGTCTTAAAACCTTCTGGCTGCTCTATGTACACCTCTTCCTCAATATTTCCATTGAGAAATGCAGTATTCAAATCCATCTGATGGATCTTCCAACCCATTTGTGCTGATAGTGCCAACATCGATATGATAGATGAGTACCTTGCTACAGTAGTAAAAGTCTCATCATAGTCGATCCCCTCAACTAGAGAGAAACCACGGGAAACAAATCTTGCCTTATGTTTCTCCACAATACCATCACCGGCTTGCTTTACCTTGTAAATCCAACAGGAACTCATAACTGACTTGTTCTCCAGTCTTAGAACTATGGAGTCATACTCCTCCACCACAACATCAACCCAAATCAGCTGCTGCACTGCTTCCTCAAAGGAAGATGGCTTGGTCTCAACACATTCCCCAATAAGGGCCATGTATCCAGTGTACCTCTTAGGTGACCTCCTCTGTCTGTGCTGAGAAGATGGTTCTCCCACATTCTCTCTTGCATCTGACAACAATCTGTCAACTTCTCTTGTGCGCTTCCATCCCTCTCTGGAAGACTCTGCTTGAGTAGATGTCTCCACTCCTAGAATATCTGCATGCAGCTACTCCACATCAATATGAGGCTCCTCCTCGTTAGGAACCAACAGTTGCTACAGAACCTGTAGTTGGAGCTCCCTCTCAAGGGAAACTTGCATGGAATTATGCTTGTCAAACTTGAGATCTTTGTGAACCACTGTCCTCCGACTCGTAGGCAAGTACACTCAATAGTTGTGGGGTGTATCAGTGTACCCCACAAGCATCCCCAACTCAGTTGTCGGCTGAAGTTTCTTCCGGGCATCCTTGGTCACATGGAAATATACCGATGAGCCAAAGATCCTGAAGTGACCACATCTGGTCTCTTCCCGGAGAAAGCTTCCTCTCGTGTTTTCATCCCAAATATGCGATGTGGGCTTCTATTCTGCAAATAGACCGTTGTGTTGCATGCCTCAGCCCACAAATGAAGTGGTCGGCGTTGGTCATGCAACATCGCCTGAGCTACTCAACAATCATTCTATTCTTCCTCTCGGCCACCCCATTCTCTTGTGGGTTATGACGTGTTGTCAACTCCCATCTAATTCCTTCCACTGCATAGGAGTCCTTAAATTCTTGAGAGAAATACTCGCCACCATTGTCGCTTCTCAAGGCCTTGATCTTCTTCCCTGACTCTTTCTCAACCAAAGCTTTGAACTCACAAAACTTTGAGAAGGTTTGGTCCTTCTTCTGCATGAAATAAATCCAGCATTTACGAGAAAAATCATCAATGAAAATCACATAATACCTTTGTTTCGTGGTGGATGCTATTGAGAATGGTCCACACACATCAGTATGAACTCACTCTAAGATTGCTTCAGCTCGACTGTCTCGATCATGAAAGGAAGACTTGGCGTACTTTCCCAAGGTACAACCTTTGCATGTGTCCACTTGCTCAAGTTTACCTTTGGGAAGTCTGGTAGAGATCTACTTCATTATCTTTAAGGCCCCATGATGTAAGTGGCCCAACCGCCTATGCCATAACTCGCCAATGTCTTGGCTTTGCACCAATTCTGCTTTCGAACTCAATGCATCACAGTCATCTACCTCTAGTTTATAGAGATTCTTCACTCAAATCCCAATCCTCTTGGTCTGACCTGTGGTTATGTGTCTCAGGAACGCCTTTCCTTTACTGAAGACAACATTATAACCTTTGTCTTCCAACATCGCGACCGATACCAAGTTCTTCTTCAGTCTAGCCACATACTTTACATCAGTCAAGGTGACAGGAGCTCCATGTTTCCTCTGAAAAGAAACCATGCTTTCTCCTGAAACACAGTACTTCCCATCATCACCCATCTCTATGCGCATCTTGAGGTCTTTCTCCTTCAAGGTACTGAATAAAATTTTATCGTCGGCATGTGGAATGAGGCTCCACTATCAAGATACCAAACACAACCCACCATTGGTGAAGCCATGCATGCGATGAGGGTAAAATCCAATTCAAACTAAGAGGCCAGTGCCTCACCTTCTAATCCTTTCGAGGATCCCTTCTTGGATTTCTTCAATGGACAATTAGTTGCATAATGGCCCATCTCATAACAATTAAAGCATCTCACTTTAGATTTGTCAATCTTCTTCCCTCCATGTGAAGAACTCAATTTGGAATGGGAAGCCTTCCCTTTCCCCTTCCTTAACTTACTTGCTAAGGCCAAATTTTCTTCATCATCATGCTTAGATGAAGAATCATCTCTTGTGCTCCTCCTGATCTCCTCCTACATCAGATCCGACCATAGTCATTCCCAATCCGATAGTTTCTCTATTCCATTCACAGAGTCCCAGTAGCTATTCCAGCTCTTTGGAAGATCGAGGAGAGCAAGGCTCACCATATCATCATCGCCTGTCGTTATTCCCACACTACCAAGCTCATATTTGTAGGTGGTGAGCTTGTTCAGATATGTAGAAATAGAATCGCTCTTCTCCATCTTGATTTTCCGAAGCTTATCCTTGAGCGCCAGTTTCCTCTGGTCGCTACTGTTCTGATATAGGTCCTTCAATTTCTTCCACATTGAAAACAGAGTCTCCTTCCCATGGAGACTCAAGACAATGTGGTCTCGAACTCCTTCCAGAAGAATCCTTCTCGCCTTTGCCACACACTTCTTTCATTCAGCCAATTCCTGTGCATTAGTTGCAGCTAGCTTGGGGATTTCTTTATCAATGAAATCCTTAAAACCATTGTCTTCTAATACCTCTTCCATGCGATCCTTCCATGCTATGTAATTCAAGCTACCATCCAGAGCATACTCAAGTCTCAAGCCATTGAATGCCATTGGTGAACTTTGAGGTGTGATAAGAATTCGATTTTGCACCTGCAACCAAGAACTTCAAACTTTGAATTTCCCTTCTCAGTATACTGTTCATAACTCTGATCACCTTTGCTTCGATACCATGTAGAAATTCTCACTGTTGATTAACCTGATTATGGAATATAACTAAAGAAAAATATTTAATCTACTTCTACAATCAAACTTGCGGAAGCTCAATCAATTTGAGTAAGATCAAGCAGAACACATATAATAGAGAAGAAGAATCAATACTCATGAAGCACAGAAGAATACTCTGGGGAAAGCCTCAGCTAAAAACCCCACTATCTGTATTATCATACAAGTGGAAGTATCTCAGGATTACACGCAGCTTTAGCTCTCACAGCTATCCAGCTCTCAATACAATCCCTCACACTACTCATAGGCAGAATAGACTGCTCATATGCCTTTTCCTCTGCCCTCCAAGCTTCCTATTTCCTTGAGCTGTTTTCCCTAGGCGTTCCAGTTGTAACCTTGTGTGACACTGATCTCACACACTGCTCCAACACACTGTAAAACTGTGCAAATCTCAAGGAATGAATTCCTTCTGCATGCAAGAGATTTTCTCTTAGGAAAATTCTTGAAACTGATAGTACATTGTCCCTGCCTTTAATGTCAACTAGGTCTTTATTTGAACTGACATGCATGAGTTATTTATGAGAGAATATTCATTTATCTGGAGTACACTAGTTTCATGCATGTATGCATTAACTGACTGAACTCACAATTAGTTCCTCAAACGGTTTGGAACTAATTTAACTGGACTTAACTCAGTTAACTGAGCTAACTAATTACAACTCAAATACAACTCATCCTTATCTCCTTAATTAAGGGATAACTTCCTTAATTTAAGGGATAACTGTTGCATGACTTCACAAAGACTTCTAGCTTGAATTTCTCCAACTAATTAACTCAATATGAATTAATTTATTATTTTCCAAGCATATGGTGAGACTAAATTCGAATTTTAATTCTCAATTTTTATTCAAGGACAAATTAAAATTGGAATATACTTGTTGCCACATTTCAGCACCAACCATAGTCAACCATGGTTAATCATGATCAAATATGAAAAACTATGGTCAACCATAGTCAATCATAGTCTATCATAGGCAACTCTAGTTAGATGTGGACAACCATGGTCTTCCATAGTCAACTCTATATGATCATTGTCAAAATGGTCAAACATAGTGAACCATGGTCAAACACTTAACAACCATGGTAATCTTTGGTTAACCATAATCAAAATTGTAAAACCATTGTCAACACATGTTCAACATGGCATACCCTTGTCCACCATGGTTAGAATGGTCAAATATGCTCAGCCAAGGTCATTGTGGTTGAAAATGGTCATCTATAGCCATCCATTGTCAACATGGATTACTATAATCTAATGTAGGAAACTATGGTCAACCATGGTCAAACCATCTCCACTCATAGTTAATATACCCAACCATGATCAATCAAAGTCAACCATGGTCAATAATAATCAACCTTACTCAGTGATAATCGAGATCTAAAATTGCTTAATAATAATAATACTAATATTAATATTGTTGACTATTAATAATATTAAAATTAATATTAAGCTTAACTATATTACTAATAATATTAATATTACTAATGTTGTAAAATTTAGTAATATCAATGATATTAATATTAATATGGTTTATTAATAATATTAATATTGAGACTTATGAATAAGGCTTAATATTTATATTTAATAAGGTTTAAGGCTTAGAAAACTATTAATTAACATATAATCAATTGTGGTTAACCATTATCAATGACAGCCGACCATGAGCAAGCATGATCATCTTCGATTAACCATAGTTATAATAGTTGACCATTATCACTGATAATCAATGTATTTAATCATTTTTAGTTATGGTCGCCATGGTTTACTATTCTTAACTATGGTAACATGTAGAAAACTATGATTAGCATGGCCAACCATCATCAACAATAGTTGACTCTTTTAACCATGGTCAACCATCAATTCTAGTTATGGTCAACCATAATCAATGATAATCAAGCATGGCCAGCCATAGTTATATCTAGTTAACCATAGTGAACATTGGATAACCATACTCAATCCATGTTCAACATGGAAAACCATGGTCACCATGGTTAGAATTGTCAAACATACTCAACTAATGTCACTATGGTCGAAAATGGTCACCCATTTCCATCCATTATAAACATGGACAACCATATTCTATGATAGAAAACTATGGTCAACCATAGTCAAATTGTGTTCACCCATTGTTAACATCGTCAACCATGGTTAACATACCCAACCATAGTCGACCACGGTTAACCATAATCAAATATAAACAACCATGGTCAACAATAGCCAGTCATAGTTTATCATAAGCAGCTATAATTAGTTGTGGACAACCATAGTCAACTCTAAATTATCATGGTCAAAATGGTTAGGCATAGTGAACCATGGTCAAACTCCTAACAACCATGGTCATATTTGGTTAACCATAATCAACATTGGAAAACCATACTGAACTCATGCTGAACATGGTAGACCCTTGTAATCCATTGTTAGAATGGTCGAATATGGTCAACAACGATCATTGCGTTAAAAAATGTTCAACTATAGTCATCCATTGTCAACATGGATTACTATAATCTATGATAAGAAACTATGGTCAACCATGGCCAAATTGGTCAAACCATGCTAACCCATGGTCAAAATCGTCAACCGTGGTTAATATACCCAACAATGATCAATCATAGTCAACCATTGTTAACATACCCAACCATGATCAATAATAGTCAACGATGGTCAACCATAGTCAACCTTGTTCAATGATAGTCAAGGTTTAAAAGTATTTAATAATAATAGTACTTGCTAAGGTTTTGCAAATGGGGTAGGAAGCTAAGTGAGCTTGATTGTGGGGAAAAATCCACAGTTAAGCATGCTTGAGCCAGAGGTGATCTAGGATGGGTGACCTCCTAGGAAGCCCTGGTTACCGAGTGCAAGACCCTTTCAATCCCACTTCTTCACCCCTGTGAGCATCATCCGATGCAATAAGTGCTAAGTGGACTATTCAAAAATCATGAGAAATTAGTCAGTTACGACCACCTCTCATGGAAATGGTCATAGATGAAAAATGATATCTAATATAATGCACTGCGAAAATCCCAATACTTAATAATAATAATATTAATAAGGTTTACTATTAATAATATTAATATTAATATTAAGATTAAGGTTGACTATATTATTAATAATATTAATATTACTAATGCATATAGTAATATTAATAATACTAATATTATTAGATCTAAGACTTTTGTGATCCATATTGTAGATGAATGCCTTTCCTGATTAATCACACCATTAGGATTTGGTGAACATTTCGAACCAACTAATGTGGTTCACCCTCACCACCAAATCCTAAATGGTGTGATTAATTTGGTTCATCCTCACGACCAGATCCTAAATGATGTGATTAATTCGGAAACGTCAACTAAATCCTGATGATGTGATTAATCTAGAAGGACATTCATCTACAATATTAATATTAATATTATTAATATTAGTATGGTTTATTAAGAATATTAATATAGAGACTTATGAATAAGTTTTAATATTTATATTTAATAAGGTTTAGAGAACTATTAACTAACATATAATCAACCATGGTTAACCATTATTAATGTTAGTTAACCATGAACAAGCATGATAGTCTTCTATTAACCATAATTTTCATAGTCAACCACTGTCAACGATAATCAATGTGTTTAATCATAGTTAGGTATGGTCACTATGGTTAACTATGGTTGAACATAGTCAATTCTAGTAGCGTGCAGACAACTATGGTTAGCATGGTCAACCATCATCAATAATAGTTGACTCTATTCACCATGGTCAACCATCAACTTTATTTAGTCATGGTCAACCATATTCAACTATAATCAACCATGCCCAACCATAGTTATCTTTGGTTAACCATAGTGAACATTGGATAACTATAGTCAATCAATGTTCAACATGGAAAAACCATGGTCAACCATGGTTAGAATTGTCAAACATACTCAATTAATGTCACTATGGTCGAAAATGGTCACCCATTTCCATCCATTATAAACATGGACAACCATATTCTATGATAGAAAACTATGGTCAAACTATATTCACCCATTGTTAACATCGTGAATCATGGTTAACATACTCAACCGTAGTCAACCATGGTTAACCGTGATCAAATACGAACAACCATTATCAACCATAGCCAATCATAGTATATCATAGGTAACTATAATTAGTTGTGAACAACCGTGGTCTTCCATAGTCAACTTTATATGATCATGGTCAAAATGGTCAAACATAATGAACCATGATCAAACTCATGACAACCATTGTCATCTTTGATTAACCATAATCAACATTAGAAAACCATGGTCAACCCATGCTCAACTTAGCAAGCCATTGTCAACCATGGTTAGAATGGTCAAATACGCTAAACCAAGGTCATTGTGGTCGAATATGGCCAACTATAGCCATCCATTGTCAACATGGATTACTATAATGTATGGTAGGAAACTATGATCAACCATCATCAAATTGGTCAAACCATGTTCACCCATAGTCAACATCATCAACCATGGTTAATATGTCAAACCATAATGAACCATGGTCAAAATGATGAAACATGAGCAACCATGGTGAACCATAGTCAACTATAATTAGTTGTGGACAACCATGATCATCCATAATCAACTTTATGTCCACCATAGTGAAAATGATCAAACATAGTGAATGATGTTCAACAACGATGACCATGAAAAACCATGAAAAATTACTATCAACTATAATTACTATGGTCAACAAACTATTTTATTTTTTTAGATAAAAATTTAGCTCCTAGAGCAGTTCTTAGGGCTACATTGTCCTATTCAAGATTGGACAACCTCCCCAAGTAACGAGACCATGGCCTCAGGACTGTCATGTCAACAAGATGAAAATGAAGTGAGAGTTTCGTTGGCTTATGATATAGTTATTAACGATTGGGGGTTGGCTGAGCAAATCTCGCCGTAATGTATTCTTCAAAGGGTAATCTTTGTGTCGTTTGCACCTCTCCAATTTCTTTGTCCCTCATGGGATTCACATCTTCATTTGTTACCATAGCTAAAATGTCCTAAAGAAGCATGGCGGATGATCGTTGTGAAATTCGTTGATCTTTTGGGTCTTCCTCTGCTCTACCTGCCATTCGTGCCCCTGGTGTTAAAGCTTTCAATGTATTTATGAACTCGTTATAGGAATTTATCAACGTGTTTGTGTTATAATGGTTTTTTATTGGGGATGTCGAATCCATTTACAATTATATAGTCATTTTCAATAAGGAAAAATCAAAATGTAGGCAAAACAATTTTTTATCTCTGTTACATGGGAACTGCTCCCTGTGGGAAACTCGTTCCGGTGGTTCCCGCTTTCCCGGAAGCTTTGGAAGTGTATGGGAACGCTTCTTTTTCTGTGGGAGCTGTAATGGGAGCTTGGGAAAGTTCCAGGAGCTTTGAAGACTGTTTTTTCTTGGAGTTCCCACGTTCCTTGGGGTTGGGAATACAAAGCATGTAGACAAATATGTTGAACTACCCACAAAACATGAGGCTTTGTTGAAACCTTCGCAGGAAGAAAGGCCAAAGACATCCTTAACACTGATATCCTTAATTAAGAATCTGGAGCAATCTCTTGATGGGTTAAGAAAGTGTGTGACACTTCAATGTAAGGGCGATATCTGGGATGTCATGTTGATTAGTATTTATTTTTTTATTTATGTATATGTATCGCAGAAGATTGTGTGCATATTGTATGTGGCAGTCAATGCTTAACCATTAGAGTAGCTTTACTTTTTCTCATAAGAATAACTAAAGAAACATAGGTAAAATTGTTCCCTTGTATATTTAGGGCAGATTATTTGAAACACTAGTCATGAATGAACTTGACATTTTAATATTATATATATATATATATATATAAGGGAGAGACTCAGGAAGAGAGACACAGAGAGAATATATTTATATATAAGAGAAATTAGATATTTAAATTGATTTTAATATTTGAATATTTTCATTTATTATTAATTTTGATTATTACATAATTATATATTTTTATTTTTTTAATTATATAATATTACTGTTCCCGATTAGCCATTTCCTGTAAATTTTGGGGAAGCTTCTAACCATTCCCGACACATCTAAGTTCCCAACGTTCCCAGATTCCAAACACTCATGCAACATAGTTTTTTATTCATCGCTCTTTTATTTAAATCGAGTGCGAACTTATTTGGTTAAACTTGCTGCCATGCATCAATAATCCGGTGCAATTTCATTTAAATGTAGTACGAAATTGATGGCGACAATTTACAGGTATGATAGTATTGGTTTTGTTATTAATTCATAAAACCTTCCTGTGGAACTACCTTCCCCAGCTTCACTTTGGAAGTCCACAAAGTCTTCTGAGAAATTTTGTAATAGCAGTTGAACTCCGAATTTTGTATCGCTATTATCAGGTTACATGTATGGTCTTTAAAAGCTTGACATATGAGGCAGGGTTTTCTTAAAGAGACGTCATTTCTTGTTTCAAAATCGCCTCTTCCTCAGCAAACTCTTCTATATGGCAAGTTGTTAAAAACACCCAGAAGCTTTTCCTACCACACTGAATGGGAAAATTCTTCAAGCTTACCTTTCATTTAAAAGTCCACAGCTTGCATTTTAACATGATCTTTGGTTAAAGCAAATTCATCAAGGTGGTGCTAAGGTAGACACCTCTCCATGTTATGTAAATAATGTGCTGGAGTGTATATCCGAGAGCGAACCAATGCATGTAATTATTAATGATAAGAGTATAAGCAGGTGGAGAAATTTGGTCAGGCGGTTGTGGGATAACATGAATAGTTTGATGGAAAGTTCGAACAGTATCTTCGACATCTACGAATTTTACAGAGCGCTTATCTAGATTTGATCGGGGCAAGGGCGAATTTTGTAGGACAAGACTAATGCCAAGTTATTCGGCAAGGTTCCAAATGAGCTTTCTGAATGGATGAAGATTTTGCGAAGAAAATCAAAGGGTTGTGTCTTTGACGAGGAACTAATGAAGTGTGCGCGTTTTGCATTGTTTTGAACTTTAAAACCTTAGTTTCAGATTTTTATCTTTCTCGTCTTGTCCGCCGTCATCTTCTAAATTATGAAAGTTTTCGTTTAGAGTTTCAAATTTCTGGTATATATGAAAAATATTCTTATAATTTTCAACTATTTATTTATTTATTTTATTTAAAGCCAAATAAGTTGCAGATATTAAATACAAATATGTTTTTAGTTTTACTTTTCAGAAACAAATGATGACGGTGTCTTTTTAAAGTCCACCAAATGGCAAAAGCTAAATATTTTTATAATTTATTTTGAAAAATTAGAAAAATATAACGTTTCCATTATAATTATAAATATATTGAAATTAATTAATTTATAAATAATTATGTTTATAAGTGTGTTTATTTTGGAATAAGTTTTTAAAATTTTAATTTAATTTTCAAGAATTATTAAGTGGAAGATGAGATTTAACTTTCACAACTATTTTTAATAGGAGTCAAAATCAAAAATATAGATTTATCTCAAAAATAATTGTCTTTTTTGTCATTTTAATTAAAATAAAATGTCACATGAAAATCATTGATGAATTTTTGGGGCATTTTTATTGATGTGTGATGTTATTGGCTCCTCGTGTTGTAACAAAGATATTTAAAGGTTGAAAGTATCTATCATAAGGTGAGGGTGATAGTTGTCTTTGTCATTAATAACATGATTAAATGTTTTTAAAATCTATATATGTTTAAGTCATATATTAGCACAATCACATAAATTAAATGACTTGTAAGCTTAGACATTTAAATTAAATAGTTTGTAAACACAGATAGACATCAATTTAGTATAAGCACCAAAACACTTATTTTAGAATATATCTCACATTATCAAAATTATCAAAGTTAACTAGATTATAGTTTAATTTTAAATTATTATTATAAATATGAATTATATAAAGAATTAATATATAAACTAAACACATATATATTAAAAAAATGTAAAAAATTCCTTAACTGTGGAGATTCACTCCACTTTACCATGGCTATTTTTAACTTGGAAATAAGCTTATATCATGAAACATCAATACAACATGCCAAAAAATCTCAACACATTTTATATTCTTTTAATTAATAAATTTAATTCAAAGAGAAAAAATGGGATAACTACTTTGAAATAAATCTCAACCTTTGATTTCTGAATACTACTAAGACTATTCTAGAATATTTCATGGAGGTTAAATCCCTATTATCCACTTAATAATTATTGATAAGTAAATTAAAATTGTCTAAGTCACTTTCGTATTCCAAAATAGAGATGCCTATAAGCATAATTATTAGGTGGATGGTGGGATATAACCTTGAAAGAATATTCTAGAATATTTTTAGTAACATACACAAATGAAATATTGGTATTTATCTCCATAGTAGTTTTTTTTTAATTGAATTGATTAATTAAAATAATGTAATATGAACAAGCCTGATATGAAGTGAGTTATAGTTTTTTTTAGGCATATGGTAATAATCCATAGTATTGGTACATAATATTGTAACAAAACGTATTTAACCTATTTACAAATAAAAAAAATTATGGTAAAACTGGGTTAAATTTCTATCGTTAAAAATTTTAGTTAGTTTTTATTATTTTTTTAGTTTGAGCAATGTAAATTGAATCATGTGTTTAATATGATCATTTACTAACCATTTAATTTATATAAATATTTTAATTTAATAAAATTAAACTTTTTACTCAATTTCTTTTATATAAAATTATTTAAAAAATAAATAAATAATTTTTTTATTAGAGATAAAAATCTTTGTTAATTTATTACTTTTTCCAAACTTAGGCCATACAAATCGTACACGTAAATGCGCCAAAACCATAATCAAGGTTTCCATTCGACGAGCAACAAATCGGGAAAAAAAATGAATAAGAAATACTTAATTTATTAATTATTGAATTTATCTTTTGAAAATAAATTAATATTAATATTTCAATAATGTTAATAATAACATTAATAAATTATAATTGGTTATTTTTCAATTTAATAATTTAATTTCAGTTTTTGATAACTAGATATTTTAAAAATAATATATTATTAATATCAATAATATTAATAATAATTTTGATTTTATTATTATCATTATTTATGCATATTCTTTAAACAGCATATGATACATATTCTTCAAACAACATATTAATATTTTAGAAGGATACTTCGCCTTAAATGGGATTTTGAGTAGGTTTTTTTTAGGGGTGCTTTGATACTAAAGATCAGAGATTTCTCACAGCTATAACATAATTTTCTTATAAGATTTCTTTATGTGTAGAGAACGAGTTCAGTTTCCCGGAGACAGCTTGACAAACTGAGAAATCTTTACCGTCATTGACACCATGGACACTGAAAGCTCCACTGAGAGAGAAGACGAATGTACCGAACAAAGGATTGGGAGGAAAATCACAGCCATGCCATGTGGCATGCCACGTCAATGTGACGATGATGTGAATGAGGATTGGGAGGGTCTATTGGATTGGAGGTTTATTGAGAACCAGGAAATTGACAAAATTGTTTGAAAAGCGGTAGCAGTATTCGCATAACTAGTTTTGAAATTAAAATACACTGATGCAAAAGCGGTAGTACTATCGGCATTATTTTTGGAATTGAGATATACTGATGATAGCTTACAGGTTAGCACAAGTAAAAAAAAGCTTGTACTCATCCTCTAGTGGGTACAAGTGGAAAGTCTCTAGGTCAGTTTGAAACCTTATGCCTTTTTGTTGGCTGCTCCATGCTCCATAATCTATTAACCTCTATGTAATGTACGGAATGATATAATTTCAATTTGCATGTGTGAAATTTGAGGATTTGATGTCATTTTGGCTTAACCATAAGAAAATTATATTGTTTTAGACTGAAATTTTGGATATATATATATAAAATCAGTTTTTTTTTTCCATTTAATTTAATATATTTTATATTAAATGTGTATATTTATATGGAGGTTTTAGATTTCAGAGATTTCGCTGTGTATATAGTTATTTGAATGTATGTAAATCAATTTTTTTTTTTTTCATCATGTTTGTTTTCTCATCTTATCGGGGAAGAGAGTAGCACAAGATTTAAACCCAAAACTTCTGGTTCAATGAAACTTCATTTCTATGGCCATAATCAATTAAACTACCCCAAAAGAAAAATATTTTTTAATATTATTCAATAGTATATTTATTTTGATAACTTAAAAATTATAAATAAATATATTCCTGAAAAAGTTTCGTAGCCAATCATATTGTACTAACTACATAGTTGAAGATGTTTCTACCCCACCAAATGTAATTTATAAAATGCATGAAAATCCTCTAAATAACTTATTACTTTGCAATTTATAAGTTGCACCAAAGTGCTGAAAAAATTATTATCATTATTACTTTTCCAATCCTTAATGACATTTTATGTTCAATCTCTAGAGGTAATTGTTGTGATCTTTCGTGTATAGGAGCAAGAGAAACAAGTGAGTGAAGTTCTAGCTTGTTTCTTTGAATATGGGGCACAAAGTAGACCTTACCACCCTCTTTTCACAAGATTATTTAATGTGATAAGTTTGTTTGATAAAACTAAGCATAAGGATATTTTGTATATAGTGTGGTTTTTACGGGGGTTTGGTTTTCCAATTTAAATTCTTATATAAATTGTTGGACAAAACTTAATTTTAAGAGAATAAAAGTATGGCTTTTATGTGGCTTTGGTTTTCTAATTTAGATCCATTGATAGATCCGGTGTTAAGATGGATCTAGGTTAGTTTCAGTCGTGTGCATCTAATTATTTTGATAATTTTAAATACTCTAAATGTGTCTAAGATTAATTTGGTCAATTTAATTTAAAATTTGCTTAGTTACCTAAGTTTGTTGAGATGAAAGAGATTGTTAGTAACTTGAATGATGAAAAATGATGAAATACAAATTTTGAGTGCAAAGTGTCAATATAACAGTTTTGATAGATAGAAAATGTAAATACTAAGAATATAGTTAATTACAAAAAATCTTCATTGCAATCAATCTAAAACTCTTTTCTTGTAGTGTTGCTATTGTCACACCTATTAGTTTTTCCATTTTCTCATATCGATCATATGAAAAGAGTAGTTGGAATCATAGACCATTCAAATATTTAACTCACACTACTATAGTAAACAACATACCTTGCCTCTCTTTCTCTCCAATATTAATAGTAGTTTTCTCCAAAGTCAATCATTGTGACTTATGGAGTGTTAAACCCCAAATAATTTTCAATGGTAGTTATTTTCTATTACTGCGTTTGAATGCAGAGTAATTAAATGTTGACTGATGGAAAATGGAATAATGTACCCAATTATAAATATTTTATAGTTTAAAGAAGCAAACATTTGGGGTAAGCAAACATTTTATTTAGGATGAAAATTCAAGTATTGTATTTATGGTTGAATAATGTTTATGTGCTTACATTGAGAGAGTGTTTGTTTTGGAGGTGAGAAGGAGATACAAGGGGAGATATAGATCTAGATCGGGGGGAGACGGAAGAAGAGAGAGGAAAAGACGCGAAGGGAGGAAGAGATACATATATGGAGAGAGAAATGTTAGAGAGAGAAAGAAGGGGAAGAGAGAGAGAGGGACTGGAAAGGGAGAAGGGGAGAGAGAGATAGATAGATATAGAGAGTGTGTGTGTGTGTATGTTTAGCGGCTAAGATAGAGAGATAGAGAAGGAGAGACAATGGGAGATAGAGATATAGATGGAGGAGGTAGAGATGTGATTACAATGCAATCAATGCACATTATTAATCTAATTACTTTGAAACTAATGTACATCATACATCTTCTTGCATCAAATCAAAAATCAACATCTACACTAAAACCAATGCATTTAGTGCAAACAATCAAATAGGATTAGAAATCAACATCTATACTGAAATCAATGCATCTAGTGCAAGAAATCAAATAGGATTATAAATCAATATCTACACTGAAACCAATGCATCTAATGCAAGTAATCAAATATGAGTAGAAATCAACATCTACATTAAAATTAATGCATCTAGTGTAAGGTATATGATAAGAAATCGACATCTACACTAAAATCAATGCATCTAGTGCAAGAGATTAAATAGGATTAGAAATCAATCTCTGCACAGAAACCAATGCATCCTGTGCAAGCAATCAAATAGGAGTAGAAATCAATATCTACACTGAAACCAATGCATCCTGTGCAAGCAATCAAATAGGAGTAGAAATCAATATCTACACTGAAACCAATGCATCTAATGCAAGCAATCAAATATGAGTAGAAATCAATATCTATGATGAAATCAATGCATCTAGTGTAAGGTATTAAATATGATTAGAAATAGACATCTACACTAAAATCAATGCATCTAGTGCAAGCGATCAAATAGGAGTAGAAATCAATATCTACACAAACCAATGCATCCTATGCAAGAAATCAAATAGGAGTAGAAATCAATATCGACATTGAAATAAATGCATCTAGTGTAAGGTATTAAATAGAATTATAAATCGACATCTACATTGAAATCAATGCATATAGTGCATGTGATCAAATAGGATTAGAAATCAACAACTACATTGAAATCAATACATCTATTTTAGTGAAAATCTAAAATATTCATGACTTTCTAGATCTAACTTCTATGTTTGTATTTGTCTCTGTGAGACTCTTTCTTCTTCCCTCTCTCTCTACCTTCCATTTTGTGTCTATCTACCTCCCCCTCTCCTTCTCTCTCTTCCCCTCCCTCTCTCCCCCGTCTCACTCTATCTGCCTCTCCCTAACTTTCTTTATCTTTCTCTTCTTTCCTCTCTCCCCCTGCCATCTATATTTATACCTCCCTCCATCTCTCCTTATTTGTCTCTCTATCTCAACCCCCTAAACATATTTCATGCTCTCTCTCTCTCTCTCTCTCTCTCTCCCCATATCTATCTATCTATCCATCTATCTCTCCCTCTTCCTTTCCCTCTCTATCTCTTCCCCTTCTCTCTCTCTCTCTCTCTCTCTACCATCTATTCCTCTTCCTCCCTCCCTCTCTTTGCCACACATACATTTTATAAACCCAAGGTATATAAGCAGTAATATAAATATTATAAACCAAAGGGAATAATAAACCCAATGGATTAATACTAAAAGCCTAAGGGACTATAAACCCAAGGGAATAATATTAAACCCAAGAGATCAATATTATAAATCAAAGGTATATAAACCCTTAGATAAATATTATATACCCTAAAAAAACATGGTTTACCATGGTCAACCATGATTGATTTTCATATTGACATAATCCTTGTTACACTGCAACCTTGGACTATGGTTGACCATGATCGACTTTCATATTGGGACAACCTTTGTCACAATGTGACGTTAGACAATGGTTGACCATGGTTGATTTTCATATTGAGACAATGTTTGTCACAATGCTACGTTGGACCATGGTAGCCCACAAATCACCATAGTTGTCACAATGTGACGTTGGAGCAAGAGACAATGTTTGTCACAATGTGACCATGGTTGACCATGGTTGATTTTCATATTCAGGCAACCTTGGTTACAATGTGAAGTTGGAACATGGTTGACCCAAGATAATAATAAACCCAAGGGATTAAACTCGAGGGATTAATACTAAACCCAAGGGAAGAGTATTAAACCCAAGGGATAAACCATTCAACCATTCAACCTAAGGACTAATATTAAAAACCCTATGAATAACATTATACCCTATGAACATGAAACCTCAGACTAATAAACACAATGGATTGATATTATAAACCCAAGGAAATAATAAAACTAATGGATTTATACTAAGAACCAAGTGTTTTATAAGCCCACGGGAATAATATTAAACCAAAGGTATTAATATTGTAAACCCATGGTATATAAACCCTAAGAAAAATATTATAAACCCAAAGGAATAATACTAAACCCAATACATAAATATTATAAATGCATGGTACATAAATCCTAAAATAAATATTATAAACCCTAAAATAAACATGGTTGACGAGGGTCAACCATAATTGATTTTCATATTGACACAATCTTTGTCATACTAAAATGTTGGACTATGGTTGAACGTGATTGATTGCCATATTGAGACAACCTTTGTCATAATGAAACATTAGAAAATTGTTGACCATTGTTGATTTTCATATTGAGACAATCTTTGTGAGAATGTGACATTGGACCATGATAGACCATGGACCACCATGGTTGTTACAATGTGACGTTTGACCAAGAGACAATCTTTGTCACAATATCACCATTGTTATTGACCATGGTTGACGATGGTTTATTTTCATATTGAGACAATCTTTGTCACAATGCGAAGTTGGAACATGGTTGACCATGGTTGATTTTCATATCGAGACAATCATTGTCACAATGTGACATTGGACCATGGTTGCACATGTTTGACCATGAATATAGACCCAAGGGATTTATATTAAATATTTTTCCCTTGGGATTTTAGTTATAATCCCTTAGGTTTATTATTCCCTTGGGTTTATAATATCAAACTCTTAGGCTTATGAGTGTAAGGGTTCATATTCCTAGGTTATAATATTATTTGTAGGATTTATAATATTAATTTTTGGGTTTATAATCATGGTCAACCATGGTCCAACATTGCATTATTACAAGGATTGTCTCCATATGAAAATAAATCATGGTCAACCATGGTACAACGTCACATTGTGACAAAAAGCGACTCAATATGAAAATCAACAATTATCAACCATGATTTTTTAAGGGTTTATAATATTTTTATTAGGGTTTATATACCTTGAGTTTATGTTATTGATTGCTTGGGTTTAATATTATTTCCTTGGGTTTATAATCCCTTGCTTTTTTAGTATAAATCCCTTGGGTTTATTATTTCAAAACATCACTAATAATGTCGTGACTATGAATGATTATGGTTAACAATTGTATGACAATGGTTGATCATTGTTTTACTATGGTTGAATATGATTTACTTATATTGACTATGGTTGAACATGGTTTTTATATGACTCACCATTATTTCCATATTGAGACAATATTGGTCACAATGTGACATTGGACCATGGTTGACCATGGTTGATTTTAATATTGAGAGAATCTTTGTCACAATGTGACATTGTACCATGGTTGACTATGGTTGTTGATGATGTATCATGGTTGATTTTCATATTGATACAATCTTTATCACAAAGTGACGTTGGCCCATGGTTGACCATGATTATAAACCCAAGTTATTTATATTAAACCATAGGATTAATATTATAAACCATATGAATAATATTATACCCTAGGCATATGAACCCTTATATTAATAAATGCAAGGGATTGAAATTATAAACCCAAGGGATAAATACTAAAAATATAAGGATTATAAACCCAAGGGAATAATATTAAAACTAAGAAATTAATATCAAGGTATATAAACCCTAAAATAAATATGGCTGACCATGGTTACTTTTCATAATGAGACAATCTTTGTCACAACGTGAGGTTCGACCATGGCTGACCATGATTGATTTTCATATCTAGACAATCTTTGTCATAATTAGACATTGGACCATGGTTTACCATAGTTGATTTTCATATTAAGACAATCTTTGTCACAATGCGACAATGGACCATAGTTGACTATGGTTGTGACAATGCGACATTAAACTCTAAGATAAATTTTATAAACCCTAAAATAAACATGGTTGACCACGGTTGATTTTCATATTGAGAAAATCATTGTCAGAATGCAACATTGGACCATGGTTGACCATGATTGATTTTCATATCAGGACAATCTTTGTCACAATGAGACATTGGACCATGGTTGATTTTCATATTGAGACAATCTTTGTCACATTGCGACAATGGAGCATGGTTGGCCATGGTTGTCACAATGCAACATTAGACCTTGAGACAATATTTCTCACAATGTGACTATGGTTACTGACCATGGTTGACCATGGTAGACCGTGATTTATTTTCATATTCAGAGAATATTTCTCACAACTCTATGTTGGACCATGATTAACCATGGTTGATTTTCATATTGAGACAATCATTGTCACATTGTGACGGTGGATGTCACAATGAAACTTTGGACCAGGAGACAATATTTGTCACAATGTGACCATGATTATTGACCATGGTTGACTATGGTTGATTTTCATATTGAAAAAATCTTTCTCACAATGCGATGTTCGACCATGGTTAACCATGGTTGATTCTCATATTGAGACAATCTTTAACACAATGAGACATTGGACCATGGTTGAGCATGGATGGCCATGGTTGTCACAATGTGACATTGGACCATAATATAATCTTTTTCACTATTTGATCATGGTTATTGACCATATTTGACCATTATTGACCATGGTTTACCATGATTTATTTTCATATTGCGACAATATTTCTCACAGTCTCACATTGGATCATGATTGACCATGGTTGATTTTCATATTGAGGCAATCTTTCTCACAATGTGGCGTTGGACCATCATTGACCATAATTGACCATGGTCAAACATGTTTGACTAATGTTAACCATGATTGACCATGGTTGACCATGATTGATTTTCATATAGAGAATATCTTTGTCACAAACCCAAGGGATTAATATTATAAACCCAAGGGATCTAAACACTAACATAAATATTATAAACCCTAAAATAAACATCAAACCCCACCATAAATATTATAAACCTCGAGATTAATATTATAAACCCAAGGGATTAATATTAAAATCCCAAGGGATTATAAACCCAGTAGAATAACATTTAACATTAGAATTATTATTAAACCATGAGACAATCTTTGTCACAATTTGACTATGGTTCACTATGGTTGACAATGGGTCACTTCGTGATAGGTCATGATGTTCGTGGTAGCTATGGTTCATGATGGTAGTCATGTTGAATATTATTTACTATGATGGTCATGTTGACTATATTTGACAATGCCAATAAGAGTCAACCAAAACTGTGTTGGCTATAGTTGACTATATCACCAATAGCCAACCATAATTAACATGTTTTAATAGATGGATTCGTTTATAAGTAAAACATTATAGATGTGTGGAATAATATATTATTATTACACATTAATATCATATTATATTTTTATTTAGAATATTTAAACATTATAATAACGTTTTGTACATTTTTACCCATGAAAAAGTTTCCTTGGCACAAAATTTATATATGGTTGGTGAAAATTCAATTACATTTGATACGCAAATGCCTCTAATTATACTTTTTCATGGGCACAAAATTTATATATGGTTGGTGAAAATTCAATTACATTTGATGCACAAATGCCTCTAATTATTTAATTCACATGGAAAGAAGTTAAACCCACTTTTATTATTAATTTATCTTTAAAAAAAATTTAAACAAGCTTGTTTTACAAAGGCTTGTGCTGAATTCCTTGCATTATTCCATATACATGTATAGAGAGTAGTACCCGGTTTGCGATAAATACTAACTGCTAATGGTTTCAAAGTGTCTTTTGTAGAAGATTTTGAACATCTTAACACTTCAGTACAAGTGTATGAAATGAAAATAGAGCAACCAAAATCTGTGAATTGAAAATAGATCAAATAATTGTAAAATTTTGAAAAAACGTCATATTATTTGTTAAATGCATGCTCCCAAGTTTTGTGGATATTTAATTTCTTTCCATATCAAGTTGCCAAAATACCTTTAAACCACATATTTCTACGAATCTTAATATCCTTTAAGATTGATTCTTGATTGAACAGCATAATTGCAAATGAAAGAAACAGAGGCAATCCAGTTGTATATTGTAAACATTGTTAGACTACCTAGTTGACAAAATTCACCACGATCATTAAGTGAGCCCAATCTTGCCCAGAGTTTTTCATGTTAGCATATTGGTGAGACTTTCGTGTTGACGAATTTAAAATCTGATTTGAAACGAAGAGAGTGAAGCTGCATGTCATCCCATCGTTCCATTATTTTCACATTTTATTTTATTGAGAGGAATGACGAATTCGTCAAAGGAGGAATGTCCTCTCTATGGTTTAAAATTAGGAGGTCCAGGGGAAGACCATGGATATCGGTTGAAATCGATGCCCTAAACTTTGATTCGTTCAATGAAACTAAGATTCACGTTGTTTTTCATTACGATTTTTGTTGCGATATTGATTTATCTATTCATTTACATATATATGTATGCGCGCGTGAGAGAAAATAGACCTGCAGTTGGTGTCACAAAAATGATATTGCATTTATGCCTATCTCGGAAGGTTAATGAAAACCACAATCACAAAAATGTCAATACAATCGCTGCAAAATTGATAGATGCCCCATTGTTTCATTTAAAGAACGGTAAGGTGTTGTCAATTGAGGAGTAGTTCACCGAGCCATGATTCTATAAAGCATTGCGTCCATGCCACATATACATTTTCACCATAGAGTTGCAGTGTTTTCCCTATTTTCTAAGACATGCTTTTGCATCAAAGTACTACAAAATTGCAAAGCGACCCGAGCTGCGTACACGCATAGGGAAAATTAGTTAGCAAAATATATGCAATAACTGTGGCTTTCCTGGATCTAGGGTGCATCAAAATCCAATTTCCCACTGGAAAACCACGATTACCTTTTCATTTTTTTAACATGAAAAGTGAATAATCATTTATTGTTCCGGTTAATATTTCTAGTGGGCTTAGAGAGAAGATATATGTTTTTGTTGGCATTCCTACTTCTCTGGCAGTGCCACGAATATTATAGCTGCGTTCGAGGAGCGGTTCAACGAGACATGATCCTATAAAGCGTTACGTCCCTGCCACACAAACATTTTCACCATAGAATTGCAGCCGTTGTGCTATTTTGTAAGATATCATTTTGCATCAAATAACTACAAAATTGCAAAGGTAACTGAGCGACGTAGACGGATTGGGAAGATTAGTTAGAAAATAATATGCAACAACTGGTTACAGGGGTTATCGTAAACAATTTCTACCCACGAAAAGGAAGAGGCTTTGGGATAGACAAATGGCAATGAGATGAAACAGAAATGAAACAATGCACAATCTCTCCACCTGCACAGTCGTTTGGAGTTTTAAATTAATTTGATTATTCTGTAACACAGAAAGGCCGTGGCGTAATCTGAGCCCTCGATCTGCTATTCAAACGAAGGATAGCGGAAATATATTCCCTCCCAGCAAATCCCATCTTCCGTTATAATGTTAGAAAGGTGGTACATCCACCCGGGGATCGATATAGAACAGCTTTTGGCAAAATATTAAAATATTAGTATTAGCGGAAATATATTGCCTCCCAGCAAATCTCATCGTCCATTATAATCTTAAAAACGGTGGTACATCCACCTGGGGTCGATATTGAACAATTTTTTTGGGAAATATTTAAATATTAATATTAATATGCTTTATTGAGATGGTGGAGATTGCGCAGGGTGGCCCTGATATCCGTAGGGAACTGAGTTTCATCTGCATTGCTCTAGAGAGGCAAGAAGAGAAATTAGATGAAATACACCAGCTGCTGAAGGGAGCTCACCAGGGTGCAGATGGAGGAGCAAACCAGCAACCTGCAATGGACGATGTTTGACAAAAGATATGTATAGGAAAGCTCATAGTCTTGTTAACTATAGTTTTTTGCATGCTCTAGATAGGGAAATATATTTTATGCAGACTAGTAGGATTAGAAGATCTCAAGACTGTCTAGTCTATCTTGCTAGGATAATCAGACTTTGGGCATTTTATTTTTGGTCGGCCATTAAAAACTATAGATGGCCTAACTACTCGGTTTCCCCATGAGGGCGAGTTAATATGGTTTTGATACTATGTTATGTTTTATTTTCTATCCAGTAATAGAAAGAGTACCACCTCAGCTTACAAAAAAAAAATATTAATATGCTTTATTAATAATATTAATATTGAGAATTATGGATAAGGTTTAATATTTATATTTAATAAAGTTTAAGATTTAGAAAATTATTATTTAACATATAATCTATTATGGGTAACTATTATCAAGGTCAATTGACCATGAGTATATATGATTATCTTTGATTAATCATAGTTATTATATTCAACTATTGTTACTATTAATCGATGTGTTTAATCATAACTAAGAATGGTCAACATGGTTTACTATGGTTGAACATACACAACTATGGTTAGTATGGTCAACTATCATCAACCATAGTTGACTATTCACCATTGCCAAACATCAATTTTAATTTGTCATGGTAAACCATAGTCAATGATAATCAAGCATGAAGAACCATGGCCAGCTCTGGTTAACCATAGTCATGATTGGAAAACCATGGTCAACCCATGCTCAACATGGCAAACCATGGTCATCAATGGTTAGAATGGTAAAACATTCTCAACCAAGGTCACTATGGTCGAAAATGGTCACCCATTGCCATACATTGTTGATATGGACAACCATAATATATGATAGAAAATTATCATCAAGCCTAATCAAATAGGAGAAACTATATTTACCGTTTGTTAACATCATCAACCATGGTTAGCATACCCAATCGTAGTCAACCATGGTTAACCATGATAAAATGTGAACAATGATAGTCAGCCATAGTCAATCATAGTCTATCATAGGCAACTATAATTAGTTGTGGACAACCATGATCTTCCATAGTCAACTCTATATGCTCATGGCCAAAATAGTCAAACATAGTGAATCATGGTCAAACTCCTGCCAACCATGGTCATCTTTGGTTAACCATAATCAACATTGGAAAGCCATTTTCAACACATGCTCAACATGAAAAACCCTTCCCAACCATGGTTAGAATGCTCGAATATGCTCAACCAAGGTTAATGTGGTCGAAAATGGTCATCTATAGACATCCTTTATCAACATAGATTACTATAATCTAAGATAGGAAATTATGGTCAATCATGGTCAAATTGGTCAAACCATGTTCACCCATGGTTAATATACCCAACCATGATCAATCATAGTCCACCATGGTCAACCATAGTCAACCTTACTTAGTGATAATCAAGGTTTAAAATTGTTTAATAATAATTATACTAATTTTGATAAGGTTGACTATTAATAATATTAATATTAATATTAAGATTGACTATATTATTAATAATATTAATACTACTAATGTTGTAACATTGATATTAATATTAATATGGCTTATTAATAATATTAATATTGAGACTTATGAATAAGGATTAGTATTTATATTTAATAAGGTTTAAGATTTAGAAAGCTATTAATTAACATATAATCAAGTCTAATTAACTATTATCAATCGTCAATTGATCATAAGCAAGCATGGTCATCTTCGATTAACCATACTTATCATAGTCAACCATTTTCATCAATAATCAATGTGTTTAATCATAGTTAGGTATGATCACAATGGTTTACTATGGTTAACTATGGTTAAACATAGCCAACTATGGTTAGCATGGTCAATCATCATCAACCATAGTTGACTCTATTCACCATGTCAACCATCAAATTTAGTTAGTCATGGTCAACCATAGTCAAAGATAACCAAGCATGCCCAACCATAGTGATCTCGAGTTAACCATAGTCAACATTGGAAAACCATGGTCAACCATGGTTAGAATGGTCAAACATGCTCAACCAATGTCACTACGGTAGAAAATTGTCATCCATTGTCAACATGGAAAACCATAATCTAAGATAGAAAACTATGGTCAACCATAGTCAAATTTGTCAAACTATGTTCACCCATTGTTAACATCGTCAACCGTGGTCAGCATACCCAATTGTAGTCGACCATGGTTAACCATGATCAAATATGAATAACCATGGTCAACCATAGTCAATCATATTCTATCATAGGAAACTATAATTAGTTGTGGACAACCATGGCCTTCCATAGCCAACTCTAAATGACCATGGTCAAAATGTTCAAACATAGTGAACCATAGTCAAACTGTTGACAACCATGGTCATCTTTGGTTAACCATAATCAACATTGGAAAACCATTATCAACCCATGCTCAACATGGAAAACTTTATTCAACCATGGTTAGAATGGTCAGATATGCTCAACTAAGGTCATTGTGGTGGAAAATGGTCAACTGTAGCCATCCATTCTCAATATGGATTACTATAATCTATGATAAGAAACTATGGTCAGCGATTGCCAAATTGGTCAAACAATGTTAATCCATGGTCAACATCGTCAACCATAGTTAATATACCCAACCATGATCAATTATAGTCAACCATGGTCAACCATAGCCAACCTTACTTAGTGATAGTCAAGGTATAAAATTGTTTAAGAATAATAATACTAATATTAATAAGGTTGACTATTAAAAATATTAACATTAAAATTAAGGTTGCCTATATTATTAATAATATTAATATTAAGTATTGGGGGTTTTCGCAGTGCATTATATTAGATATCATTTTTTGGGATTCAACTGCATTAAGTAAGTCATTCATCTATGACAATTTCCATGAGAGGTAGTACTAATTTATCATGATTTTTTAATAGTCCACTTAGCACTCATTGCATCGGGTGATGCTCACACAGGTGAAGAAGTGGGATTGAAACTAGTGGGATTATTGACACTATGTGATTTATTTCACTAGTTTCAATCCCACTTCTTCACCCATGTGAGCATTACCCGATGCAATGAGTGCTAAGAGGATTATTCAAAAATCATGAGAAAATAGTGAGTTACGACTACCTCTCGTGGAAATAGTCATATATGAATGACTTACTTAAGGCAATTGAATCCCAAAAAATGATATCTAATATTAATATTACTAACTATAGTAATATTAATATGCTTTATGAATAATATTAATATTGAGGCTTATGAATAAAGCTTATTATTTATATTTCATAAGGTTTAGAAAACTATTAATTAAAATATAATCAACTTGTTAATAATTATCAATGTGAGTTGACCATGAGCAAGCATGATCATCTTCAATTAACCATAGTTATCATAGTCAACCATTATCACAGATAATCAATGTGTTTAATCATAGTTAGGTTTGGTCACCTAACTATATATGAGCTATATATGCACTCTATTGTATATATAGTGCACATTCATCTCACAAGTACATAAGCCTTAGTTGACAATTAATGAAGTAATTTAAGAACAATTAAATTACCCAACATCAATCATAGAAAAATTGATCAAACTACGTTCACCCATTGTTACATCGTCAACCATGGTTAACATACCCAACCGTAGTCAACCATGGTTAAGCATGATCAAATATGAACAACCATGGTCAACCATAGTCAATCATAGTCTATGATAGGCAACTATATTTAGTTGTGGACAACTTAGACATAGTGAACCATGGTCAAACTCCTGACAACCATTGTCATCTTTGGTTAGCCACATTGGAAAACCATGGTCAAACCATGTTCAACATGGGAAACCCTTGTCAACCATGGTTAGAGTGGTCAAATATGCTCAACTAAGGTCATTGTGGTCGAAAATGGTCAATTATAGCCATCCATTGTCAACATGGATTACTATAATCTATGATAGGAAACTATTGTTAGCCATGCTCAAATTGGTCAAACCATGTTCACCCATGGTCAACATCATCAACCACGGTTAATATACCCAAGATTGAACCATGGTCAACCATGATTAGACATGAACATCCATGGTCAACCATAGTCAGCTATAATAATTGTGGACAACCATAGTCAACACTATGTCTACTATGGTCAATATTATCAAACCTACTGAATGATATTCAACAATTGTGGGCAACCATGGAAAAATCATTTTCAACTATTGCTTTTATGGTCAACAAACTATTTTAATAAAACATGATCAACCATAGTAAGCTATAATTATTTGTGGAAAAGCGTGGTCATCCATAGTCAACTCTATGTCTACTATGGTCAAAATGAGCAAACATAGTGAATGATGTTTCACAATAGTAACCATGATCAACCATGGAAAATCATTGTCAAGTATGATTTTCATGATCAACAAACTATTCTAATAAACCAACAGTGTATTCGATGAGCATTTTTTTTAGCTGAATAAGTAATGCAACTCAAAGGTACATAGCCCTTCCTTCCCATGATGATGAGACTACGGGATTTGTAGAGACCAAATCTCCACAAATAACAGTTGGACCACAGCCTTGAGACTCTGCCTTTGTCATGTAGAAGAGCCTTGAGACTCTGCCTTTGTCATGTAAAAGAGCTAAAAATGAAGTGAGAGTTTCGTTGGATTACGATTTAGTCATTAAAGGGGGTTAGCGGAGCACAATCTTACCGTAATCTACTCTTCAAAGGTTAATCCCTGTGCAGTTTGCACCTGTCCAACTTCTCTGTCCCTCATCGGATTCAAATTTTCATTTGTTAGTATAGCTAAAATGTCCTAAAGAAGCATGGCGGATGATGGTTGTGTATTTCGTTGTTTTTGGGGTCTTCGTCTGCTCTGCCTGCCATTCGTTCGCCTGGTGTTGAAGCTTTCAATGTAGTTATGAATTGGTTGCTCTGCCTGCCATTCCTGCTCCAGGTGTTGAAGCTTTCAACGTTTTTATGAACTCGTTATAGGAATTTATCAACGAATTTCTGCTGTAATCGTTTTTTTTTTTCGGGATGTCGAATCTATAGTCAATTTCAATAAAAAAATCAAAATGTAGAAACAACAACTTTTTATTCATTGCTATTTTATTTAAATCGAGTCTGAACTTATTTGGTAAAACTTGCTACCATGCATCAATAATCCAGTGCAATTTCATTTAAATGTAGTACGAAATTGATGGGGACAATTTAGAGGTATGATAGTATTGGTTTTGTTGTTAATTCATAAAACCTTCCTGTGGAACTACCTTCCCCAGCTTCACTTTGGAAGTCGACAAAGTCTTCTGAGAAATTTTGTAATAGCAGTTGAACTCCGAATTTTGTATCGCTATTATCAAGTTTACATGTATGGTCTTTAAAAGCTTGACATATGAGGCAGGGTTTTCTTAAAGAGAGGTCATTTTTTTGTATCAAAATAGCCTCTTCCTCAGCAAACTCTTCTATATGGCAAGTTGTTAAAAACACCCACAAGCTTTTCCTACCACACTGAATGGGAAAATTCTTCAAGCTTACCTTTCATTTAAAAGTCCACAGCTTGCATTTTAACATGATCCTTGGTTAAAGCAAATTCATCAAGGTGGTGCTAAGGTAGACACCTCTCCATTTTATGTAAATAATGTGCTTGAGTGTATATCCCAGAGCGAACCAATGCATGTAATTATGAATGATAAGAGTATAAGCAGGTGGAGAAATTTGGTCAGGCAGTTGTGGGATAACATAAATAGTTTGATGGAAAGTTCGAATAGTATCTTCGATTTCTCCGATTTTTTCAGAGCGCTTATATAGATTTGATCTGGGCAAGGGTGAATTTTGTAGGACGAGTAATGCCGAGTTATTCGCGAAGATTCCAAACGAGCTTTCTGAATGGATGAAGATTTTGGGAAGAAAATCAAAGGGTTGTTCCTGAACTTTGTTAGCTCGTGTCTCTGAGGAAGAACTAATTAAGTGTGCACGTTCTGCATTGTTCTGAATTTTAAAACCTTAATTATCAGATTTTTATCTTTCTCGTCTTGTCGGCAGTCATCTTCTAAATTATGAAAGTTTTCATAGTCGTTCGTTTTTTATGATGCATTATATTTTTTTTTACAGTTTCAAATTTATTGCATATATGAAAAATATTCTTATAATTTTCAACTATTTTTATTTATTTATTTATTTATTTTTTTAATAAGTCGCAGATATTAAATCAAAATATGTTTTTAATTTTACTTCAAAAATTTAGAAAAAATGTTGACCGTGTTTTTTCTTAAAATCTACCAAATCGCAAATATTAAAACTAAATATTTTTATAATTTATTTTGAAAAATTAGAAAAATATAACAAAAATATAATACGTACATATTATATTTTATAATTTATTTATCAGTAATTATGTTTATAATTGTTTTTATTTTGGAATAAGTTTTTAAAATTTTAATTTAATTTTTAAAAATTATTAAATGGAAGATGGAGATTTAACCTTCATTTCTATTTTTAATAGGAGTAAAAAACAAACGTTGAGATTTATCTAAAAAATAGTTATGTTTTTGTCTATTTTAATTAAAATAAAAGTATTTATCATAAAATGAGGATGAATTTCCGCGGTTAATAGCTTGGTTAAATGTTTTTAAAGTGTATATATGTTGAAGTCATATACTAGCACAGTGATATAAATTAAAATTAAATGGCTTCTAAGCTCAGAGATTTAAATTAAATGGTTGGTAAACAAAAATAGACATCAATTCATTATAAGCATCAAAACACTTACGTCATAATATATTTCACATTATTAAAATTAGAAAAAATTAACTAGATTATAATTTAATTTTAAATTGTTATTATAAATATGAATTATATAAAGAATTAATATATTAGTTAAACACATATATATTAGAAAAAATCCTTGACATGTGGAGACTCACCCCACTTTACCATGGCTATTTTTAATTTGGAAATAACCTTATATCATGACACATCAATACAACATGCCAAAAAATTCACATTCTTATGCGATTCTTTTAATTAATAAATCTAGTTCAAATGCCATAACTAATTTTGAGATAAATATCAAATTTTGATTTGCGAATACTACTAAGACTATTCTAGAATATTTCACGGAGGTTAAATCCCTACTATCCACTTAATAATTATTGTTAAGTAAATTAAAATTGTGGAAGTAGCTTTCCTATTCCAAAATAGACATGCCTATAGGCATAATTATTAGGTGGATAATGAGATTTAACCTTGAAAGAATATTCTATAATATTTTTAGTAGCATACACAAATCAAATATTAGCATTTATCTCCACAGTAGTTATGGGTTTTTTTCTACTTAATTGAATTGATTAATTAAAAGAATGTAATATGAACAAGCATCATATGAAATGAGTTATACATTTTTTAGAAATATAATAATAAGCCATGGTATTTTCCCATGATATTGTAACAAAACTTATTTACAAATTAAACTTTGTCATGGTAAAATTAAGATAAATTTCTATGGTTAAAAATTTTAATTAATTATTATTGTTATTTTAATTTTAACCATATAAATTATATCATAAAACACATATTGATTATAGACATTTACTAACTATTTAATTTATATAAATATCGTCATAGTTAAACTAATTTTAACTCAATTTTTTTATATAAAATTATTTAAAAAATAAATAAATTAATTGTTTTTATTGAAAATAAAAATCTTTGTTAATTTATTAATTTTTCCAATATTTAGACCATACAAATCGTACATGTAAATGAGCCAAAACCATAAACAAGGTTTCCATTCGACGAGCAACAAATCAGGAAAAAATTGAATAAGAAAAAATTATTGAATTTTTTCAAAATAAATTAATATTAATATTTCAATAATGTTAATAATAAATTATGATATATTTTTTTTCAATTTAGTAATTTAATTTCAATTTTTATAGCTAAATATTTAAAAAACAATATATTATTAATATTAATAATTTTAATAATACTTTTAATTTTATTATTATTATTTGTACATATTCTTTAAACAATATATTATTATTTTATATATATTTTTAAGAAAAAGAATTCTATAGTACTAGTAATAGTAATTTAATGTTAAGTTCGTACTTAATTTACATCAAATTTGTATATGATATTTTTTGTTTCTATTTTACAATATCTAAAGATTTTATATATTAATGATTTCTTTTTAGTTTATTAAGCAATGTGTATTATCTATATTGGAATTGCTTTGAAATTTTTTTATTTTCACATGAATGAGTGTAAGATTTAATTTCAATTGGTCTAATACATCATTATCCAATCCATAATATATGAATTTTCAATTTCAAACAAAAAAAATAACAAATAACAGATTTAATTTAAAAATAATTTATTTCACTAAATTAAACACTTTTTAATGTCAAATAAAAAAAATAACAGATTTAATTTAAAAATAATTTATTTCACCACAGGTTAAACACACCCCTGATGTGTTCAATTGTTGTAATTCTTGACGACTCTTCTGTCTGCTCAATGCCTGCGCTCAACACATCCGCGGATCCAGTTGAAAGCTCGTCGAATTCGAGTTCAGTTTTCACTATCGACGTTATTTTTGGAATTGAGATACACTGCTCATAGCTTATAGGTTAGCACAAGTTAAAAATGTTTTTACTCATCTTCTAGTGAGTACAAGTGGAATGTGTGTAGGTCAGTTTGAAACCTTTTGCCTTTTTGGTTGGCTGTTCCATGCTCCATTATAGATTAACCTCTATGTAATGTGCGGAATAATATAATTTCAATTTGCATGTGTGAAATTTGAGGATTTGAATGTCATTTTGGCTGAACAATAAGAAAATTATATTGATTTAAAATGAAATCTTGAACTCAGTAATATATATTTATATACATATATAATCTATTTTTTCTTTTTATTTAAGATATTTGAAAACTATTAAATGTGCATATTTATATGGAGGTTTTAAATTTGGGAGACTAAGCTCCTAAGTTACATGATTGAGGCCTGTAGGCGGAGCTAGGAGGTGGTTTGCGATACAAAATTCTCCTAAGCTTTTGTCATTTCTGAATTGTGGAAAACATATGTAAGTGAAGATTTTGGAAAACTGAGATAAAAGAAAACAGAATTTGCAGTACATCTTAGTCTATATTGATATGGCTAATCTAGCGAGTCGTTGATTCATCCGGTTTGCTGTCCGCTTCAGCATTCTTGAAGCTTGAAGAGCTAGTGCTGGGCACAGTACGTTTCTCCAACATGTATTTGAGGATGCCGATTGACTCTTGAGCATGGTTGCATCAATTGGCTAGATCGTTGAACTGCCCCTGGAGCGAGGAGACCCTATGGAGGAAGAGTTTGAGGTCAGCTTCATATTTTTCACTGGTCATCCGAGCATGTGTGTCGATTTTGAAGTCCAAAATTCTTTGTTGCGCTCTGATTTGTTCCAACTTCGCTTGGAGGTCTGTACAGTGTAAACAATCTTCACTCTGTGCCATTTTTTGAGTCCTTAATGCTGTCCTGTTGCCGAGAGTGGTAAGAAGGGGCCTGCTACAATGAGAAGAGACTGATTCTGAGATTGGAATAGAGATGGAGCTGGGACTATTGTCGATCTATGAATCAGGGTAGTGGAAGAGGTAAGCTTTCAGGGAAGAAAATAGAGGGTGAGGGGAACAAACGCTGAAGAGGGCACAGAAAGAAGGCGCTGAAGAGCAGCGGAAAAGAGAGAGAAAGTAGAGGTGGCAAAGAGCTTTTTGTTGAACAGAAGACATATAAAAAACACAGGGAATTGGGGCCTCAACTTCTTGGGGGGCAGGTTTATGAAGAGCGGAACACTGGAAGGACAGGAAAAATTCACGAGGGGAAGGAGGGAAGGGCCATAGGAGACACAAGGTCGCCCAGAGATCGAGAGCGCAGAGATGGCAACAGGATTGAGGGGCAGAGAAAAATTCGCTGACAGAGATTTGGTAGAGGAGGAATTGTGTTGGATCCTATCAAGATATTTCTTAAGTTTGTTGTAGGGATCGGATTTGGAAACACTATCATAGGCCATGAGAAAAAGCCAAGGTAAGTGATGTTGGAATTCCACGTTGTAAAGGAGATTTCCTTTGGATTTGCTACATGCTTGGTTCGCACATTTATCGGCTTCTTTGTTGAAGGCGCGGAGCACGTGGTAGAATCGAAAATCCCAATTTTGGCGGTTTAAGGCTTAGCATCTGCTTGTTGTTTGTTGGATGAAGATATTGGAAGCCTTACGGTTGCTGATCATGAGACTAATAATGGTGGCAAAATCTCCAAATCCCATCGCTTTACTGATACCAAGTTTTTGAAGTTGATTAAGACCTTGATAGAGAGCAAGCGCTTCTGCTCTGTTGTTAGATAGAGACCCCAATCCCCACTCAAAGGTTGCTATGACATCGCCACTGGGATTATAAATGACTCCCCCTACCCCTGCCACTCCCGGATTGGATTTAGAGGCTCCATCAAAGAAGAGGGAATGGGAATTACTGTTCCGAAGCCATTCTGAGAATTCATCTTGTTTAACTCTAATTTTCCAACTGTGACTGGGAATGCTGGAATGTTGGCTGTAGATGTTTGCTATTTGTATGCCCTTGTTGTTGTTTATCAAGCTGCCAATAAAGTCTTTTTTTTTCTATGCAGAGGCTGGCAATATCAATTTTCTTTGTGTTCTTAGCAACGATGGTTTCTAGTGTTAGACTTTTAGCTTTACTGCATAATTGCCTTGTGATTGTCTCCTTGTCTCTCAAAATCTTGTGATTCCTTGCAAGCCAAAATTTCCATAGAAGGGCATAGGGGAGAGCATCCCACACTGTTTTAACTATGTTGTTCTTCTTATACTGCTAAAGGTAGCTCTTCTTCCATATGCTTAGAATCTCACCAATGGAATGCTAGGGATTCTAAGGGGGAGGGCCAGAAGGGGAGATTCCATTCCAGCAAGAGATTGCAAAGGGGAATGAGATGAAAAGGTGTTGGATGGTTTCTTCTACTCCTTGACAGTTTGGGCATCGGGAGGGCCCAACTATACCCCTCTTTTACAAATTTTTAGTGGTAAGGATTTTCCATTTTAAGAGGGTCCACATAAATTTTTTTATTTTGGGGATGGCATTAGACTTCCAAACGGTTTTCTAGTGCATCCAAGGAGGAGCAGGATAGTCCCTACTGCACAAGTAATGATGACCAACTTGAATTTTGTAACTAGAACCTGTGGGATCCTGTCGTAAACTGTCAATGCCATTTTTTATGATTGGTGCAATGATATGGAGATGTACATTAAGATTGTCAATTCTCTTCTTGAGATTTTTGGGAATGGGAGGGAAGCTCCATCCCTTCCAAGTCTACAAATTTATGTCCCATTGTGAAATTTGATCCAAATAATGTATTCTTTTGTTGTGTAGGAAGAGGAGAATTTGATCCATATCTGGCTGGCTCCCGATAGGCTGTTTCCCCATAATCTTGTCTGCTCCAAATTTGACATAGTTGCCTCCTTTGGGAACCTTGGAGATATTTTGTGTCATGAAGGGGATAACTTTTTTACAGAGTTTCCATACTTTTGAGTTGCTTTTGGTGGTAATTTCACAGTCTAATAGTTGCTGCCTTGGGCTGCTGGGATATTTGCCTTCAAGAACTCTTTTCCACCATGCTTGTTATTCATCAATTAATCTCCATACTATATTACTTCCAAAAGCTAAGTTTGTGAGCTTAGGTGATCTTATTCCAAGTCCTCCGCAATCCTGATGTTGGATAATTTGCTTCCAGCTAACCAAGTTAAACTTCTTCTTTTCATTTTCCCCACTTGCCAGAGGAAATGTTGGAGGATACTTTCCATTTTGTTATGAAAAGTGGCTGGAGCCTACATAAGAATGAATTGGTAAAGCGGAAGAGAAGAGAGACCAGATTTGAGAAGGACCAATCGACCTACCAGATTATGCTAAGTGGATCTCCACTGTTGTACTTTTCTCTTTAATTTATCATGAGTTGTATCCCAGATTTCAACTCTTGTGGGTCCTATGCTCACTGGCATTCCCAGATAGTTGAAATGGTCCCAATTTAGCTTGTAAGGAACCCTAAAGATTTTGGCTATATTATGAAGAGTTTGGGTTGAGGCATGCCAACCATATATGCAGCTTTTTACATGATTGATCATGCCTCCTGAATATCTCATATATTTGTCCAGAAGAGCTTTGAATCTTCGAGCAATAGTTACAGATGCTCTTCCTATTAACAAGGTGTCATTAGCAAATTAGGAATGGTAAATGTTTTTGACTTCATCTTCGTACTTTATGCCAGTGATGAGGCCAGCTCGTCTCTTGTGGTCAAGAGCACTACTGAAGGATTCAGCCATCAAGATAAACAAGTAAGGGGATAGAAGGCAACCTTGCTTCAGTCCTCTTGAAGATTGAAAAGGTGGACCAGGTCTGCCATTAACAAGGGGAGAAATCCAAGGTCCCGTGATACAAGCTTTAATGAGTTCAAGAAATGGAGTAGGAAAACCCATTTTTTAGAGAGCAGCAATAAGAAAAGAGTGCCTGACCCTATCAAAGGCATTCACCAAATCCAACTTCAGGATGATTCCCTTTTTGTTCTCGATATGGCTGGAGTAGATTGCTTCTTGAACAAGGAGAATGGAGTTTGATATTTGCCTATTTGCCATAAACCCACCTTCGTTTTCAGAGATAATCGTAGAAAGCAGAGGCTTAAGGTGGGCTACTAAAACTTTAGTAAATATTTTATATGAGGAGTTGCAAAGGGATATGGGACAGAAACGAGAGAAGTTGGTGGGTCGATTTTCCTTGGGGATGAGCGCTAGGTGCGTAGAATTTGTGTAGCCTCCCATTTTCTTTTTGCATTGAATCCATTTCATCATTTTGATGAGGTTTCCCAATGAGTTCTATAGAAGCAAATTGGAAAGCCATCCGGCCCAGGTGCTTTGTTTGGCTGGAGGGCCCAGATAGCTCCTCTTATTTCTTCTTCCTCTATCTCTTTGTTTAGACTTTCATTTATCTCAGCAGTGATCTTATTCAACAGATATTGTAAAAAGTCCGTGTAATCTTCTTCTTCTCCATTTTCAGTTAGGAGTTCTCTATAATGATTTGAAGCAGCTTGTTTGATAGCACCTTGGCTGATTTGTTGATTTCTTTCTTTATCTATGATAGAGATAATTCTGTTTCTAATTTTCTGGACTATGGTTTGATTACGGAAAAAGTTGTGTTTCTATCCCCGCCCTTCAGCCATAACTGCCTCGACTTGATTCTCCATTTCTGCTCCTCTTCTCTTCTAATGCGATAAATCTGGCTGTAAAGGTTGTCTTCATGATTTTTATCTGCCTGTTGGTATCCTCGCTTTTCCATTGTGATATGGAGTTCCTCTAACTTGGCTTTTGCCTCTCTTTTCTCCTTTTCCGGCTCTTTGTAGTGGGTTTTTACCCAATCCTTAAGAGCGTGTTTTACATTTTTAATTTTTCTTTCCCAAATATAAACGGTGATCCTTCAATGTGCTGTCGCCAGGTATGTTAAATAAGATCTTTGGCTGCTGCGTTTTCATTCCATAGTGGGCTGTCTTTTAAGGGGAGAGGCCCCAAAGGGCAGTGGGATTCAAGGGTCAATGTGGTAGGGTAGTGGTCTGAGGCTGTGAAAGGGAGGATGGAGGCATAAGTAGCAGAGTAGGTGGAAAGGAGGGTTACATTCACCAGAATCCTATCCAGTCTTTCCATAATGTTGTTTTTCCCCAACCTACGATTATTCCAGGTGAATTTGCGATTCTTTGGAATTACATCAACAAGATCACCATCCTGCATTATAGCTTCCAATTGATTTCTATATGGATCTGGGGAGAAGCAGCCTCCTCGTTTCTCATTGGAGTGCAAAATGAGATTTAAATCTCCCCCCAAAATAATGTTGCTATTGTCTTCTTCTGCTATATTTGTGCTGAGGGAGTCCCAGCATTGCTCCTTATCTCTATAATGATTTGGTGCATAGACATTGTAAATAACTATCTGTTGGTTGCTTGAGTTGTTCTTCAAAACAGTGTTTATCCAATGCTGATTTATTGTTTCTGTTGTGTTACTCCAATTAGTTTGGTGCCAGAGCATAGCAATTCATCCAGAGGCTTCTCTTGATTCACAAGCACATCCTTTATACTGCTTATTTTGTGCAATGATTTTGCTCATTTCTAGCTATCCTTGCTTTGTTTCTTGTACTAATATAAATCTTAGTTTCTTTTGATTGATTAGGTCTCTTAAGACATTTGATTTGGAGGGGTGCCCTAGTCCCCTGCTATTCCATGAGAGGACTTTCATCATTTCAAACGAGGATTGCGGAAAGTTGCTCGTCCTCCTTGATCCTTGTTTACTGAGTTTTTGTCTATTTGTCCTAAGATGTAGGACTCTATGGGGTTCTGTATGCCCATTGCTATATCCTTCCGGGCATTTTCATCTCTGTGATGTTTAGCTGATTTCCTTCCTGGTTTGATTTTATTTTGATTGTCAAGAGTTGCACCATGCTTCTTTGAGTTGCTTCTAGTGATTCTGGATGGGGGTGGGTCAGCCAGGAGGGAGGAGGAGATAATCAGAGGGAGAGGGGATTTTGAGGGATCGGTTTGGATTGCGGGGGTAGGAATATCTTCAGGAGGGGAGAGGATGTGGAATGGGTTGGAGGAAGGAGAAGAGGGTTGAGGATCTGGATGGCGATTAGGGATTAGAGAATTAGGGAGGGATGAGGAGGATGGAGGATTGGGAGGTGAACAAGAATAAGGTCCAGCTTCAGGTTTTGGCTTGGGGGTAGGGGCAGCGTTATTTTTTCTCACTGTTTTCCATCGCTCTTCTTGCGGAGTGTTTTCTACATCTACTAGTTTAGTACAACGATTAGCAAAATAGCCATATTCATGACATACCTTGCACTTGAATGGAATCTGCTCGTAATCTAATTGCTGAATGTGAATCCAATCGTCTACCTTAAGTTTGATGGCTTCTCGAAGTCCTTTGCTTAGATTGACTTCTACACAAATGCAAGCACAAGCCTACATGTTGTCCTTAGGTTCATTTCGATCAATGTATTTTCCTACAACGTTTCCAATAGCTCGAACGGATTCATCTCCCCAGCAGTGAAGGGGTAGGTGAGGTAGCCGGACCCAAACAGGAACAACACTTGGTATGTCCAACTAGGGATCAAAATCTGGAGTCCACTTGTTGAGATATAATCCTCTTGAGTCCATGAAATAGGGCCCATTTCGAAAGATTAAGTCTTTATCTTCTTTTGTTTCAAAATGAAAGGTGAAATACCCTTTCCCACAAAATCTAATGGAGATTTTCCCTTGAGTTTTATCAGACCAGTTCCTTTCCACTCATCTTTGCATTGTTTTTGGCAATGGCCAGAGTCCAGTAAATTTCCCAATGAGTCCTCTTTCTTCTAGAGCAAGGGCAACCATGTGAGGCAGGGTTGGAGGTAAGTTTACTTCCTACAAACCATCAAGCTTTTTCATGAATTTAGAGACTGTACAGTGAGGTCTCTGTGGAGGTAATGATCTGACCAATGTTGAAAAGCCCTGCTGAAGAGCGACCTCCTCCGGTGGAGCCTCTGGAGGGGCCATGCGAAGGGGCCGAGGGCCGAAACAGGGAGCGCAGTCAAAGAAAACCTAGCAGAGCGCGTGTCGGATCATATGAGAAATTCCGTCAATCCTTTGTTGATATTAGACAGTAGCTGTCTACATAGTTATTCAAATGTATGTAAATCATTTTTTAATAGTTTTTAATATTATATTTGTTTTGATAACTTAAGAATAATAAATAAATATATTTCTGAAAGGGTTTTGTAACCAATGCTATTGTGATGGCTACATGGTTGAAGATGTTGTTTCTAGCTCACCAAATGCAATTTATAGGATGCATGAAAGTCCTCTCCATAACTTATTATCTTGCAATTTATAAGATGCACAAAAGTCCTCTGAAAAATTTATTATCATTATTACTTTTCCAATCCTTAATCCAGTCTGGTTCTTGTCTAATGACATTTTGTGTCCAAATTCTAAAGATAATTGTTGTGATTTTTCCTATATTGGAGCAAGACAAACAAGTGAGTGAAGTACTAGCTTGTTTCTTTGAATATGGGGCACAAGGTAGACCTTACCATTCTCTTTTGGCAAGATTATTTAATGTGATAAAGTTTGTTGATAAAGCTAAGCATAAGATTTTTTTTGTATTCAGTATGGTTTTTACATGGGTTTGGTTTTCCAATTTAGATTTTTACATGAATGGGTGGACAAGACTTCATTTTAATTTTAAGAGAATATTCTCCCCATGGATGATATAAAAAATAGTTGAAAACTAAAATAACAAATTTAATTTAAAAATAATTAATTTTATCACCAGTTAAACACACAAGTGTTTACATAAATAATGAATACATATCACGCAAGCCCTTTGTCTTCAAAGAATATGAACCCTTTGAAACCCTAATTTTGAGATGGATCATATGTCGATTCTCTACCGGAGATATGTATTGCAGTGGATTTGTATGGTTCCATGCTTTGCTTTAAAATCAATTTTTTGAGTGCTTCATATGGTTCCAGTCTTTAGCTTCGTATGGTTCCACGATTTCACTCGATTTATGTATGGTTGTAGCTTCATATCGTTCCAGGTTTTGCTTTAAAATTAAGTTTTCGAACCCTTGTTATGGTTAACTCTACGTTGACTATTTTACACTTTATTACTTTATATTTTAGATTTATTAATTTAGGTTTAGTACTTTTTACACTTAAAGTGATTAGGTTTTATTTTTTAATTATTTTTGTAAGTAGCTTTAAGTTAGGATTAGTTTATGATTTTAAAAATAATATATTTTATTATTTTAAGTTGATAGAAATATTAATTTAAATAAAATTAACCTATTAAGTCATATTGTGTTAATATTTAGTAAATGTAGATTGTTAATTAAAATTAAAATTAAAATTTGATTATGTTTAAATAATTTTATAAGATATATCAATTACATTTATTAATGTCGCTGTGTTAGTTAGCTCTTCTATAATTAATTGGTTAATTAGAGACCTTATTTTCTTAATCATTTTGAAATTTATTATTTTGAAAATTTTCAATAGTTTTTTCTATCTAGGTAGCTACTAGTAAGAAAGTATTAGTTCTCTCTACAGAAAGTAATAAAAAAAATTACAATATATCATAAAAAAATTAAAATTATTTGTCTAATATTTTGATTAGAAAATAGATATATGTTCTTTGCACCGGTCTACAACTCAATGTGAGATGTGTGGGATTTAGATGTTAGATGTGTTAGATGTGTAGGGGTTAGGTGCGAGATGTGAGATATTAGATATTTTATAAATTCATTTTTTTTATAATGTAATTTTTTGTATACTATAATAAATTTTATTACAACAATTTTTTTAGATAAAAGAAAATAACACACGCACACACATAAACTTTTAAATATATAACATATAAATAGTACTGATAAATTAACATCCATTTTACCATATAAATTAAAATAATGATTCTATAATCATCTTTAAGGCTATCTACACTTTTGATTTAGTATGTTATGGATGTATGATTTTAATTATTTTGTTACAATACCATGGCCTATAAATACCACATTCCCAAAATCCATACCTTATTTCAAAATCAAAATATTTTACAAATACTTTATTTTAAGTTGTTTTTATAATATTTTTTAATTAAATCTAAAAGAAAAAAGGTTATAATTACTTTTTAGGTATATCTAAAACGTCCATCCTCCCGACTACTACTAGCAATATTCCCATAGAGATTAAGTTGAAAAATCAAAATACTTTTATATATACATATGTGAAATTTATATAATATAAATAATATTATAAAGAATGAGGATAGATGCATATTAACCATGGATCCAAATGAAGATAGAAAGCAAAGTGAATAACAATGATAGATGAAAGATAATGTATTTTCCTTTATTATTGTATTTTCTATGACATGATTGATCCAAAATATAGGTTTAATATTTTACAGCCAATTATGTTTTTTTTTATCTTTTAGATAACTCCTTAAGTAAAATACAATGGGATCATATTTAAGAGAGAGTGAGATGGAGGGGGAATAGAGTGGGGGAGAGAGAAGGAGAGAGAGGAAAGAAGAGAGAGAGGAGAGAGGGAGGGTGAGAGATATGTATTTGGAGGGGGAAAGAGAGGGAGGGAAGAACAAATACATTAAGAGATAGAGGTGGAGAGGGAGATGGAGTGACAAGGGAGAGATGAAAATGGAATGTGGGAGAGAGGAGACAACAAAAGAGAGAGAGAAGGAGAGGATATAGATAGCGAAAGAAGGGGAAGAAAGATTCAGGGAGACATAGATATGGAGGGGAAGAGGGGGGAGATCGAGGAGGAGAGAGAGATGGAGATTGTGACCAAGTTAGAGGGTGGAGAGGGAGAATGTGTGTGATGGGGGGAGAGACAGAGGGAGGTGGGAGAGAAATGGAAAGAGAGGAAGGAAGAGAGAGAGGACTTGAGAGAGGGGGAGAGAGAGAAGGTGAAGAGAGAGGGGGAGAGAGGGGGAGAGTGAGAGGGAGGGAGAGAGAGAGATAGATAGATATGGAGAGAGTGTGTGTATGTTTTGGGGGTGAGAAGGAGAGATAAGGGGAGATAGATGTTAGTATGAAAATTCTGAGTATGTGTACTAAAAACGCTTCACTTAAGTCACTGGTGACAAGTGGCACTAACAATAAGATACAGTTGTTTATGCTTCATATCTACAATGAAAAAATACGAAAACCCTTTAGTAAAGATAGCATATGCAGCCCAAAAAATAGAACAACAAGAAATAACAAATTTTGATAACTTAATAGGAGATTTGAATGAATAATATTTTTATTAGAAAGCACCTAGTGAAGAGGGTTTACAACATGGGTTTGCAAAATCCCCCTCCATGGGATGGGTCATTTGATGTCCTTGTGCTTCAACGATCTATTTCTCTCTCTCAATATGCAGAAAAACCCAAAAGCAAGATGGAACTCAAGTGGGAGCTCAAATGTGGGAAGACGATAGTGGTGATGATAATAATGATCATGGTGAAGAATGAATGGAAAGCCCTCTTATTTATAACAAAGTATTGGGCTCAATTAGGAATTGGAAAATAATAAAACATTATTGACCAAATCAAAATCTAGCCAAATTACGAATACTTTATTATATGTTTTGGAGATGAAAAAGATATTCAAAATGGTCAAATATCTTTATTTAGAAAACAGTTGAAGTAATTAATAAATAAAATGATTTATTAATCAATTTGCAAGTATTAAAAAAAGAGTGAATTTGAAATAATTATTAAATAATGGTTTAACAATTATTCCAAAATTAAGAATAAGGAATAAAACATAAATAGTGATTTATTTAATTATTCCAAGGTGATTTAGTTAAAAGTGTTATGAAATAATGATGAAATAATTATTTAATAATGATTTATTCAATTATTTTCATGGGTTTTTTTTTTTATTTTGAATAGAAATAATTTAATAAAAGTAGTTTACTAAATTATTTCCTATGGTGAAAGTGATTTTACTATGGTAAAATTATTCCTACATGGTGTATTTCAATCCACCTAGTTAGAAATGATTAGGTGATCATTTTTAGGTGATAACGGATTACTCCCCAACGTATGAGCATTAGGATAAAATCATATGATTGAAATACATTGTAGGTTACACTTCCACGAGACAACAAAGGGGAGCCAGAGAGAGAAAGAGAGAGACAACTGAAGCAATACAACGAAGGACAAAGGAATGGAAGGGGTGATACCTACTAAGTTAATATAAGTCCCCTTTTATTTTGGAGTACATGATCTCAAATGAGGTGGGGGAGGCATATCCATACCCGCTGAGATAGATGAGTACAAATAATAATGGTGTTCCCAACAATGTGGGACTGAGCTACAAAGTACATGATACATGATACATGTTATGCTGACATCAATGGGCCATAATGTGATACAGTAATACAATGAGTCCCATATACATAATATTCTTGGAAAACAAAGGCCAAGACTAAATACAATGACATATGAGTACATGAGATAGCATGCCCCTCAAGATGACATGGTGAGGGGGAATCACAACCGAATAAGCTGGCTACAAGGATAGGGCTCTGAAGATATGAATGGACTGTTTGAATGGGACATGCATGTTGTGGGCACTACAAGCAGCAGGAACCAAGCTAGTTAATTCTACGGAACTGCATCTGTAGCTGGAACAAAATCTCTTGTCATCTAGGCATGTGCGGGGATACCAGAAAGGCCACCTCCTCATGACATCTGGAACATCTCACACACACTCAGTAAATACAAGTACAATATGATGGATCATCGGACCATCAAGTGTACCATTCTTGATCGTGCGATAATGAGATGGAGTCGATCATGTGAGAAACAACCAAGTCAAAGGGAAATTATGATTCCCTTTGCTTTATCTGAGGCAGCAAACAATGATGAAAGCTCGAACCACGATACACTGTCATCTAGAAACATTTCCTAGAATAAATGTCCTGAAGTCGATAAAGGAGGGCCCGTTAGAGGTAAGCTAATGACGATTCCTCAACATAGGCACGAGGGTCATAGAAATGTGACTAATGGAATGACACCAAGGATGATGATGGAAGGATAAAAGATGAGAGGCAGACTGACAACTTTCCTTGCCATAATATGATATGCATGGTTGACCTAGCAGTGACAGACTCAATTCCAGAGGGGATGGTCAATTACTCAAACGGATGCCTTTCAAAGACTGAGAAATATAGATGGAGGCCAAATATGAGCATAGTGGGATGAATTCCACACAAATACATATGGAACACTATAACTGGACTCAAGGGGACTCATAATAGAATCCATAGATGCAAGGTTGACTCATTTCTAATGCTCTGAACAAGGGTGACTTGATGATGATGCCACATGGGGGAGGCCCAAAGTTGACCATAAAAAGATGAGGAAAAAAGGGTTACTCATTATGAAAATTGACACGTGAGTGGACTAGTGCAAAGGTAAAGTGGTACCGGAGTCTTATTGCTAGTCGTTGTTGAGATAGTTGTTGAGGAGAGGTTTGATACTGAGGGTCATAGTAAGTCAAATCACCAATAGTGATGATATTTCCATTGTGAGGAAATCACATCTTGTCAAAGACAACAAATGTGATCATAGACATGGTATAAGTGTAACTATGACCCAAGAGAATTTTGTAATACAAGGGGCCATCAATGACTTCGATATCAATTAAGGCGGTATTTCTAGAAATGGTGATAGGACATTTGTGATACAAACCGAGGGGCTGCGAGGGGTGACCACCCCAAGCAAAGAGAGTGATAGTGGATGGGCATAGGTCAGGGGAAATAGGTTGCTTCCAAACACTTGCAGTCATCACACAGGTGGGGGTACCTTCATTTATGATACATCGTTGGACATTGGTTTTCTTTATGGAGATTGGTATTTGAAAGGAAACTGAGGAAGGGAGAGGGGGATGTTTTGCTTTGTCAATGTCAAAGAAAATAATATGATCGTCAGAGGGATCTATAAAACCTAAAGTAGATAGTATAGATTTCCATTGGGATGGGCACGTTTGGACAACTTCCAACATTGACATGGCAATAGGAGACTATGCGAAGTCATCTACTATGCTAGAGGTATGGGCTGCTTTATAAGAAACAACATTTTGACGTAATGGAACTTTGGGGATCTTGGGAGGAGCCTCGAATTTAGTTAGAGGAATCTGTAAGGTGCCATTTAGTGATGAGAGAGGCTCAGTGGAAACTTTGGGTTGGGGATTAGTCATTGACTTGGCAGGGGGCTTGTCAAATTGGCACGACTAAGTCTGAAGTTTGACTTGTTCAGTATTGACTTCATCAGAATTCATCATGAGGGTCTGGTAATTGTTCAGGCCAGAATAGGAAGGTTGGGGAGCTCCATTACCTTGTGTGGGTTGGGAAATTACATATCCTTGATGGGGAAAAGGATTTGTAAGCACAACCGATTTTGATGAAGCATGAGGGGGACAAGGTGGAGCAATGAGCTAAGGTCCTCGAGAAGCAGTTGCTTGAGCTTCCTTTGACTGGTGCATTTGAGGTAGCAGGGGACACTTGTGATTATAATGGCCTAATACTCTACAATAGGCACAAGGTTAATTCATACGAAGAGCATTATTTTGCTTGGATTGTTCACCCTATGTTATAGACATATTTGGGCACTGTAACCCCAATCATAGATGTCCATAAACCAAGGTCTTCTAAGTCCCCAAAAGTGTTGTTTCATACCCTAAAGGAGCAAGGTCAGCTGATTAAATCATCTCCCAGAAGTTCTCCATGAAAACATACTCAGAACTGGTCAAAGCAAGACCATATAGACTGCCCAGTGCTAAAGGTGCGATGCATCTCACCTGCCACATGCAAAAAGTACAATGAATACTGGAAAGCCCTTCTATAGGGTGCGATGAGTGAGAGTAGACAAATGGTGCAAGCAGTTTGCTAGGTGGAAACCCAGAGAATCTTCTAGAAACTGCTCATTTGACACTTGCCTCTCTGAGTTCACCCAGGGATGATTAAGAGATTTGAAATCTTCATGTGGAACCAAGAACTATTAGTGAAATGACACTAATAAAAATCCCAGAAGCTGACTCACTCTCCTGTAAACATCTATATATGGATCCCTCATCCAAGAGATCCAAAGGCTGGAATTTTGTAATTTGCAAGGAAGTGTTGTTGGTTTCTCTTTGAAGACATTGTTGGGTGATCTTGCTTTGTATGAGGTGAAGAGGGCTTTCATGATGGGAGGATGGTGCTGGGTCAGACTAAGTGGTTGTAATTCTCTCTTCTACTACTTTTACTAATAAAGCTATTTGAGTTTTCCTCCATATTCTTGTGCATCTCTGAATCTTGTGTTGATATATGCATTTGTATGGTCAATATATATATGATCCTATATTGTTTACAGTGATATATCTCTATGATTTGATGGTATTATGCTGTTGTGAATCTACAGGTGCTCTTTGGAGCGGGACAAGTAAGGAAGTAGTGGCGAGATTCTGTCAAAGGAGAAAGGAAACAAGAAAGGAGCCAAGCGGAAGACTGAGGTTGGTACTCTCTACTTCTTCCTCATCTCTCTCTCATAAAGGAAAAACAAGTGACTTTAATCTGTTTGTTTCTAAGATAGTTACCCGTCTTAGTGGGACTAGAAGCTCTGCATAGACACTAGATTTCCCAATAAAAAAATGACGACTCCACTGTGGAGCGATTAGTTTGATTGCTTGTCTCTATTTTTTTGATTCATAAACCACAAACAGAGCCTGAAGTCAAGCCAGCTATCCTTCGAACTGCATTTGTTATGCAAGTGCAAAGTAGATCAACGCTACTTCAGTCAATCTCCGGGTTTGTTTATGAACTGAACAATTGACTTGCAAACATCCTAAGTGCCCTAGAGGTAGCTTGAGTAACCTCATTAGATCAGCCCTATACTTTGTAGTTACTGACTATCATTTGCTTGGCCTAAATCCCTGAACTAAACTGCAAACTGTGACCAAAAACCAAGTTAAAGTCTCGTTCCTGGACCATCGCACCCTCTCCTTTAGGCAGACTGGATGCATCGCACCTCCCGTGTGCAGTAGGTGAGATGCATCCCTGTTTCCCTGTGTTATAGGTGCGATGATTGGGTAAGACTATTTCTACCTCCAGATTTTGTTTTTTTCTTCACTGTCTTCCGTTTTATTAAGGAGTTTTGCTGTCTATGATCAGTAACCCATTGTAGAACCCCCATTCCTTTGCATCATTCAGCCTCCATTGTGCAAAGATTTGTGAATTTTTTTATGTATTTTTCGCCATTCACAGTTCTCATTTACAAAATGGTAGCTTAATCGAATTGTCATCTTTTGATTTGAAAGTGTCGCAAGTGTCGTTTTCAGTCAAAGAAAAGAATACTTCTCTTTTTCATAGTCGATTACATTGCTACTCTTGTATTTGATCTGAATTTAGTATTTAAAGTGTCGAAAGCAGTTTTCAATTCAAAATCGCAAAGTGTCATCTTGCCTTCCTGTCATTTTTTGAAAATAAAATTGTTAGTACTGTCGCTTTGAAAGAAGAGATAATTCAGATTTGTATTTAGCATTCTTTTTGTCATTCACACATGAAGAAAGTGGAAAACAAATACATGCACGTGCATTTGAATTTAGACTGCTTGTTGATTTTGATTTAGGATAATGCATCTAGTGTGTGCTCTCTGCTCTATGTTGAAAGGATTTCATTTCTCTTTCCTTAGTAGCTAGGATTTTCATTGCAAAAAGAAGAGTAATCGACTGTTTATCATCTTAGATTGCATTTTAGGAATTGTATATCTACATCACGCGGTGAACCTTAAAGGCAAACTTCTTAAGAAAGATCAACTATAAAATAAATTCAATGAACATAAAAACGCTTTGGAACCTAACGCACAACATCTAGAAGTCTAGGCTAGAGATGTATTCTGGTGTCGTAAAGCCTGGTAATTGTCGCTTTCATCATAGGTTGGGTGATTCCTCCTCTTTGACACGACAAGTGCCAGTACAGACTTGTGCTCCCACGTACTGTCGAGTATATATTGGGAGACCACAATAGGCTATATCCTTTATCCTTAGGAAGCCGTGTCTGCCACCCTATCAATCGTAATGCACTGGACACAGCATTCGAGAAGATTGACTGCCATACCGTAAATAGTATTCTGTAGTTTTGTGATTGGTTTGGTAATCCCTCTGTCTAGATTTCCAAAGTAGTCTCTTTCATTCCTTTTCAGACTCCTTAAAGGAAAAGGTCCATCTGAGCACTTGTCACTTCAGGCTCATTAAAAATTGAAGGCGACTAGAGTCATCTTTAGCTCTTTCTCAACTCTTAAAAAGTGAAAAAGAAAGTTGTGTCAAAGCATCTAAAATTTATTTTAAACGGAATATAGTCACTATTCCCTCGTTGATCTTAGGTTGAGAAAATGGAGTCCACCAACCAAGGATTTCCCCTCGGGGGAAATCCTAGTCCTTTCTCCTCCTGGGGAGATGTTGGTGCACCTCATATGGCCACATTGTCCCTCCCCGGATTGACAATTGGCCTACTGGTATGGCTTTTCTCGACCTCTGTCGTTCAAAACACCGTGATTCTTGAGCAATCAAATCAACAACTAGATGATACTAGAGTCACCCCCCAACCTTCTACTTTGTTTGTTTCTCCCTCTCCTTCTTCCTCTTCGCTTGGTGAAACTAGTAAAACTAAAAACCAAGTAACTGAGAAGAAGAAGAAAGGGAAGGAGAAGAAGAAGAAGGAGCCAACGGCGAAAAGGGGCAACCATGCATCATCTAGCGAAAATCCACACACTGCACCATCCAAACCTAAATCTCCATGTGTCATCTACAAAGGGGACCATTATCATCGAGATTGTCCTTACATCCCACGGATCTTAAGGGACTGGTCTCCCCGCTTGCACAATCTGGTGTCGTCAACCTTTGATGATCATGTTGAGAGTACACTGTCAACTAGTGAAAACGAAGTCACAGGGAAGAAAGGAAAATCTAAATTTCCTTGCAGACTGTGTGAAGGCGATCATGCCCTCCACCGCTATCCCTTCCTAGACAAAGCTAAAAGAGTCTTGGATAACCGTCCTACATCACCATAGCGACTTCCTCCTGGATACAAGAAACTCTTGCCGAGTCCATTGCTGGTTGAAAATCCGATTGACACACCTTTTTTGTCAGGCGAAGCACCTATCATTGAAGATGAACCCTTTCAGTCCACAGTGTACCAAAGTCAACAGGTCGAGATGGTAGTCGACCCCATCTTGTCTTCAGAGGATTTACCTTCAGATGATACAGTCACTCAAAAGAATGAGAACAACACCGTTCAAATTCTTTTCGTAAATACAGACTCCGATTAACATGGGGGAAATCTACCCATTCCTTTATCGTAGGAAGGAAGTTCATCAGGGATGTATACGGCCGTTTATTCGGTCCCACCTCCAAGCAACCTAGTTGTCTCCTTCGATTATAATCTACTAGGCAGACCTTGTTTACCATCTAATGTACCATTCCGAATCATAGTGCAAACTTATAGAATGGTCATGTTTGGTACCATCATAGATGAAGGGGCTTCTATGAGTATCCTTTCCTCAACTTCTTGGAAAGTTCTTGGTTCGCCATCGCTTCTGCCTGAGATGCGACATCTGACAGGCTTTGATAAAGGAACTAGTCGACCGTTAGGGATCCTTCCAGATTTTCCTATAACTTTGAGAAGGAAAACCGTTTATCTGAACGTAATGGTAGTCCAAGGACCTTTAGATTACAATCTACTCCTTGGACGTGACTACAATTATAGCATGGGAGCCATTGTCTCCTCACTCTTTCGAGTAATGTGTTTTCCGCATGAAGGCAGAGTGGTCCAGCTCATAGACCAACTTTCATTCCCTGGTTCACACATAACTATTAGTCAAATAACATCCATGATAGGTCTTTTTGTGCAAGGAATGTCTCATCAATCTCTAGTCCGTCCACTTGATGAGCGCGAGTGATTCGGTGGTCATGATTGAAACCCATGGGGCATGCACCCTGGTCTGCTTCGGCAGGAAAACTTCGGGTATAGGGTAGGTTTCTGCAGAGGATATATGACTGGTCTGACACACCCGTTCGTTTAGGAAAATGGGATTAGACCGGAATAAGGTACCTCTATTAGAAGGTAGGCCTTTCCCGATAGAACAAATGTTTTGTCTGAAAATTGAAGGATAACTTGGAAAAAGTAGGCCTTTCCCGATAGAACAAATGTTTTGTCTGCAAATTGAGGGGTAACTTGGGAAACTCTACTTCGCTATACCTGGCGGCATGCAAACCTTTCTTCGTGAAAGTGAAAAACGACCATTTATTTTCTTAGTTTGTAGGTTCTTAACCATTTAAACTCGTAGGATTGGTCGTTCCTAGCTTACATAATAAAAGGAGTCGGAGCATAATTTCGAATGGTGCAAGCTCCCTAAAAAATGAACCTATCGATGAGGCATCCTTATTATACGACTGGCACGAGAAGTTTTACGCAAAGTTCAAGCTCGTTAAAAAATAAACCTAGCAATGAGCATACATTCCACCAGAGTTTAATCTCATTAAAAAATGAACCCACCTCTGGTAAATAACCATGGTGAATGATAATCATTAGCTTTTGAGCCTTGGTCGTGTTCTTACCATCACCTCCACTCTGTTTTAGTCAATCATTCGCCTCCATTTGATTTTTTACCCCTTTTAAGGAACAACTACGATGAGTGATCCTATTAGCCACCTTCTTTACACTATTGTGATTGGAAAGTTCCAAACCTTACCCAAAACTAGTTGCTATCTGAAAACATCACTCGTTCCTCAAAAATGAGTCTCCTTTAAGCTATTTTCATCTAACTCGTAAAATATGAAAAGATTTCCGAGCAATTGGCCTCTCTAGCTCATTAAAGTGATTGGAAGTGCTATTCCTCCTCTAGATTTTAATCTTTTTGGACCTGACGGATTATTACACAAAAAGATCAAGCGTTTGTCTTGTTCAGCTCATTAAAACTATCGAAAAGTCATCCCTTTCGCATTGTTTTATACTTTTTCAGACTTAAGGGATTATATTACAAAAAAGGAATATTGGAGTCTTCTTTCCGTCTCTTTTCAGACTCTCTAAAATTGAAAATAACCGAGTTATCCTTGTCGATAAACTCGTTAAAGCAATAGCGACAAACTTGTCCATTCAAACAAGAGCAAGTTTCACTGTCGCTAGGCTCGTTAAAACATAGCGACGGGTTTTCCCGAAGGGCAAATTATAGAACAAGCATATGTTATCCTCCTCAAACTTGACAAAAATAAAGAGGTACTGGTGAGAAATGACTAGGGAAAATTGGAAAGAAAACTTGAAGAAACTTTATTGCTAGTAGGTTGCTCTTGAACATGACACTTTCACTCCATCACCATGATTGAGTCGGGTTGGGTTATTATGTTCACTGGTCATATTAACATTGGTCCACCGTACCATCCACTTTTGGGGTTAATGTTGCCAATCCATTTCAGTGTCACCGATATGTTTAAGAGAAGTCGCTTAGAGAATTCACCTACCCAGCTTGTGTCTCATCTGCTGCAATACCTTCACGCTTCATACTTTCATGACCGCCACCCTGAACCTTGTATCATCAGATCGTTTTCACCTCTACAAAATCATTTTCTCTGTTCCATGTTGTAGATGTGGGATCCATCAATGCCCTCCTACGATGGGTCACTTCTTGTCGACATCATCTCATTACCCAAGAAGCCAACCTAGGAACAACCCTTCCAGTACTTTGAAGCTTGCATGCCTCAATGGCAAGTTTCTCACTTCCGATGACAGGTTTACACTAATGGCCTTCAACTGAAAGATTTTTTGTGGTGTTTGACATCAACTCATGTATTCACACCACGTGAATTGTACTGCAGTACCTTGAGGGTCATCATCATCACATGTTAACAGCTTACATCATTGGCTGGTAGTCAAGCGATGTCCTTCCATGTTCAACATCAGAACATCTTTTCACATGGATCGACTTGTACTTCAGGCGAAGATTGAACGAGTTTCGAAGACCTCGGATATAGTTTCATCCATATGAGCTGCGATATATTCAGGAAAAATAAAGACATCAAATGTACATCATTGTTGCACAAATAGTCATCCAAACTAAGGGATGATGGCTCTACCAGGATCATCAATCTGCACACAGATGATTGCTTATCCTATGTACATGAAAATGAATTTATCAAATCTGAGCATGGGAATGCCCACCTCAGCTAGATCATGAAAAATATTATGAAGATAATGTATTGTATTGTATCTTATTACAGGTCACCTCCTAGTATGAAAAACCTCGGATCCTCATTAAAAAGCATTTCACCCGACATCAAAATGATTTACGACCTCATGCTTTAGGGGGCAACTGTTGTAGACATATTTGGGCACTGCAACCCCAATCATACATGTACATAAACCAAGGGCTTCTAAGCCTCCAAAAGTTTGTTTCATACCCTAAAGGAGCAAGGTCAGCTGATTACATCATCTCCCAGAAGTTCTCCATGAAAAACTACTCAGAACTAGTCAAAGCAGGACCATACAGACTGCCCAGTGCTAAAGGTGCGAGGCATCTCACCTGCCGCATGCAAAAATTACGATACATATTGGAAAGCCCTTCTATAGGGTGCGATGAGCTAGAACAGACAAATGGCACAAGCAGTTTGCTAGGTGGAAACCCGGAGAATCTTCTAGAAACTGCTCATTTGACACTTGCCTCTCTGAGTTCGCCCAGGGATGAGTAAGAGATCTGAAATCTCCATGTGGAACCAAGAACTATCAGTGAAATGACACTAATCAAAATCCCAGAAGCTGACTCACTCTCCTGTAAACATCTATATATGGATCCCTCATCCAAGAGATCTAAAGGCTGGAATTTTGTAATTTGCAAGGAACTGCTATTGGTTTCTCTTTGAAGACATTATTGGGTGATCTTACTTTGTATGAGGTGAAGAGGGCTTTCATGCTGGGAGGATGGCACTGGGTTAGACCAAGTGGTTGTAATTCCCTCTTCTACTACTTTTACTAATAAATCTATTTGAGTTTTCCTCCATATTCTTGTGCATCTTTGAATATTGTGTTGATATATGCAATTGTATGGTCAATATATATCTGATCCTATATTGTTTACAATGACAAATCTCTATGCTTTCATGGTATTATGCTGCTGTGAATCCACATGTTCTCTTTGAAGCAGGACAAGTAAGGAAGTAGTGGCGAGATTCTGTCAAAGGAGAAAGGAAACAAGCAAGGAGCCAAGTGGAAGACTGAGGTTGGTACTCTCTACTTCTTTCTCATCTCTCTCTCGTAAAGGAGAAACAAGTGACTTTAATATGTTTGTTTCTAAGATAGCTACCCATCTTAGTGGGACTAGAAGCTTTGCATAGACACTATATTTCCCGATAACACCCTGTTGCTGGGTTGCGGTGTGAAGCTGGTCACCCTTAGGGGCATTAGGTGGTGGACCCTAGTTTCCTTGGTTACCATAAGATGGTTGGTTTCGGTTACCCTTCCCCTTATTATTTCACTTCGGTTTGGGGGGATTGGTGGCACTTTGTTGAGCATACACTTGACCTTGAGGAGGTGGCTATTATTGTGGCAGAGGTGGAGGAGCCATGGGAGGTTGGGTGTGTTACACAAAATATTGTCACCATGAATTTTTGCAGTGAGTGTGAGTCTATCACCACTCATATTGTCCTCCTTTACAAGTCTCAAACCTCAACTCTTCATGTCAAGCCTTAAAAATGAGAGAAAGTCCTTGAAAAGCTCTAAAACTCTGGTTCCGCACTTTCTCTTACCATTACCTGCTGTCCTGCACCCCTTGGTCATGTTACCTATGGACCTGCCCGCTTTGTCTATAAAGGAATGGGTGCGGACCCCTGTAAAAGTAAAAAAGGCACAAGTTTATTATTATAAACTCACTTTGGATTAATTCTGGACGCTTCTAGAAGGAATCTTGAGGTGGCAAGTTCGCTCCTAGGCGGTTCATGCATCCCATAACTAAAGGAGCTAACCCCTTGATGAGAGGAGATTATCCCTTTGAAGGAGGACTCTATCCCTTTGAAGGTGGACCTGGTAACTTCCTTCCTCTGCACTATAAAATGAGGCATTGGGCTGGTTGCTAGGGAGGTTGAAAGCTGAATATTTTTTAGGGTAAATGTTGTTGGAATTTAGACTTCCTAATTGACCTTGAGAGGAGAGATTACATACCTTTTGATCTCCTTGCGAAGAGAGTGAAGCTTGTCAAAGTATAGGAGATTCTTGCTGGACCCTGGGAGGAGCTTGTACAACATCAAGGCACCAAGGTTGTAAAGTTCTTCTTTGTTTAAAGTTAATACAATCAGATTCATTTTTATCAATAAATTGTCTTCTATGGTTTATTTCATGAATTCCTTGATCATCATGATAAATATGGTTTATTATATTGGCTAAGCAGGTGTTATTTGATGTGTGCTTGTTTGTGTTTGCAGGTTCTTTCAAAGGAAACTCATTTGGATGGTCGGAGCGTGGCTGCCACAGACTAGCGTTGGACTTGAGGTAGGGTCTAAAAAATATCTTGGCTTTTATTTATAAATCGCAATATTTAGAGAAAGGTAGATTTGTTTGTCTTGCTTGTCGTTAGATATCAGTAGATACTAGGGAGATCGGTCTTGTTTGCAAGAACGATTTATTCGGCCAACAGGGGCACTAGTGTTGGAGGGGATGGAGCATTAGGTGGTGCATAAGGATAGAAAGGATTGAAAGTAATATTGGGATAACTAGGTGAAGCAACAAGTGGACTTGAAATCGACTGTTGCCTATGGGGATATGTGTATGACGTTCTTGAACCTTAGTAAGTTTTTCCATGTGAAGGAGTGGGAGGGGGGTAGGTGTAAGTGGAATTGGTCCCCCCTAAGGTTGACCATAAGTCATATGAGGTTGAGCATATGGTGGAGGTTGAGGGTGTGAGATAGATCCAATGATACCATCAGTGGCATGATATGCCCTCGGTACACCAGCACCACCAGGCCAAGGTGGATTGAGAAGGACAATATAAACATATCCTGATTGTGCATACATTAGGTCATATTTCAAAGCTACTTGGAGTGCTTCTTGCTCATACTCGGGGAAGTGGGAGGTGAAATTTTTACAAATGGGAGCCAAAGTTGATCTAAAGAACCAATCCATATCAACACGGTCTTCAAATTCATGAGCCCTAGACATGATCCTCCTTTTACACTATTCTTGAACATGGTGAGATAGGTGGGTGGCATAAGTTTGATGGAAATAGGTCAAGAGTTCGGTACCAATGTCATATCATAAGGGTAACTAGAAGTACGAAAAAAAATCTTTGGTTAGAGTCACGAAGGTGGAATGGGAGGCATGTGGTTATTCCACATAACACTTGGTAGCCGCTCCAGTAAAGGTGCATTAGAACAAACAAAGATGAATGGAATCTTTAGTGATGGAATTAGATAAACACAACGTATGAAATGGGTGAACATGATTGGTGGGATCTTCTTGAGGATTTCCTTCAAATTTGGGGATGTGAAAAAGAATCTTGGTAGGTATAGCAGGCCAGCTAGGGTCATGGAGAATAGGATTTTTTATGAGCTCACTGAAATCAGGGAGGCTCAAACTAACCATATAGGGAAGCAATTGAGTATTAGTGACCATACTGGTAGAGGTTCCTCTTGTGGGGTTACCTTGGTTAGAAACTTGGTTACTATCTTCATTTCCTACACCCATGTTGGTGATTGACATGGTGGAAAAATGGGGTTGGAAGACGCGAAATAAAAGGAATAAACAGAAGAATCAGCAGAACCAGAGTCAGAATGATGACTTAATGGAGTACTAGGAGGATGAACTCTAACTTGACAGGGAGGAGTAAGATGTCCTAAAGGAAAATTGCAGAAAAGGCCACGAAGTCTTCATGACAAGCCCCTAGGGGGCATAATTATGTCAAGATAAAAATGAATCAATAGACTAAAAGGGGATGATAGGAGAAAAAGTGCAACAAACAAGAAGAGAACACATAGTGGAGTGGTTTCAATTGTAAAATAACTAAATTAATATGCTACTCTAATTCAAGCAAACATGACCTATCAAAGAAAAATTATCTCTAGCCTATAGGAGGTCTAAATCCTCAAACAAGTCCTAACTCTAATGTTTCATATGACCTTCCAAAATACTTATTACTTAACGGATTTTGATCCCTATAAGCAGAGTTATCCAAGTAAAGGTGGGGTAGAGAACCAACTGTTGTCCATAGCCAGTCCTATAGGGTGGTTTCCTGTGATTCGTCACTATGATTACCTTCATCACATGGGGGTGGTCAAATCTTGAGCTTATTATTGATCAACCACCACCTAGGATTCCCTGCTACAAGTTGGGTAGCCTCGAGGAGAACTGCTCACATGATGACCTAGCATAACCCCCTTTGAATCAGTTTTCTGACACACTCCAGCTTTTGACCATGGGATGGTGAATATTTTAAGATCTCTAATATGTCAAATTATATGTCTAAATGTAAGTGATCGATTGGTGTTATTGGAAGTCTATCCCACTGATCCTACATCTAACTACATAGATTATTTGGTGTTGGTGCGCAAGCAGGCTTAATCTATGTATGTTGAATTATTAAGGTGTAGTGTTTCAAGTCTTGGCTTGGTGGTGTTAACCAAGCTAACGTTTGATTTGGGTGTGTGTGTATGAAAATGATATGTCAAGTGGATGAGTTAATTGAGCACATTTTATGATGCCATGTGCTACTAAAAATAAAGTGCTAAAAAACTATAAATAATGTTGAAAATGGAAAGTAAAATAAATATCAAATCCAAGCACACAAACCCCCACCCAAGAAGGCAAACAAGAAGCTAAAACAGAGATGGAAAACAAGCTACTCAAAGACACATAAATGACCAAAGGATCTATTTTCTAAGGGAATGTAATCTAAAGGAACTAATTTGTTATAAATGGTGTAGACAAAAAATAAAAACCAGAGGTGAAAAATGTTGCAAAGGATAGGCAAGAAGCTCCAAAAACCTATAACACACAAGGGGATCGTAAGGGTGAAAGGCAACACCAAACTCTATAGGGATTAAAATCATGAATAAACCTACCTAAGAGGGCTATAAAATAGTGGAAAAAACCATAGATATTAGTGGCTAAAACTTTTAATCCTATACTACTCATCTCAACAAATTTCTTCCTAAATGATGGAGGTATACTTGAAACCCTAGGGGGGTTTTTCCTTCCTCAATGAGAAATTACTAAGAGAATATAGGGCTATGGTTATTCCAGGAAAGAATAGAAACCCTTCCCAGTACACATGTAACGCAGTCAAAAAATATAAAAATTATGAAAAAATGATAGAATACGGATTCTAACTTGAAAAGGGCATTGAAAAGTAGAAAATGGGTCAAAACGTGTGTTCCAGAATGCAAATAATGGGCCAAAAAGTGTGATTTTCTCCTGCAACTATTGTCTCCTACTCGACTTGTACCTGTGACCCATGGAAATATGTGGAAGACCAATAGAAACCAAAAACTTTTCCAGAAAACAAAGTGGATCTAAAAATATAAATTAAGAAGCTAAAAATAGCTGGAAAAATACTAAAAAATTGAAACGAAAGTCACCAAGCATCTGAATTACTACACCAATGGAGCCGCCATTTATTAATGAATATGTAGTTAAAGCCCAGTGGAGTCACCATTTTTTAGTATGAAAATTCTTAGTATGTGTACCAAAAATGCTTCACTTAAGTCATTGGTGACAAGTGACCCTAACAACAAGATATGGTTGTTTATGCTTTAGGTTTGCAATGAAAAAATAAGAAAAAACTACAATAAAAATATAGAATGCAACCCAAAACACAGAACACCAAGAAATAACCAATGTAATAACCCAATAGAAGCTTTGAATGAATAATATTTTATTAGAAAACATCTAGTGAAGATGGTTTACAACATAGGTCTGCAAATCCCCCTCCGTGGGATGGGTCATTTGATGTCCTTGTGCTTTAGCGATCTATTTCTCTCTCTCAATCTACAGAAAAACACAAAAGAAAGATGAAACTCAAGTGGGATCGAAAATGTAGGAAGACGATAATGGTGACAATGACAATGATCATGGCGAAGAATGAATGGAAAACCCTCTTATTTATAACAAAGTATTTGTTGGAAATAATGTTAATACCAGGGGGAAGGTGGGTGATTTAGTATTAATGATAATTTTGAATTTTATGCCAATTTATCTTTACTCATTTAAATTTTGCATCTATTATATGATAGAAACCATTAATAAACCATAACGACATCCATATCAATCAACACAAGCATACACATCTTGAGAAGCAAACACATGAGACTGAGAGGTTTTACGTGGAAACTATTTCGGGAAAAAACCACCAAAGCTTGTTGTTGTTATTGATGTAAAATAAGAGCACCAACTCTAATACTTTGATACTTTTGTCATCTGCCCTTGACATGAAGCACTAACTCCCTTGAATTTTTTTCTAGCACACACACTAGCAGGAAGCACCAACTCCCTCCTTTTTCAGACACCTGATCAGCTTACGAGAAGCAACATCTGAACCACCAACTTCATGGATTTGTTGCAATCACCAACTTGCAACTTCTTGGATTTATTCAAGAACCAACTGGTAGGAGTCACCAACTTGCAACTTCTTGGATTTATTCAAGAACCAACATGTAGGAGGCACCAACCCCCAAGATTTCTTCAGACACCCACTAGAGATGGAAGCACCAAATTCATATATGTAGGCTCCAACCCACACTCAAAATATATCATTTTTCTCACTGTAACTGGAATCCACTCTGCTTGATATCATCTCTATTCTCCTTCGCCCTTGTCCCATTCAACATTTTATGTCCTCTTGCTCACTATGTTGCAACCCATTATCTTGTTCTACAACATTCACTCATACATAGTGCACGCAACTCTCTGTGCACTTTGGTGCATCATACTTTTGCTCTTGACCCTCTGCTCTCAATAGCACACATTTGATACCTGGCCTTCTTCTTCTACTCTAGCACTTTTGGCCTTTTTCACAGTAAAACAAGATATCTCTCAGCCTCTCTCACAAAAACGTAGGCTCTCTTGGGGCCTTTTTCTTCTACATAGGCACTCTCTACCTCACTCTGTAGCTTAGGTTCACTCGACCTCTCCTTAGCAGTGCACACACATACTTATATATCTCCACACATCTCTCTAGCCATAATGTTTCTTCCCCTAATTGCTCAACTACAATCCCAAGTTTTTTTCCTCTACAACACTAGGAACGATGCTCTCTTTGCTGACCATTATACTCCCATTCACATTGCCCAAGAGTACTCCTTCATGGCTATCCATCCTACTATTGCGTCTAATACTTGAACTTTGTCGACGCATTAAACATGAGAATGGGAACCTGAGTGTTTCCATGTTGAGAAACAAATCCTCACTCCACATGCACACCCCAATGAGGCTTTCCATGCTTATTCATGGCTCATAGATCTTGAAATATAATTTGGAATGGCTTCGTTGTTCTTCATCTAATTCCATGAGGCATGCACCAGAGATCAGCCACGAAATGTCTCAGCTCACTGACACACTCAATTTAAATCATACTTCATAATTGTGGTCCTAACTGCCTTGACCTAGCGATATTTGTCTCTGTCTCCTGCCTACGACAATCACCATTGATCCAACAACCAAGCTTACCACACACATTTTCTCTTTAGCTTCCGACTCATTCATTTTCTATACACCTTTGTACTATTATATTGGAGCCCAATCATTTCGTAACTTTTATTAAAGTGATCTTATGAAATCGCAAGTATCTAATTGCCCTTTAGCCCCTTCTTCTTCACTCCATATTAATTTTCCACCATGGGGCTAGGTGTTGTGATTTACAGCTTCATACTTCTCTGTATAGAAATATCAAAGCCTCTCATTTCATAACTTTTATTAATGTGACCTTATGAAATCACAAGATCCTGATTGGACTTTAGGCCCTTTAGCTTAGCCCCTTCTTGTTTTTCCTCCATGGGGTTGGGAGTTGTGATCGATGACATAACACTTATGTTCTAATGCCTTTAGGATATCACTAGGGGCATATATCCTTGTATATTTTCCCTCTACCCTTGGTTCTTTGGGCTTCCACAACCAAACTTCACCAACATCGGAACATACAGGCATTGAAACTTTTCTCAAAATTCATTTATAGCAGAGTTCTGAAATCTCCAACCTTTGAAATAATTATGTGGCATCTCCATGCTCTTATATGATAATCCCTCATCTGAACCCTTGATTTTTTGGGTATCCATGACTGAGTGCCAACATCATCGAAACTTTCTGTATCGGGACTTTCTCCAAAATGAAATTATGGAAAAGTTACGAAATCCTGATCTCCGATATTCCAACCTCTGAGATGACATCATGCTCTCGTCACTAACTCCATGTGGCACCTCCTTAGTGGTGACATGTGTCACCCAAATTTTACCCATTATGCCATCCGATACTGATGATTTTGACTGCCACGTGTCCTCCATATTTCCACATCATGCTGACATCATCTACCACTGTATGCTCCTGAGCACCAATCACCTATTACCATGTGTCATGTAAGAGAAGAGAGAAGGGGTCCCTGGTTCTTCAGTTTTGTGAAAAACTCTTTTGTATTTCTCACTCCCCACAAACACTGATTCTTTTCAAAACAATACAATTAACAAGGAGTTATGAAACTTCCAAATTCTAATGTATTGAATCTTCAACGTTCCGATGTTATGCCTGCTACACAATATTCTGCCTACTTCGATATCCTGAGGATTCAATCTCTAAAATTTGGCCTTTCAATATTTTGGCCTTCCGAGATTCAGGCCTTCTGACGTCCCAAGGTCCCAAATTTTAGGGTACCAATGTTCCAACCTACTTCTGATATTTGGCCTCCAAAATTCAACCTGATCCTAATGATTTCAAGGTCCTTTATTCGACTATCAATAATGTTTGATCTCGATGGCTAGTCATGGACTTCCACATATCATTGGAAAGCTCTTTCTGAGCACTAACCAATTGTGCTAACTCCAAGAGTATCCAAACTAATATCTTGAGGCACAATTTCCTCCAATTTTAGGGACTCCCAACCATCACAATCATCATTTTATGGCTTCTCCAATAAGCCTACTACTGATTCTCTACAGAGCACTACAACAACCATGGGACTCTCAAATAGAGACAATAGAAACCATAGCACTCCACCTGATCTTGAAACATAAAGAAAATCAATGTTAGCATAGCTTTATCACAGCTAGCCTAGTGGACATCAATGTTTCCTTGCCTAACACATACATCCATGCTAATCTGGTTCACATCAAATGCAAACACACTTGCTAACTGTCAGGAAATTCCAACTGCCCAAATTAATATTTGAGCATGACTATTGACATCAATTCTAACACACTTGCTACCACTAGGAAGATGGATAATGCCAACTATCCAACAATCTCCCCCTTTAGCATTGATGGAAACACCTTTCACTTCTACACATTGATGGCCAATCCTCATGTTGCTTTTGCACTTCTCCTAGCATGAGCCACCAATGGATTTCTTTGCTCTGCTTAGGCCATCACAACTTTTACAATAATTCTCTCCCCCTTTGACATCAATGGAAAAGGGATACAAGGTTATTCTTCTCCCCCATGCAATCAACTGATTGTCAATAACGAGGTCTAGCTGTTGATGTGCATTCTACTCTGCAGACTTCTCTTCAAGGACTGATAGTTGTTGTTGGTCTATAAACTTAACAAATGTGATATTCTCCCCCTGAACATATACTGCCTCTGATTTGAATGCCTCCAATTTTTTACACCTTATGGATGGTTGTTGAATACTCTCTCTACCAATGCATCTTTTGTACCAATTAAAATTTCCCATGGTATTGTTTCTTCTACAAATACCAATCATTAGTGATGTGTTGACCTTGTTGTTCGCTATTGTTGGTGCTTCATCCTCTATGTTCACTTCTCTTGAGAATCTCAAACACTTCTCCCTTTGATATTATACTTCTACAATAGGGGCTACTACTTAAATAATACCAATTGCAGCAAGAAATTGATAGAAATTGGATGTTATACCAGGAAACCTCTTATAGATCTTTCTCAAGAAAGATATTTCCACTTACACAAAAAAGGCTACTCCATATGAACTCAGACTATCAATTGACATATCAATACCAACTGAAGACTAAGGGACATTGAAAGCTTATACCCATTGTGCTTCATGAACATAAGACTACTAGGAAAAATCAAATTCATAACTTAAATGAAATAAGGGTATTTCACTAAAGATGCAAACCTTTCATTCTCTGTGAAATATTTCTTCCCGAGACTAATAATTGTTGCCTGCTACTACTTAATAAAACATCTCCCCAAAGACAATGCTCTTTGATCTCCTGCATCTACTCCCTTGCATTTATGTGTGGACTAATATTGTGGACCTGACTTGACTATGGGCCTCTTGTCATTCCACACTTATGTTGTATCTCATCTTCTTCTCTCACAACATACAATGTTGTTGTGTATTCCCCTAAAACCATGCTAGTTGCGCTTTCCTATTTCTCCTTCAATGTCGATACACTTGAAATAAACAAATATATTATTGTAATCAACAAGGGGACTTGACCATACCTTAATTGTTCAGATGCATCTCGTTTGTATGATATTTTGTGCCCAATTATAACTTATTCATGCTCCCTTGAGGCCATTCTCTTCTTTTACGAAATAGAAATAGAGGATCTACTCCCCCTAAGCAAATCATCTTCCTTCTTCTTTCAGAATTTCTTTTGCCAAGTCCTAACTCGAGCATTTCTTTCCAAATTATTCTTTTCCCATGTTTGATCTTTCTCTTGGTTGCACATGGCTAGAGGAATATTCTCCTTCAAGTCCTCTTTCTTAAGCCAAGTCTTCTTGCTTCCATTTTTCCTTACAGAGGGGTCTACTACAAGAGTAAGATAATCATTATTTCTGATTTTATTCTGATTTCTTCCTCCTCTTTTCATCTTGCTCTTTTGATATTGAGCATTGAAGCGAAACTTGTCTTCCTCTACTCCACTATTTCTTCTTGTCTTCAAATCTTGAGCTACAATATTTTCATGCATATGCTGAGAAGCATTCTTTTTCTTCTCATTTCTACAAATTTCTCTCTTGTGCCCAATATTTCCACAATTGTAGCATTCAATTTAGCTTAATAATGAGGCAAAGGAATTACCATATCCTCCAACAATCTTGTCACAATCTCTACTCATGCCAAAATGCCTTCTCTAGGCCACTTTGTGCATTCTTGGGTTGATGCTACCCAACATATCTTGTTTTCTTGCATGTCATATACAGTACATGGCTTTGTGTCCAAAATTATTGTAGGAAAAATAATAACCATGAAAAGTTGACCCTTCATTCTTCACAACTATGGATCTTGGATTTTCTTTGATGTCCAAACTAGATTTGGTGAGAGGGGACCTCTTCTTAACAAGCATATCATCCAAGGCCTTTCTGCTCTCCTCGAGCTTCTGATATTTATCCTTCCTAGATCATGTCTCAATGAGACTACTTTAGCTTGTAGTCTCTCACAATAAGCTTCTCTGTCATTTAGCTGATTGGTCAACATACCACTCAACCTGCTAGTCTCTTCTTATTGAGCATCAAGATTGACTATTGTTTTGCTCAACTTCTCATTCTCAAGAAAATACTCATTGAATTTCTTTTTTTTTCTCGAGATTCGCTTCTGATAGCTCCTTTATCTCTTTTAGAGGAGAGATCAACTTCTTCTTAAAATATATCCTTTCATTCAGATCATTTTCTTCAAAATCATAGGTGTTAGTTGAGTCACCACAGAGATCTAAAACCATCTTTGTGTCCATGGAGTCTTCCACAAGTATAGGGAGTATCCCTTCTTCATCACTACTAGGGTTACTCTTATTTTCTCCTACAGATGAGCACCCATGGGATCTATCTTCTTCCTCCCAGATACCCTCATTGGATGTTTCTACAAATATAGGCTTCTCTTCACATCCACTATAATCTAGGTGGATATTGGTGGCCACCCACCTATTCCACTTGGACCCCCACCATTGTTTCTTTTAGTTTTTTATTTTCCTTAATTGTAGCACAATTTATTATTTTTGGTAGTTTTTCGGGTCCTAAATTTCTAGAGTTGTTTTGAGGTCCTAAACGACATTTTTTTGCAGAACAAGAAAATGTGAGTGTTTGTTTAACAATGGTAGTCAAAATTTGTAGTCCTTAGATAGATCTTTCTAATGAGGTATCATTCATGTCAAATGAAGATTGTATGCCAAAGTTATGACCCTGGGAAGTTGATGTACTAATTTACTCCAACTGGGCCCACAATTTTGGCACTTCATCTCCTAGGGTTAGGTTTTTGGATGTTTAGGGTTCTCCATTGTTTCTCAATAATAAATATTCCTTTGAGCCTCATTGTAACACAATTTAGAGGCATGTATCCACCACAACTCTTCTAAGAGATAAGTTAACATTGCTTGAGCTACTTTATTTCCATTATGTATGTAAACATATTTAAATTCTTTGATATTAATGAAATGAAGTGTTATTTCTCCTGCAAATTTGTATTTATGGTTATATTTGTATTATGTTGTGTTCATGTTTAAGTTCATATCAATGGTATCAGAGTAGTCAGCTCTTTCTATATTTTTATTTGCATGTCCTCAACGAGGTTAAGGTATAAAGAGTTAGGGCTCAAATTGGTTGAACCTTTGCAAGACTAGCCTCAAAAACCCTGGCAACCTCCCATGGTGGAAGAAAAGAAAGACGAGGGGGCATGATATCCTTTTAAAATATTGCTCAAAGAAGCCCTCAAGCGATAGAGGAATGCTATGATGGACAACTTTTCCTAGATCCTTTAGTGCCTACCCATAGGTGACACTATCCTTCTAGCAACCACTCTAGAAGCACCACACCCTTTAAGGTACAAGTTAACTTTGACATCCCCATATTTGAAGGTCAAATAGATGTGGATGCCATACATAAATGGTTAAATCTACTAAAAGGATATTTTTCAGTTCATGATTTTTCCAACCAGGAAAAGATTACTTTTTCACTCCTCAAAGATGCCCCCTCCCCACTTCAAGGAATGGTGGGAAACCTACTGTGAGAAGAGGTATGAGAGTTCACGTTCACTATTTTCATTCGCACCCATTTGGAGTTATTTCTGGTACACTATCAAGGAGCAGTATTACCCTATCGAGAGCTATGAGGATAAATACATAAAGTAGACCACACTGCAGTAGGGAAGGGACCAAGATGTGCCAGAGTTCAAAAATACTATTCATACCCTTTGCACGAAGTTGTGTATCAAGGATTCTGAGCAAAATTTGGTACTCAAGTACCGTGAATATCTACACAATTACACCCAGGAGGAGATGGAGTTCTCGAAGATCTCCTCACTTGACGTTGCCTATCAATACGCTGTCAAGATCGAGCTAAAATTTAAACAGAAGAAGTGAGACTTTGAATTTGTGAATCTGAAGAAAGGGAAAGGCATCACCAAACCACAACACAAAGGACTAATCTAAGGCGGAGCGACCCAAGATAACCTACTAATGCCGCAAGTAAATAACAACACCATGAAGATAAAGGACATAGGAAAATGGTGTGAGTTCCATAAGAGCCCCACTCACAACACAAGTTATTGTTGGGCCAAGCAGTCACTAGTGGTTGAGCTGAAGGCTTTTGAATTAGATGCATTTTTTGACTCTGAGTCAGAACCCAACAAGGTAATGACAAAGGAAAGAAAATTATTGACAAGGAAGAGATATTTGTGTCAGCTAGCAGTGTTTACTTCCATAAAGCATCAAGCCCTTCATGGGTGAGGTACTGTGTCATGTTGCTCCTCTTGAAGTTTGTGATGTATTATTAGGAAAACCGTACTTATGGAATCAACATGTTGTGTATGAGTATAGGCCTCGCATAGTTATTATGACTTTGGGAAATACATTGTACATGATACCGAATGAGACAAATTTAAACATGAACACAACAAATTACAGATATAACCATAAATATAGAGATTCGACAAAAAGAACACTTCATTTAATTAATATCAAACACTGAGATAACCTCACAAACATAATGGAAATAAACTAGCTTGGGTGATGGTATCTTATCTCTCATAAGCGATGTGGCAACTACATGCCTCTGAATTGTGTTACAATGAGGTTCGAAGACCTATTTATTATTGAGAAAAAATGGAAAACCATAAACATCCAAAAACATAACCCTAGGATATGAAGTGCCAAAACTATGGGACCCGTTTGGGTAAATCAGTACATCAACTACCTGGGGTCGTAACTTTGGCATATGATCTCTGTTTGACGTGTGCAATACCTCATTAGAAAGATACATCTGATAACTACAACTCTTACATGAAAACATCAATTGAAGTCCCATGATGATGAGACACATTATTGGGTAATTATATGGGCCTTAATTCACCTCCTAGCTTAGTCAAACCAACTATTCTCATAACTTATTGCATGCTTTTGATTATATTTTTTTTATGAGGTAAGTTAGAGTTGGATATTTTGCTTTGTGCTCTAATGTGCATTTAATGTAGGATTAAAGGAGAAAATCAAGGAATTTTGGCAAAGACCAAGGTTGAACCTTGAATGGGACAAGGGAGAGGGATTATAGGAGGTAAATCCTCCTCATTTGCTACCCCTCCATTCGAAGATTACTCCATCAGCTCAGAGCGCAAACAACCAGATCATGAGGACTAGAAGGTAGTCGAGCAAGTGAGAGACAAAGCACCCGTTTATCTCGAGTTTTGGAGCTGAGCCTCCCTAATTTTAAGGAAGTCATCGGGGACTTCAGATGGATAAGTAGAGAAGCATAAGACCTCAGTAGGATTCAGATTTTCATTGTAAAACTCTAATCTATTTTCAAGATGCAAGAATTGTGACAGTTCTCTTGATTTAATCTGTTGTTTTGGTAATAAGAATGAGTTTTTTTTGAGCCAGCATTGAGTTAACTCAGAGGGCTGAAGCTCTTGGGTTAGGGCCTAACCCTAGTAGCCAAGGCTTCTCTTTATTGCACATGTATGCTTAGTGTAGATTCATAGCTTAATTGTTAATTTTCTTATTAGATGCATTTCCATTACAAGTAGTGTAGATTAGATTCGTTGTGTGATAGTTTGCTTCCATTTACATGCCTTTTTCAAGTAGCAGGTTAGCAAGGAGAAAAATTATCACCACAAGGTTGTTAGTAGGTGTCTCGGCCTCACTTCCTACCTTTGGGACCATGACTTGAGGAAGGGACCCTTCGGCAGCCCCAAAAACATAGATTTCTAGTTCTTTTATGAGCTTTGGAGTTTGTTGTCTTTAATTCAGTATTTGGTTAATGTTGCAAGGCAGATTTCACTGTCATCTTTTTCCATCTCCATTTTTGCAATAATATCTCACTCATGCTTTCATTACCTTTAGAAACTTTCTTCGGGCATAATAAAGGCAGTTGATTCATTAGTTATGCTTTTCTAGTTTGTGAAAATGTATCTTGTTGCATGACTTTTTGGAAGACACACATGTTTTGTGTAGAGCAGGTGCTTCAGGAGGAGACCAAGACTTCAGAGCCAGCAGCCACCTTCCACTTCATCCACCTTAGCCATCCCTTGTCTCCACCATCACCCTCACTAGATTTTCATCATTTTTCATTGAAATTCTCCTAAACACATTGAGTGAATCTAGGCATCTCTTATCTTGGATATTGACTCCTCAATTCTTGTAGACCTTCTAACACTCCATTCCACCCACCACCCTTCTAACACTCCTTTCCTAAGCTTCCAAACAGCTCACAATTAGCTCTCGACTGTATTCTATAGGTTTCCTGTAATTCCTACAGGATCATCCTGTAGGTTTCTAGTACATCCTGTAGATTTTCCTGAAATGGCCTGTTTTGAGGCTGAATTGATGGGAAACCTCTAGGAAGTCAGAAAATGCCTCTTAGGATCCCTCCACACCATCCAACCACTTCATAAACCTTATAGCCATCCTCGAACACCTTCAATCCACCTATCACATCCACAACAAAAGTTAGTTTTCATACTTGATTTTGCCTAAAAAGACCAAAAAATTGAAAACAGAGTTAGTTTAGTTTATTTAATTGCACATTAGTATTGTTTGATGCTTTTTACTTCTGCAGCTTAGATAGTAACATTTGTTTATTGTTGATTTAGCATCTCTGCTTAGCATAGCTTCTTAAATGGTTAATTAGGGTATGGTGTGGTTTAGCATTAGATGTTGGCTTTCTCCATTATTGTAGTAGAGTAACTCTCTTAGAGTAGATTTTCCTTTCTTCCATCAAAGAATCAAGCTTCTTCTAACTCTATAGAAGTCTGGTTTGGAACCCTAGTGGTCTCTTGCTAGCTAAACAAGTGACAATAGGCAAAACCATCACTTTTACTTGTGCATACATCATTGTCACCTCCAAGTTTGTATGAACCTCAGGTTGATAAGTAAAGCTGGTAGCCCAGGAGTTACAACATCCTTGCTGCAATACTAGCACTCATCACTTTTTTCCGCCGTTGTTGGGGGGGTGTCTGAGTAGAATGTGATTACTTCTTTCTTTTCTTCTATTTTTTGTCTTCAATATTATGCCATTAGTTTATTTCTGCAAAAGTAATCTAGTTGTTTCCTTTCTTTCATTTTACATTATCTGCTTTCCTTTCCATTCTACAAGTATGATTTCAATTCAGGATGTAGCTTTTTCATTTTGTCAGTAATTTTCATTCAATCAGCAATTTCAATTCTACAAGTACTTTCCAAGTTTTAAAAATAATACAAAACCAACCCAAAATATTTCCTTTCATGTCTCGTAGGAATAGGGACAACCTAGGGTAATTTTTTCCAAATACCCCCACTGCATCCAAAAGCCAACCTTCTCTCTTCTTCAGTGGCTATGAACTGGAGGAACCCTTAGGTGAGCAACCTGACATATTTGAAGAACCTATTGGGGAAGAAGAAGAAGAGGAACCCATTCCTACTAAACCAATCGCTGAAAACCGAAATGATAGAGGGAATAGAGAGAGAGTTGAGGGTGCCTTCCCCATCAGGGAAACCAATGGGGACACTAAGATGAGAAATATAAGCCCCTCTTCCCTACCTCATTTCCATGGCCTGACCACAGACGAGCCCAACTCTTTCCTATTTGAGTTTATTGTTATATGTCGAACCTATGACTATATAGATGATGAGAAAAAGTTAAAACTATTTCCATCTACCCTCAAGGATGAAGCATTGCACTGGTTCATGGGTTTACCTGGATATAGCATCACAACTTGGGCTCAGATGCAGCAGGCCTTTAACAACAAATATTGGGACTACTGTCAGTCAAGGGATACTAAGGAAGAAATTTTCAGGATAACCATAGGCCATCATGAATCCTTAGAAGACTACGAAGAAAGACGCCATCTTAGTTACGAAAGGACTAGGTGTACACTTGACCCTGAGTTACTAAAATTGGTCCTTCTTAGGGGAGTAAGATAAGATCTTCTGGATACCTTACATTTGTTAGTAGGAGGAGATATCTACCAATTACCCTATCAGAATATCAACACCGTCTTTAGAAACCATTCTAGGGCAGTCAGGAAAAAGGGTTGGGGTAGTCAACCTATGGCCAGTACATCATCTTCCAACTCATCTATCAAGGGTGAAATTGGAAACATGCTGGAAGATTTCAAAAGTGAGATGCTACAAACCCTTGCCTTGCAAATGGACACCATGAACATTAAAAGGAAGCAGGGGGAAGTAGAGAAATCCTTGGCCATATTTTGTCCTAGATGCACCAAGAGGCATCCTAGGAATGAATGCCCATTGAACTCTATTGAAATTTTCTCAGTCTGTGAAGAAAACCACTCCATAGAAAAGTTCCCTTCTTTACTCGGACTCAAAGTTGTATATCAAGGAGCTGAAGGGGTCACTGATCAGCGTTGCTACATTAACCAAAGGAGACCTCATGGGCCTAGACCATACCAATAGGGCATGCAAGGGTCATCCCATGCATATTACAACCCAACCAAACCACATCCATACCTTCTTGGGGACCCCCTGCTCATTTTTCCTGGTCTACATCCCCTCCTTGGTCCTATGCATCTCAGTATCATTCCCATCCACCCAGCCAGTCATTTCAACCTTATGCTTAGCCACAACCTCAATGGAATACACCACTCTATGGGTGGAGGCCCCAATACAACAATGCTCTAGCTCTATTCCCCCCCCAACTGCCCAACCACAACTCCTACACTCTGCTCCACCCAAGAAAACTCAGATGCCTGCCTAGCCAAATCTAAACCTGAACATTAGGGAGGCTCAACAAGTATACAATGTAGAGACATCATATCCAACTTATGTTGTGGAAATCTAGGAGATTAACCTGAGATCTGAGAGAGTTCTCCTAGATAACCAACCTCCCCCTCCACCTAGGGAGGTTGAGGAAGAAAGAGAGGAAAGCAACCTTAAAGTAAATCCACCCTTTCCTGAGAGATTAGCCCAACCATGATAGCCTACCCCAGAAGAGACTGAACTTCTTGGAGAATTGAAAAACCTATGTGTAGAGATCCCCCTTCTCTAGGCAATGAAAGATGTTCCCATTTACAATAAGTTGATTAAGGAGAAATGCTTCAAGAATCAAAGGAGGTGAAAAAGGGATGCCCCTACCATTAATGTCATTGGGTAGTTGTCCGATTTAATGTTGGGGCAAGTAATATTTCCAAAATATTTGGACCCTAGAAGCCCTATAGTAGATGTGCACATCAATGGCACCATTGTCCCACACACTCTGATCGATCTTGTGGCTGTCATTAATGTGATGACCAAGGACACCATGCTCAAGCTCAACCTTCAAGGTTCATTAAGAAAGACCACAACAGTTCTGCAACTTGTAGACTGTTCCATAGTAACCCTTGAGGGAATTGTGGAGGATGTGATGGTCTCCATTGACTTTGGGAGTACCCTGCAGATTTCCTAGTTCTCCAGCCTAAGGCTAAGCTTACTGGTTATCCTCTCCTCCTTGGGAGGCCATGTTTGGGAGGAATATGGCCATCACGAATGGGCATATGTCCAAGCAGTTAGTCCTATACCCTCCTGCTCAACCTTCTCTAGTGTTGGGTGCAGCGCCTGATTATATTCTGTATTCAAAGGTATCACTGCACTAGACCCCAGTTCGTAATGGGGCAGCAACACCGCCCATAAAATATTCACTGCAGGGGGGATCTAGGGGGGGGGGCGACTGCGACCTTTTGGGAGACCCCCCTGGCGGGGGGATCGGGGGCAGCACCCCCGAAGCTAAGAATAGATGTAAAATTGCCTTGTGAAATGTTGTAATTTCGTAGTCAATCTGTGTTGCTCATTAGGCAGAGATCTGATGGTAGAAGTTATGTTTAATTTAGGGTTTTTTTCCCTAGAAGGCAACCCCTCGCTATCTATGAGGGAATTGTATTGCGTCTAGATAGATCTGTATTCTTAGTGAGGAAGACAGAGGATATTGAGAGTGAAGAGGGAGTTATAGCGGATCTGATGTAGGTTGTATCTCTTCAGTTTTCTAGATAATATAAAAAGAAGGATTGGTTGTTTCTCCGTGGACGTTGCCCAAACTGGGTGAACCACGTATATTTGTGTCTTTCTTGTTTTATGCATTTTCTGTGTTTATATTTCTACAATATTTTATGTGTTCCATTTCTCTGTAATATATAATTCTCTAACAAATGGTATCAGAGCCAAAGGTTTATTTGGCTGATAAACTCTCAGGAGAGAAGGATTCTTGGTTCGAGTGGGAGCAATGGAGGAAGGTGGTAGGTTTAGGGTCAAAAAGTTCAACGCCCAAAACTACCAGTTGCGGAAGATGCAGATGGAACATTATCTGTATCAGAGATATCTGTACCTACCATTGAAAGGAAAGGCAAAGAAGTCGACAACTATGACAGACACAGAATGGAATATTCTCGACAAAAAGGCACTTGGAACAATACGGATGTGCCTAGCAACGTCGGTAGCATTTAATATTTCAAAGGAAATGACAATAGAGGGTTTAATGTCGACATTGGAAAAACTATATAAAAAACCCTCGGCCTCAAATAAGGTATTTCTTATGAAGCGTTTATTTAATATGAAGATGTCAGAAGGAGGATCTATTGCAGACCATCTAAATGATTTTATTACAGTTATAGGTTAGTTAAGTTCTGTAGGGGTAAATTTTGATGATGAAGTTAGGGCTTTATTATTTCTGTGCTCATTGAGAGAAAGTTGGAAAGGTTTAGTTATGGCCATTAGTAACTCTATCTCTGGATCTAGTACTTTAAAGTTTGATGATGTTGTCGGTGCAACCCTTGGTGAGGAAATGAGATGTAAAAGTTTCGGTGAGACATCGGGTAATGCTTTGACTGCAGAGACTAGGGGAAGAAAAATGGAAAGAGGAAAGAGCCCAGGATATCGCAATAAGTCAAGAAAAGGTAGATCCAAGTTCAGATTGGGGATAATGTGCTAGAAATGTGGGAGGAATGGAAACCTGAAGAAAGATTACAAGTCTCGGAAGGGAAAAGAAGGAGATGCATAGCAAGAAACTAATCATGAAGCGAATGTAACAGGTGATGTGTTCCAAGATGCTTTGATCCTTTCATTAGAAAATATTATTAATGCCTGGGTGGTAGATTTAGGGGCCTCATTCCATGCCACACCCGATAGGAAACATTTTTGTGATTATGTTCAAGGAGATTTTGGACAGGTTCGATTAGGTGATGATAAACACTGTAAAATCATTGGAATGGGTACAGTTTTCATAAAAAATTAAAATGGAAATCAATGGTATTGAAGGAGGTAAGGCATGTTCCAGATTTGAAGAAAAATCTAATTTCAACAGGGCAGTTGGGAGGTGAAGGTTGCGTAACTACTTTCATAGATAAAACAAGGAAGGTCACCAAAGGATCCCTGGTAATAGCGAAAGGAGGAAAGGTTGGTACATTGTATTTATGAAATGGTATTTCTAATTCTAATTATGATTTAACCTCTATAGTAGAAGATACATCATTGTGGCATCATAGGCTCGGGCACATGAGTGAGAAGGGGATGCAGATTCTTCACTCAAGAAATTTGTTGGTAGTTTTGAAGCATGTTGATTTAAAATTCTGTGAGAATTGTATTTATGGAAAATAGAAGAGAGTCAGATTCCTTAGAGTTGGGAAAGAAAAGAAGAGCAAAAAATTAGAGCTTGTGCATACAGATGTATGGGAACCTTCTCAGGTATCATCTCTTGGTCGCTCTCGTTATTATGTTACTTTTATTGATGATGCAACCAAAAAAACCAAGATTTGTTGTATTCGAAATAAATCTGATGTATTTGATACTTTCAAGAAATGGAAAGCTTTGGTTGAAAATGATATAGGAAAATGGTTGAAGTGTCTCAGATCAGACAATCGAGGTGAATCTTGCAGCAAAGAGTTTGATAGGTACTGTTCTGAGAATGGAATTCGTAGAGAGAAGATAGTTCCAAGAACACCACAAGAAAATGGTATGTCAGAAAGGCTGAACAGGACAATCATGGAGCGTGCAAGGTGCATGAGATTGTATGCAGGATTGCCTTTACAATTTTGGGTAGATGCTATAGATACTGCTATTTATCTAATAAACATAGTGCCTTGAAGTTCCCTGGATGGTGGTATTCAAAAGGAGGCATGGACAGGTAAAAATGAAACTACTCTTTTTTAAAGACTTTTGGTTGTGAAGCCTTTTTGCACATTAATAAAGAAAATAGAACATAGCTTGAGGCAAAATCAAAGAAATGTACCTTTATTGGATATGGTGTTAATGATTTTGGTTATCACTTTTATGATTATGAAAAACACAAAATCATTAGGAGTAGAGATGTTATATTCAATGAAAAGGTTTTGTATAAGGATTAGCTACAGGAAAAGAAACAGGAAAAAGAAAATAGAAAACACACAGTGCTTGAAGATATCACAAGAAAAGTGATGGTGCATCAAAATCATAATGATCAACAGCTAGAACAACAACCACAATAGCAACAAGCACTTAAAACACCTAAAAGTGGTGTTAGAAGATCTACTAAGATAAGTAGACCCCCTGAATGATACTCTCCTTCATTATATTATGTATTGTTGACTGATTCTAGTGAACTAGAATGTTATGAAGAAGCAGTGTAGGTAGAAACCAGGAAGAACTGGGAGCAAGCCATGAAAGTAGAGATGGACTCCTTAGCACATAACCAGACATGGGACTTAGTCAGGTTGCCTGCAGGTAAAACAACATTGCAGAATAAATGGGTTTACAAGTTGAAGGAAGAAGATGGAGGTAGAGAAAGGTATAAAGCTACACTTGTGGTGAAAGGTTTTGCACAAAAAAAGGGTATGGACTTTGATGAGATATTTTCTCCTGTTGTGAAAGTGACTTCAATCAGAACTATTCTAAGTCTAGTAGCAGCTGAAGATTTTCATTTTGAGCAGTTAGATGTAAAGGCAGCCTTTCTCCATGGGGATTTGGAGGAAGAGATATATATGCAGCAGCCACAAGGATATGAGGTAAAGGGGAAGGAGAAACTAGTGTGTAGGTTGAAGAAGAGATTGTATGGCTTAAAACAGGCTCTAAGGCAGTGGTATCTAGAATTTGATAGGTTTATGTCTGAACAAGGTTATACTAGATGTCACTCTGATCACTGTGTTATCTCAAAAGGAAAAATGATGGCAGTTATATTATATTGTTATTGTATGTAGATGACATGCTTGTTTCAGGTTCTAAAATGCAGGAAATAAATGTGCTCAAAAGAAAATTGGTAAACTCATTTTCAATGAAGGATTTGGGTGCTGCAAAATAAATCTTTGGTATGAGAATAACTAGAGACAGGAAGAATCACAAATTAACATTGTCTCAAAGTGAGTACATAGAAAAGGTTTAATATGCAGAATGCAAAACCAATTAGTATACCTTTGGCTAGCCATTTCAAATTAAGTAAGGAGGTGTGTCCCAAAATTCGGGAAGAAATGGCTCATATGTCTAAAGTTCCATATGCATCAGCAATTGGAAGCTTAATGTATGCAATGGTCTGCACAAGGCTTGATATTGCACATGCAGTGGGAGTTGTAAGCAGGTACATGAGAAATCTCGGAAAAGAACATTGGATGGCGGAGAAGTGGATTCTCAGGTATTTGAGAGGTACCACAAATCAAGCATTATTCTTTGGTGGTTCAAACATTGCTCTACATAGATATGTTGATGCAAATATGGTAGGTGACAGAGATAACAGGAGGAGCACTATAGGATATGTATTTACTATAGGTTGAACAGTTGTTAGTTGGGTTTCAAAAATCCAAAGTGTTGTTTCACTTTCAACAACAGAAGTAGAGTATGTTGCTGCTACGGAGGCTAGTAAAGAAATGATTTGGTTACAAAGATTTTTGGATGAATTGGGTAAGAATCAGGAGTTGTGTAGGTTATACAGTGACAACCAGAGTGCCATACATCTTGCAAAGAACTCTGCATTTCATTCTAAGATGAAGCATATACAGCTCAAGTACCATTTCATATGGCTAGAATTAGAAGATGGATAGTTGAAGCTGGAAAAGATACACACTAGCCAGAATCCTGCAGATATGTTAACAAAAGTTGTAACCAGGGAGAAACTAAGAATCTGCTCAGTTTCAATTGGTCTTCAAGTATGATGAAGAAGATGAGAAACAACCAAGTCCAAAGTGGAGTCATTGTCTAGCAAATGAAGCAACGGTGGAGTTGCTATAATCAGCCTCCAAGTGGGAGATTGTTGGGTGTGGAGCCTAATTATCTTTTGTATTCAAAGGTATCGCCGCATTGGACCACAATTCATAATGGGGCGGCAATGTTTCCCATAAAATATTCATTGCAGGAGGGTCCAGGGGGGTTGCTACAAATAGATGTAAAATTACCTTTTGAAATGTTGTAATTTCGTAGTCAATATAGGTTATTCATTAGGCAGAGATCTGATAGTAGAAGTTATGTTTAAGTTAGATTTTTTTTCCCTAGAAGGCAACCCCTAGCTATATATGAGGGAATTGTATTGCATCTAGATAGATCTGTATTTTGAGTGAGGAAGAGAGAGGAGATTGAAATCGAAGAGGGAGTTATAGTGGATCTGTGTAGGTTGTATCTGTTCAGTTTGATGGATAATATAAAAAGAAGGATTGGCTATTTCTTTGTGGATGTTGCCCAAACTGGGTGAACCACGTATATCTGTGTCTTTCTTGTTTTATGCATTTTCTGTGTTTATATATTTGCAATATTTTATGTGTTCCATTGCTCTGTAATATATAATTTTCTAAGAACTGGTATCAGAGCCGAAGGTCTATTTGGCTAATAAACTCGCAGGAGAGAAGGGTTCCTGGTTCGAGTGGGAGAAATGGTGGAAGATGGTAGGTTTAGGGTAGAAAAATTCAACAGCCAAAACTACTAGTTGTGGAAGATGCAGATGGAAGATTATCTATATCAGAGAGATCTGTACCTACCATTGAGTGGAAAGAAAAATAAGTTGACAAGTATGACAAACATAGAATAGAATATTCTTGACAGAAAGGCACTTGGAAAAATACGGCTGTGCCTAGTGGCGTTGGTAGCGTTTAATATTTCAAAGGAAATGACAACAGAGGTTTTAATGTCGACATTGGCAAAACTATATGAAAAACCCTCGGCCTCAAATAAGGTATTTCTAATGAAGCGTTTATTTAATATGAAGATGTCACAAGGTGGATATGTTGCAGACCATCTAAATGATTTTAATATAGTTACAAGTCAGTTAAGTTCTGTAGGGGTAACTTTTGTTGATGAAGTTAGGGCTCTGTTATTTCTGTCCTCATTGCCAGAAAGTTGGAATGGTTTAGTTATGGCCATTAGTAACTCTGTCTTTGGATCTAGTACTTTAAAGATTGATGATGTTGTCGATGCAATTCTTAGTGACGAAATGCGATGAAAAAGTTCTGGTGAGACATCAGGTAATGCTTTAATTGCAGAGACTAGGGGAAGAAAATGGAAAGAGGAAAGAGCCCAAGATATCACAGTAATTCAAGAAAAGGCAGATCCAAGTCCAGATTGGGGATAGTGTGCTAGAAATGCAAGAAGAAAGGACGCCTGAAGAAAGATTTCAAGTCTCGAAAGGGAAAAGAAGGAGACGCGCAGCAAGAAATTAAGCACGAAGCGAATGTAACAAATGATGTGTTGCAAGATGCTTTGATCTTTTCATTAGAAAATATTATTGATGCCTGGGTGGTAGATTCAGCGGCCTCATTCCATGCCACACCTGATAGGAACCATTTTTATGATTATGTTCAAGGAGATTTTGGACAGGTTCGATTGGGTGATGATAAACCCTGTAAAATCATTGGAATGGGTACAGTTTTCATAAAACAACAAAATGGAAATTAGTGGCTATTGAAGGAGGTAAGGCATGTTACAGATTTGAAGAAAAATCTGATTTCAACAGGGCAGTTGGGAGGTAAAGGTTGCATAACTACTTTCACAAATAAAACCTCAAAGGTCACTAAAGGATCCCTGGTAATAGCGAAAGGAGGAAAGGTTGGTACATTGTATTTATGCAATGGTATTTCTAATTCTGTTAATGCTTTAACCTCTACAGGAGAAGATACAGTGTTGTGGCATCATAGGCTCGGGCACATGAGTGAGAAGGGGATGCAAATTCTTCACTCAAGAAATTTGTTGCCAGGTTTGAAGCATGTTGATTTAAAATTCTGTGAGAATTGTGTTTATGGAAAACAGAAGAGAGTCGGATTCCTTAGAGTTGGGAAAGAAAAGAATAGCAAAAAGTTAGAGCTTGTGTATACAGATGTATGGGGACCTACTCAGGTATCATCTCTTGGTGGCTTTTGTTATTATGTTACTTTTATTGATGATGCAACTATAAAAACCTAGATTTATTGTATTCGAAATAAATCTGATGTATTTGATACTTTCAAGAAATGGAAAGCTTTGGTTGAAAATGAGAGAGGAAAAAGGTTGAAGTGTCTCAGATTAGACAATGGAGGTGAATCTTGCAGCAAAGAGTTTGATAGGTACTGTTCTGAGAATGGAATTTGCAGAGAGAAGACAGTTCCAGGAATGCTGCAAGAAAATAGTGTGTCAGAAAGTATGAATAGGACAATCATGGAGTATGCAAGGTGCATGAGATTGCATGTAGGATTGCCTTTAAAATTTTGCACAGATGCTGTAGATACTGTTGTTTATCTAATAAACATAGGGCCTTCAAGTTCCTTGGATGGTGTTATTCCAGAGGAGGCATGGACAGGTAAAAAGGTAAACTACTCTTTTTTAAAGACTTTTGGTTATGAAGCCTTTGTCCACATTAATAAAGAAAATAGAACAAAGCCTGAGGCAAAATCAAAGAAATGTGTCGTTATTGGATATGGTGTTAATGATTTTGGTTATCGCTTTTATGATTATGAAAAACACAAAATCATTAGGAGTAGAGATGTTATATTCAATGAAAAGGTTTTGTATAAGGATTAGCTACAAGAAAAGAAACAGGAAAAAGAAAATAGAGAATACACATTGCTTGATGATATCACAGGAAAAGTGATGGTGCCTGAAAATCATAATGATCAACAGCCAGAACAACAACCACAACAACAACAAGCACTTCAAACACCTGAATGTGGTGTTAGAAGATCTACCAAGATAAGTAGACCCCCTGAATGATACTCTCCTTCATTATATTATGTATTGTTGATTGATTTTGGTGAACTAGAATGTTATGAAGAAGCAGTGTAGGTAGGAACCAAGAAGAAGTGGGAGAAAGCCATGAAAGAAGAGATGGACTCCTTAGCACATAACCAGAGTTGGGACTTAGTCAGGTTGCATGCAAGTAAAACAACATTGTATAATAAATGGGTTTACAAGTTGAAGGAAGAAGATGGAGGTAGAAAAAGGTATAAAGCTAGACTTGTGGTGAAAGGGTTTGCACAGAGAAAGGGTGTAGACTTTGATGAGATATTTTCTCCTATTGTGAAAATGACTTCAATAAGAACTATTCTAAGTCTAGTAGCAGCTGAAGATTTGCATCTTGAGCAGTTAGATGTAAAGGCATCCTTTCTCCATGGGGATTTGGAGGAAGAGATATATATGCAGCAGCCACAAGGATATGAGGTAAAAGGGAAGGAGAAACTACTATGCAAGTTGAAGAAGAGCTTGTATGGCTTAAAACAGGCTCCAAGGCAGTGGTATCTAAAATTTGATAGGTTTATGTCTAAACAAGGTTATACTAGATGTCACTTTGATCATATCGTTTATCTCAAAAGGAAAAATGATGGCAGCGATATTATATTGTTATTATATGTAGATGACATGCTTATTGCAGGTTCTAACATGCAGGGAATAAATGTGCTCAAAAGAAAATTGGCAAACTCATTTGCAATGAAGGATTTAGGTGCTGCAAAACAAATCCTTGGTATGAGAATAACTAGAGACAGGAAGAATCACAAATTAACATTGTCTAAAAGTGAGTACATAGAAAAGGAGTTGAAAAGGTTTAATATGCATAATGCAAAACTAGTTAGTATATCTTTGGTTAGCCATTTCAAATTAAGTATGGAGGCGTGTCCCAAGACTCAGGAAGAAATGGCTCATATGTCTAAAGTTCCATATGCATCAGCAGTTGGAAGCTCAATGTATGCAATGGTATGCACAAGGACTGATATTGCACATGCAGTGGGAGTTGTAAGTAGGTACATGAACAATCAAGGAAAAGAACATTGGATGGCGGTGAAGTGGATTCTCAGGTATTTGAGAGGTACCAAATATCAAGCATTATGCTTTGGTGTTCAAACGTTGCTCTAAAGGGATATGTTGATGCAAATATGGTAGGTGGTAGAGATAACAGGACGAGCACTACAGGATATGTATTTACTGTAGGTGGAACAACTATTAGTTGGCTTTCAAAAATCCAAGGTGTTGTTCCACTTCCAACAACAGAAGTAGAGTATGTTACTGCTAAAGAGGCTAGTAAAGAAATGATTTGGTTACAAAGGTTTTTGGATGAATTGGGTAAGAAGCAGGAGTTGGGCAGGTTATACAGTGACAGCCAGAGTGCCATACATCTTGCAAAGAACTCTGCATTTCATTCCAAGATGAAGCATATACAACTCAAGTACCATTTCATACAGCTAGTGTTGGAAGATGGACAGTTGAAGCTGGAAAAGATACACACTAGCCAGAATCCTACAGATATGATAAAAAAAGTTGTAACCAAGGAGAAACTGAGAATCTGCTCAGTTTCAATATGTCTTCAAGTATGATGAAGAAGATGAGAAACAGCCAGGTCCAAAGTGGAGTCATTGTCTAGCAAATGAAGCTGTGGTGGAGTTGCTATAATCAGTCTTCAAGTGGGAGATTGTTGGGTGTGGAGCCTAATTATATTCTATATTCAAAGGTATCGCCACATTGGACCCTAGTTTGTAATGGGGCGGTAGTGCCATCCATAAAATATTCGCTGCAGGGGCAGTCCAGGGGGGCTGCTGTGACCTTTTGGGAGCCCCCCCCTGGTGGGGGCATTGGGGGCAATGCCCCCGAAGCTAAGAATAGATGTAAAATTGCCTTGTGAAATGTTGTAATTTCATAGTCAATATCGGTCGTTCATTAGGCGGAGATCTAACGATAGAAGTTATGTTTAATTTAGGGTTTGTTTCCCTAGAAGGCAACCCCTCGCTATATATGAGGGAATTGTATTGCGTCTAGATAGATCTGTATTCTAAGTGAGGAAGAGAGATGAGATTGAGAATGAAGAGGGAGTTATAGTGGATTTGCTGTAGGTTGTATCTCTTCAGTTTGTTGGATAATATAAAAAGAAGGATTGGCTGCTTCTCCGTGGACATAGCCCAAACTAGGTGAACCACGTATATCTGTGTCTCTCTTGTTTTATGCGTTTTCTGTGTTTGTATTACTGCAATATTTTATGTGTTCCACTACTTTGTAATATATAATTTTCTAACAATTGGTATCAAAGCCGAAGGTCTATTTGGTTGATAAACTCGTAGGAGAGAAGGGTTCTTGGTTCCAGCCAGAGCAATGGCGGAAGATGGTAGGTTTAGGTTCAAAAAATTTAATGGAAAAAAATACAAGCTATGGAAGATGTAGATGGAAGATTATCTGTATCAGAGAGATCTGTACCTACCATTGAGCGGAAAGACAAAGAATTCGACAAGTATGATAGACACAAATGGAATATTCTTGACAGAAAGGCACTTGGAACAATACGGCTGAGCCTAGCGGCGTCGATAGTGTTTAATATTTCAAAGGAAATGACAACAGAGGGTTTAATGTTGACATTGGTGAAAATATATGAAAAACCCTTGGCCTCAAATAAGGTATTTCTTATGAAGTGTTTATTTAATATGAAGATGTCAGAAGGTGGATCTATTGTAGACCATCTAAACGATTTTAATATAGTTACAGGTCAGTTAAGTTCTGTAGGGGTAACTTTTGATGATGAAGTTAGGGCTTTGTTATTTTTGTGCTCATTGCCAGAAAGTTGGAATGGTTTAGTTATGGCCATTAGTAACTCTGTCTCTGGATCTAGTACTTTAAAGTTTGATTATGTTGTCGGTGCAATCCTTAGCGAGGAAATGCGAAGGAAAAGTTCTGGTGAGACATCAGGTAATGCTTTGACTGCAGATACTAGGGGAAGAAAGATGGAAATAGGAAGGAGCCCAGGATATCACAGTAAGTCAAGAAAAGGAAAATCCAAGTCCAGATTAGGGATAGTGTGCTAGAAATGCAGGAAGAAAGGACACCTGAAGAAAGACTGCAATTCTCGAAAGGGAAAAGAAGGAGACACGCAGCAAGAAACTAAACATCAAGTGAATGCAACAGGTGATGTGTTGCAAGATGCTTTTATCCTTTCATTAGAAAATATTATTGATGCCTGGGTGGTAGATTCAGGGGCCTCATTCCATGCCACACCTGATAGGAAACATTTTTATGATTATGTTCAAGGAGATTTTGGACAGGTTCGATTGGGTGATGATAAACCCTATAAAATCATTGGAATGGGTATAGTTTTCATAAAATAGCAAAATGGAAATCAGTGGCTATTGAAAGAGGTAAGGTATGTTCCAGATCTGAAGAAAAATATGAATTCAATAGGGCAGTTGGGGGTGAAGGTTGTGTAACTACTTTCATAGATAAAACTTTGAAGGTCATCAAAGGATCCCCGGTAATGGCGAAAGGAGGAAAGGTTGGTACATTGTATTTATGCAATGTTATTACTAATTCTATTAATGCTTTAACCTATACAGGAGAAGATACAACATTGTGGCATCATAGGCTTAGGCACATGAGTGAGAAGGGGATGCAGATTCTTCACTCAAGAAATTTGTTGCCGGGTTTGAAGCATGTAGATTTAAAATTCTGTGAGAATTATGTTTATGGAAAATAGAAGAGAGTGAGATTCCTTAGAGTTGGGAAAGAAAAGAAGAGTGAAAAATTAGAGCTTGTGCATACAGATGTACGGGGACCTGCTCAGGTATCATCTCTTGGTGGCTCTCATTATTATGTTACTTTTATTGATGATGCAACCAGAAAAACCTAGATTTATTGTGTTCGAGATAAATTTGATTTATTTGATACTTTCAAGAAATGGAAAGCTTTGGTTGAAAATGAGATAGGAAAAAGGCTGAAGTGTCTCAGATTAGACAATGGAGGTGAATATTACAGGAAAGAGTTTGATAGGTAGTGTTCTGAGAATGGAATTCGCGGAGAGAAGATAATTCCAAGAACACCACAAGAAAATGGTGTGTTAGAAAGGATGAACAGGACAATCATGGAGCATGCAAGGTGCATGAGATTGCATGTAAGATTTCCTTTAAAAGTTTGGGCAGATGCTGTAGATACTACTCTTTATCTAATAAACATAGGGCCTTCAAGTTCCTTGGATGGTGGTATTCTAGAGGAGGCATGGACAGGTAAAAAGGTAAACTACTATTTTTTAAAGACTTTTGGTTGTGAAGCCTTTGTCCACATTAATAAAGAAAATAGAATAAAGCTTGAGGCAAAATCAAAGAAATGTACCTTTATTTGATATGGTATTAATTATTTTGGTTATTGCTTTTATGATTATGAAAAACACAAAATCATTAGGAGTAGAGATGTTATATTCAATGAAAGGGTTTTTTATAAGGATCAACTATAGGAAAAGAAACAAGAAAAACAAAACAAAGAATACACTGTGCTTGACGATATCATAGGAAAAGTGATGGTGCCTGAAAATCATAATGATCAACAGCTAGAACAACAACCATAACAGCAACAAGCACTTCAAACACCTGAAAGTGGTGTTAGAAGATCTACCAGGATAAGTAGACCCCCTGAACGATACTCTCCTTCATTATATTATTTATTGCTGACTGATTCTGGTGAACTGGAATGTTATGAAGAAGCAGTGCAAGTAGAAACCAGGAAGAAGTGGAAGCAAGCCGTGAAAGAAGAGATAGACTCCTTAGCACATAACCAGACTTGGGACTTAGTCAGCTTGCCTGCAGGTAAAATAGAATTGCAGAATAAATGGGTTTACAAGTTGAAGGAAGAAGATGGAGGTAGAAAAAGGTATAAAGCTAGACTTGTGGTGAAAGGGTTTGCATAGAAAAAGGGTATATACTTTGATGAGATATTTTCTCCTGTTGTGAAAATGACTTCAATCAAAACTATTTTAAGTCTAGTAGCAGCTGAAGATTTGCATCTTGAGCAGTTAGATGTAAAGGCAACCTTTCTCCATGGAGATTTGGAGGAAGAGATATATATGCAGCAGCCAAAAGGATATGAGGTAAAAGGGAAGGAGAAACTATTGTGCAGGTTGAAGAAGAGCTTGTATGGCTTAAAATAGGCTCCAAGGCAATGGTATCTAAAATTTGACAGGTTTATGTCTAAACAAGGTTATACTAGATGTCACTTTGATCATTGTGTTTATCTCAAAAGGAAAAATGATGGCAGCTATATTATATTGTTATTGTATGTAGATGACATGCTTGTTGCAGGTTCTAACATGCAGGAACTAAATTTTCTCAAAAGAAAATTGGCAAAATCATTTGCAATGAAGGATTTGGGCACTGCAAAACAAATCCTTGGTATGAGAACAACTAGAGACAAGAAGAATCACAAATTAACATTGTCTCAAAGTGAGTACATAGAAAAGGTGTTGAAAAGGTTTAATATGCAGAATGCAAAACCAATTAGTATGCCTTTGGCTAGCCATTCCAAATTAAGTAAGGATGCGCGTCCCAAGACTCAGGAAGAGATGGCTCATATGTCTAAGGTTCCATATGTATCAACAGCTGGAAGCTTAATGTATGCAATGGTCTGCACAAGGCCTGTTATTGCACATGCAGTGGGAGTTGTAAGCAGGTACATGAACAATCCAGAAAAAGAACATTCGATGGCAGTGAAGTGGATTCTCAGGTATTTGAGAGGTACCACAAATCAAGCATTATGCTTTGGTGGTTCAAACATTGCTCTACAGGGATATGTTGATGCAGATATGGCAGGTGACAAAGAAAACAAGAGGAGCACTACAGGATATGTATTTACTGTAGATGGAATAGTTGTTAGTTGGGTTTCAAAAATCCAAAGTGTTGTTGCACTTTCAGCAATAAAAGCAGAGTATGTTGCTACTACAAAGGCTAGTAAAGAAATGATTTGGTTACAAAGGTCTGTGGATGAATTGTGTAAGAAGTACGAGTTGGGTAGGTTATACAGAGACAGCCAGAGTGCCATACATCTTGCAAAGAACTTTGCATTTCATTCCAAGATGAAGCATATACAACTCAAGTACCATTTCATATAGCTAGCGTTGGAAGATGGACAGTTGAAGCTGGAAAAGATACACACTAGCCAAAATCATGCAGATATGTTAACAAAAGTTGTAACCAGGGAGAAACTGAGAATATGCTCAGTTTCAATTGGTCTTCAAGTATGATGAAGAAGATGAGAAACAACCAAGTCCAAATTGGAGTCATTGTCTAGCTAATGAAGCATCGGTGGAGTTGCTATAATCAGTCTCCAAGTGGGAGATTGTTGGGTGTGGAGTCTAATTATCTTCTGTATTCAAAGGTATCACCACATTGGACCCAAGTTCATAATGGGGTGGCAACGCCGCCCGTAAAATATTCGCTGCAGGGGGGTCCAGGGGGGCCTGCTGTGACCTTTTTGGAGCCCCCCCCTTGGCGGGGGGATTGGGGGCAGTGTCCCTGAAGCTAAGAATAGATGTAAAATTGCCTCGTGAAATGTTGTAATTTCGTAGTCAATCTGGGTCATTCATTAGGCGAAGATCTAACGGTAGAAGTTATGTTTAATTTAGGTTTTTTTCCCTAGAAGGCAATCCCTCACTATATATGAGGGAATTGTATTGCGTCTAGATAGATCTGTATTCTGAGTGAGGAAGAGAGAGGAGATTGAGAGTGAAGAGGGATTTATAGCAGATTTGTTGTAGGTTGTATCTCTTTAGTTTGCTGGATAATATAAAAAGAAGGATTCGTTGTTTCTCCGTGGACGTAGCCCAAACTAGGCGAACCACTTATATCTGTGTCTCTCTTGTTTTATGCATTTTCTCTGGTTATATGTCTACAATATTTTATGTGTTCCATTGCTCTGTAATATATAATTTTCTAACATCTAAAGCATGGCTTACCTTTATGGTTAGAGGAGGAGTAAGAAGATGAAGTTTATTCCGCCCAACTTTATGCTTTGGAAGCAACCATGGGAGGAGGACAACAAGATGAGGATGACTTGATTGAACATCTGCTCCAAAGTCCAACTCTCAGTTCATTAGATTTAGAAGAAGCAGTAAAGGAAACCAAGAAAAATCATCCAATTGACTTATTCTTAGCCGATTCAAACCCACTCCGTGTGAAAACCATAGAATTCAGCCCAGAGAGAAACTTGAAAATCAATCCATCTCTTTCTTCTCTTGAAGAGGAGAAGCTATGCAACATGTTAAAGGAAAATCTAGAAGCCTTCGCTTGGAGTTACAAGGAAATGAAGGGAATACACCCCTCAATGTGTACTCACCACATATACATCAAATAAGGTTGCAAGACATTATGGAAACCACAAAGGAGGATGAATCTAGCTCTTAAAGCTATAGTCTAAGAACTGCAAAAACTGCTAGATGCAGGATTCATTTACCTTATCTCCAACAGTGAGTGGGTCTCTCCTTTGGTGTTAGTTCCCAAGAAAAATGGTAAGTGGAGAATTTGTGTCGATTACAGGGAGTTGAACAAAGCCATAAAGAAGGATCATTTTCCTCTGCCCTTCATTGACCAAGTGCTAGATGGCCTGGCAGGGAAAAGGTTTTTCTCTTTCCTAGATGGATTTAGTGGGTACAACCAAATCCAAATCTGCACAGAAGACCAGGATAAGATGACATTCACCTGTCCTTGGAGTACTTTTTCCTATAGGGTCCTTCCTTTTGGCCTATGCAATGCTCCTACCACTTTCCAAGGAGCAGTCTCGAGTATTTTCACCAAATTAGTCCATGACACAGTGTAGATTTATATGGATGATTTTACACCTTATTGCTGTGGTTTTCAAGAAGCTTTGTCTAACCTAGGCAAAGTACTACACAAATGCACTGAAATGAACCTGTCTCTCGGTCCTAAAAAGTGTGAATTCTTAATTACTGTAGGGACCATGCTAGGTCATTCAATATCTTAGCAAGGATTGCAGGTGGACCCAAACAAAATAGCTATCATCCAAAGGGTCCAACCTCCTCAAAAGAAGAGAGATGTCAAACGTTTCGTAGGGTTATCTGGATACTACCGAAGGTTCATAAAGGACTTCAGCAAGTTGGCCTCTTTTTTATTTGGTTTGTTGGCTAAAGATTCTGAGTTTATATGGTCAAAAAGTTGTCAAGAGGCCTTAGACATCCTAAAGGATAAGTTAACCACTACACCAATTCTCCAAGGCCCAAACTAGGCCCTCCCCTTTCATATTCATGTTGATGCCTTGCACAAAGCCATAGGAGTAGCCCTAGGTCAGATAGATGAAAAATTGCCTTATGGTATCTATTTTATCAGTAAGAACATTTCAAAGGTTGAACTAAATTATACAGTGATAAAAAAGGAACCCCTGGCTATTGTGCATTCATTAAACAAATTCAAGCATTACATTACAGGCTATCAAACATTTGTGCATATTGACCATGCTACAATCAAATATTTAATGACAAAACCAGATGTGAATGCTCGAATTATGAGATGGTTATTTTTATTACAACAGTTTGATCTAACCATTGTTGATAAGCCTGGTAAGGAAAATGTTGTTGCAGACTTTTTATCTAGGGTAAATTTGCCTGCAGGTGAAGAAGGAATGGTGGATGACCAGTTATCGGATGAGCACTTATTTGTTATTTCAGTTCTCTCTCCATGGTTTGCTGATATAGAAAACTATTTGGTATTAGCACAGTTCCCACCAAACTTTTCCTCCAAAGAAAAGAGAATGATAGTCAAGAAAAGCACCCCCTTCACTTGGATTGGGGTCAATCTTTTCAAACTTTGCCTAGATCAAATCTTGAGAAGGTGTGTCAGGGAAGAGGAAGTCTTTGACATCCTTTTGACTTGTCATGATGGGCCTTGTGGAGGTCACTTTGCAGCAAAGAGCATAACATTCAAAGTGTTACAAGCATGCTATTATTGGCCCACTCTTCATCACGATGTGAAAACATACACTAGTTAGTGTGATCAGTGCTAGAGGATGGGAAGGCCTACTCTAGGAGATGAAATGCCTCTACAGCCTCAAGTGACTTTCAAGCCATTTGACAAGTGGGGCATGGAATTCATTGGGCCTATTGACCCTCCTTAAAAGCAAAAATAGTACATTATTGTGTGCACTGATTATTTGACTAAGTGGGCTGAAACCAAGGAAATTAAGGCAGAAACAGAAGAGAAGGTAGTTGAGTTCCTAAGGGAGAATGTATTCTACAAATTTGGGTACCCTAGAGAGTTGGTCACAAATCAAGGTAGCCAGTTCACCTCCAACATGATTGAAGACTTGCTTCGCCATCACAATATCAAGAATAGGACCTCCACTCCCTATCATCCACAAGCTAATGGGCAAGAGGAGGTGACCAACAGAGCACTAGAGGGCATGTTAACCAAGGTGGTGAGTAGCAGCAGGAAGGATTGGGCAGAAAGACTAGTTGAGGCCACTTGGGCCTATAATACCACTTGGAAGATCACCACTGGATTCACACCCTATGAGATGGTTTATGGGAAAAAGGCCTTGTTGTCTATTGAATTTGAATACAACACATTAAGGATGGCAACATAACTAGATTTGGATCTCAACAGTGCACAAAAAGAGAGATTGTTCCAATTAAATGGTTTGGATGAATTCAGAATGCAGGCCCTCCTACATACAAAGGTAGTTCAACTTCAGAGGAAGGTTTGGCATGATAAAAATATCAAGGAGAAGCAATTTCAGGAAGGTGATTGGGCATTGTTATATGATTCTAGGTATAATGACTTCAAGGGAAAGTTAAGGACAAGATGGCTCGAACCTTATGTTGTGGAAAGATGTCACTATAATGGTTCAGTGCAAATCAGAACCCTAGATGAAGAAGCCATTCCTTTGCTTGTTAATGGACACCAATTGAAAATTTACAAGAGACCTTTATCAAAACAAGAGTTCATTGATGATATCAATAAAACAGTAATGATAGTGGAGAAAATCCCAGCTCCTCCCTCATCAAATCACTGGGAAAAAGAAAAAAAGAAAAAGGACTCAGGTGAAAACCTCCACGAGGCACCTGAGTCCCATCATTGGGTTGAAAACCTCTTGAGGCGGGTCAATTATAACAAAAGAAAAAAGAGAGAGAAAAAAAAAACAAAAAGAAAAATAGAATAAGATGATCCCCAATTTAAAACCTTTCTTGAGGTGCCCAGGGCAAATAGCTAGGGTGAAAACCTCTCTGAGGCAGCCTAGTTGTTTCAAATATATATATATATATATATATATATATATGTATATGTATATATATATATATATATATATATATATATATATATATATATATATATATATATATATATATATATATATATATATATATATATATATATATATATATATATATATATATATATATATATATATATATATATATATATATATATATATATATACATATACATATACATATACATATACATATACATATACATATACATATACATATACATATACATATATATATATATATATATATATCATGAAATTTCCATTTGTAGGTGGGCAAGAAGGACAGTCAAGGAGCAAAAGAGGATCCCAAGGTGACCCCTTCCACTCACATGTTTATATTTTTCACTCATTCCCATGCATCCCTCCATCATTTTTGTCAATTTTCCACTCCATTGCTTCAGTTTATACAAAGACTGTGCTTTCTATAGGATCCCTTATATTGCTACAGGATCCCCTGAAAACCTACAAGATGATCTTGTAGGAATTACAGTGACCCAGATAATCCAGAAGCTCCAAAGTAGTAGCATCAGATCTTGAACCATAGGTACCTGCAAAAACAGAGAATCCATTAGCAGACAACAAGAGGAGGAAGAAGAATGGCATGAAACAAATATACACATCAACACCTCTGGTCTTCGACAACTATAGCATAGCATTGAAGCCATAGGTAAGTATCCCACTCACTCTCTCATATGCATCATGTAGTAAAAAGTTGTAAGGGTTACGAGATAGTTGGTTTATAAGTGAAAACGTGGCTAGTTAAGTTGGCCACCTTCGTTCAGTCACACATGCAGAACCAGGTGTCCTTTCACACGTGGCTACAGTCAACTCAAAGGCAGAGTAGGAGTAGGAAAAAAGAAATTAAACTACGGATATACAATGTGGGAGCTGATTACAAGGACTGGGAAATGATGAGGTAGCAGTGGGGACCAATGGTCCAAAAATGTCAACGCACCTTTGCTGCCAGCACACCACCTCACCCCTAATCACCATAAGAGGAAATAAAACATCGTTCCCATGCATTCATGCATTTCACCTCCTCGAAAATCCCTCACTCAAGTCACTCTCATACCCAAGCAACCCACCAAAAGCAAAGATCCATTAGTTCAATACACAAGAATTCCTATAGGAGCATGCACAAAAATTCCTACAAGATACACAAAGACTGTCTGCAGGATACACAGAGACTATCCACAGGATTGGAAGAGAAGATTTCAGAAGGGATATCTCAGGAGTTGACCACTACAAATAGTCTAAAGAGGGAGGCTCTGAAATTACATTCCCATTTGCAAGTAAATGAACCAAGGATACTCTAAATTTGAGTGAATTTAGCAACTGTGTGAAGGGAATTAAATACACAGTCATCTCTGTTTTGCTCCTGCATTTGAAAAATTGTTTCAACCCTCTCCTTTTCTCCTCAAGCTTCACCAACAAGATGACAGGAGGGTTTAATAGGACAGAGCCCACAAACACTGTGAGAATCCAACAACACCCCCAAGTGCTTGAAATCTTCACAAGACATAATTGGATGGGGTTTTTCAACAAATTTAGAGGGTATGATGATGAGGTGGCTCAATACTTTTCTCTCTCCCTCACTCCACACACCATAATCCATGCCACTATTGTAATAAGGGGCCTCACTATGGATCTCACCCGTAATCTCATCAGAAAATTCACCACACTTCCCCTAGGAATAACATGGAGGAAAGAAGATAAAGGAGATAGCCAGGTTGCCAAAATAAAATTCTTTTTAGAAGGCGAGGAACCCACTGAGGACGAAAATGGAGTAAGAGGAAAAGTCTGCCATATCCATGGAATGAGGTAGGCTACCAACTGATCAAATAGATCTCATGTGAGGATAGGTATAGTGTTGTCTATGGCTATCATTTTAGGATCGTTGACGAATTAATATTTGGAGCAGAAACACCCCCTCACCAAAGGCTCAACATACCATACTTCTTGCTTCAATCACTCATAGACTCAATCATCAAAATGAAGGAGGGAAATTCCCAACAATTAGCTCACCATGGGTTGATTAGGATTCTCATAGAAGATTCCCTCCAAAACCTCAGAACTCCTTTGACATGGTCATTTTTTAGAGACATGCCAATAGAGGATGACATCAAAGCTCTCACGTATGATGTTAGTCCTACTATAAGTGAAGAGGAAGTAAATCAAGAAGAGGAAGATATAGAAGGAGATGAGGATGAGATGGATGAAGAAGGAGTTGACATAGAGGAGCATGATGAAGATGAAGAAGAAGAGGGAGAAGAGAAGGAGGATGATGAAGAAACAAAGGAGGAACTTAAGGAGGAAACTGATAGAGATGATGAAGGTCTACAAGTAGAAGAATACAGGAAAAACAGAGAGGAAGAAGGAAATGGGATAAAGGGGATAGAAAACAAGAAGGAGTCACCTAGGGTGTCTCCAGAGGCCACTAAGAGAGAGGCAATAGCTGCCCTCACTACTATCAGCAGCCTAATCAAGCAAGAAGGAAAAAGGCAGAGGCAGACCCCACTATATTTCAGAACAAGAAAGAGCACAAGAATAAGACTGGGGAGGCCACAAATGTCAACCAAAATTCCTATTGTGATTGAAGATTCCCCTACACAAAAAGAAAAAATGACTTCACCTAAGTCCCCTGTCACATATGTGAGGAGGCCTACTACTAGATCAACTTCCTCAAAGGGTAAGGCAATCCTACAGGATCCATAGCAAAATCTACAAGAAGAAAAAACAGTCCTATAGGATACATTGTTGAATCTACAAGAGGCACAAAAATTGGAAGGGATGATAGGGGAGCAATAAGAAACTAAAGGGGAGGACCCAGAGACAAAAGAATCCAGCCCCCAACCTAACCTGGACTCCTATTACTAGTTTATTGAAGGAGGCAGGGTAATACCTCAAAATTTTTCCATCCCACTGTTCTTCGAGCTTGAGAGGGAGAGGGTCAGAACTCACCGATGGATGCAGATCGCCAAATCAAAGGGGGTGGAAGACATTGGAAACATGGAAGAGAAACTCAAAGAAATGGGCAGAGAGGTAAGTGGCTTGAGGGACAGAGAAGATATAAGGAGAAATCAACTAGAGACAAAAAATGCATGGCTGAGGGGACAGCTGCAGGAAAGAGAGAACCAATTGGCATGTATGGCTGGCCTTTACTTGGAGGAAATCTAATGTAGGATGCCAGCTAAATCATATGCTCTCTACTTCAAAGAAAAATGGCTACAGTTTCATATTAAGACCCTAACACAGAGGGGAACCATGCCATTTCAGGACTACAGGCAGTTTATTGATCTTTGTGATCAAAGTACATTAGAGGATAGGGCCAAAATGGCTGAGTTTTATTTGCACAACATGGCCCTCACAGACATGAATTCATGGGACCCTAATTCCAAGCTAGGAGATCTACAATTAATGGCTTTGGCATCATGGATGAACCATGAGGAGTGAATAGTTGCAGAGATGAAAAGGATATTGGCAAGAGAGAAAACTTAACCTGTTTTGATTAGAGTTGAACAATCAAATCTCATGGCCCTCATCAGTACCCATAATTTGATTGCAAATTACCCTTAGCTAGCACCAAGATATCTTACCACCCAAGAGCAAGAAATTTCACATTTTGAGGACATGTTTAGGCTGCTAGGAGATGATAGTATACATGCTTTCCTGAAGAGATGGAACACCCTGCCATACAACTTAAAGATAAGAGAATATCACTCCCCTCAAAGGTTGAGAGAGGCACTCAAAAGGACACTTGTATATAAGCAATCTATGCAAGGGTTGAAGTTCAATTGGATAGGCCTAAAACTCAGTCCACCACTACTCTTAGGGATGCTAGAAGGGAGAAAAGAAGAAGAAGAAAAGAGGCAGTGGGAAGAGGTAGAAAAGAAAGCAGGCTTCTATGAACAAGAAGAGGAGACCACAACATAGGCGTGGGATGTCAAAGAGGCTACCAGAGCCATGAAGGATATGGATATTGACTAATTTGCTTAGAGGACGAGAATCACTTTCAGTAGGGGGGTGATGATGAGCCTCATCATTGGTAATTATATGGGCCTTAATTCACCTCCTATCTTAGTCAAACCAACTATTCTCATAACTTATTGCATGCTTTTGATTATATTTTATTTATGAGGTGAGTTAGAGTTGGATATTATGCTTTGTGGTCTAATGTGAATTTTATGAAGGATTAAAGGAGAAAATCAAGGAATTTTGGCAAAGACCAAGGTCAAAACTCGAATGGAACAAGGGAGAGGGACGATAGGAGGTAAATCCTTCTCATTTACTACCCATCCATTCAAAGATTCCTCCATCAGCTCAGAGTGCAAATAGCCAAATCACGAGGACTAGAAGGCAGTTGAGCAAGTGAGATACAAAGCACCAGTTTATCTTGAGTTTGGGAGCCGAGCCTCCCTAATTTTAAGGAAGTCATTGGGGATTTCAGATGGATAAGTAGAGAGGCCTAGGACGTCAGTGGGATTCAAATTTTCATTGTAAAAATCTACTCTATTTTCAGGATACGGGACTTGCGACAGTTCTCTTGATGTAATCTGTTATTTTGGTAATAAGAATGAGTTTTGTTTTGAGTCAGCACTGAGTTAACTTAGAGGGCTGAAGCTCTTGGGTTAGGTCCCAACCCTAGTAGCCAAGGCTCCTCTTTATTGTACATGTATTCTTAGTGTAGATTCAAAACTTAATTGTTAATTTTCTTACTAGATGCATTTCCATTACAAGTACTGTAGATTAGATTGGTGGTGTGATAGTTTTCTTCCATTTGTGCCTTCTTTCATGTAGTAGATTAGCAAGTTGAAAAAGGATCACCACAAGGTTTTCAGCAGGTGTCTCGGCCTCACTTCGTCCCTCTGAGACCATGACTTGAGGAAGGGACCCTTCATCAACCCCAAAAACACAGATTTCTAGTTCTTTTATGAACTTTGGAGTTTGTTGTCTTTAATTCAGTATTTGGTTAATGTTTCAGCGTAGATTTCATTGTCATCTTTTCCCATATCCTTTTCTACAATAAGATCTCACTCATGCTTTCATTCCCTTCAGCAACTTTCTTTAGGCATAATAAATGTAGTTGATTCATTAGTTTTTCTTTTCTAGTTTGTGAAAATGTATCTTGTTGCATGACTTTTTGGAAGACACACATGTTTTGTGTAGAGCAGGTGCTTCAGAAGAAGACCAAGACTTCAGAGCCAATAGCCACCTTCCACTTCATCCACATTAGCCATCCCTTGTCTCCACCATCACCCTCACTATTTTTTCATCTTTTTTCATTGAAATTCTCCTAAACACATTTAGCGAATCTAGCCATCTCTTATCTTGGATATTGACTCTTGAGTGCTCCTAGACCTTCTAACATTCCATTACACCCATCACACACCTTTCCTAAGCTTCCCAACACCTCCAACACCTTACAATTAGCTCTCGGCTGTATCCTGTAGGTTTCCTGTAATTCCTAAAGGATCATCCTATAGGTTTCTAGTACATCTTGTAAGTTTTCCTGAAACGACCTATTTTGAGGCTGAACTGGTGGGAAACCTCTAGGAAGTCACAAAAATCCTCGTAGGACCCCTCCACACCATCCAAACGCTTCATAAACCTTCTAGCCATCCTCAAACACCTTCAATCCACTTGTCACATCCACAAGAACAATTATTTTGCATACTTGATTTTGCCAAAAAAGACCAAAAAAGTGAAAACAGAGTTAGTTTAGTTTCTTTACTTACACATTAGTATTTTTTGATGCTTTTTACTCCTATAGCTTAGATATTAGCATTTTTTTATTGTTGATTTAGCATCTCTGCTTAGCATAGCTTCTTAAATGGTTAATTAGGGTATGGTGCGGTTTAGCATTACATGTTGGCTTTCTCCATTACTGTAGTAGAGTAACTCTGTTAGAGTAGATTTTCCTTTTGTCCATCAAAGAATCAAGCTTCTTCTAACTCTATAGAAGTTTGGCTTGGAACCCTAGTGGTCTCTCACCAGCTAAACAAGTGATAATAGGCAGAACCATCAGTTTTACTTGTGAATACAACATTGTCACCTCCAAGTTTGTACGAACCCCATGTTGATAAGTAAAGCTGGTAGCCTAGGAGTTGTAGCATCCTTGCTGCAATACTGGTGCTCATCACATGATTGCCCCAATTCTCTCAAAAATAGTTTTTTAGGGCCTCAAAATGACTCTGGAAGTTTAGGACTCAAAAAACTACTAAAAATAGTAAAGTGTGCTATAATTAAGGAAATTGAAAAACTGAAAGAGACAGTGGTGGGATTCAAGTGGAATAGGCAGGTGGCCACCAACATCTTCTTGGATTAGTCGTCCCCCCTTAGGAAGTAATGGCCCCCATTTCATCGAGCGCCTCCATGGGATGGGGAAACTTTCGCTGAACTTGGTCCCTAGTGAGCCACTTGCCTTGGTGTAGGAGTTGGCCAGCGTTGACAACCCAATATAGTTGGATATTCTACTGGTGAGTGTTCTTGATATGTGTGTCCATAATCCAATCAGTTGTGGCTTGTTCCATAAAGTGTGGGTTTAACTATGTTGGTGTGAGCTTCTTTGCAATGTCTGATGTGTCTAGTAATGGTGGGGTGTATTGTCAAAGGTTGTCCACATTGAACACTCGGTGTAGGCCAAGGAATAGGGGAATGTTGAGCTCGAAATAATTTTCACCCATAGCCTATGTAATGGTGTAAGGAACATATCAAAGTGGTCTGAGCTTCTGATGGGCTATGGTAAGGTGTTCCTTCCGCAAATGCAACCAAACTTTGTCACCCACAACATTAATAGGATGCAATGGTTGAAATCCTAGACCCACTTGAAAGGCACTGTGATCAGTCGAGCTATGGAGAGAAATTTTATAACTGTGTTTCACATAGGGAAGACTCTCATCCCATGTTCATGTATGCTTTGATTTTTACATGTGGAGTATGTGCACTATCATCCTATTGACGACCTCCATCTGGCCATTAGTCTGGGGATGGAAGGCAGTCAACATGGTGAGCTTGGTGTCCAATAGTGCCCAGAGGCTTGGAAAAAATGTGCTCAAGAACCTATTATTCTGATCTTATGTAATGGTCTTTGGGATCCCAAAATGTACCCACACTCATTGAAAGAAGAGTTTGGAAATGTCCTCTGTTGTGATACTCTTCTTGTAGGCCACCAATATAGCCATATTAGAAAATATGTCCACAACCACAAATACAAAGTCATTACCATGCTTGGGAGAAGGGAGGCCACACATATATCCCATGGAGATGGATTCCTGCGGCTGGCTGGGAGTAGATAGAGGTGTGCATAAACGTTGCTTCTTGATGGTTGGCTTGGCGATGGTACAGGAAGTGCAGGATTTGATATATCTCCCAACATCTTGTCAGAGTTTTGGCAATTAAAATTACTTTTGTAGTACAACCACAATTTTCTCCACGCCAAAGTGTCCTAAGACCCGACTGTAGTGCACCTCCCAAATCAACTTGGCATGCTCACTTGAAGGAACACAAAGGTGGCACAGGTAGCATAATATTGTTTCCTAGAGGTGGAAATTAAGAAATTTCTTTCCATCTACTAGAATCTAGTATGTGGAGGCAAACTTTGGATCATTTTTGTATAGTTGTAGCCACCCAAAGGTCTTGTGGCCACAAGGGTTGAGAATAGTAGTCAGTGCTGCAACTAGGGGCCAGTTGAGTCAATCTACAACATGATTGGTGCTTCCCTTTTTGTATTTAATGTTCAAGTGGAATTATTGTAGATATGTAGACAACTTATGATGGTGATCGTTCTGCAACTTCCCTTATGTCTGTATAAATTGAAGAGGTCAGTGATTCGTGTGGATGACCATCTCCTTCCCCATAATGTAATGCTTCCATTGTCGGGAAGCTTGCATGATGGAATACATCTTTCTATCATAGGTGGGGTACTTCTGAATTTTATTAGAAAGTGTCTCACTATGATAGGCCAATGGATTCCCATGCTGGGTGAGGACTGCACGAATAGAATAGTCAAAGGCGTCTATCTCAATTTAAATAGCTTCTGTAGGTCTGTAGCATGAGTACCGGTTTAGAACAGAAGCAATGCTTCAACTCAATGAACACCTTCTATTGGGACTCAGACCAAGAAAACATTGCTTTCACCTCACCCTTAGTAATCTGACTCAAAGACTAGGTGATATGGGAGAATCCCAAAATGAACCTCCAATAAAAATTTGCAAGGCCCAAAAAGTTGTGAAGCCCTGTTAGAGTAGTCAGGACTAGCCAATATCGAATGAATTGGATCTTAGGCGGATCCACATGCATGCCAGGCTCATCTATGATGTAACCCACATATTGGACCTGACTCATTCCAAAGGTGCATCTTTCCAAGTTGGCATGGTTTGCACTGTCGAAAGGTTTGAATGACCTTCTTGATGTGTTGCAAGTGTTCTTCCTAAATATTACTGAAGACGAGGATGTCGTCTAGATAAACAACCACGAATGAGTTGGTGAAGGGTTGCAATATGTCATCCATTAGGCTCATAAAAGTAACAAGGGCATTTGTCAACTAGAAGGGCATAACCAACCATTCAAAAAGGCCTTCCTTGGACTTGAAGGCAATCTTCCATACATCTGTGCACTCTTTTTAAACCTATTGCTAGCCAGACTTCAGATCAGAAATACTTGGCCTCCTTGAGTTGGTCCAAAAGGTCATCAATCTGTGGGATTGGATACCTATTCTTAACAGTGATTTTGTTTAGTGCTCGGTAATCAATGCAGAGCTTCCAAGTCCCATCCTTCTTCTGTACAAGTAAAATTAGGCTCCCACAATGTGATGAACTTGGTCGGATGTTCCCTTTTTGTAGCAAATCCTGGATCTGTCACTTAATCTCTTCATTTTCCAGGTGGATATTGGTGGCCACCCGCTTATTCCACTTGAACCCCTACCATTGTCTCTTTCACTTTTTTCAGAATGGAGTGATTATATATTGTCCCATTGGGTAGAGGTGCTTTGGGAGTCAGATCGATCAAATGCTTGACTTGATAGTGAAATGGTGCCGCTATGGGTGAGGAGAAGATGTACCTGTATTCTTCCATGACCATACCCACCTGCTTCTGCTACATGGCAGAACCCTTCCCGGAGGCCATGGATGTGGCTACGATCTTCCCCTTATTTTGAGATTGAATCATAAAGAAAACAATTTTTCCCAGCCTTGGAGATGATCTTACTACATTTCTTAGCAGAGACCAAAGAAATAGTGGAATCTGGTATTTTGTATAACATATTACCCAAAGAAATAATAACAGAGTGAGGTCTAGACTCATACACAACATGTCACTTCCACAAGTATGGTTTTCCTAATAATACATCATAAACTTCAAGAGGAGCAACATCACATAATACCTCATCCCTGAAGGGCTTGATGTTGTAAGGAAGGTGACACTGTTGGTTGATGTGAAGATCTAGTCCTTGATGCAGCTAGCCAATGGTTGACAACTGCGAATGTGTTGTAGTCGGTAGGCCCATCTGCTTCAATGTCTATGCTAAAATAAAGTTCTTTTGGCTCCCATTGTCGACAATGAACTACAGGGGAGAACCATTCATCCACGTCTGTGAGTGGAAGAGACATTCCCCCTCCTCTTGATCTTGAGGCTCAATATTTTGGATCTTGTTGGTGGCCATGGTAGCATTGGACTTTGTGTCAATGGTCTCCTTCCCTTTGGCATTCCCCTTGTCGGGTTGTAACTTAGAGTTAAAACATGCATATGATTCAAAATTTTATGTTGTGAGTGAAGCTCTTATGGAACTCACACCATTTTCTGGTGTCCTTCTTTGTCTTCATGGTATTATTCTTTGCTTGCAGCTTCTGCGGGTTATCTGGGGTCGCCCCACCTTAGCTTTGTCTTTTGCACTGTGGTTTGAGGGCACCTATCCCTTGATTTGGATTCACATATCCAAAGTCTCTCTTTTTTTCTATTTAAAATTCTACTCAATCTTGATAGCATATTTGTATGCCATGCCAAGCGAGGAGATGTTGATGAACTCCATCTCATCCTTGATATACCTATGTAGATAGTCGTGATACTTGAGTACCAAATTTCGCTCAGAATCCTTGTGATCTGGATTTAAATAGGAATGCCACAAACTACAGATATAACCATACATACAAAGATGCAGCAAAAATACTACTTCATTTCATTAATGTAAAATACTAAAATATGCTTACAAACAGAAATGGAAATAAACTAGCTAGGGCGATGGTAGCTTATCTCTGAGAAGAGATGTGGCAGCTACATGCCTCTGAACTGTCTTACAATGAGGCTCGAAGGCCTGTTTATTGTTGAGAAACAATGGAAAAGCCTAAAAATCAAAAAAACCTAACCCTAGGAGATGAAGTGCCAAACTATGGGCCCCGTTTTGGGTAAATTGGTACATCAACTTCCCAGGGTGATAACTTTGGCATACGATCTTCGTTTGACGCACACAATACCTCGCTAGAAAGATCTATCTCAGGACTACAACTTTTGGATGCATAAGATTCATCCATGGACCAATCTTGCTCCTAGGTTTCCCAAAAAACATCGTTTAGGGCCTCAAAATGGCTTCGGAAGTTTAGGACCCCAAAAACTGCTAAAAATAGTAAATTGTGCTACAATTAAGGAAACTGAAAAACTGAAAGAAATAATGGTGGGGGTCGAAGTGGCATTGGAGGGTGGCCACCAATATCCACCTAGATAATTCCTCCCCCCTAGGAAGCAATGGTCCCCGTTGTGTTGAGTTCCTCTATGAGATGACGAAACTTTTGCTGAACTTGGTCCCTGGTGAACCACTTTCCTGCTGAATGATCCAGGCGGATGTTGGTGGCCACCCACCTATCCCATTTGGACCCCACAACTGTCTCTTTCAGGTTTTTCAATTTCCTAAATTGTAGCACAGTTTACTATTTTTAGCAGTTTTTCGGGTCCTGAACTTCCGGAGCCGTTTTGAGGTCCTAAACGACGTTTTTTTTTGGGAATCTGGGGCAACATGGGTCCATGGACCAATGTTTCCCCCCAAAGTTGTAGTGCTTGGATAGATCTTTCTAACGAGCTATTGTACGCGTCAAATGGAGATCGTATGCCAAAATTACGACCCCGGGAAATTGATGTACCAATTTACCCAAACGGGGCCCACAATTTGGCGTTTCATCTTCTAGGGTTAGATTTCGGAATGTTAAGCGTTTTCCATTGTTTCCCAACAATAAATAGGCCTTCGAGCCTCATTGTAACACAGTTGAGAACAGTTCAGAGGCATGTAGCCACCACATCTCTTCTCAGAGATAAGCTACCATCGCCCTAGCTGGTTTATTTCCATTTCTGGTTGTAAGCATATTTCAGTATTTTCCATTAATGAAATGAAGTATTATTTCCACTGCATCTCTGTTTTTATGGTTATCGCATCTTTGTATTTATGATTATCTCTGTAATCTATTGCGTTCCTGTTTAAATCCGGATCAGTGGTATCAGAGCGGTCTGCTTTTTCTCTGTTTTTCTTTGCATGTCCCCAACGAGGTCGGGATATAAGGAGTTAGGGCTTGAACTGGTCGAACCTTTGCAAGACCAGCCTCGCAAATCCCGACGGCCTCCCATGGCAGATGAGAAGAAAGACGAGGGGGCAGGAGATCCTATCAAAATCTTGCTCGAAGAAGCGCTCGAGCGGCAAAGGAACGCGATGATGGATAGCTTTGCACAGATCCTTCAGCGGCTACCCAGAGGCGACGCATCGGCTTCCAACAGCGACTCTGGAAATGCCACACCATTCAAGGTACAAGTTAATTTTGAAATCCCCATCTTCGAGGGTCAAATAGACGCGGATGCTGTAGATAAATGGTTAAATCTGCTAGATGGGTATTTTTCTGTTCATGAATTTTCAAGTCGGGAAAAAATTGTTTTCGCTCTTCTCAAAGCAACCCCCCACGTCAAGGACTGGTGGGAAACCTACTGCGAGCAGAAGGATGAAAGTACAGGCTCATTATTTTTAGCCACACCCACTTGGAATGACTTTTGGGATGCCATCAAGGAGCAATACTACCTTGTCGGAAGCTATGAGGACAAATACATCAAATGGACCACACTGTGGCAGGGACGAGACCAATATGTGCCAGAGTTCACAAACATTTTTCATACCCTTCGCACACAGTTGGGTATCAAAGATTCTGAGATGCATCTGGTACTCAAATACCGCGGCTACCTACACAGAGACATCCAGGAAGAGATGGGGTTCTTGAACATCTCCTCACTCGGCACAGCATACCGATACGTTGTCAAAATCGAGCAAAAGTTCAAACAGAAGAAGCGAGACTTTGGATCTGCAAATCCAAAGCCCAAAGGACAAAGCCAAGGCGGGGTGACCCAAGACAACCCGTCGAAACTGCAAGAAAAGAACAATACCACGAAGCCGAAGAAGGACACAGGAAAGTGGTGTGAGTTCCACAAGAGTCCCACTCATAACACAAGTGAGTGTCGGACCAAGCAGTCGCTGGTGGCCGAGTTGAAGGCTTCCAAATCAGATGCATGTTCCGTCCTTGAACCAGAACCCGACAAGGGGAATGGCAAAGGGAAGTAGATCATTGATGCAGATCCCAGCGCCACTGTTGCCACCGCCAAGATCCAGAAAGATGAGCCCGAAAATCCAGAGGAAGGGGAGCGTCTTTTCCACTCACAGATGTGGGTGAAGGGTTCACCGCTACAATTCATTGTCGACAATGGCAGCCAAAAGAACCTCGTTTCAGCAGAGGTCGTGAAGCGGTTGGGCGTACCGACTACACCACACCCACAACCGTACAGTATCAGGTGGCTTCATGAAGGACGAGATCTAAAAGTTCGCCAGTAGTGCCGCCTTCCCTACAACATCAAACCCTTCACAGACAAGGTATTGTGTGATTTATTATTAGGCCAACCATACTTGTGGAGGCGACATGCTGTGTATGAGTCAAGGCCTCCTGCTGTCATTCTTTCTTTGAATAATTCATTATACAGGATACCGGAGGTAGCCCCACCTACCGCCACATCTTTGATCACTACCAAGAAAGGCAGCAAGCTCATATCACAGACCAGGAAATTCATCTGTCTGGTTCACTCCCAAAATAAGGGGAAGATCGTTGCTACATCCATGGCCCCCACGAAGGGTTCCTCCATGCAGTAGCAATAGCAAAGGGATACGGTCATGACAAAACACAGGAACAACTTCTCCTCACCCACATGGGTACCACACAAGTTTCAGGTGGGCAACAAAGTCTGGTTGCATCGACAGAAAGAACGCCTTACCAGAACCCATCAGAAGCTCAGACCACTTCGACATGGTCCTTACAGCAGTACCAAGGCTATGGGGAACAATGCTTTGGAGCACAACATTCCTCCATTCCTTTGCTTGCACCGAGTGTTCAATGTGGACCATCGCCGACCATGCTTCCCACCATTTCTGGTCACAGCAGAGATTGCAGAACAGCTCACCAGAGACCTAGCTCAGCAGAAGCTTCCTCATCTTAGGGAGGAACTCAACGCAATGGGGACCATTGCTTCCTAAGGGGGGAGGAATGATCCAGGTGGATGTTGGTGGCCACCCACCTATCCCATTTGGACCCCCACAACTGTCTCTTTTAGCTTTTTCAATTTCCTAAATTGTAGCACATTTTACTATTTTTAGTAGTTTTTCGGGTCCTGAACTTCCGAAGCTGTTTTGAGGCCCTAAACGACGTTTTTTTTTGGAATCTGGGGCAACATGGGTCCATGGACCGATGTTGCCCCCCAAAGTTGTAGTGCTTAGATAGATCTTTCTAACGAGCTATTGTATGCGTCAAACGGAGATCGTATGCCAAAATTACGACCCCGGGAAATTGATGTACCAATTTACCCAAACGGGGCCCACAATTTGGCGATTCATCTTCTAGGGTTAGATTTCGGAATGTTAAGGGTTTTCCATTGTTTCTCAACAATAAATAGGCCTTCGAGCCTCATTGTAACATAGTTGAGAACAGTTCAGAGGCATGTAGCCACCACATCTCTTCTCAGAGATAAGCTACCATCGCCCTAGCTGGTTTATTTCCATTTCTGGTTGTAAGCATATTTCAGTATTTTCCATTAATGAAATGAAGTATTATTTCCGCTGCATCTTTGTGTATATGGTTATCTCTGTAATTTGTTGCGTTCCTGTTTAAATCCGGATCACTGAAGGAGTTGGGCTACTTTGACAACTCGATACAGTTGGATCTTCTGCTAGTGAGTGTGCTTGATCTGCATGTACATAATCTAATTAGTTGTAGCTTATTCCATGAAATTTGGATTTAACTCTGTTGGTGTGAGTTGTTCTGCAATTTCGGATGTGTCTAGTAATGGTGGAAAGTATGGTTGAAGGTGGTCCACATTGAACACTAGGTGTAGGCCAAGAAATGGGGGAATGCTGAGCTCAAATGAATTATTTCCCACAGCCTTGGTAATGGTGTAAGGACCATATTGGAGTGGTATGAGTTTCCGATAGGCTTTGGTAAGGCGTTCCTTTTGCAAATGCAACTAGACTTTTTTGTCCACCTAAAACTTGTGTGGCACCCAATGTTGATCATGACATTGCTTGTACTTGGCATTTGATTTCTCCAGAATGTCATCGACCTGTTGGTGGATATGTTGGATGTTCTCAATGAAGTTGTTTGCCTTATTTGTTTCAGACTAGACATGAGCTGAATCTATCTGAGTAGTTGCAAATGGCATGGCCACATCAATGGGACATAGTGGCTAGAATCCCAAGCCCACCTGAAAAGGTTTGTGGCCATTCGAGTTGTGGAGAGCTTGGTTATAGCTGTGCTAAACATAGGGGAGGCTCTCATCCCATGTGCATGGATGCTTTGAGTTGTACATGCACATAATATGTACGATCATAATATTGAAAACCTCCGTCTGGCCATTAGTTTGGGGATGGAAGGTTGTGGACTTAGAGAGATTGGTGTCCAACATCGACTAGAGACTGGACCAAAATGTACTAAGGAACCTACTATCCTGATCTAAGATGATAGACTATGGGATCCCAAAGTGTACCCACACTCGTTCAAAGAAGAATTTAGTAGTGGCTTTTGCTATGATATTCTTCTTGCAGGCTGCCATAATGGCCATCTTCGAGAACCTATCGACGACCACGAAAACATAGTCGTTTCCATGCTTAGTAGAAGGAAGGCCTAACATGTAATCCATGGAGATAGATTCCCAAGGTCAACTAGGGGTAGGCAGCGGGGTATAGAGGCCTTGCTTCTTGGTGGTCGGTTTGGCAATGGTGTACGCAGTGCAGGATCTGATGTAGTTCCTGACATCATGTCGAATATTCGGCCAATAGAAATACTTCTGCAGTACTTCCACCATTTTCTCAACCCCGAAATGCCCAGTAGCCTGACTATAGTGTGCTTCCTAAACCATCTTAGCATGCTCGCTTGAAGGAAAACAAAGGTGACCGAGGTGGCATAACAGGGCATCTTGAAGGTGAAAATTTGGAACCTGCTGACCCTCTAAGAGGGCCTAGTATGTGTGGCTGAATTCTGGGTCACTTTTGTAGAGAAGTGGCCAATCAGAAGTCTTGTGCCCACAAGAATTGAGCACGGTGGTTAATGCCATGATCGGTGGTCAACTGAGGCAATCTGTAACATTATTGGTGTTTTCCTTCTTATACTTGATATTCAAATGGAACTATTGCAGGTATGTGGACCACTTCTGATGGCGATCATTATGCAACTTTCCTTGGGTCTGTATGAACTGTAGGGGCTTGGTTATAGCTGTGATAAACATAGGGGAGGCTCTCATCCCATGTGCATGGATGCTTTGAGTTGTACATGCGCATAATATGTACGATCATCCTGTTGACAACCTCCGTCTGGCCATCAGTTTGGGGATGGAAGGTTGTGGACTTAGAGAGATTGGTGTCCAGCATCGACTAGAGACTGGACCAAAATGTACTAAGGAACCTACTATCCTCATCTGAGATGATAGACTATGGAATCCCAAAGTGTACCCACACTCGTTCAAAGAAGAATTTAGTAGTGGCTTCTGCTGTGATATTCTTCTTGCAGGCTGCCATAATGGCCATCTTTGAGAACCTATCGACGACCACGAAAACATAGTCGTTTCCATGCTTAGTAGAAGGAAGGCCCGACATGTAATCCATGGAGATATATTCCCAAGGTCAACTGGGGGTAGGCAGCGGGGTATAGAGGCCTTGCTTCTTGGTGGTCAGTTTGGAAATGGTGTAGGTAGTGCAGGATATGATGTAGTTCCTGACATCATGTCGAATATTCGGCCAATAGAGATACTTCTGCAGTACTTCCACCATTTTCTCAACCCCGAAATGCCTAGTAGCCTGATTATAGTGTGCTTCCTAAACCATATTAGCATGCTTGCTTGAAGGAAAACAAAGGTGACCGAGGTGGCATAACAGGGCATCTTGAAGGTGAAAATTTGGAACCTGCTGACCCTCTAAGAGGGCCTAGTATGTGTGGCCGAATTCTAGGTCACTTTTGTAGAGAAGTGGCCAATCAGAAGTCTTGTGCCCACAAGAATTGAGCACGGTGGTTAACACCATGATCGGTGGTCAACTGAGGTAATCTGTAACATTATTGGTGTTTTCCTTCTTATACTTGATATTCAAATGGAACTATTGTAGGTATGTGGACCACTTCTGATGGCGATCATTATGCAACTTCCCTTGGGTCTGTATGAACTGCAGGGGTCGGTGTTCTGTGTGGATGACTGTTTTCTTCCCAAAATGTAATGTTTCCATTGTCGGTAGGCCTACACAATGGAATGCATCTCTTTGTCATAAGTGGGATACTTCTGGATTGCGTCTAAAAGTGTCTCAATGTGATATGCCATTGGATGCCTGTGTTGAATAAGGACTACCCTAATAGCATAATCAAAGGCATCTGTCTCGATCTCAAATGGTTGTTGCAAGTCTGGTAATACGAGCACTGGTACCGAGCGGAGGCAATATTTCAACTCTATGAATGCCTTCTGTTGAGGTTCAAACCAAAAGAATTTTTCTTTCACTCCTCCTTTGGTGACTTAACTCAAGGGCCAAGTGCTATGAGAAAATCCCAACACGAACCTACAGTAGAAGTTGGCGAGACGCAGAAAGCTATGGAGGTATATAGTTAGAGTGGTTGGAGATGGCCAATCCCGAATGACTTGGATCTTGGCTAGATCCACATGCACCCTCTGTTCATCAATAATGTATCCTAGATACTGAACTTGGGTCATGCCAAAACTATAGTTCTCCAAATTGGCACATAACTTGTGTTGCCGCAGTGTTTGGAGAACATGTTAGATGTGGTGGAGGTGCTCTTCCCAACTCTGGCTGAAGATCGGGATGTCATCCAAGTATAACACTACAAATGAGTTGGTGAATGGCTGCAAGATGTCATCCATTAGCGCCATGAAGGTTACAGGAGCATTCATCAATCCAAAAGGCATAACCAATGATTCGAAAAGGCCCTCCTTGGCTTTGAAGGCAATCTTCCACACATCGAAGGGTTCGATTGGTACCTAGTGATATCCTGACTTCAAATTGATCTTGCTGAAATATTTTGGCCCCTTTAGTTGGTCTAGAAGGTCATCAATCTAAGGGATTGGGTACCTATTCCGGACAGTGATTTTATTTAATGCCCGATAGTCAATACAAAGTCTTCAAGTCCCATCCTTCTTCTGTACCAATGCGATTAGGCTCCCACAGGGCGATGAACTTGGTCGGATGTGACCTTTCTGCAGTAGCTCCTAAATCTACCTCTTGATTTCATCGTTCTCTAGAACAGACTGCTGAGAGATTGGTCCATTGGGCAGTGGCATAGCTAGGATCAAATTGATGGAGTGCTTGACCTGACAGTGTAGAGGGTGAAGATGTCCTCGTACTCCTCCACGACCTTGTCCATATGTAGTTGTCATGTGGAGGGGCCTTGTCTAGAGGTCATGGCCACCATATTCTTGTTTCCTTGAGGGAGTATCATCAGGAAAATAAATTTCCCTGTTTTGGAAATGAGCTTACTGCATTGTTTTGTAGTAACCAAAGAGATGGCGGTAGGCGGTGCTACCTTTGGTATCCTGTACAACTTATTTCCAAAAGTAATAATAACAGCACAAGGCCTTGATTCATACACAACATGTTGCTTCCACAAGTATGGTTGGCCTAATAATATATCACAAACATCAAGGGGAGCAACATCACAGAATACCTCATCCTTGAAGGGCTTCATGTTGTATGGAAGGAGACACTACTGGCTCACACGAAGATCCCGTTCTTGGTGAAGCCACCCGATGGTGTATAGTTTTGGATGTGTTGTGGTTGGTAAGCCCAACCGCTTCACAAACTCTACCGAAATGAGGTTCTTTTGGCTCCCACTGTCAAAAATGAACTATAGCGGGGTGCCCTTTACCCACATTTGGGAGTGGAAGGGGTGCTCCTCCTCCTCTAGATCTTCGGGCTCCTCTTTCTAGATCTTCGTGGTGGCAATGGTTGTGTTGGGCTCTGCATCAATAATCTGTTTCCCTTTTTCATTCCCCTTGTCGGGTTCTGACTCAGAGTCGGAACATGCATCTGATTCTGAAGCCTTTAGCTCGGCCACTAGTGACTGCTTGGCCCAACACTCACTTGTGTTGTGAGTGGTGCTCTTATGGAACTCACACCACTTTCCCATGTCCTTTTTTGGCTATGCAATGTTGTCCTTTGCTTGCAGTTTTTGCAGTTTGTCCTAGGCTGCCTCGCCTTGGCTTTGTCCTTTGTTTTGTGGTTTGGGGGCACCTTTCCCTTGCTTCGGATTTGCAGATCCAAAGTCTTGCTTCTTCTGTTTAAACTTTTTCTCAATCTTGACGGAATATCAGTATGCCATGCCGAGTGAGGACATGTTCAAGAATTCTATTTCATCCTAGATGTACCTATGTAGGTAGCCACGGTATCTGAGTACCAAAGGCTGCTCTGAATCCTTGATAACCAACTTTGTGCGAAGGGTATGAAAAATATTGGTAAACTCCAACACTTCTTGGTCCCTTCCCTGCCATAGCATGGTCCAATTTATGTATTGATCCTCATAGCTTCTGACAGGGTAGTACTACTCCTTGATGGTAGCCTGGAATGAATTCGAAGTGGGTACAACCGAAAACAGTAAGGTCATACTTTCATCCTTTGGCTCGTAGTAGGTTTCCCACCAATCCTTTACGTGGGGGGCAACTTTGAGAAGAGCGAAAGTAATCTTTTCTTGACCAGAAAAATCATGAATAGAAAAATACGCTTCTAGCATATTTAACCATTTGTCTACAACATCTACATCTATGTGACCCTCAAATATGGGAATGTCAAAGTTAACTTGTACCTTAAAGGATGTGGTGCTTCCAGAGTAGCTGTTGGAAGTAGATGTGTCACCCCTAGGTATCCACTGAAGGATCTGGGAAAAGTTGTCCATCGTCGCATTCCTTTGTCTTTTGAGGGCCTCTTTGAGCAAGATTTTGATAGGAACTCCTGCCCCCTCGTCTTTCTTTTCATTCACCATGGGAGGCTGTCAGGATTTGTGATGCTGGTCTTGAAAAGGTTCAACTAGTTCAAGCCCTAACTCCTTATATCCCGACCTCGTTGGGGACATGAAAAGAAAGATAGATAAAGAGTAGACCACTCTAATACCACAGGTCCAGATTTAAACATGAACACCAAAAATTATGGATATAACCATACATACATAGATGCAACAAAAATAATACTTCATTTCATTAATGTAAAATACTGAAATATGCTTACAAACAGAAATGGAAATAAACTAGCTAAGGCGATGGTAGCTTACCTTTGAAAAGAGATGTGGCAGATACATGCCTCTGAACTGTCTTACAATGAGGCTCGAAGGCCTATTTATTGTTGAGAAATAATGGAAACCCTAAACATCCAAAAACCTAACCGTAAGAGATGAAGCGCCAAACTATGGGCCCTGTTTTAAGTAAATTGGTACATCAACTTCTCGGGGTCATAACTTTGGCATACGATTCATGCACACAATACCTCGTTAGAAATATCTATCTGAGGACTACAACTTTGGGATGAGAAACATTAGTCCATGGACCCATGTTGCTCCCAGTTTTCCCAAAAAATGTTGTTTAGGGCCTCAAAACGGCTTCAGAAGTTCAAGACCCAAAAAACTGCTAAAAATAGTAAATTGTGCTACATTTAAGGAAATTGAAAAACTAAAAGAAGCAATGGTGGGGGTCCAAGTGGAATTGCTGAGTGGCCACCAATATCCACTTGAATCACTTTGATAGCCAACTTTGTGCGAAGGGTATGAAAACATTATGTTGTAGCGGCTACAACAACCTCCAAAATTTTGCCTTCACTTTGTTTTGGAAATTCTCCCCTCAAAATATTAGCAGCATGTCTTGCATTGCTCAGGTACTTGTGTTTCATTCAAGTTTATCATTCACTTCGCAGCTTCTGTTCACTAACTTGTTTTGTCAACTAAACACAAGTTGATCCCATGACTTGTTTCACATCTGGTTCTTGCGCTATCTTGGAAAACTGCACAATCCTAGAGGGAAACCAGGCTTTTTCTCAGGAATTGCACAAAGCAGCTTGATAGTCAGCCCTGCTCTCGAGAAATGTACAGAGTAGTTCAATAGATAGCCTTGTTTAGAGAAATTGTGTAGAACATCCAGATAATGGGCTTCAACTCACGAATTGTGTAGACCTATTTGTAAGCTTGTCTTCAGCTGGGAAATTGCATAGAGCATGAGATGCAGCTAGAGCCGCTCAGCCCAAGAATTGCATAGAAGAATTACTTCAGTTGTTGTCTGATGCATGTGCTAACAACTTGCTCGGTTCCCTCCAAAACTGCACAATCTTCCCATGCATGCACGGTGGGCTTTCCCAAAAAAGAAAAAAGAAAAAAGAAAACAACATCCCTTAAAAATAGGGATCTATTTTGAGGACTAGGAGTTACATGCAAGTTGATTTTAGAAACTTCCCTCCAAGCGTTGCTTTTTCCTATATTTGTGGCATGTGCATCATAAACCCTAAATCTACCAAATCTATTTAATGGACGCTCCAGAGCTCATTCTACACATTTGATCTTGGAGATCTGTCATTCCCAAGGCATCTAGGAACCTTTAGCATAGTTGACATAACTTTTCTAGGTAAGTTTTTCTTTTCAAGTATTTTTCTTTTTCTGTTGCCTTTATTTCCTTGGCTTGTTTTAGTGCTTTTTTGCATGTTTTGTTGAATTACCTGTAGAATTTTAGTTTGTTTTAACTCGTAGAAATGTTGTTTCAAGTTTTTCATTCTCTTTCTTAAGTGTCGCATGCATAACATTGTTTTTTCTCTAACGGGCATCGTTGCAATGACCCTCTCCACCAGCTTCGTTGTTTGTCTGTTTAATTGATTTCTGTGTTAGTTTTGATCGCATGCATTATCATCCACTCCTAACTACACCATCCTTCACTCATGCATTCAAATCTACTCATTTGCAAGTTTCCCTTGGGCAACTCTCGGCTACCTTGGCTCAGATCTTGTTTCCCCCAACATGCACTGTGCATTCTCAGAACTCAAGGCTATACCTTAGCTCTAGGAATTGCACAGAGGTTGTCTGTCACTGGCACCTAATTATGCTCTTCGTAGTTCTGGGAGACACTGCCCCATCTTGCTCACTAGGATTGCATAATGCACAATCCTAGTGAGTAGTCAAGTTAGACTAAACTATGCATTGCGTAGTTCCAATCCATAGTCAACCCAGCTGGACTATACTCTGCAAAGTTCCAATCCACATTCAACCTAGCTGGACTACACTCTGTGTAGTTCCAATTAGTAGTAGGTCTCACTGGTAGCTGAGATTGCACATTGCACAGTTCCAACTTATAGTCTCCCAACCTGTGAGAGTCACTACTTCACAATCTTGCCTAGTAGTCACCTGAATTGTTGCATGATTGGTCCTTGAAGTGCTTTGTGTTTTTAAATTGACATTTACTTGCCATAGGTGTCCACTTTGTCTCCAGGTACATCAATTTTTGAGTAGTCTCTCGGTGGTAGAGGCATCGTGGTTTCTAAGAGAGTTGGATCAAAGCACAATGTAGAGAGAAACATTGGAGACGTGGTTGAACATGTGCTAGTGAAATTTCCCATCTATGTAGACACACAGTTGTTCATAGAGAAGGACATGAAGATCACATGGAAAAAAATAAAGGACATATTTGCAGGCAATTTCAAGGAAGATCTGGAAGATCGACAAGTCTATGTCAACATTCACAAGTCAGGCTTGTACAAGGTTGCATGCAGGTACCCCACATTCCAGTGCATGGATATAATTCATTGGGTTGTCTCACATACTAATCCTAAGATGATGATATTGAGTAGCACTAGTGTGGGACATAGCTTTCCACCTTCACATCGGAAAAATACCATCAAATGTACCACTTTCCAAAGTCAGTGAACTACATGGATGCATTGTTCTTCACTCCCAATAGTAATGTAAACTCTAGAGATATCATGAAGCATTGGGTAAAAGAGCCATTGAAGTTTAGGATGACACCCAACAAAGTATACAAGATAAATTCACTCAGGAAGTCTTACTAACTCTAGGTCGTCTTTGCATATCACTTGTATGGACAAGAGAGCACAGAGACCTTCTCGCAGAGTTGGGTTGCTATGTTAGATCAGTTGGAAAATGAAGGAAGGCCTTTCAACTGGTTGGACATGTTGGCTCTTCAGTTGAAAGTGCATGTGTCAAATGCCTAGAATCCATCTAAGGATGGACAAGTGAGATTCTATATGTCCGCATACCTTCTTGATGCAATCTATTCCCAACAACAGTTCCTTGGCATGGATTGGACATGGACATCATCAGAGGAAGCTTTGAATGTTTATTGCAATTTTCTCTCTGAGTGCAGGTACCAAGGAGTCATGGTGAGGTTGTCTAACCACTTCATCGCCTTGTTGTACAGGATGATATTTGAACAGGATCCACCTTACATATCCCAGTCGCAGTGCAGACATTTCTTAACATTGCAGGTTGGTATGCCTCACCAAGTGGCACCTTCATCAATATTTTCGATGCGAAGAAGCCTCCACATGAGCTACTAAGGTTTTCCACAGATAAGCTAGTCATGCAAGAGGTTGCATACCACATCTCCACAAGGTTTTCAATAGGAACACATAGGAGGAAGATGGCCCCATGGCCTACTCTTCCTTTGCATATTGGATTGTAAGATATATGTACCTTGAAAGATGTAGATGTTGAGACCAAGGATTTGAAGAAGTGTGGATTCAACACCAAGAGTTTCAATCTATATGACCCCCACCACATATGCAAGAACCAGTGTGTGAAGGTATACTACCCATGGATCCATGAGGCGTGTCATTGGTCAGATGAAGATTCTTGGAGGTATTGCTATAACTCTTCTAGGCTCAATGAACAGGTCAACATGGTTGTAGAATGGAAAGCAGCACTACAGGCCACAACACCATAGGAAGAAACAACAATAGCAACACTAAGAAACAAATCAGCACAAGACAAAAGCAAGAGGAGGATTGCTAAGAGCACAGAGGCTGAGAAAAGCTACAAGTTTAAAGAAGACCCACATGTTGAGATAGTAGCTTTGGAGATAGACGCAAATAGGCGACAACGTGAAAGGAGAGTAGTGAAAAGAAAGAGGGATAAGCAAATAGGAAGAAGGACAAGGCACACTGACAGAGACAACTGCGCAAAGAAAGGTTGAGACAACACAATAGCTAGAAGATGATGAACAAGGTAAGAAGGTGCAGTTTCAGAAACTTGCTCAACAGGTTGAGCAGTTGGTTGAGGCAATAGAAACGGAGATGGAATAGGTGGTAGAGGACTAAGACATCGATCTCATCCTGAGGGCATCCGAGGTTGTACCACAATCTCTGCCACCTCTAGAACCACAACCAGTCCTGAGTGAGGAAGGAGAATTTGTTCTCCTTGATGATGATCAAAAGAGGGATGTGTACAATTTGGCATTTGGCTAGACACAACAGAGGATTGTATGCGCACGAAGAAAGTAGATCCCGGATGATCATACACCACCTGCGTACACAGAAGAAAGGGTGATTGTACCAGATGTTAGAAGACATTGAATTTCCATGGTCAAGGCTTGTAAGGCTTATGCAGAAGCCACGAGTTCAATGGTTAAGTTATTGATAGCAAAGAATGACCGAATGGAAAAGGACTTGCAAGAGGTTAGGAAGAGAACATAATAGTCTATGTCATCTGCCATGAGATAGATAAGAGATAAATAGTGGCAGAGATATCCACTTTGCAGGCCACCATGTGAACATTATATAGAATATTTGTCACTATGCACAAAGCGGTTGTCCATTTATATTGTTTTCAGCAGCAATGTGAATGAATGGCCCAAACTCTCAAAAACATTCACATTGCTATTGCGCACAAGCAAGAATGGATAATGAGGTATAAGGGAGCCCCTATTTACTTGCACAAGAGGATGAAGCCAAAGGGTGAGCTAGACAAAGCACGGATTCAAATGTTGATTCAGAACTATGAGCAGCTCCCTCCACTCATCACCAGCATTGAGGCTTCCTATGCATGGTTTCTCAAGAGTCTGGATGTCATAGTGTGAACGAACAAGATCCCTTCCATCAGAAACCTCACCAAGGCCATGAGGAAGAACCAAGGCATGTTGGATGTTGACAAGTACATACAACAGTTGATGTGCATAGCCACCAACGATGACCTGTAGCTTAGAACAGAGAACATGCAAATGTACATCAGTGGTACAGCCACACTGAGGACAATGTTGCACATGCTTCACAATGAGTTGGATAGAGGTTTCAGAACCATATACCTAGAAGCCATGGAGGCAAGAGTCCGCTTTGACAAATATTTCATCAAACAATATGGGGACACAATAGCATAGTACCAAGCTTGGTATCAATTCGCCACCAAAGATCACCATGAGGAGGTTACCAAGTTGGTCTTTCCCCAAGACCCTGAGTGATGTTGTTTGTCTTGTTAGGCTAGCTCAAGCCTATTTTTGTCCCACATAGGTATATGTGGAAATTGTATTATTGTAAACATATTGTAACTAAAATTGCAAGTGTCATTAGGGGAATGTGAACAATCAGTATTGTAATGCGAACAATCATGAGGGTAGTCCAAGAGTCAAAGGGGGATACTAATGGTCACCCCACCCTTTGTTATATATAGAACCTCATAATTCATAGTATTGGAGTTTGGGAGCTAAGATTTTGGCTAGGCATTGCTTAGAGAAGGCTTGCAGAGTATTGTGATGAGCCTTGACTTCTCCATAGTGTAGAGTGAGTACCTCTTTAGAGGAGTAGACGATGTTGATTGTAATGTTCCACTATTGGGGCTAGTGGTTGTCAATGGTGTATGTATGGATGGAACTTTCAAATTATATATATAACAGAGCCAACATGTTTTCATGCATATGTTGTTATTGTAATTGGACTATTTTGGTTTCTTTAGCAATTTATTTTATTTAACTTATGAATTTGTGTATGAACTATTTTGCATGCAATCGTATGAACTTTGTTGCAATCATGTTGTTGGTTTAACTCATCGCTTTGGATTGTGGACTATTCTTCTTTCCAACTTGTGATGTCATTCAGATCATATGTTCTGTTCAGGCTACATACTATTACAGGCTTCTAAGGGACACACTTCCTCTTCCCCTCCATGTGTTAGAACCCCCATGAATCTCGCTTGACTCGCTACAAGGTCACACACTCACTTCTGACAAAGATATCACACTTACCTCTACGCGTTATCGCAATTAAGGCATCACTTTACTACCCACTATTGGGAATCCTACTCCAAATGGTTTGAGGTCTAGTTAGGACTTATTACCAGGGAGATCCCTTGACTTGTTGGTGGGTCTAGCACTGTCAACATTTTTGGTGCTAGAAGGAGGGCCAGATGACAAGCTGAGTTCTCAAAGTATGTTTTGAATCTCTTCACATTCTTCATGACTTACATTATAGTTAATCCTCTCATATGTTTGTCTCACATACGATATTTTGAAGTGTCAAAGGATCTCCTTAATGACTTGTCACGTAACACATATGACGGTGAAGGTGGAGCAACCTTGCTTAGTCATGGAGTTCCCTTCATGGGATTATGTGAAATGAAATCCATGAGCATCACATTGCCTATTCATTGTTCGCATTTACGTTTCGAGGGCATGCACTACAATGGTGTGTCACATTACCTGTAGGCTCCATTCACTCTTATGATCAGATGATCAGAGAGTTGTCACATGATTTCTATCATTATGACTAAAAATCACTCAATAAAAATATTATGCAATTACGTAAAGCACCTGATGAATCTTTTGCAATTTTGGAAACTCTTCCAAAATCTCGCTTTTCAAATCCCAGAAGATGAAATTGATTGGAAATTTCTGCATGAAATGTTTCAGTATCTTCTTCACATATCTGCAAATCCTCATGTGTTAGAATAATTCGAACCCCTCCCACATACCTCATTTTTAGAGCTTCCAAACCCAAGATAGACAAGGTTTCTATCACATGTGAGCCTTCTTCTGCTTCTCATCAAACAACTCTAGCTCCGCAGTGTGAGGTGGGAGAAGTTGTGAACCCAAATGTTAAACTATCACATCCTCCCACCCCACCCACTCTGGATATCTGTGCAGATTTGGCTTGTGAGCCTGTTGGTTGTCACGTGAACTTGTTCTCTCAGCCTCCATCCTATCATTCTGTTGATCCTCTAGATTATACTCTGTTGTGTTCACCCATTCCAGACTCCACATTCATTGTTCATGAGGATCAAGTTTTCGATGGAGTTGGTGCTGAGTAGCCAACTTAAAATGTGATTGATGATAAGTATGTGTGGGAATCTGAAGAAGACCCTATGGTCAAGGATGACCTCCTTTTGTCAACACCTCACCTGTTTTTTCCTAACATCTTTTGTGATTCTTTCGTTCCTAATTTTTCTTCTAAAAATCGATCCCCAAATGCTTTTACTTCTAATCATTCAAAGGACACACCATATGTTAGTTCGTCATTTCATTGTGGAGAGGACACATATTTCTTTCAGAATCCACCCTATCTATCATCTTTTCTTTCTAGAAACTCAGAGGGTGAAAATTCTTGTTTCTCATCAACCCCTATGCATGATTCATCAGATCATGAGGATGCTGATGAGCATCTCGAATTTTTTGATCATAGCTATCGTGATCTCTTCACTCCTTCATTCGATCACGATGTTGATTCATTTTTTGTGTATCTTTCTAAGCCACTGGTCTTTGATGATCCTCCCACTGATGAAGTAGAAACCCCTCAATTTGTCTGGGCACTTCAGCCTGAGCTGATGGTTATGTCAGGTCCTCACTATCTTGAGGTCAGATCCGCTTCTGATCAGAAATCTGTTGAAACACCCTAGGCTCTTCATCACTCTCCCGTTTACATTGAAGATCAATTCAGTTTATTACGCTGTAAGGCGTTTCCCTTTGAAATGAATTGCCCCAGCTGACGCCGTGTCCTATTGTTGATCGTGGATTTGTGGTGTCAGCCGATTAAATGAAGTTTGATCATTGATCCAAAACTGAAATAAGTTATGAAAACGGTTAATGAAAGTGTGTTCTGTGCTTCTCGGTTCCTGCCACTACCTACATTTCAAGTGGAAATGACAGGTTTCAATCACTTAATGCCAAGAGTGGATCACTCGATGACATGTTTCGATTCCTGTTTTGACATCCAATGATGTTCCTATCAATGTAGTTATGATATCAGCAATCGTGTAGCCTTTCTCACTTCTGGCACACTTGCTATACTTCCAAAAGCGCAACTGCAGAACCAACTGGAGAACCATTTCAAGGGTACTAAACCATTGTTCTCGTTTTGAAATCTCGGCTACTTGTGGAAATCGCTGTGGACCAGAGTTCTCAGTGTCGAATTCAATTGGAAGCCAAACGATTAAAAGTAGTTTTCCTGTCATTCTCCTGTTGTATTCCTTCTGCCCTTGCGAGTTGCTTAATTTATTCCTCATTAAGTTCGTCATTTTGACCTTTTACGCGTTGTCTCATTCGCCCAATCTCAGGTTCTCGCTCACTAATTTTCGGTTCAAAGGTTTTCTTAGAGCTTTCCACCGCTATTTGCAGGGCATTTCAAGTTCTCAGGGCGCAATTTGACCTGTCTGTTATCCGCCAGGTTGGCATTAACTAACCCTTTACCCACATTTTTCGGATATATAAAAAAACTTTTTAAATTTCTGTATTTCAGGCTCTGAATTGATCACAGTAGAACAATTTAGTGGTTAATTCTTCTCGGCCTTTACAGTCTGTAGCGGTAGGTTTCAGGGTTTTATTTTATGAAAAACATCTAATGCATTTTATCTTTAAATACTTGAAATCTTGTGTTGCTTTTATCGCTTAAGTGTTTGAAGTAAGTCTATTCTCTATCGCATTTGATTTACATTTTTCGATTCCTATTCTAAAGACCACATTCTATAGTTCTAATCGTCCAAATGATGGTCAGTTTCGAGGTTCAGTCCCATCTGACAAAAGGAAGCACAAAATGACTGAAAGACATTGGCGTAAAGAAATGAATTCAGGTATGTAATTCTTTGACTGATCACAGGGGTTTTCTCTAGTAGAGACGTCAACAATACTCTCTTGGGTTTTATTTTCATGAGGGTATGCGTCCTGTGAGTTGATTTTGGTAAAATGAAGTCATTTAAATACCGCTCCAACTGCCCAATTCCCATGGTATTTCTCCATTGAAATGGTTATTCGATAGATCAACCTAAATAAGACCGTCGCTACTCATTGCAAGTTGTTTTGGTATAGGGCCTTCAAACATATTACTGGTAAGGTAGAGGTGTGCCAAGCTCTATAGCCTGCCTAAACTTGCTGGCAGTTTTCCATGCAATTGATTGTGATGGAGATACAAATTTGAGAGGCGACAACAATTTGTTATGGAAGCGTGTATTGTATCTGATAATTTATTTTCTTCTAACCATAAGCTGAAGAGCGCAGTGAGATTTCCAATATTTGATGAAATTTCTCCAGTCAAGTTGTTTTGGTTCAAGTAAATATCCTCTAACAACGGAAGCGCAAAACTAGAGGGAGGAGTGGTTCACAGTACTCCCTTGGGTTTTATTTTCATGAGGGTATGCGTCCTGTGAGTTGATTTTGGTAAAATGAAGTCATTGAAATACCGCTCCAGTTGCCCAATTCCCATGGTATTTCTCCATTGAAACGGTTATTCGATAGATCAACCTAAATAAGACTGTCACTGCTCATTGCAAGTTGTTTTGGTATAGGGCCTTCAAACATATTACTGGTAAGGTAGAGGTGTGCCAAGCTCTGTAGCCTGCCTAAACTTGCTGGCAGTTTTCCATGCAGTTGATTGTGATGGAGATACAAATTTGAGAGGCGACGACAATTTGTTATGGAAGCGGGTATTGTCTCTGATAATTTATTTTCTTCTAACCATAAGCTGAAGAGCGCAGTGAGATTTCCAATATTTGATGAAATTTCTCCAGTCAAGTTGTTTTGGTTCAAGTAAATATCCTCTAACAACGGAAGCGCAAAACTAGAGGGAGGAGTGGTTCCGGTGAGAAAGTTAGAATAAAGGGACAAGTCTGAGAGATTTGTGAGTCGAACCACCTCCAGGGGAATGGGGCCATGCAGATTGTTCTGGCAGGGATCCAGATATTCGAGCTGTGTGCAATTCCCGAGCTCCCTAGGAAGAAGGGAAAATAGAATGTTGGAGCTCAAATACAGTACCCTCAGTTTTCACAAGAAATGAGTTTCCCTGTGAGATCCAGGACTTTTACTGTGTGGTCTCCATGGCAGGGGACTCGCATCTAGGGCAGAGAATACATGGAGTTCAAGCCAAAGAGATGACCTAATGATGAGGGTGTTTTTGTGAACCATTTTGTTTACAAATATCCTGTATTCCATGGAGGCCCTCGAATGTGTATGGGGAGAGATTTTGCAGATGAAGCATGTGGCGGAATCCATTTTATATCGTTACAGACTGAAACTGGTTAATCATGTATGTAAGGTTTACCATGTTCCTTATTTATTCGTTGAACCTTGCAATGAATCCATAGTCCTGTGATTGTTGCAATGATAAAGATGCAATAAATTCATAATACAACTATGGCTGAAGTGGAAGGCATCTGGGGCAGAGACTGCATGGAATTCAAGCCAAAGAGATGGCTTAATAATGAGGGTGTTTTTGTGAGCCAATCTGTTTACAAATATCCTGTTTTCCATGGAGACCCTCGAATGTGCATACGGAGAGACCTTGCATATTTGCAGATAAAGCATGTAGCGACATCCATTTTATATCGTTATCGAGTAAAATTGTGTTGAATTATCTGAATATGTCGGTTTAAACTGCTGTGCATTTGTATTTATCATTTTCTAATTTCTATATGTATGAATGGTATGGCAGATTGATATCATATGACAACTTTTGTGAGTAGAGAATCATGGCGAAAATACAGTTGCCTTGATATTGTTTCCTAGAAAATCACTGAAAATGTAATTGTCTTGTCTGTAGTATTACTTTATGAAGATATATACATTATATTATTCTTTTACCTTCATTTTCGTGTTCTACCTGATAATCGTAACAATTATGTGAAAATAATGTATATTGATTAAAATCAACGTATCAACCCATGTTTTTTCGTATGATAATTTTATCCATAAATTTACATCTAAATGGGATGAGAAGGCACATCTCAGTTTATAATTAAATAAACTATATAACAAATATTTTTGAAAAGTATTTAGAAGGTTTTGATGAACAGTTGGCTTTCACTAGGGTTGACAGCAGTGGAACATGCAAACATGATCTATGAAACACATGCCTTGTCTGGATTTTTCGTATCACAATGGGATATGCCAGTCTGTAACCATTAGAAAACCATTAGAAAGCAGGTAGCGAGCATTAATGTGGAGAATATTGAGTCTAATAGGTTTCTGCTAACGGACTTTGTCTTCACTGCCCATAATTCCGTGCAGTGCAGCTACCATCCCAACGACATATACATAGTTATAGTCATATACATAGTTACTATATCCCTGCATATACATAGTTACCATAGTTACCATCCCATCCCAACGGAATATCTACATAGTTACATTCATATACATGGTTCAATTCATATTTATAGTCAGGTTCCATTCATATACATAGTTACCATATCCTTACATCCCCAATACTAAGGAGGCACCATCGATGGACGAATATTAATGCTGCATCCTTTTATTTATCTTATCTAATGAGAAGCTTGCATCTGAAAAAACCATAGAGCTTTGGATTCTACATGCTGTCATTCAGATTTCTGTAGGAAGTGGAGTTTCTGAACCTCTAGTCAAGGAAACCTTGGAATCCATTCTACAGGTTTAGGTTTGTATTAATACACAGACATGTTAAAATTGAATTGAAAATTTTAAGAATTGATAATTACTATTTTGAGATTTTAGAAGTCTCTTAACTTATTTAAATGATCCAATCAAACAATGTTTTACTATTGCAACCTGATCATTTACACCAAGTTCAAATAATTTAATTACTGTTTAGATGACCCTCTGATATAAAGATCACACTAATGACACAAAACATTTGTTGGAGGCTCAAATTGTCTCAAGTTGGTTAATCTGCGTAATGTTACCATTAAACTTGTCTATTCTAAACAAATCTTCGCGTTGGCAAACTATAGCAAAGTGGTGGGAGCAAAGGAAAAATTTTAATTTTAAAGTTAACTGGTGTGCATGTTAGGAGGACGATCAAACCATAAGTGTCTCAAACATATATCCAACGGTTTGAGCGACCCCTACCCCACTGCAGTTTAATGGGAGGGGGATCTCTCGTTCAAGTGTTTGGTTTTGAATCAATATTTTACAAATTGTTTCTGACTTTTCCGACTGTAGCTGAGACTACGAAGCCAAGGAAAAGTTTCGAGGAGAGGTTAAGCTTTTCGTTTATTTATTTAGTTTTCCAGACATTATATATATGTGTGTGTGTGTGTGTGTGGAGGGGATGAGAAGACACATCAACATATAATTTTAAAATATATATAACAAATAATAAACATTATCCATATATTATGTAAATAGTCAAAAGCAAAAAAATGTAAATTATATGTAAAGTCATTTATTATGTCATTGCTGGCCTATTGAAATTTATTATCTGGTTGTACCTATTAGTTTGTTTGTATTGCGGAAATTTTCTAATTTTTTATAGTGAACATTAGCCCTTTGCTTGAAATTTTTGGGTGATGTCAGCCCGTCGCCTTTCAACGATATTGGAGAACTTTCAAGACTAATGCCCTTCAACGATATTGGAGAAATTTCAAGACTAATGCTACCAATATTCTAAGTTTCTAGCAGTGAGATTTTCTAATATACATTCCTTCTCAAGTTTATACCTAAACAAAAATGTTTGAGCCACAGTTGTAACAGTACGTTTAAAAGAATTCAAATTAAGAATAAGTGCATCCCTCTCCATGTCAGTCTTTCAGGTGTCTTTGGACTCAAATGAAACCTGTAGTCGAGGTCAGGCCCGACTTTTTGGTCAGGAAGTCAACTTCTATGTGGACAAGAATCATAAGGAAAAGGTCGACCTCTGACCAGTGATCAAATTTTAAGGTCTCTTTTTAGTTTCATTTGGAAGTGTATATATTCATTTAACCCTTCAAAGATAAAAGGTTATAAAAAAAAATTCACTTTTATTGAAAAGTATATATTAAAATAGTGCCATTCTAAATCTTTAAAATCTTTAAAATTTAAAGAGTAGCTTCAATAAAACATTATAAAATTTCAATATAACTAGTAAAAAAACAAAAAACAATCTCAAATTCCATTAAAAAAAAGGTAAATGTATGTTTCTTCTATTCATTCGATGATCTTCAAAAGTAATTGGACTTACATAATTGAAAATATAAATATATTTTCCCAATGGAAATGGATTTCTAGTTTTCATTTATTTCCATACATCATAAGTAGCATTCCAATCTACCTCATTTAGAACATGATGTGTAGTCAGAGATAGAAACATTAACATATCTAGTGTCTCCAATGAAAGTCTTTATCTATCATCATTTTTTATCCTGTTTAATTTTTAGAAGCCTCTTTCACACACTGATGTGGTTGTTGGGATAACAAGAATAGCTTGTCATAATTGCATCAAATATGGAAAGTCTTCAAACCATTCATGTTCATATACACATAGGTCTCATGCCATACATATGTTTTTTATGGTATGATTTACATATAGCACAAATAAATTCATTCATTTCACCCAAACATCTAGCAGTTTCCACAATAGATGATTCCCCAATAAAACATTTTCCCAAAAGAATACAATCATATAGTAGCCCCAAATATTTTCATCTTTGGAAAACTTTCAAACCTCAATGGATGTAAATGTACCATACCTGTGCTATCTGCAAATTCAAGGGTTCCTCTTTATTCTTTAACTGAAAAATACGACATATGCACTACAACTACACCTAAAATATTTTCCAAAGATCATTTACAAAGCATGCTAATAGAAACATATAAAGTAGTTTCAATATATGTAATATCGATATGATCCTCTTTGAACTTTTGATTCAACTTATTTAATTCAACGAGCATGTTTGCAAGTATATGGATGTAAATTTGCACTTGAAATATTGTTGCCAACTCATACATTTTTTTCTCCCCTAACGCCCAATCCTAACAAATAATGCATGAGTTTAACAAGTCTTTCCATGACTTATCCTCTTGAGAGCCGCCTAATTTGATGAATTTGTAAGACCACTAACTTAGTGATTTGAAATGTATACATTAGCTCTCTCAATTTTCCATGTCCTTTAGTTGATTTTCCAAGCCATGAATAAACTTTGTTTCAAATTTGTTAATATATTGCAACTCTAGAAAATGAGATGAAACCTCATTGATTGTCAATGCTTCCCTGTGAAATATGCAATGGATAACTAATCAATCAGGAGCATACGAAGCTTAGGAGATAAACCTTCATGAATACCCCTCATGGAAGATGCACCATCTGAACCAAAACCAACAAACTTAATTAAATATAAATCCATTTATGTTAAAAGAGTTCTCACTAGATCATACATACATTGATCTATTCCATCCTTTATTTGAAGTAAACATATAAACTTTGTTAAACATTGACCTCTTCCTCCATTGTCAAATATGTAATATAAACAATCAATTGGTGTTCCATAATTTGATCAGTGCTTTCATCAACTGAAATTGAGTAAAATGACCTATGTAAAATCTTCTCTTTTAGATTGTTCCAATACACCTCTTTAGCAACTTGAAGAAAATATTTTCTTGGTGTTGTATTTGTGTATGCAGAAAATTCATTTGTTAGAAGCACGCGTGGAGTGCATTTATACCAATTCAAGTCACATATTGATTTATACATTTCTAAAGATAAATCATGTATAGCAACAAAATACATGTTTTCAATCATTGATATAATTTTCTCCTTCCCAGCATTTACCATTAGTTCTACATGTTTAGTGATTGGAATATTGCTTCAATCACTTTTTCCCTCCAAAAGTTGTAAAACAAAAATTAAGCTTTTGATTTTGCATGGCCACTTATACCACTAACTTGAAGAGTGGTAGTTCCCTCTTTTGAAAACGCAGTCTCACTTTTAAATTTAACACGTCAAGAACATTTTATCCTTTCATTACCATTAGATGTTTTAAAACATAAGCCCATGGAAACCTTGTATTCCATTTAGATTTGAATATTATTTTGTGTTTCTTTGATGGGTTTTATATTTCAACATGCTCTACACTATTTGATTCATCATATTCATGTAGATGAGCATCAACTTCATTTTGAATATTACATGGTTGATTAAAATGTTGTGTAAGACCAAATGATTCAACAATTGACAATTGCATTTTATCCTTCTTAGGACGACCAATATGAGACATTTTTCAAGATTTACACTATTAAATAAAAAAAATAGAATAAGTAAATACATAAATTAAAAATCCCTTAGCAAGGTTGAGATAGAAAAAATTCAACCTTAGCAAGATGCCATAGGATTTGACTATAGATTTCTTGATATGTTATTCATTGATTTGTTGAATTATGTTTTGTAACATTCAAGGAAACTTGTAGCTTTATGATAGAGAACAAACACTTCATGAAAAATGGTACTTGGACAAGAAATATGTATGGATTTAAGGAAAGAAGCAAAATAAGCAAGAGTTTGAATGAGGGCATTATAGTTGTGGAGTCCAATACCCTCGATATAAGATATATACTATTGTCATAGTTGGTAGGTTCATACAATTATGACAATAAAAATTTTCACCATTAACAATGTAGAAAACAACTCGACCACCCATGCCTGGAATGGAAGGATGACAAGCAGTTGCATTCAGGGTATCTAGCCACAATGTTGATTTCCTCGGGTGTGGATTCTATGGTGCCCAAGATACATTGTGTGACCACAAAGGCTGTCATTACTTCAAGGAGTGTTGCATTAAAGAATCCATAGAAAAAAAAACCAAATGTTAATGAAGATATGAGGAGGATAATGAAAAATACCTTATAGTCTAGCATCGAATGATAACTTCCTTCCATGGATGATGGGTTGCAATTCAAATGAAAATGGAAAAATGGATGCAGGAAAAGCGCACTCAAGGATAATCACAGAGGAGCGAGAGCACGTTGTAGAGTCCCTACTTTACACCTTATCATCCATCATTACCTACTGTTTTCATCACTTTCCTCTCTCTTTTGCCTCATTTTCCACCCAGATCATTACATTAGTTTTCATTAAACATGATCAAGTGAGCTTTTCTAATGGGTAATTGTTTTGTTTAGTTTTTGACATACTTACAGGTATTCCGCAGCTTTCTGCTGATTCCGCAGCCATCTGCTGATTCCGCAGCCATCTGATGATCCCGCAGCCATTTTGTTGATCTCAAGGTTCCACGTGCTATTTTGCAGAACGAGCCACGTGGGCATGTTGGAATATACGTGCTCGAGGTTCCTATGCCATCAGTTCAGCCGGCCACGTCATTTGTACCTCTGGTCAAAGGGGGTCAAGTTACGGTCAAATAAAGGCAGCTTAACGTTGATACGTAAGCTGTTTGATCACATCGGTGGAAAAGGTGACTTGTCCGTGTTTTGAAAGCCGTGGGGGACATGATCTAATGCTGGATTCATTGCCCATATCGACCAGGACCTCCAGCTTGACCACGAAGCCTATGACGTGTTAACTGCACCTTTAATACGCATGACAGTCAGTTTATTTTCTGTTTTTATGTTTACGTACTAGGCCATCTTGCAGATGCCTATATATATTTGCGTCTGCGTACGCTTATGTTAACTTTTAGATGCTGTAGTGTACGTACTTGTGAGAATTTTGGCACGTTTTCAAACTCTGTTTTTATAAGAGCTGTTCCAGCACTTTTTGACTATGTATCTCTGCATATAAAGTAATGGAAACGCTGTTTTGAAGTCTTAAGAGCATCTGAGTTTTCTGTGGATAATATGAATGGAGGGCCCCTGTTCGTATTAGCCTTGTAAAGTATTTCATGTGTATATTTCTGCAATTTCTTTATTTCATCTACAGCATTTCCTTTTCTTGAGTTATGTACAGCTTGACTTCTTTTCATTGCTGCAGCCTTTATTTTCACTGATCAGATTTACTTCTTTGCAGGTTTTCACCCGGGATTGAGTGTGTTGTGTTTGCTTTAATACCTAATGGTAGTTGCAGTTGTCTTGTTCATAATGCTGCCCTTTTTACTCTGTTTTCTAAACTAGTTTTTAGCTTAGTTTTACAAGTTGGATGCTAACTAATTTATGTTCTCTTTATCATGAATGGTTTATCTTTCAGAGAACAGAACACTAATTAATTGCAGCTTGTTTTTAAGTAGTCTTGGCTTGTGGCACTAATACTTTTTCCACTTGTTACACATAATCACACATGTAGGAAGCAGTATGATGGAAAAGGCTTAGTAGTGCTATAATTTGTCACTTAGAGTTTTTATCAATTCTTGGATTTGTCTTCAGCTACCTCCTAATCGTGTTTTACGCAGTACTATGTGGTAGAAGCAGGGAGTTAGGAGGAGATAATCATTATCATCAATCCTTGAAGTGATTTTCTTGTTTCTTTTATTTGCAGCAATATGGATAGAGACTAATGCCATTGGAACGTGGTCATTTACTTTCAAGTCATTTCAAGTTATTCATTTCTTTCAAGTTCTTTTCCTTTACAATTCAGCAAGTAATTAGGAATCACTAATCACACACTTTCACTCATATAGAACTCACTTTTCACACACTTACACTCATCTGTCTATAATCATCACTCCATCTTAGGAAGATAAGTTAACCATAAACAACACCCCCAAACGACAAAAGCTCTAAGAAAGTTGCTTAAGTACATATAGTATACCTTCACTTCATCAGCTTACGAGCCCCGGGTTTACAATTAATGACATCAATTTAGGAACACTAAATTGACTAAACATTTTGGCGCCGTTGCCGGGGAAGTGAAATTAAGTAGCCATACTTAGAGGAAAAAAATATAAAAATTTCGAGGAAGGAAGTTAATAACCTATCCAAGTATGCTCTCCTCTTGCACTTTAAAGTGATCTGGAGGATCAGAAAGGAGAAAGTTATTGATTTAGTAGTCTCTTGAGTATGCTCTCTTCTTGCACCTAGAGTGAACTGGAAGATCAGAAAAAGAACTATTAACTTGACTTGAAGAAAAAATAAAAAATGACATGCATAGAGCTAGAGATTCTAGAGGACGGTTTTTAGCTAGAGCTTGAAGTTCAATTTTTACAAGTCCATCTGCTTCAAGGGATAGACAAGAGACACCCCCCTTATCTCCAACCGAAACTCCTAGTCCTAGAATTCCTGGAATTCAAGAGCCAAGAGTTGACTCTCCTACACCTTCTATTGAGTTTGAACCAGGAAGAGACTCTTCTCTTTCTCCTACAGGAAGACCAATTGTAATTGAGGAATTGGAATCATCTGAAGAAGAAGGAGAAATCTCTTCTCATTCACCTTTTGTAGAGGAACCAGAAGATTTTGAAATCCCTAGGAGAATCATCATGGCAGAGGAAGAAGGAGGAGGTAGAGGTAGAGGTAGAGGAGGAGGAGGAAATAACAATAACAATAATGGAGGTAGAGGTCCCATTGGAGGAGGAAATAGAAATGGGGATAATTCATTTGGGTTTCCCATTGTTAATGAGGATTCCCGAGCCACTATGAAAAATATATCACCATCTGTCCTCCCTAACTTCCATGGGTTAAGGACTGAGGACCCTGAAACATTCTTATTTGAGTTTGAAGTGGTGTGTCGAACTTATGACTACTTGGATGACTCTCAGAAACTCAAGTTGTTCCCTTCAACATTGAAGGATCAAGCCTTGAAATGGTTCATGGGGTTACTCACTCAATCCATTAGGACTTGGGATGAGATGAAACAGACATTTTTGGATAGGTATTTAGACTATTGCATGCCTACTAATCACAAGGACGAGGTTTTTAAAATGGTACAGAAAGAAGATGAGAGTCTAGAAGATTTACTTGAAAGATTTCAATATAACTTGAAAAGAGCAAAAATGAATACCTTGGATGAAGAGACCTTAAAAGCCCTCTTATTAAAAGCCATCAGGGATGAATGGATAGACATCTTAAACATGATGGGGAAAGGGGATATTTCTCAACTTTCTCTCAATGACATAGCAGAACTTTGTATCCATCTCTCAAGGGGCAAATCAAAAACTCAAAAAGGGCCTAGAGATCCTTCTCTCCTTAGGGCGAATAAATCTGCAACAGGATCAGTGAGTAGGGCTGAAATCGGCAATATGCTTGATGAATTTAAAACTGACATCTTAGGGAGTCTTAGTGAACAACTTGATACCCTTAAGATTCACAATAAACAAAAAGCAGAAGCCGAGGCTTTGGCTATCTTTTGCCCGAAATGTAGAAAGAAACATGCTTTAAGGGAATGTCCCTTAGATGCACACGTTGTAGAAACATGTGTAATTTGCTCAGAAACTCATGAGACCAAGGATTGTCCCTCAATTCCTGGCCTCAAAGCAGTCTTTCAAGAGGATCCAGATACACTTGAATCTCTCTGTTTTATTGCAAGGAGACCTTGGCAAGGACAACAGAATCAAGGGTTTAACAACTCTATGAATTCTCAATCCCAACCAAATTGGAATCCTTGGCAACAACCTTGGCCTCAACCTCAAAATGCTTTCCAAGCATGGATGCAAAGCATGCAAAATCCTTATGCGAGACTTGCTCAATTCTATCAATATCCTCCATCATTTCAGAATCAGCAAGCTCCACAACTTCCAAACCAAGGTCAACAACTATCATTGCCATACCCTCAACAACAACAACCTCCTCCACAAAATCAAAATTCTCAATTAGCACTTCAATCCCAGCAGAAATCTAATCAACTTCCCTCTCAGCCATTACCAAATCCAAATAATAGGAACCCTCAAAATGCTTACATGATGGAAGGTCAACCATTCCCTACCTATATGGTTGTTCCTCTTAATGAAGTACAACTTAGATCAGGTAGAATCCTAGATCAACCTTCCACAAGTGTTCAACAACCAAGCATTTCTGAGGAGGAATCTCTCAAAGTCAATAAAGGTTCTGAAGTATCACTTCAAAACCAAAATATCCAAAAAGAAAAAGAAAAAGAATCAATCTCTACAACTCCCCTAGTTGAGCAACCTACACCTACAGCTACACCTCCCTTTCCTGAATAATTGCAAATTGATAAAGGGGTGGAAAAGCAGATATGGGTGCCTGACTATAACTTCCTAGATGAATTGAAAAATGTATGTATCAAGATCCCCTTGTTACAAGCCATTAAGGAAATTCCCATTCTAGCGAAGACAATAAAGGAGTTGAGTTTGAAGAAAACAGTAAAAAGAACCAGAGATACTAAAAGGATACATCTAGTTGGAAAAATTGCAGACATAATGATGGGTAAGATTACCATGCAAAAGTATGTAGATCCCGGTAGTCCTATTGTCAAAACTCATATTAATGGGGTTGAAATCCCAAATACTTTGATTGACTTAGGGGCCGCGATCAACATCATGAGTAGACAGACCATGGATCAGTTAAAGCTTCCTAATCTTCTCTTTACACCTACTTTGCTGCAGCTTGCAGATAGATCAATCATTAAACCTGATGGTGTATTGGAAGATATTCCAGTCTCTCTAGATTCTTGGGAATATCCAGTTGATTTTATGATTTTAACTCCCAAGAGCAATCTAGGAGGACATCCTCTTATTTTAGGAAGACCTTGGCTGGCCACAGCTGATGCTTTCATAAGCTGTAGGTCTGGAGACATGTATATATCAGATGGTAATTCCACCAAGAAGTTCAACTTGTATCCCCCAGCAAAAGCTATAACAGAAATAGGAGAAGATGAATGGGTAGAGGATGAAGATACTATACAACCAGTTCTAACCATCTCTGAGATCAGTGAGGATAGTCAAATTCTAAATACATTAGAAAATTTTGAAGTATCTTTAGAATATGACTCTGAACATTTTCAGATAGATGCAGACATTGAATATCTCTCCTCTAGACAAATGTCTCTCTTCTCAATGGAAGAGTTTGGTAGTTCTACAGCTGAAATCCTCCCCGGAAAAACATTGAACATTAACAAAAACTTGGGAAGACCACAACAAGAAGAATTAACTAAACTGTTGCAAAAACATTCCACTGCCTTTGCATGGGAATACACTGACATGAAAGGAATCGATCCTAAGACTTGTATTCATCACATCTACATTGAAGAGAATAGTAGACCTATTAGGCAACCACAAAGGAGGATGAATCCAAACCTTAGGGAAATCGTGAAAGAAGAACTCTAGAAATTGCTCAAGGTAAACTTCATTTACCCCATCTCAGATAGCCAATGGGTTTCTCCCTTGGTTATAGTGCCCAAAAAGAATGGTAAATGGAGAGTTTGCATTGATTATCGAGAATTGAACAAGGCAACCTTAAAGGATCATTTTCCTTTACCTTTTATTGATCAGGTACTAGACACTTTAGCAGGTAAAAAGTATTTCTCATTCTTGGATGGTTTTAGTGGGTACAATCAAATTCAGGTAGCACTTGAAGATCAAGACAAAACCACATTTACTTGTCCTTGGGGAACTTTTGCCTACCGAGTACTCCCTTTTGGATTGTGCAATGCACCTGCTACATTTCAAAGGGCTGTATTAGGAATTTTTTCAGAGGACGATTTCACAGTTTATGGTAATACATTTGAAGAAACTTTGGAAAATTTGGAAAAAGTACTGGTAAGATGTAAGGAAACAAATCTTTCTTTAAGTCATGAAAAGTGTTTTATGATGTTTACTGAAGGGATTGTTTTAGGACATCATATTTCAAGGGATGGGATCAAGGTTGATAAATCCAAAGTTGAAGTCATCTCTAAGTTACCTGTTCCAAATTGCCAAAAGGATGTTAGAAGTTTTCTTGGGTTTACTGGGTAATACAGAAGATTTATTGAAAACTTCACTAGGATAGCATCTCCTCTTTTCAAATTGCTTACCAAGGACTGTGAGTTTAAATGGGATCCTGAGTGTCAATCTGCCTTTGAAGCTTTAAAGTCTAGAATATCTGAAGCACCCATCTTAAGGGGGCCAAATTGGAAACTCCCTTTCCACATCTCTACTGATGCTTCAGATACAGCTCTAGGAGCTGTTTTGGGACAAAAGGATTTGATCCCTTATGCCATTTATTACACAAGTAAGAATTTGACTCCTACTGAGTTAAATTATACTGTTACAGAAAAAGAGTTCTTAGCTGTGGTACATGCAATCAACAAGTTTAGACACTACATAACCGGCTATGAAACCTTTGTCCATACTGATCACTCTGCCATAAGATACTTAATGAACAAACCTGTCACTAATGGTAGAGTTACAAGATGGCTTTTACTTTTGCAAGAATTCAACATTACTGTGTTAGATAGACCTGGAAAGCAAAACACAGTAGCTGATTTCTTGTCTAGAATCCAAAACACTAATGAAGATTCTCCAGTAGAAGATAAGTTTCCAGATGAATACTTGTTTGCAGTTACTACCAAGACTCCTTGGTATGCAGATATGGCTAATTATCTTGTTACAGGGAAGCTTCCTCTACACTTATTTCCTAATGAGAAAAGGAAAATCATTCAGGAGAGTTCACATTATTCTTGGATTTCTAATGAATTGTTCAAAACAGGGCCAGATTGTATAATCAGAAGGTGTGTTCGGGAAGATGAAATGCCTGACATCCTTAAGGCATGTCATGATGAACCATGCGGCGGGCACTTTGCGGACAAGAGGACAGCCTATAAGATCCTTTCTTTAGGATATTATTGGCCTTCTCTCTTTAAAGATGCAAAGCAGTATGTTAGAAGGTGCGACAGCTGCCAAAGAGTTGGGAAACCAACTCCTTCAAATGAAATGCCTCTACAGCCTCAGGTATGCATCGAACCCTTTGAGAAATGGGCTCTAGATTTCGTTGGACCAATTAATCCACCATCAAAGCAAAAGAAGTATATACTGGTTTGTACTGATTATGTTACTAAGTGGGTAGAAGCAAAAGCATTGCCTTCTGCCACTGAAAATTCAGTTGTTCAATTTCTTTTTGAGGATATTTTCACTCGTTTTGGTGTCCCAAGAGAAATTGTGACAGATCAAGGCGGCCAGTTTACATCTAATTTGATGGAGAAGCTGATGGAGGAATATAAGATCAAGCACAGAACATCTACTCCCTACCATCCGCAATCCAATGGTCAAGTGGAATCTACCAATAAAGTTCTTGAAGGCATTATCACCAAGACTGTTCATCTTCATAGAAGAGATTGGGCGGAAAGGCTCCCTGAAGCCTTATGGGCCTATAGAACCACATGGAAGAACACAACAGGACATTCTCCCTATGAACTTGTTTATGGGAAGGAAGTCCTGCTTCCTATTGAGTTCCAAATCAAGACCTTCAAGATGGCAGTCCAATTGGGAATGAGCCTCTCAGAAGCTCAAAAACACAGAATGGACCAGCTAAATGAGCTAGATGAAATAAGACAAGATGCAATTCTAAGGATCGATCTAGTTCAGCACCAAAGATCTAAATGGCATGATCGTCATATCAAAGAAAGAAAGTTTCAGAAAGGAGATTGGGCTCTATTGTTTGATTCAAAATTCAAAGACTTCAAAGGAAAGTTTCAAACTCATTGGCTTGGGCCATATGAGATTGATGAAGTCTTTAGCAATGGAGCAGTTCGAGTAAAAACTATTGATGAATTTCATACTCCTCTTATTGTGAATGGCCACCGCTTGAAAATCTACCAGAAGCCATTCTCAAAAGAAGAGTTTGTCAAATTGTTCAAAGAAGATTCTACAATCAGGTTGGTGGAGAAGGATTCTTCTCCTCCATCAGCCTAATCTTTGGTTTTTGAAAAAAAAAAAAAAAAAAAGAAAAAAAAAAAAAAAGAAAAAAAAAAGAAAAAAAAAGAAAAAAGAATAAATGTATGAGCCTGAAAACCAATCTCTGATTGGCAGTCTCATACAGAAAACCTGAGGTGAAAATCAGGGTCACCTGACACCTCATGTTTTCCAAAAAAAAAAAAAAATCTCTCTTTCTTCCCTTATTTCATCTCATTTCATCATCACCACCATATCATCCACCATTTCATTCATTTTCACTCCATTTCATTTTTTCCATTCATCCACCCATCCACTACATTCCATTCCATCAATAAAGTCATTTTTAGATAGTTAAAAGTTGTTTTTTGTGCAGTCGGAGGCTACTACTGCAGATTTCGCAGCTATCTGAAGATTCTGCAACCATCTAATGATTCCGCAGCTCTCTGTACCTGCATATATAAAAAAAACACAGTCTATTTGAAATTTCTTTGCAGCTCAGTAGTCATCAATAATAAATGAAAAATGGTCATGCAACAGCCATAAATCAGCGAAGGGTTAGTGGCAAGTCATCAAAGGCAAATCTAAGCGGGAATCTGAGGTATGGGTTAAATCCTAAACTTACAGTTATTTCATTATGCAAAGTTTTCTAGGTTATGTTTCTTGCCACTAAGTGTAATGATTACCAGTCATGCGACCATATACCCACGTATCTACCAAGTCTATCAGTCCTTGATTACCACGATTTTGAATTTCACTTGCGGCTGCTTCTTCCATTAAGATCTCGTACTTAGGTGACGTAACCTAATGTACTACGTCTCTATGACATTAACTCACGCAGCCAAGTGTAACTCCGAAACCAAAATCTAAGGACATAGCCGTTCCATTCATCATTCCATAACCCTTCTACCCTCTTACGCTCATATCATTTCACTTTCGCTGTTTCATTTCCACTCACACTGTTTCATTCCATTTACGCTGTGCTCATTACGCTGCCACCATTCACTATACTCTGTTTTCCCTTTCCGCTAAATCCTAATCACCAGTGGAGGTCTGTTACGGCCGTATCCAGAGCTAAAGCCATAATCCACTATGTTGAGGCCGTGAATTCACTGTGAAAGACCCTTGTTGAAGCCGTGTTCCAAAACAGAGCCGTGAATTTACTGTGTAAGGCCGTTTTGAAGCCGTGTTTTAAATAGAACAGAGCCATAAGAGCCAATGGGAAAGCTCTTAAGGGCAGAACCGGAAGGTTCAAAGTTTTTGGAGGGTTATCCTCAGGTCAAAGAGGCATTACAAAAGGCAAACTGGTTACAATGCGTACAGAAGTTCAAAGGCTACCATAAGGAGGTGACAAAGGCCTTTGCAAGGTCCTTCAGAGAAAAGGATAATCACGTGGAGATAGGGGACTTACAATTCACAGTCAATGAAAGCAGCATAGCACAAGCTACCTCACTTCCACAGACTGGAGAAAGGTGGTTTAAGAACCGGGTAGTTCAAGATCAGCAGTGGAAACAAATTTTAAAAAACCCAGGTATGGACACAAGTATCTTTACCAAAGGGATTCCTGTTTCTTATGTTAAGGAGGAGTGGACCACTTTACTCTTGTTAGTGCAAAAATTTTTCACTTGTGAGGGAAGATTTGGGGTCTTATATGTTTATCATGCAAAGGTTATGATGCATTTTCTAGGAGATGATATTAACCTCCCTTACTTTCTATTTTCAAGTCTTAAGAAAATGTGTGCAATGGTCCAAAAGAACCCCAGAAATATTGAAGCACATTTATATCATCACGGTCTTGTGAAATTGCTAGTGGAGGAACAATTAAAATCAAAAAGAGACACATGGGAGAGGTTTCTCATAAGAAACCATTTTCAAGAATTAGGAGAAACTTCTGGAGGGTCCCCTCAAGTACCAAAAAGAAGTAGAAGAAAAAGAGGAGAGGGGGTTAACCAAGAAACTACTGCCCAAACAGAAACTATTGTTCCTGATACCACTATTCCTGAAACCACTGCCCAAGAGGAAACTGTTCAAGAACAGTTTGATGAGGAAACTGATATACAGCATCCTGAACAGGAAATTGATCCTGGATTTACTGAAGATGATAGCCAAGCAGCCCAAGGAATTATCACTAAAACTCTTTCAGAACTTGCTCAAGAAATTGCTCAGAAAAGAAAAGAAGGGAAGAAGAAACGTAAGCAAGATAAAGGTAAATCTGTAGTCCAAGAAACTCTCCTCACTCCTGAGAATACTAGTGAGGAAGACACTCAACCCTTAGCTCAAAGAATGGCCAAACTTCATAAAACTGCCCTCTCTAAAAAGGTGGAAAAACAGCAGAAAATACCAAAAGAAAAACAGAGTACCACCTCTGTAAGAAGGAGCAGCAGATTACAAAATAGAAAAGTAGGGGCCACAAAGGGTAAACAGTCATTCTTCATTGACTTAAGCTCACCTCAAAAAGGTGCTACAAGTCCTGACTTGGAGGAAAGTCCTTCACACGCTGAGCACATTGAGACTAGTCCTCCACGTGAGGAAAGTCCGTTTGAACATGAACTTGAGCATGAACATGGATCTGAATTTGATTATGAACCAAGTCCCAAAAAGTCACCTGAGGTTGACCCGGAGCAGCAAAAAGTGTATAATTATCTGGAAACATTGGAGCAAGCAGCCGCTGGCCCAAACAATGTTCAACCTTTAGAACAACAAATCCACTCCTTAAAACAGGAAATTTTTGAGATTGAGGTTCTAAATCGACATATCATGCAAGAAAATGAAAAGTTGAAAGAGCAAGCCAAATTGGATAAGATGATTCATGAATAACACCATGTTACATTTGGGCCTGTGGCAAAGAAGTAACAAAAAGTTAAGGAAGAAATGCAAAAGGCTAGACAGAGCCTTGATCAACCTAAAGTTCAGATGCTTAGTAAAGAAGCCAAGGGTCAATGTGTCTACACAGAGAAAGAAGAGGAGATTGGATGTCTTGGCAGAGGCATCACAACAGGTTGATTGATTAGTGTTTTTGCATGAGGACATGCAATGCCCTCGTAGTGGGGGTATGTAGAGTCCGTACTTTACACCTTATCATCCATCATTACCTACTGTTTTCATCACTTTCCTCTCTCTTTTGCCTCATTTTCCACCCAGATCATTACATTAGTTGTCATTAAACATGATCAAGTGAGCTTTGCTAATGGGTAATTGTTTTGTTTAGTTTTTGACATACTTACAGGTATTCCGCAGCTTTCTGCTGATTCCGCAGCCATCTGCTGATTCCGCAGCCATCTGCTGATTCCGCAGCCATCTGATGATCCCGCAGCCATTTTGTTGATCTCAAGGTTCCACGTGCTATTTTGCAGAACGAGCCACGTGGGCATGTTGGAATATACGTGCTCGAGGTTCCTGTGCCATCAGTTCAGCCGGCCACGTCATTTGTACCTCCGGTCAAAGGGGGTCAAGTTACGATCAAATAAAGGCTGCTTAACGTTGATACGTAAGCTGTTTGATCATGTCGGTGGAAAAGGTGACTTGTCCGTGTTTTGAAAGCCGTGGGGGACATGATCTAATGCTGGATTCATTGCCCATATCGACCAGGACCTCCAGCTTGACCACGAAGCCTATGACGTGTTAACTGCACCTTTAATACGCATAACAGTCAGTTTATTTTCTGTTTTTATGTTTATGTACTAGGCCATCTTGCAGATGCCTATATATATTTGCGTCTGCGTACGCTTATGTTAACTTTTAGATGCTGTAGTGTACGTACTTGTGAGAATTTTGGCACGTTTTCAAACTCTGTTTTTATAAGAGTTGTTCCAGCACTTTTTGACTATGTATCTCTGCATATAAAGTAATGGAAACGCTGTTTTGAAGTCTTAAGAGCATCTGAGTTTTCTGTGGATAATATGAATGGAGGGCCCCTATTCGTATTAGCCTTGTAAAGTATTTCATGTGTATATTTCTGCAATTTCTTTATTTCATCTACAGCATTTCCTTTTCTTGAGTTATGTACAGCTTGACTTCTTTTCATTGCTGCAGCCTTTATTTTCACTGATCAGATTTACTTCTTTGCAGGTTTTCACCCGGGATTGAGTGTGTTGTGTTTGCTTTAATACCTAATGGTAGTTGCAGTTGTCTTGTTCATAATGCTGCCCTTTTTACTCTGTTTTCTAAACTAGTTTTTAGCTTAGTTTTACAAGTTGCATGCTAACTAATTTATGTTCTCTTTATCATGAATGGTTTATCTTTCAAAGAACAGAACACTAATTAATTGCAACTTGTTTTTAAGTAGTCTTGGCTTGTGGCACTAATACTTTTTCCACTTGTTACACATAATCACACATGTAGGAAGCAGTATGATGGAAAAGGCTTAGTAGTGCTATAATTTGTCACTTAGAGTTTTTATCAATTCTTGGATTTGTCTTCAGCTACCTCCTAATCGTGTTTTACGCAGTACTATGTGGTAGAAGCAGGGAGTTAGGAGGAGATAATCATTATCATCAATCCTTGAAGTGATTTTCTTGTTTCTTTTATTTGCAGCAATATGGATAGAGACTAATGCCATTGGAACGTGGTCATTTACTTTCAAGTCATTTCAAGTTATTCATTTCTTTCAAGTTCTTTTCCTTTACAATTCAGCAAGTAATTAGGAATTACTAATCACACACTTTCACTCATATAGAACTCACTTTTCACACACTTACACTCATCTGTCTATAATCATCACTCCATCTTAGGAAGATAAGTTAACCATAAACAACACCCCCAAACGACAAAATCTCTAAGAAAGTTGCTTAAGTACATATAGTATACCTTCACTTCATCAGCTTACGAGCCCCGGGTTGACAATTAATGACATCAATTTAGGAACACTAAATTGACTAAACACACGTGCATAGTTGTTGATTGGTTATTCAATGTGATCTGCCACCCTGTGCTAGGTGTAATAGTACCATGACTGTTCCATGTCTTATTTTTGAAAGTTGCATCATGTTGGCGTAAGTTGGGGGCCTTAGGGAAACATCCCCAAATCATGACATCACTATTAAATTGTATGAGGTCATTTGGACTTTGACTGGTCTCTTCTACCAAACTATCACTAGTCAGAGTGATTTATGTGCTAGTACAGACTCGAAATTATCGTAAACTTAAAAAAGTATTGACAGGTTATTAAAAATATTTCCCTTCTTTTGAAATTTAAAAATTTAATCTAACCTTTGTAATTGACGAGTGATTTTGATATTTTAAATTTTTTTCGAAGTGTAATTTTTTTTAGCCCTTTTAGGAAGGTCTAGGAGCCTAAGGAAGGGCTAGGAAGGGTTCAATTTTGAACATTGCCTCCGAACCATCTTGGCAAAGGTTGACGTTCGAGTGATCTTGAAATTGCAGCTGGTGTTTAAGTTAGTTATTTCCCACTTTTTTAATTTATCAACCATATTCACATTATATTTTTCTTTAAAGGAGAGATAACAAGTTCATATCTTTTAAAAGTTTTGATAGTAATTTGTTTAAGTGTTAAATGCATTGTGGGGTCGAGTTTTGATGCTTTGAGTGAGTTTTGATTCTTTAAGTGTCGTAAGAGTAAATAAGTAGTAACTAACCACAAGTAAATTGGAAATCAGCCCATCTTTTCATTTCCACAAATCCGGTGAGCAAGGTGCCAACCCCGATTCCATATGGTTTGCTTTTAAATAATCTCTCGACCCCGATTCTATGTTTTTCCATGTTTTTTCCATAGAGGTTACGATGAATGGGTTAAAATATCATTCATGTTATTTATTTTAACTTTTTACTTATTAAAAAATTGTCATGCTAGTGTTTATAGTTTATAAGTTAATATTGGTAGGAATTTCATATAAAAAGATTCAAAATATTTTAGTAGGGGGACTTTTATCTTTTGAATTTTATTATAATGTTTTAAACATAGATTTTGTTGTGTTGATTTAGCTATATAATTTATAAAATGAAACGTATATTTTTAATAATTAAGCTCATTAAAAACTAGATCTATTTATATTATTCATGATAATTCATAAAATAACTAATCATCAATACACCCATACTCTGAGAAAGAAGTAATAGAGATGACATCTTACTCAATATAAAGATAAAAACATAAACTCTATGTGGTTAATCTTACACAAATGACCTGTAAAGAGAAAACACATATTCTTAATCATTAAGCCCACTAAAACTAGACCCAATTATACAATTCATTATAATGTGTTTGAAAGAAATAGTTTGTAGGAAATAGACCTTTCAAGTTTCCAATATCTATAGGAGTTATTGGGATCAATTTCAATGCTTCGATCTTTAAAAGTATTGAGAATGGAAGTGTCAAAAAACAATCATGATTCCCAAAACATGTTAAACAAGGATAAGCAAAGGAAACTCTAATCACCTTGAGAGCAAGTTGTAAACGAATGTAAGCTTTTGATCAAGTGAGAAAGTTCAATATCGAAAAAACAACATATTTTTGATGAAATATTTGTTATTGAAAATTGAAAGAGCATCTTTGAAGATGGAGAGACAATCTATGTTGGAACAGTTATAGAATAGGTAAGTTTGGCATAATCTAAGTGATTTCTCTTATCTTCTAGCTTTGAATGACATTTTCTTTATTAATTTTTATATTCAGTGATCTTCTATATGTCACGATTCTTCTCAAGTTTATGCCTTACAACGTTTCCTTTGCAACATTTGGTGCAATTTCTAGTATATTTCACATCCTTCACCTCAATCACATGATCCCATTGCTCATGCACTGGAAGAGCCATACACAATGAGCACTATTGCAAAACATAAATTTTCTTCATTTTCCATGTTTACTTGTTTGTCATGGTCAAAAGAGTTCACATGCTCATTGTCTTCGCACAGTGTGTTGTAACACCATGGTACGTCTGCAAAACGTTTGTCTTGCGCTTTTACTCTTTTATTTTATGTGGACACATTCAAAATTCAAGCGTGTTGGTCTTTACTATCTCATATTTTGTGTGCTCTAGTTAACTTGAATATCTTTCTGGTCGACTATGCCTTCACCATCATGGGTCAACCAATGTGTCAGTCACTACATTAGAAATACCACTTTATGTGAGTAGGCCCATGCACTATTTAGCGTAGGAGTAGGAGTACCATTTTCTTTCTTTTTTCTTTTCTTGCATGTTTTGCTTTGCTTCCATGCATTGCCTTCGTTTACTTATCTCCTTTGCTTGTTGGTTTGTTTACTTGTTATGCACCCTTAGAATTAGCTTCACATGAAACTGTGTTTGGCTCTTGAGACAAGCGGGGTGAAGTACAAGAGGATTTGTAAAACTATCAACAATTGGTTATCCTTTCTCCTCTCTCTTTATGAAGAGCTTGTTCTCTTCAGTCAATGCTACCCTAATGGAAAATATGTTCTGTCCATAGTGAGTCTTGGTGAAAACACAATGCTTGCACTTTTAACTAGTACCGCCTACTCTAATCGATTTTTCTATATTCGGTTAACACTTGTCACCTTAGTCAAGTAGAGTAAGGTAAGGCTAAAAACCTTAACAAGTATGTCATAGGTATATAACATACTTCTCTAAAGGAACAAACTCTTTTGCGCTTAATAAGTCGGGATCCCTCTTTCACCTCATGAAATAAATAAGTGCATATGAACTGTTCTTTGAAAAATGAAAAATGAAAAAAATAAAATAAAGGCAAAAGAATAGAAAGGCTTCCTGTGTAGAGAGGTGATGCAAGTAACTTTGCCAGGGTATTGACCAGGATCGCTGGTAGTGGAGTGATCATTGTTTTCCTGCGTGACTCCGTCGAGGTACTGTGAAGCCCTGCTGGTAGTGAAGAAACACCATAGATGAAACTAAAACTTTGATAGTTATATTACTTGTGCATCAACATAACCCTCATCCCCAATCGAAACAACTCAGTTGACTTGGCTTGGTATGTGTGCTAACCGATCAAGAGAATGGCATGGACCACATCTTTAACACAAGCTATTATAGAAGCTATGATGATCAAAGAATAAAACAATATTTCTGGAGTAGTTAGACTCTCTTTACACGAAACAATTTCCATACAGAGAGCTGGAGTTCTACCAATGTGTCGCCAATGTTGTAGTGACTACAACCACCCTCCAAAAATTTTCCTTCACTTTGTTTTGCATCCTCCCTCCTCAAAATCTTAGCAAAATGTCTTGCATCACTCAGGTACTTATGTTTCATTCAAGTTTATCTTTCACTTTGCATCTTTTATTCTCTAACTTATTTTTTTGAACAACCACAACCTGACCCCATGACTTGGTCCACATCCGATTCTTGCGTTGTCTTGGAAAACTAAGAAATCCTAGAGGGAAACCAACCTTTCTCTCAGGAATTGCATAGAGGAGACCGGTAGTCAGCGCTACTCTTTAGAAGTGTGCAGAGCAATCCAACAGATAACCTTGCTCAGAGAAAGTTCACAGAGCATGAGAGGCAGCTAAAGCCACTCAGCCCAAGAATTGCGCAGAAGCATTCCTTAAGGTGTTGTCCGATGCATGTGCCGACAACTTGCTCGGTTCCCTCTAGAATTGAAAAATATTCATATGCATGCATGGTGGCCTTTCTTGAAAAAGAAAAAATCAGAAAGAAAAAAAAATCCCTTAAAAATAGGGATCTATTTTTAAGATTGGGAGTTACATGCAAGTTGATTTCAGAAACTTCCTACCAAGTGTCACTTTTTCCTAGATTTGTGGCATGTGCATCATAAACCCTAAATCTACCAAATCTATTTAATGGATGCCCCAGAGCTCATTCTACACATTCAATCTAGGATCTTTGTCATTCCTTTGGCATCTAGTAACCTTCAGCACAGTCGGCACAACTTTTCCAGCTAAAGTTTTTCTTTTTAAGTATTTTGCTTCTTTTTCTATCGCTTCTATTTCCTTGGCTTGTGAGAGTGTTTCTTTTCATGTTTTGTTGAATGATGGCTAGAGTTATAGTTTTTTTTTTTTTAACTCGTAGAAATGTTATTTCAATTTTTTCACTGTCTTTCTTAAGTGTCACATGCATAACATTGTTTTTGCACTAATGGTCATTGTTGCAGCGACCCTCTCCACCAGCTTCATTGTTTGTTTGTTTAGTTGATTTCTACATTTGTTTTGAATGCATGCATGATCATTCACTCATATCTACACCATCCTTCACTCATGCATTTAGATCTACTCGTTTTCAAGTTGCCCTTTGGTAGATCTAGGCTGACTTGGCTCAGATTTTTCTTTCCCTGGCATGCACTACGCATTCTAGGAACTTAAGGCTCTGCCCTGGCTCCAGGAATTGCACAGAGGCTGCCTGTTACTTGCCTCCATCTGTTCTTTGTGCAGTTTTGGGATGTAGTGCCCAGTATTTCCCACTAGGAATTCACAATGCACAGTCCCAACCAGTAGTCAAGCCAAACTAAATTGTGCTTGTGTAGTTCCAGTCAATAGTCAACCCAACTGGACTGGGCTTTGCACGTTCCAGTTAGCACCAGGTCTCACTTCCAGCTAAGACTATGCAATGCATAGTTCCAGTTAATAGTTTCCTAGCCTCTGAGCGTCACTACTATGCAATCTTACCCAACAGTCATCCGACTTGTTGCATGATCAATCCTTGAAGTTTTTTGTGTTTTTAAACTGCAATGTACTTTCCGTGAGTGTATTCTTTGTCTCCCACTACATTAGCTGTTGAGAAGTCTCTCAAAAATATAGGCATCATGGTTTCCATGAGAATGTGATCAAAGGGCAATGTAGAGAGAAACATTGGAGATGTGGTTTAATAGGTGCTAGTGAAGTTGCCCATATGTGCAGACACACAACTATGCATAGAGAAGGACATGAAAATCACATGGCAACAAATAAAGGACATATTTGCAGGCAGTTTCAAGGAAAAATTGGAAGATCAACTAGTCTATATCAAGATTCACAAGTAAGGCTTGTATAGGGTTACATGCAGGTACCCCGCCTTCCTGTGCGTAGATATCATTCACTGGTTTGTCTCACATATTGATCCCAAGACTATCACATTAATCAGCACCAGTGGGACACAACTTGCCACCTTCAGTGTAGAAAAATACCATCAAATGTACCACTTGTTGTTGCCAGTGGACTACATGGATGCACTATTCTTCACTCTCAACAACAATGTAAACTCTAGAGATATCATGAAGCATTGGGTGAAAGAGTAATCGAAGTTTGGCACAACACCCCACTAGGTCTATAAGACAAAGTCCCTCAGGAAGGCTTACCAACTCCTGATCATCTTTGCATGTCGCTTGTAAGGCCAAGACAACACGAAGACTTTCTCGCAAAGTTGGGTTGTTATGTTAGATCAATTGGAAAATGAAGGAATTCCTTTCAATTGGTCGGACATGTTGGCTCTTCAGTTGAAAGTGCATGTGTCAAATTACCATAATCCACCTAAGGATGGAAAAGCCATATTTTATATGTCCACGTACCTGCTTGATGCAATCTGTGCCCAACACTAGTGCCCTAGCTTGGGTTGGTCATGGACACTATCAGAGGATGTTGTGAATGTTTAATGAAAGTTGTTCTCTAAGTATAACTACCAAGGAATCATGGTGAGGCTATCTGACCACTTCATCACCCTACTGTACAGGATGATATTTCAACACGATCCACCTTGCATATCTTAGGAAGCGGCACAGGCATTACTTAACATTACATATTGGTATGCCTTACCCAGTGGCAACTTCATTACGATTTTCAGTGTAGAGAAGCCTCTGCATGAGCAACCAAGGTTTGCCATGGACAAGTTGGTCATGCAAGAGGTTGCATACCACATCTCCACAGGGTTATCAATGGGATTGTATGGGAGGAAGAAGGCCGCATCGCTTACTCTTCCTTTGCGGATTGGACTGTACGAGATCCGTACCTTGAAATATGTAGATGTTGAGACCAAGGGCATGAAGAAGTTTAGATTCAGCATTAAGAGTTTCAATCGTATGATCCCCATAGCATATGTAAGAACGATTGTGCGAAGGTATACTACCCATGGATCCACGGGGCATGTGATTGGCCGTATGATGATAATTGGAGGTATTGTTGTAGAATGAAAGCATGGTTATAGAATGGAAAATACCACTCCATGCAGTAGCACCATAGGAAGCAACAACAACAACAGTGGTAAGCATCAAACTGGCACAATACAAATGCAAGAGGAAGATTTCCGAGAGCACAGAGGCAGAGCAAAGCTACAAGCTCAAAGAAGACCCACTTGTTGAGAGAGTAGCTTTGGAGATAGATGCAAAGAGGTGAAAGCATGAAAGGAGAGTAGTGCAGAGAAGGGAGAAGAAAGGACTAGAAGAAGCAGAGAGGAATTTGTAGGAGATGGAGAAGAAGCTAAAAGCTAAACAAGTGCTTAGGAGGAGAGAAAGGGATGAAAGACAGAAACATGAACATAGAGAAGGACAAGGCACACTGATAGAGCAAAGTGCAGATAAATGGGTTGAGATAGCAGAGAAGCCAGCAAATGATTAACAGGGTGAGCAGGTGCAGGTTTATGAACTTGCTCAATAGGTTGAGTAATTGGTTGAGGCGACAGACATGGAGACGGAACATAAGGTAGAGGACCAAGACATTGATCTCATTCTGTGGGCATCCAAGGTCATACCACAATCTCTGCCACCTCCAGAACCACAACAAGTCTCAAGCGAGCAAGGAAAACTTGTTCTCCTTGATGATGATCTAGAGACAGATGTGTACAATCTAGCATTTGATGAGACCAAATAGAGGATTGTACAAGCACGAAGAAATCATCTCTCGGATCATCATACATCACCTGTGCACACATATGATGTACCAAATTTTAGAAGATATCCAGATGCCATGGCTGAGTCTTATAATCATTATACAGAAGCCACGAGTTCAATGGTCAAGTTCTTGATAGAATAGAATGATAGAATGGCGAAGTAATTGCAAGAGTCCAGGCAAAGAAAAGAGGAGTCTACGAGATCCGCCATGATAGAGATGAAGAGAGAAATAGTGGCAGAGATATCCACTTTGAAGGCCACCATGTGGGCAATATATAGAATATTTGTCACCATGCACAAAGCAGTTGTCCATTTATACGGTTTTCAACAGCAGCGAGCTCAGGTAGCCCAAACTCTCAAAGACATTCACACTACTATTTCGCATATGCAAGAATGGACAATGAGGTGCAAGGGATCCTTGCTTTACTTTCACAAGAGCATGAGGCCAGAGGCTAATCTAGACAAAGAACAAATTCAGATGTTGATCCGGAGCTATGAGCAACTCCCTCCGCTTGTCACCAGAATTGAGGCTTCCTATGCATGGTTGTTCAAGATTCTGGATGTCATAGTGCGAACACAAAAGGTCCCTTTCATCGGAACCCTCACCCAGGCCATGAGGAAGAACTAGGTCATGCTAGATGTCTACAAGTACATAGAGTAGTTGATGCGTGTAGCCACCATTGATGACTTGCAACTCAGCAAAGAGAACATGCAAAGGTAAATTAGTGGTCCAGACACACTCAATGGAATGTTGTACATGCTTTAGAATGAGCTGAACAGAGGTTTCATAACCATATACCCATAGGTCATGGAGGAAAAATTATGATTCGACAATGATGTCATCAAACAATGTGGGGACAAAATAGCACAGTACCAAGCTTGGTATATGTTCACCACCAAATATCACCATGAGGAGGTTACCGACATGGTATTTCCCAAGACCTCGAGTGATGTTATGTTTCTTGTAAGGCTGACTCAAGCCTATTTTTATCCCACATGGGTATATGTGGAAATTGTATTATTGTAAACATATTGTAAGTGAAATTCCAAGTGTGATTAGGGGAATGTGAAGTCACTATTTTAATGAAAGAGTCTTGAGGCTAGTCTAAGAGTCAAAGGGGAATGTCAAGGGTCACCCCACCCTTTTCTATATATAGAACCTCATGACTCATAGTATTGGCTTTTGGGAGCCAAGATTTTGGCTAGGCATTGCTTAGAGAAGACTTGGAGAGTATTGTGACAAGCCTTGGCTTCTCCAAAGCGTCAAGTGAGTACATCTCTTTGGAGAAGGAGGTCGTGTTGACTGTAATGTTCCATTATTGGGGCTAGTGGTTGCCAATGGTGTATGTATGGATGGAACTTTCATTATATATTAACAGAGGCAACACACTTTCATGCATATGTTGTTATTGTAGGTGGACTATTCTGGTTACTTTAGAAATGTATGTTATTTAACTTATGCATTTGTGTATGAAATATTTTGTATGCAATTGTATGAATCTTATTGTAATCGTGTTGTTGGTTTAACCCGTCACTTTGGACTGTGCACTATTCTTCTTTCTAGCTTATGATGTCTTTCAGCTCATGTGTTCCTTTTAGGCTACGTACTATTATAGGCTTCTAAGGGACACACTTCCTTTTCCCCTCCATGTGTTAGAACCCCCATGAATCTCACTTGACTCACTACAAGGTCACACACTTGCTTAGGAAAAAGATATCACACTTACTTCTATGCACTATTGCAGTCAAGGAACTGCTTTACCACCCACTATTGGGACTCCTACTCCAAATGGTTTGAGGTATAGCTGGGACTTCTTGCTGGGGAGATGCCTTGACATGTTAGTGGGTCCAGTACCGTCAACACATTGGTAAAATCCATCATGTCTTGTCCCTTCCCTGCCACAACATGGTCCACTTTATGTATTTATCCTCATAGCTCCCGACAAGGTAGTACTGCTCCTTGATGGCATCCCGAAATGAATTCCAATTGGGTGTGGTTGAAAATAGTGAGGGTGTACTTTCTTCCTTCTTCTCATAGTAGGTTTTCCACCATTCCTTGATGTGGGGGGCGGTTTTGAGAAGTGAAAAGGTAATATTTTCCTGGCTGCAAAAATCATGAACAAAAAAATATCCTTCTAGAAGATTTAACCATTTATCTACGGTATGCATATCTATTTGACCTTCAAATATGGGGATGTCTTAGTTAACTTGTATCTTGAAGAGTGTGGCACTTCCAGAGTAGCTACTAGAAGGAGATGCATCCCATTTGGGTAGCCAGTGAAGGATCTAGGAAATTATTAATCATCATGTTCCTTTGTCACTCGAGGGGTTCTTCGAGCAAGATTTAGAAAGGATCTCGCACCCCCTCATCTTTATTTTCTTCTTCCATGGGAGGCTGTCGGGGTTTTTGAGGTTTGTTTTGCAAAGGTTCTATCAATTTGAGCCCTAACTCCTTATATACCAACCTCATTGAGGACATGGAAAGAAAAACCGAGAAAGAGTAGACTACTCTGATACCACTAATCTAAATTTAGAGAGGAACAAAACAGATTACAGATATAACCATAAATACAAAGATGCAGCAAAAATAACACTACATTTCATTAATATCAAATACTGAAATAAGCTTACAAACATAATGGAAATAAACTAGCTTGGGTGATGTTAGCTTATCTATGAGAAGAGATGTGGTAGCTACATGCCTCTAAACCATGTTACAATGAATCTTGAAGGCTTATTTATTATTGAGAAACAATGGAAAACCCTAAAGATCCAAAAACCAAAACCTAGGAGATGAAGTGCCATAACTATGGGCCCCGTTTGGGTAAATTGGTACATCAACTACCCAAGGTCATAACTTTCGCATACAATCTCTGTTTTTCGTGCACAATACAATGTTAGAAAGATCTCTTTGAGGACTACAAATTTTGCATGAAAAACATTAGTCAAAGATTGATTTTTTCCCCAATTTTATGAAAAGACATCGTTTAGGGCCTCAAAATCGCTTCGAAAGTTCAGGATCCAAAAATATGCCAACAATAGTGAACTGTGCTACAATTAAGGAAATTGAAAAAATGAAAGAGACAGTGGTGGGAGTCCAGGTGGATTAGGTGGGTGGCCACCAACATCCACTAGGATTAGTCCTCTCCCCTTACAAATAAATGGTCCCCATTGTGTTGAGTGCCTCCATGAGATGGGAAAACTTCTGCTAAACTTTGTCCCTGGTGAGCCACTTGCCTTGGTGTAGGACTTGGCCACCTAGAGGTCTCATGCCACAAGAGTTGAGAACAGTAGTCAATGGTGTAACTAGGGGTCAGTTGAGGCAATATACAACACAATTGGTGCTTCCCCTTTTGTATTTAATTTTCAATTGGAATTGTTGAATATATGTAGACCACTTCTCATGGTGATCGGTCTGCAACTTCCCTTGTGTTTGTATGAAATGAAGAGGTTGTTGATCAGTGTGGATCATCTCCTTCCCCAAAATGTAATGCTTCCATTTTCGACAAGATTGCATGATAGAATAAATCTCTTTATCATAGGTGGGGTACTTTCTAATTGTATCAGAAAGTGTCTCACTATGATATGTCACTACATGCCCATGTTGGGTGAGGACTCCACCAATAGCATAGTCGTAGGCATCTGTCTCAATTTCAGATGGCTATTGCTGGTCTAGCACCATGGGTACTGGTGCAGAGTAGAGGAATGCTTCAACTCAAAGAACGTCTTCTGTTGGCACTCAAACCAAGAAAAATTTTCTTTCTCCCCACCCTTAGTAATCTAACCTAAAGGACAATTGATATGGGAGAATCCCAACATGAACCTCCAATAAAATATGTAAGGCCTAAAAATATGCAAAGCTTTGTTAGAGTGGTCAAGGATGGAAAATCTAGAATGACTTGGATTTAGTCAGTTCCACATGCACGCCATGCTCATCTATGATGTAACCCATAAATTGGACTTGAATCATGCTAAAGGTGCATTTCTCCAAGTTAGCACACAATTCGTGTTGCTATAGGGTTTCAAGGTGTTGTCGCACAGAATGTCTAGGCACCGTGACAATGCTTAGATCGGGGGTTGTCACACTGATCCCCAATCTCTCATTTTAAGGTGTCTCCATACAACAGGCTAAGGGAGGTAAATCCTATGGAAAAATGGAAAGAAGAAGAACTAGTTGGGAACCAACCAGTTCGGGAGATACAGTGAGGCAATCAAGTACTTGATTAAGATTTAGCAAGACTTAGGATTTGATTAGATTTTAAATGATTAATAATAGTGCCTTATGGAGTCAATGGTCTTTCTAGCGAAATGAAGACCAAGTAATAGATTAGCAATTGCTGCTTAGATGAATGACTATCTTATATGAAATGCAGACTCTAAAACTAATGTGAGATACAAGAATCTTGGTTGATTTTAGTTAAATGCCTATTTAAATGTGAATCCTTCAATCCTTTCTATGTTGAGCCTGATTTCGTAGTAATTGGCAGAGAGAAGATAAGGAGAATCACACTAAGGTGTGATTAATGTTATTTCTCCTGAAATTATAACGTACCCGGTGCCTTTGGCGCTACAGAGAGTTGTGGCTTTGACGACTGCAAGGTCACCGTTTTAAGTACTATTAAATCAGGATCCCAAGCAAAGGTTGATGGATACATATCTCTCTATCGACCAAGCTTATGCTTGGAAGTAAATTTTATCTATGCAAAGTTAACTTATATGAAAATGCAACGGAAGATGAGATGAAGTTAGACTTGAGGATGGGAAAATAATTATGTCACAAAAACTTCCAATACTGAAATGAAATATCGTTTTATTAAATGAAGACTCAAAATCAAACCCTTGAAGATATTACAATTAGAACACAAGATTATTTCAACTCTTTCAGAGATAGTTATTGCTCAAAGAGAACAAAAACTTCTTTGAAATTAATATCAATGTAAACGGATGCTAAAAATATGCTTAGCTTAGGAAACAAAGACACACAATCTATTATAATTCCATGACAGAGTACTTAATTTTCAGAAATTAGTTTTTAGGACAATGGTAAGAAATTTTTTATCACAACAACAATATGACAATGAAAACAGTAATATATCAATGATATCTTTATGCCAAAAATTTACTGAAAAGTTTCCAAACTTGCCCACATGAATTATCAAAAAATTTCAGCCTGTTATGATGCGATTTCCAGAATTATATCAAATCTGATATACTTATTACAGTAAGCAATTAAAACATGAGATAAGTATAATGATGAATGCCCAACTCAAGAAATTAATTCCTTAATGTATTAGAGAACTTAGGAACTAATTTTAGGCTAACCCACGTGAACCTTTTCCACCGTTATATTTCAGACTTCAGAAACAGAGTTATTCAGAGATAATAGTCACCCAAAATGTAGATCTAGGCCAAATTTTTGATACACATCAAACATAAATGACTTACTAATGTATTTAACAATTTTTTTAGTTAATTTCAAACCACTTAGATGTATTTTTCGCCACTATTAGAAATGTATATGATTTTTGTAGAAAACATTGAGGAAAAATATGGTTTAGCAATCAAACCCTTAGACCCTAGGCCTTGAAGATCACTTGCCCAAGTTGCCAAAAAAAATTCAATACGTGAAACATTTTCTGCAAAAACCCACCAACGATCAGCTTCAAAAAATTAAATATTTAGAACAAAAATGGAGCAAGGGGAATCTAGGGCCAATGATAGCTAGTACTAGACCCAATACAACTAACGTTGGGCTAGGAGAAGGCAGATTTGGGCTTAGGAGCCCAAAAACTTGAAACCCTTGTTCTGAAAAAATTACTTTGCTTCAGATCTTCAGATTTATTGCAAAATCTTCAATGGCTGGCTATGCAAAAATATTTGGAACAAGATATTGCCCTCCAGGGCCTAGGTCTGTCTCAAAACCCCCAGGTCTGTTTGAAAAAATCTCAGCTCTGAAGATTTACTTGGCTGATTTCCAAGATCTATTCGTACAAATAGTCTTTGAGCCCAGATCTTGCCCTCTAGGGTCTAGATCTAGCTGAGATCTGAAGATTTTCTTGGCTAATCTCAGATATATTCCTGCAAACAATCTTTGAGCCTAGATCTTGCTCTCCAGGGTCTAGAGCTAGCTCAAATTTGAAGATTTTCTTGGCTGATTTCTCAAATCTATCCCTGCAAATAATCTTTGAGCCCAGATCTTTCCCTCCAGGGTCTAGATCTAGCTCAGATCTGAAGACTTTCTTGGATTATTTCTCAGATATATTCCTACACAAGTGAAAAGGAAAAAACCAAATACCCAATATGTACAAAAATAGAGAAAATCGCAAAAACCCAAGTGTTAAAATTCAAAATTATGTTACAAAATTTTAGATCTACACATGTAAATAACAGATCTATACAAATAATTTACAGATCTATCATATCTGAGGAGTATGAGTCAAACTATGCTCCCATATCTAATAATCTAAGGCTTTTAATAGCCATATCTATCAAAATTTCCACAAAATATTTAAAAGATTTTGAAATTTTAGAGAGGTACTAGCCCAAAAACACCCCGCAGAAAAAAGATTATCGTTAGATAAATCCTGAGGCTTATATGAAGTAGGCTCTTCAGGAAATATGTGTTGAGAGTTGGCTGGTCCAACCGAATACTATCCCCAAATGCTTAATGAGAACCTGAGAGATATTTTGCAAACACTAGATCAACCATCAAATCAAGTAGAGAAATAGAGCAATAATAAAATTATGAAGAAATAGAGATACTTGCTACTTCAATCAAAATAAAAATGTTACCCTAGATCCAACAAATTGAATAAGATACCTGTATTCAGATTATTCTAACAAAGCTATTGATTGATAGCTTTCACATAATATTAAGCACAAACTAAAACAATGTTACCATAAATTCATGAAGAGGAACACTACAGCACATTGAAACCCCCAAGACTTTTGCATTAATTCAATAAAGTATACAAGAGAGCTTGAGAGCTTAGTACACAATTGAGAGATCGGATGAACTGACTGAAAATGACCTCCTATTTAAAGATAAATCCTCCAATGGCTAGTTCGAGTGATCATCGTCAAATCAATCTCGACTATTGATTAGGATCAAAATTCCTTTTAATCTCATCCATCGAAATTTTAAATTCTTGAGGAAATTCGAATTTTTCAATTAAATGCATTTTAATTAATTCAAAAATTAAATTTTTGAATTAATTTCCTCAAAATTTTGACTTTGACTTAACCCCAGGGACCAAAGGCTTAAAATTTAGCAAAATAATTAATTTACCTCAGTCCCTGGACCTCTTAAAATTTAATTTTTAATGATCGACGAGGTTTTCCTTCGGAGAATTTAAATTTACCTAGGACCTAGAATTAATTAAATTTCTGGCTTAGGATTTTAATTAGTTTTGGCCAAAAAATTTAATTAATTAACCTATGAGGGGATAAATTATTTTTCCAACCCTCAAGACACTTTAAATCACGATGTTTACATTTTTTACATCTCAAGGGGAAAAACCCATTTGCAAAAGACCCTCACAGACTACCCAATTTTGCAACACAAATATAATCTACTAGACTAAGCAATTTGTAATAAAATAACCTAACCAAATAGTTTTGATTATTACCAAATCACTTTTACATAGAATCAATCTAGAACAATAGGACTCCCCTAAGATCCCAGTGACAAAATCCATTTCGACTTTGGGGTAAGGCTAAAGGAAAACTCTGCCGACCATCTGAGAATGGATCAGTGAGACAAAAAACCTCCCTGAATATAGATCATCACCAGAAAAGTAGGTTTACCTAGGTAATTACATACACGAGATGGATCTGCTGAGATTATTTACATTATGCACATGTAGAATGGGTTCACATTATAAGATGATGATCAAGCTGATGATGATAGTTGGACGACATGAACACATCGATCAGGCACTATCCCTTTTTTGAAAAAAGGGGGTGTACTGCTATGGGTTGTTGACATGGTCAACACAAGGACTTGCCAAATGTGTTGCAAGTGTTCTTCCCAACTCTTGCTAAAGATGATGATGTCATCCAGATAAACAACCACAAATGAGTTGGTGAAGGGCTGCAAGATGTCATCCATTAGCCCCATAAAAGTAGCAGGGGCATGTGTCAACCTGAAGGGCATAACCAACCATTCAAAAATGCCTTCCTTGGATTTGAAGGCAATCTTCCATACATCTGTGGGCTTGATTAGAACCTAGTGATAGCGAAACTTCAGATTGATCATGCTGAAATACTTGTCCCCCTTGAGTTGGTCCAGAAGGTCATCAATCCGTGGGATTGGATACCTGTTACTGACAATGATTTTGTTAGGTACCTGATAATTAATGCAGAGCCTCCAGGTCCCATCCTTCTTCTGTTCAAGTACAATTGGGCTCCCACAAGGTGAGGAACTTGATCAAATGTGCCCTTTTTGGAGAAAATCCTAGATTTGTTGCTTGATCTTTTCATTTTCCAGGTGGATGGTTGTGGCCACCCGCCTATTCCATTTGGACCCCCACCACTATCTCTTTTAGTTTTTCCAAAATGGAGAAGTGATATATTGTCTAATTAGGTAGAGGAGCTCCAGGATCTAGATCGATCAAATGATTGACCTGATAGTACAAAGATACCCCTGTGGGTGAGGAGAAGATGTCTCTGTATTATTCCAAGAAAATATCCACCTACTTCTACTACGTGCAGGAACGCTTCCAGGGTGCCAAGGATGTGGCCATGATATTCTCTTTACTTTGAGAGTGGTTCAGAAAGAGAACAAATTTCCCTGTCTAGGAAATGATCTTACTGTATTGTTTAGCGGAGATCAAAGAATTAACGGTAGGGGGGATACCTCCAATATCCTTTATAACTTATTACCCAAAGAAATAATAACAGAATGAGGTTTAGACTCATATACAATATGTCTCTTCCACAAGTATGGTTGTTCTAATAGTACATCACAAACTTCAAGAGGATAAACATCACACAGTACCTCATTCGTGAAGGGTTTAATGTTGTATGGAAGGCGACACTACTAGCTAACATGGAGATCTCGTCCTTGGTGCAGCAACCCGATGGTGTACAACTGCGGATGTGTTGTAGTCAGTAGGCCCAACTTCTTCATGACCTATGCTAAAATAAGGTTATTTTGGGTCTCGTTTTTAACAATGAACTGTAGTGAAAAACCCTTCAGCCACATCTGTGAGTGGAAGAGGCGTTGCCCCTCCTTTGGATCTTCAAGCTCAATCTTCTAGATCTTGGTGGTGGCCATGGTGGCACTAGGCTCCAATTCAATGATCTGCTTCCCTTTGTCATTCCCCTTGTCGGGTTCTAACTTAGAGTCAAAACATGCGTTTGATCCTGAAGCCTTCAGCTCGACCACCAATTACTTCTTGGCCTGACACTCACTTGTGTTGTGAGTGGAGCTCTTATGGAAATCACACCACTTTGCTATGCTCTTATTTATCTTCATGGTATTATTCTTTGCTTGGGGCTTTGATGATTTATCCTTGGTCGCATCACCTTGGCTTTTTCCTTTGCTCTATGGTTTGGGGGCACCTTTCCCTTGCTTAAGATTCACAGATCCAAAGTATTTCTTTTTCTCTTTAAACTTTTGCTTAATCTTGACAGTGTATCGGTATGTCGTGACGAGTGAGGTGATGTCAAGGAACTCCATCTTGTCCCAGATGTACATGTGTAGACATCTGTGGTACTTGAGTACCAAATGACACTCAGAATCCTTGATACCCAACTTCGTAAAAAGGGTGTGAAAAACATTGGTAAACTCTAGCACGTCTTGGTCCCTTCCATGTTGCAACATGGTCCACTTTATGTATTTATCCTCATATCTCTTGATAGGGTAGTACTTCTCCTTGATGTCATCCCTGAACGAATTTCAAGTGGGTGCGGTTGAAAATAGTGAGGGTGTACTTTCGCCCTTATTTCCATAGTAAGTTTCCCACCAGTCCTTGACGTGGGGCACGACTTTGAGAAGTGCAAAAGTGATATTTACATGGCTGGAAAAATCATGAACAAAAACATCCTTCCAGTAAATTTAACCATTTATTTACAGCATCTGCATCTATCTGACCTTCAAATATGGGGATGTCAAAGTTAACTTGTACCTTGAAGGGTGTGGAGATTCCAGAGTAGCTTCTAGAAGGAGATGCATCACCTTTGGGTAGATGTTGAAGGATCTAGGAAAAGTTGTCCATCATCGCATTCGTCTATCGCTTGATGGGTTCTTCGAGGAAGATTTTGAAAGGATCTCCTACCCCCTCATCTTTCTTCTCTTCAACCATGGGAGGCCCTCAGGGTTTGTGAGGTTGGCCTTGCAAAGGTTCAACAAATTTGAGCTCTAACTCCTTATATCCTGACCTCATTGGGGACATGGAAAGAAAAACCAAGAAAGAGAAGATCACTCTAATACCACTGATCCAAATTTAAACAGGAAGATGACAAATTATATATATAACCATAAATACATAGATGCAACAAAAATAACACTTCATTTCATTAATATCAAATACTAAAATAAGCTTATGAATAAAATGGAAATAAACTAGCTTGGGCGATGGTAGCTTATATCTGAGAAGATATGTGGCAGCTACATGCCTTTGAAATGTGTTACAATGATGCTCGAAAGCCTATTTATTATTGAGAAACAATGAAAAACTCAAAACATCCAAAACCTAACCCTACGAAATCAAGCACCAAAATTATGGGCCTAGTTTGGGTAAATTGGTACATCAACTACCTGGGATCGTAACTTTGGCATACGATCTCAGTTTGAAGCACACAATACCTCATTAGAAATATATATTTGCAAACTACAAATTTTGTAGGGAAAAAATCTATTGAAGACTCATGTTTGCCCCATTTTTCACAAAAAACATCATGTAGGTCCTCAATACAACTTTGAAAGTTCAAGACCTGAAATATGGTGAAAAATAGTAAATTGTGCCACAATTAAAGAAATTGAAAAACTGAAAGAGACAGTGGTGGGGGTCCAAGTGGAATAGGTAGGTGGGTGCCAACATCCACCTAGATCATTGGAGGTAGCATCGCCTACCACCGTCTCTTTGATCACTGCGAAGTAATGCAGTAAGATCATTTCCCATATTGGGAATTGTTTTTTCCTTATCATACACCCTGACGACAAGAAGAATATTATGGCCATGACCTCTAGAAAGGGCTCCTCCACATAGAAATAGCAGATGGAAAAGTTTGTGGAGGAGTACACAGACATGTTCACTTCACCCATAGGGTTACCTCTATACTGTCAAGTCAATCACTTCATCGATCTGACCCAGGTCATTCCACTACCAAATACACTGATCTATCAACGCTCTATTTTGGAGAATGGTGAAATCAAGAGGTAGATTCAGGAGTTTTTGTAGAAAGGTGATGAGCCTCATCATTGGGTAACTATATGGACCTTAATCCACCTCCTAGCTTAGTCAAATCAACTCTTCTCACAATTTATTACATATTTTGATTATATTTTGTTTAATGAGACGAGTCAAAGTGAGATATTATGCCTAGTGGACTAATGTGCATTGGTTGGTTTGTGAGAGAAAATCATGGAATTTTGGCTAATTAAGAGCTGAAACTCAAATGAGACAAGGAGGAGAGATTGTACGAGGTAGATCCTCCTCATTTAATCCTCCCTCATTCGAATATTCCTCCATCAATCACATTGGCTTGGACTACAAGAAGCCAAGTCATGGAGATCAAAAGGCAGTCGAGCAAGTGAGAGCTAAAGAGCTAGTTTATCTCGAGTTTGGGAGCCGATCCTCCTTAGATTTAAGGAAGTCATTGGGGACTTCAGTTGTATAAACAAACAGGCCTATAGCCTCATTAGGATTCAAATTTTTCTTGTAGAAACACTAATAAATTTCGAGCTCAAGACTTGTGGAAGACATTGTTAAGTAATTTTATGTTTTGATAATGCGAGTGAGAAACTCCTTGATCCAGTACTGAGTTAACTCAGAGGGCTAAAGCTCTTGGGTTAGGACCCAACCCTAGCAGTAAAGGCTCCTCTTCTTGTATTTATATTCTTAGATTGAATTCACAGATTAATGGTTGAATTGTCTTTAGAATTATTTCACTGCAAGTAGTGTAGATTTGATTAATTTCCTTCCATTTGCACTTTACTTTAGTAGTAGTTTAGAAGAGATAAGGGAACATAAAAAAGTTTTCAATAGGTGGTTTCATCCTCACTCCTTCCTTCAGGCATCATGGTTTGAGGAAAGAACTCCTATGTAGCCCCAAAAAGATAGAATTCTACTTTCTCATGGAATTCAGGGTTTTATTTACTTAGGTCAGCATTTGATCAGTTTGCAAGAGTGGGATTTAGTTATCATTTCTTCCATCTTCAGTATTACATTAGAACTCATCAATAATCCATCTTATTTTGCAAGTTCTCCTCATGCATGAAGTAGGAAGCTAGCTCATGAAATTATGCTTTCCTTAGATAATTGAAATTCTTCTTGTTTACATAATTTTTGGGTAAATGTCAATGTTTGATGCAATGTGGCTATTTCAGAAGTACAAAGAGATTTCATAGTTAGCAACCTCATTCAAACTTCATCCATCCATGATCATTCTTTTCTTTCACAAAACCCTCACCAACTTCATCATTTCACAAGGAAACTTCTCCAAGCTTGTTGAGCAAATCCATCCATCTCCCAACCTTGGTTTTGAGTTCTTAAGTGGTCCTAGGCACTCCCTTGCCTCATTCCATCCAAAAAACACTTTCCCTGAGCCTTCCATCACCTTCAACACCCATACTTTTTCTCTCGGCTCTATCCTATAGAAATACAGGGGATCCTGTAGGTTTTCAAGACATCATGTAGAATGCATTAGGACATCCTATAGGTTTTCCTGTAGTGGCCTATTTTGAGGTCAAATTGAGGGAACATACTCTAGAAAGCTAGAAAAGGTCCCCTACTGGTCTCCCCAACCTTCTAGCCATTCACCATCATCCCTAAGCCACCTGCCACATCACCAAAAGAGATTAGATTTCACACTTTCACATAAAAAAGACAAAAAGAAAAACAGAATTATTTTATTCATTTACATGCATAGTAGTAGAATGTTGCTTTGAATTTGCATGCTTAGGATAGTAGAATTGCATACATGTTAACTTAGCATTCTTTTGAAGCATAGCCTCTTAGCAATTAGTTAGAAAATGGTGTGTTTTAGCATTTGATTTCAGTCTTTTTCCTTACTGCAGTAGACAAGCTTTCTCTTAGAGTAGATTTCTCTTTCCCTCATTGGTAATCAAGCTTCTTCTAAATCCATAGAAGTCTGGTTTGAAAAACCTTAGTGGTCTATCACTAGATTAGCATTGACAACGAGCAGACCCATCATATTTACTTTTGTATACATCACTCTCACCTCCAAGTTTGTACGAACCCCGGGTTGATAAAGTAAAGTTGGTAGCCCCAAGAGTTGTAGCATTCTTGCTGCAATACTAGTGCTCATCACTTTTTGGTGTTGTTTCCGGTGAGGTGTCTGAGTATTATGTGATTACTACTTTATTTCTTCCATTTATTGTCTCTGATATTCTACTATTATTTTCATTTTTGCAAAAGTAATTTAGCTTGCTTCCTTTTCCATTCTTCATTTTTTGCTTTCGTTTCCATTATGCAAGTAAGATTTCATTCAAGCAGTTAGTTTTCATTCAGTTAGTTATTTTTCATTCAGTCTGTAATTTCAATTCTACCATTATTTTCAAAGCTTGAAAAAAACACAAAACAAAACAAAAACACTTCTTTCATGCCTCATAGGAATAGGGATAACTTAGGGAATTATTTTCCAAATACCCCCATTGCTTCAAACAGCCAACCTTCCCTCTTCTACGGTGGCTGTGAATTGGAGGAACCATTCATTGAAGAACCAGAGACATTTGAAGAGCCTACACAGGGAGAAGAAGAAGAAGAACCCATTCCAACTAACCCAATGTCTTAAAATAGAAATGACAGAGGAAATAGAGAAAGAGTTGAGGGTGCCTTCCCCATTAGGGAAACCAATGGGGATACCAAGATGAAGAATATAAACCCCTCTTCCCTTCCACATTTCCATGGTCTGACCTCAAAAGATCCTAACACTTTCTTGTTTGAGTTTGTTGTCATATGCAGAACCTATGATTATACCAATGATGAACAAAAGTTGAAACTATTCACATCCACTCTCAAGGATGTAGCTTTGTGTTGGTTCATGGGTTTACCTGGGGATAGCATCACAACTTGGGCTCAGATGCAACAAGCCTTCAACAACAAGTATCGAGACTACTACAGGTCTAAAGACACTAAAGAGGAAATCTTTAGGATGAACTTAGGGCATGATGAGTCCCTAGAGGATTATGAAGAAATATTCCATCTTAGCTACAAAAGGGACAGGTGCACACTTGACCCTAAGTTACCAAAGATAGTCTTGCTTAGAGGGGTAAGGGAAGATGTACTGGATACCCTAAACCTGTTAGCAGGAGGGGACATCTACGAGCTACCCTATAGATATCAAGACTATCTTTACAAACCATTCTACGACAACTAGTAAAAAGGGTAGGGGTAGTCAACCTATGGTCAGTCCATCCTCTTCCAATACATCCATCAAGGGTGAAATTGGAAACATGCTGGAAGATTTCAAGAGTGAGATGTTGCAAACCCTTTCCCTACAGATGGACACATTAAGAGAAAACAAGAGGAAGCAGAGAGAGCCTTAGCCATTTTCTATTGTAGATGCACAAGGAGGCACCCTAGGAATGAATGTTAAACCTGATTGAAGTCTGCTCAGTCTGCGAATAAGACTACTCCATAGACAAGTGCCCTTTGCTACCTAGACTAAAAGTTGTATATCAGATCTAGGTGAAGGGGTGATTGAATAGCTTTTCTACATAAACTAAAGGAGACCTCATGGGCCTCGACCATACTAGCAAGGCATGCAAGGGTCATCCCATGCATATTATAAACCCAAACAGACCACATCCATTCCTTCTTGGGGACCCCATACTTATCCTTCCTGGTCTACACCTCCTCGTTGGTCCTTTGCACCTCAATATCATTCCGAGTCGACCAGCCAGTCATTTCATTTATATGCTCCACCACAGCCTCAACGGAATGCACCATCCCAGGGGTGGAGGCCCCCATACAACCATGCTCCAGCTTTATATCCTTCACCACCTGCTCAACCACAACACTTACACCCTGCTCCACCTAAACAACCACAGATTCCTACCCAGTCAAATCTGAACCCGAACAACAGATAGGCACAAAAAGTATACAGTGGAGAGACATCCTATCCTTCTTATGCTCTAGAGATTCAGGAAATCAACCTAAGATCTGGGAGAGTACTCTCGGACAACCAACCTCTACCTCCACCTAGGGAGAGAGGAAGAAATAAAGGAAGGCATGCCTAAAGTAAATCCACCACCCTTTTCTAAGAGATTAACTCAACTAATCTATCCTACCCCAGAAGAGACTGAACTTCTGGGAGAATTGAAAAATATGTGTCAGAATTCCACTTCTCCAAGCTATAAAAGATGTACCTATTTACAACAAGTTGATCAAGGAGAAGTGCTTCAAACATCCAGGAAGGTGAAAAAGAGATGCCCCTACCACTAATTTCATTGAACAACTATCTGACTTAATGTTGGGGTAGGTATTTTGTCCAAAGTATTTGGACCTTTGAAGCCCTGCAGTAGATGTGCACATCAATGGCACCATTGTCCCACACACTTTGATTGATCTTGGGGCTACCATTAATGTGATGATCGAGGACACCATGCTCAAGCTCAACCTCCAGGGTTCATTGAGAAAGACCACAACGATCCCGCAACTTGTAGAACATTCCACAATGACCCTTGAGGGGATTGTTGAGGATGTGATGCTCTCCATTGATTTTTGGGAGTAGCCTGCAGATTTCCTAGTTCTCCAGCCTAAGGCGAAGCTTACATGCTATAGGATTTATTTTGCGTTCTAGGAAAATTTGATGGTGACTGAAAAATTATTAACATCAAGTTTGACGTGTCCTATACAGCTGCAACCCATTGTTTTGACGTCTAATTTCAAAGTTAAACCATAAAAAACTATGATACTTATTTTTCATGGGAGTGGGGGCTTGGTACTAGTACACAGTTTGAATTTAATGCTATTTAAATGGTCCATGCTCCAGCCTCTAATTGCTTACTAGCCTACTACGTAATAGTCTCATCTACCATATGCTAGTACCTCATAGGAGTAACTCTCTCAACTACCATCTGTAGCTCTGCCCAAATGAATGATATGTGTAAATTTAATCCAGATCTACCATTACCATTTGCTACTAGTTTGTACTCAGTGGAGAGTCAAAGATGAATGCAGTTTTAATGTTTGCTTTGATGCCACGCTAAACCTAATTTGATGAGACGCGCAAATTTCAATCTTAACTATTCATCACCCACATGCCGAGGATTGCGTGCCAGCAAGCTCACTGTCATTTTTAGGAAAATTTTCACTCTCTAGGCCATTGGCAAGTGGATTAGTATCAATCATCTACGAACAAGCTGCATGAATTTGAAGCTATCTGCATGATTGGGCAAGAAAATGGAATGGTGGCTTTGTTCCATGATCCATCCATTAGAATGGAGGAAGTACAATTACAGGCAAGGAAGAAATAAACAATGGGCATGTTCATGTAATACACTAAGGTAATACACTTTCATCCTCGCTGTGACCATTACCCGAAGGCTTATTCTTGCAAGTTGTTGTCATAATCTCACATAAGCGAAATCCTTGTAGTTTGATTGGCTTGGATGTTTGTTGCTGGACACGCGGCTCTGGTGCTCCCTTGCAGATTGAAGATCTCAGGTTGTAATTTAAGAGAAGGCCTAGATGCTCAACAGGGTTAAGTTATTTGCCAGTAACCCAACTTGCCATTTCAACTAGCTCTGTAAAAAAAATTCGATAAGCTTCTCAGGTCAGATGATAACACTAAATTATTTTTCAAGTAGAGTTTAGTTCGAGTGTTTAATTATTGCATGAAGAACTCTATAACGATGTACAAATTTTATTACCTCACCAAAATCCTACCTGATCAGAAATATATAACATAGACTTACAATCAGATCTCTACAACAACCTAGAACCTCAGAACATGCTTCAGTACTGTGAGACAATGTAGTACTTTGAGGTAGTGCTGAGTGAAAGATTTATGTCTTGGTCCTTAACTCTAGGGAAATATTCAATGAAATCACACCCATTTTCTATTAATAGCAGGGATGTACAGGAACATCATTTAAAACATTTGGGTGGTTTTGAGAGAATAGGTTTCTCTCATCCAATGCTTCGTAGTCCTCGTTTATAAATCCATGGGTGATTTTTTGAAGTATGGAGATTATTAAAAGGTCCACTAGGTTTATTATTTTATTCTCAACTCATTGAAAGGATCCCTACAATATAGCTGCATGCCACAAAGTGATCCACAACTCTTTAGATTGCAGTAATTGTATTTAACATGGTTTTATCTTTCACTATAATGTAATGTTCTGAAAATGAAATCAATACATAAATTAGAGAGACTTGTGTTGAGCAAATGAATGTAAACGTTGTAAATTAATAACCTTTTTCTATTACAATTGCATGAGTGGATTCTACCTTGTTTTTTTGATATTGTAAAGAGTAAAATGAATAATAGTTTGTGTTTATATTTGGATTTGTTGTAGCTTTTTTGAGAGAGTATCTTAAGCGTAAGAACAACCTGCAATGTAGTCACTCAATTGCAATTATTGTTGGGCTTTTCTAATTGAGGAATGAGGAGTTTTACCAAACTAGTTGTTTCTTTTAATTTATATATTTCAAAAATGGAAATTCTATGTACAATTTTTCATTATAAATGACTAAGGAGAAAATTATCAACACCTCTCCAAGCTATGAAAACTCTGCCAACTCTTTCATAAGAAAGGATTGTAATTGTTTTTCATGATAAAGTTGTAGATTTTCTCACATAACAACAACGATTAAATACAGAGGTTAGCTACTCGAGAAAGGACCTAGTTTCAACAAACCAGTTTTTGTTTTCCATTGAACTACATATTATTTTCAAACATAAAAAAACCTTTGTACAATCGTTGAATATAAGCCTTTTTCAAACATAAAAAACCTTTGTACAATTGTTGAATATAACTTTTTTTCAGACATAAAAAATCTTTGTACAATCATTGAATATAAACTTTTTTTCAAACATAAAAAACCTTTGTACAATCATTGAATATAAACTTTGACTAGAAGGAAGTTGTCATCAGCTTTCTAGCTGAAGAAAATTTTGCCAACCTTTCCAAATCATTATTATACTCCAATAAATGTATAACAAGGAATGGACTGGATGGCAATGAAAATATCATCAATGGCCTGCCTCGTAAACTGTCATGGTTGACTTGTCAGAATCTCAATGAACATAATGATTCCAATATTAACTTTCTAACATAATGGATGCTTGTTTTATTAGAGAAATAATATGTTTAGAATCCTTAAATATGGGAAAACTTTGAAATGGATAGAGTCTAAGAATATTATATATTCATAGTTTAAATATTAGATTGTAGTGATAATAACATATTTCAATGGAAAAAAGATTTGTGATATTGCTTAATCATAGTTTGGAAAATAAATAAATAAAAAGTTGATTCATTTTAAAATTATTAATCATTTAAATTTTATTAAAAATTTATAATAAATATAAAAGAAATTTCAAAAATAAAGAGTTATAATAAATATAAAAAAAAATTAAATATTTATTTTGTTTTGTTTAATTTAGTGATATTGATTTTACCTTTTTTAATTAATAATATAACTTTTCATAAAAATACAATGTTTTATTAAGTTGGAAGCATGTCAGGAATTTCAAATCAGGGCTAGGGCTCAGCCATAGAGCAGTCTATTAGGAGCCCCATAAAATAGGGTTATTTCCACATTCAGTCCTAGCAATGAACTATGGTGATTGTAGCTATGGGCCTTTTGGATACGATAACAAATTGTGTTGATAGAATATGAGAAAGTGTACATAAAAATATTATAAAGAGATAAGCTATAGACTCCATTAGCATGTGAATGGTTTTATGTAGTATGAGATGTGTTTTATTCCTAAGTTGTTATATTTCTTTCTGTAAAAGAGGAGTTGTTATTATGAGTATCTCAATTCTATGGAGTGGTGGTTGTTGACCTTTACTTCATTCCACTTTATATTTTGCGCCCATCCCTTCGATTTTTTCTCATATATTGTACTTTTCAATAGTGAACAATCAAAATACACATTTTCCCAGTAATTGCTATCTAGCATGTAGAATTTGGCAAGGCCTTTGTTAAGATGGGAGTAATATTGTGTCACACAAATGGAATTTTAAGATGGAGTTTGACAACGGTCATTTCCAAAAGAGGATACAAAAGTGTACTAAGGTATACATGGTGGATAGGGAATAGCTTCCTATCCTTCATCGAATTATTAAGCATCAAGAGAATATAATCTTTTCTTTTTGAGTAAAATATAAATCCAATATTAAGATATGAATAATATCTTGAAAGCCATGTTAATTTAGGAAAAAAAAACACCATTTTCCCAGGGATATTAATGAAAGTAGAGAAGCAAAAGTAGTAGAAAAAGAGTTTGTGGATAAGGGGAGGTTGACACTCACAATTTTGAGTAGAGCATAAAATGAAGGGCATGAAAAATGTAAAAACGTCATGAAATTTTCATTTGACAGGCAAAGAGTATTTGAAATTCCAAGCCTGCTTGGGAGGCCCTGGTTAGCCACTACCGATGCCTACATTAGTTGCAAGGCTGGAAATATGACTATAAAAAATGGGCATATGTCCAAGCAATTGGTCCTGTACCCTCCTGCCCATTCATCTCTAGAACATGACTTACCTTTATGGATGGAGGAGGAGGAAGAAGATGAAGTTTATTCAGCCCAACTCTATACCTTACAAACAACCATGGGAGGAGGACAACTAGATGAATATGATTTGATTGAACACATACTCCAAATTCCAACTCCTAGAACATTGTCCTTCGAAGAAGTAGTAAAGGAAACCCAGAAAAACCATCAGATTGATATATTATTGGCTGATTCAAACCCTACCCATCTCAAAACCATAGAATCCGACCATCAGAGAACAATGAGAATCAACCCATCTCTTTCTATACACCAAGAATAAAAGTTGTGCAACATGCTAAAGGAATATCTGGATGCCTTTGCTTGGAGTTACAAAGAAATGAAGGGAGTGCACCCCTTGGGGTGTACTCACCACATGTATATCAAATATGGTTGCAAACTAGTCCAAAAACCCCAAAGGAGAATGAATCCAGTTGTCAAGGATATAGTCAAAGAAGAACTACAAAAGCTGCTATATGCAGGATTCATTTACCATATCTTAGATAGTGAGCGGGTCTCTCCTTTGGTGTTGGTTCCAAAGAAAAATGGTAAGTGGAGAATTTGTGTTGATTACAAAGATTTAAACAAATCCACAAAGAAGAACCATTTCCCTCTACCTTTCATTGACCAAGTTCTAGATAGCTTGGCAGGGAAAAAGTTTTTCTCTTTCCTAGATGGATTTGGCGGGTACAATCAAATCCATATGAGCCCGGAAGACCAGGATAAAACCACCTTCACTTGTCCTTGGGGTACTTTCACCTATAGGGTCCTTCCTTTTGGCCTATACAATGCCCCTGCCACTTTCCAGAGAGCAGTCCTGAGTATCTTTGTCGAGCAAGTCCATTATGAAGTAGAGATTTATATGGATGATTTTACACCCTATGGGTGTGATTTCTAGGAGGCTATGTCCAACTTACGTAAGGTGAGGAAAAATTCATTGAAATGAACCTATCCCTTAGTCCCGAAAAATGTGAGTTATTGGTGACTGAAGGGACTACGCTAGGTCATTCAATATCCCAGCAAGGACTGTAGGTGGACCTAAACAAAATAGCCATCATCAAAAGGGTCCCACCTCCGCAAAAGAAGAGATATGTCAGAAGTTTTCTAGGTTTAGCTAGATACTATTGGAGGTTTATTAAAGACTTCAACAAGTTAGCTTCTCCTTTATTTGGGGTTTTGGCCAAAGACTCTGATTTTGTATGGTAAAAAAGTTTTCAAGAGGCCATGAACACCCTGAAGGACAAGTTGACCACTACACCTATTCTCCGAGGCCTAAATTGGGCCCCTCCTTTTCATATACATGTTGATTCCTCACACAAAGCCACATGAGTAGCTCTAGGCCAGATAGATGACAAATTTCCTTATGCCATTTAATTTATCAGTAAGAATCTGTCAAAGGCAGAACTGAACTACTTAGTGACCGAAAAGGAGCTCCTAGCTATTGTGCATTCATTGAACAAATTTAGGCATTACATTACAGGTTATCAAACATTTGTACATATTGACCATGCTGCAATTAAATATTTAATGAATAAACTTGATGTGAATGCTCAGATAATTAGATGGTTACTTTTATTACAGTAGTTTGATCTAATTATTGTTGATAAGCCTGGCAAGCAAAATGTTGTTGCATATTTTTTGTCCAGAGTAACTTTGCCTACAAGGGAGGAACAAATGGTTTATGATCAGTTACCGGATGAACACTTATTCACCATTTCAGTTCTCTCTCCATGGTTTGCTGACATAACAAACTATTTGGTGTCTACATATTTCCCACCAAATTTGACCTCCAAATAGAAAAGAAAGATTGTGAGGAAGAGCGCCCCATTCACTTGGATTGGGGGAAACCTCTTCAAACTAGGCCCAGATCAAATTCTGAGAAGATGTGTCAGGGAGGAGGAAGTCTTTGACATCCTTCTGACCTGTCATGATGGGCCTTGTGGAGGTCACTTTGCAGCCAAGAGGACATCATTCAAGGTGTTACAAGCTAGTTATTATTGGCCCACTCTTCATCAAGATGTGAGAAGATATACTAGTCAGTGTGATCGGTGCCAAAGGATGGGAAAGCCTACTCCAAGGGATGAAATTCCTCTGCAACCTCAAGTGACTTTCGAGCCATTTGACAAGTGGGGCATGGATTTCATTGGACCTATTGACCCTCCTTCTAAGAAAAATTAATACATCATTGTGTGCACTGAATATTTGACCATGTGGGCTCAAACCAAGGCAATCAAGGCAGCAACAGAGGAGAGGGTGGTTGAGTTCTTAAGGGAAAATGTATTTTCCAAGTTTGGGTACCCTAGAGAACTGGTCACTGATGAAGGCAGCCAGTTTACATCCAACATGATTGAAGACTTGTCAAGCCAGCACAAGATCAAGAAAATAACCTCCACTCTCTATCACCCATAAGCTAATGGGCAAGTGGATGTGACCAACAGAGTGTTGGAGGGCATTCTGACCAAAGTGGTTAGCAGCAGTAAAAAAGATTTGGGAGATAGATTAGTTGAGGCCACCTAGGCCTACAATACCACCTGGAAGACCACCACTGGATTCACGCCCTATGAGTTGGTCGATGGGAAGAAGGCATTGATGTCCATTGAATTTAAGTACAATACATTGAGGATGACAACCCAACTAGATCTAGATCTCAGTAGTGCACAAAAAGAGAGATTGCTCTAGCTAAATGGGATGGATGAGTTTAGAATATAGGGCCCCGTACACACAGTGGTGACTCAAATTCAGAGGAAGATCTGGCATGAGAAAAACATCAAGGACAAGCAATTTCAAGAAGGTGATTGGGATTTTTTTATATGATTCCAGATATAAATATTTTAAGATCAAGTTAAGGACTAGATGGTTAGGGCCTTATGTCATAGAGAAATTTCATCATAATGGTTCAGCGCAGGTTAGAACCATAGATGCAGAGGCCATTCCTTTACTTGTTAATGGGCACAGATTGAAGGTTTACAAGAGGCCATTGTCAAAGCAAGAGTTCATTGATGGTATTAGCAAAACAATGATGGTGGTGGAGAAAGTCTCAACTCCTACCTCAGCAAGTCACTGAGAAAAAAAAGAAAAGAGAAAAAAGAAAAATAAGGAGACTCGAGTGAAAACCTCCATGAGGCACTTGAGTCCCACTGTTGGGTTGAAAACCTCTAGAGGTGGCCCAATGGTATAAAAATAAAAAGGAAAAAGAGAAATAAAAAGATCTCCGGGGAAAAACCTCTCTTGAGGTGCTCATGGAAAGCAGCTAGGATGAAAACCTCTTGGAGGTAGACTAGTTGCTTTCAATAAAAAAATAAAAAAAAGAGGAGAAAAGAAAAATTATGAAAATATTATTTGCAAGTCAGCAGGAGGATGACTAGAGCAACAAAAGAGAATCAAAAGGGACCTGTCTATCTTATGTTTATATTTCTCCATTCATTATCCTTCATTATTCCATCATTCCCTCCATTTTTCCACTCATTTACCTTAGTTTGCAAGGGTTTTGTGTTTCCTACAAGATTCCATGTAAACCTACAAGATTCCCTAAAAACCTACAGGATGATCCTGTAAGAATTACAGTGGCTTGGGAATCCTAAAAGAAGTAACCATAGAGCAAGGGGATGACCTTCCCATGTCAAAAAATAAATTCCTACTTCACCATCTCATCACCATACCTCTCTCGACCATGATCACCGGGCATTCATAAAAAGAAAATTAGTTTAAAAAAATAATGTTTTCAAAGAAAAAACATAGAGAAAAGAGGATGAAGACAGAGAGCAAGGGGAAAAAATGAAGGATATTTTCCTCATTTACAAATCCCTAGATCCCTTCTCTGCCCATGCCATCCATCCTTAGGTTCCAGCAGTAGAAAATGATTAAATGTTTTTTGAGGAAGAAGTAGCTACAGGACATCCTGTAGGAAATCCTATAGCAGCCTATCCAACAAAACATAAATCACAAGTTGTAGTTAGCTTTAAGCATGGAAGATCTAGAGGTAGAAGAAGCTCCTCCAGAGCCTAGCAGTAGCATCAAGATCATCATCATCCACACTAAATACTTGCACATAAAAGAAAATCATCAAAGGATAATTAAAAAAAGGAGAAAAGCACATGCAGCCAACACAAAACAAAGACTCCATTCTTCAACAAATTGCATCAAAGCATCATTACCACAGGTAAGTATCTCGCTTCCACTCTCTTATGAGCATAATGTGATCAAAAGATGTTAAAGTTGTGAAAGAGTTGGTTTAAATCCGAAAGGTGTCCAGTTAACTTGGCCACCTTCGTTCAGTCAAAGAGGAGAAAGTAGTTAGTCCTTACACATGTGGAAGCAGTAAAGTCAAGGAAAAGAGGATGAGGTCGAAAGTAGTTAAGCTACGGATACCCAAAGTGGGAGTTGATTATGAGGTGAGGAGAATGATGATGTGGTAGTGAGACCAACAGTCCAAAAATAGATATCCGTACCTCGGCTGCCAGCACACTACCTCAATCAAATCACCCATATGAGGAAATACACATTGATCCCCATGCATAGAAGCATTCACATTCTCAAGGCTCCACACTAGAAAAGTCACTCTCAGCCCTCAAGTAGTCTATAGGAAAGGAAAATTTTATTTTTTTCCTACACAGGACCACCTACAGGATATAGTCCATCACCTACAAGATTGGCTGTGAGCAGCTTCAAAGGGAGAAAAACAGGGGTTGGATTCATCAAGCAATGATAAGAAGGTAGGCTCTACATTTCCCCACATTTTTCCAAGTGAAAGGAACATAAAAAATCTTCTAGTTTGTTGAAAGTAATTGTAGCATAAGGGAATTGCATACACAGAATTTTCATTTAAATTTCCTCATTCATTAAATTTGGTAGCAGACCTATACAACCCTCCATCAGAGAAAATGATAGGAGGATTTAATAAAAGGGAGCCCATCAATGCAGTGAGGATTCATTAGCACTACCTTGTGCTAGAGATATTCACAAGGCACAATTGGATGGGTTTCTTTGAGAAATTGAGGAGGTATGATGATGAAGTAGGCAGAGATTTTACTCTCTCCCTCATTCCACTGAATAGGAACCATGCCACTGTTGTGGTTAGAGGCCTCTCCATAGAGCTCACCCCTGAAATCATAGGCAGAATTACCACACTCCCCTTAGGAGTGCCTTGGAGAAAGGAGGATAAGGGAAATAGCCAAACTGCAAAGAACAAATTCTTTTTAGAAGGAAGGCCATGGAAGACAAATATGGAGTGAGAAGAGAAAGCCTACCCTATCCTTGGAATGAAATTAGCTACTACCTTAAAAAGTATATCTCATGTGAAGGTAGGTATACTGTGGTATATGGATACCACTTTAGGCTTTATATTAGATATTTTTTGGGATTCAACTACGTTAAGTAAGTCATTCACGTATCCATTTCCATGAGAAATTAGTCGTAAGTGACTAATTTCCCATGATTGGAATAGTTCACTTAGCACTCATTGCATCGGGTGATGCTCACAGGGGTGAAGAAGTGGGATTGAAACTGGTGAAATAAATCACATAGCGTCAATCATCACTTCCGGGGCTTGCACCCGGTAACCAGGACTTCCTGGGAGGTCACCCATCCCATATCTCCTCTGGCTCAAGCGCGCTTAACTGTGTAGTTTTCCCCACAATCAAGCCCACTTAGCTTGCTACCCCATTTGCAAAACCTTAGCAAGTATTGTGCCTCATGAACCATTCAAGTAGAGATCCCTTCACTCTTTTTGAATTTTAAGTATAGGGGGTTTACGCAGTGCATTATATTAGATATTTTTTGGGATTCAACTGTGTTAAGTAAGTCATTCACGTATGACCATTTCCATGAGAGGTAGTTGTAAGTGACTAATTTCTCATGATTTAAATAATTCACTTAGCACTCATTGCATCGGGTGATGCTCACAGGGGTGAAGAAGTGGGATTGGAACTGGTGAAATAAATCACATAGCGTCAATCATCACTTCCAGGGCTTGCACCCGGTAACCAGGACTTCCCGAGAGGTCACCCATCCCAGATCTCGTCTGGCTCAAGCGCGCTTAACTATGGAGTTTTCCCCACAATCAAGCCCACTTAGCTTGCTACCCCATTTGTAAAACCTTAGCAAGTATTGTGCCTCATGAACCATTCAAGTAGAGATTCCTTCACTCTTTTTGAATTTTAAGTATAGGGGGTTTACGCAGTGCATTATATTAGATATTTTTTTGGAATTCAACTGCGTTAAGTAAGTCATTCACGTATGACCATTTCCATGAGAGGTAGTCATAAGTGACTAATTTCTCATGATTTGAATAGTTCACTTATCACTCATTGCATCTGGTAGGCTTCTTCAAGAATTGAGGCTTGGAGCAGAAACACCTCCTCAAAACAGACTCAACATCCCCTACTTCTTTCTTCAATCAGTGATAGATATGAGCATGAAGGTGCAGGAAGGAAACCATCAACAACTAGCCTATCATGGATTAATTAGTCTCATCATAAAAAATGCCCTCCAAAACCTCAGAATCCCTATCACATGGGAAAATTTCAAAGACATGCAGACAGAGGGAGATATAAAATCCCTTGAATATGACAAGAGCCCCACTACCAGTGAAAGGGATGAAGAAGAAATAGAGGAGGATGAAGAAGAAACTGAAAAAGAGGAAGACGAAATAGAGAGGGATGAAGAGAAAATAGATGAGGAAGAAGATGAAGAAAAAGAGAAGGAAAGTGGTGAAGAAACAAAAGAAGATGCAAATGAGGAAACTGATGAACAGAGTGAGGAACTAGAGGGAGAAGAAGAGTATAAAGACAAAGATGAGAGGGGGAATGGAAAAGAGGAGGAATAAGACAAGGAGGAATCACCTAGGGTATCTCTAGAATGCACTGAAAAAGAGGGAGTAGTTGCCCTCACTGCCCTTAGTACCCCTATCAAACAAAAAGGGAAAAGATAGAGACAAACTCCATTGTACTTTAGGACAAGAAAACGTATAAGAATAAGGCAGGGAAAACCTTAAACTCCCACAAAAGTTTCTATTGTTATTGAAGACTCACCCAAACAGTAGGAGAAGATGGCTCCTCTTATGAAAACTCAAGGAGAAGGATCATCAGGAAAATCCTCGCCCAAGTATTTTATCACTTATGTTAGAAGGCCTGTCACTACATGATACACATAAGGACCTACAGGAAGCAGAGGAAATCCTACTGGAAACACTTCTAAACCTATAGGAAACTTAGAAATTGGATAAAGAAGGGAGTATGCAGCAAGAAACAAAGAAGGAGGATCTAGAGCTAAGGAACCTAGTCTTCAACCTAACCTTCACTTCTGCTACACGTTTATTAAAGGGGGTAGGGTCATTCCTAATTTTTTTCCATCCCATTATTCTTTGAGCTTGAGAAAGAAAGGACAAGAGCACATAGATGGATTTAGATTGCCAAATCCAAAGGGGTGGAGGACATAGGTCACATGGAGGAAAAGGTTAAAGAGATGGGCAGAGAACTGAGCAGCTTGAGGGACAAAGAAGTAATAATGAAAGCTCAGTTGGAGGCAGAAAATGCATGGTTAAAAAGACAACTACAAGAAAGAGAGAATCAATTGTGTTGCACTAAAAATTGTCAGCTTGACATTTTGCTATCTGTGTGAGTTCATTACCACTCATACTTTCCACCTATGCAAGTCTAAAACATCAGTACCTTATATCAAGTCCTGAAAATAAGAGAAAATCTCTCAAAAGTCTTTAAAACTTTGGTTTCACACTTTCTTTTTGTCTTACCCGTAGTCCCACACCTAATGGTCATGTCTCTTGTGCACCTTGTTGAGTCTTGAAAATGTCATTCATTTCCATTACACTTTCACTATTATGTCCATTATATCACCTCCATTTCACCTCCATTTCACTACTATGTCACCACATTCATCCCACTTTCATTATCATTGGGCTACCTTTATGTTTTTCCAATATTTATTATTTCTAAGCCTTTTAAGTGAATTTGTGGTTAAACATTAGAAAATAATGTGCATATGCTTATACCTAACAAATGGGTTGAGTTTGTTGATATGTGTAGGTTGAAAGGAGACTTCTAGAAGACCCTTATGTGGCACTCTAAGGCCAAATTCGAATTTGGTTGGAAAGAATCATGGGATCATGAGGATATGTGTCACATCTCCTAATTGTATTGTAACTCTCAAAAGACATGTGTCTTATCAGTTCCTATTTTGATTAGGACTCTAGAGGTAGAGGGAGAGATTCATGGATTATCATTAATGAGATGGCTCTCATCTTTTTGTATAAATAGGAGATCTCTCTCCTTCATTTGCTAGTCTTTTCCTTTAGTCTTTTCTTAGTCCTTTTAGTTTGTTAGTCCCATGGCTTTTGAAAGCTTTGGAGAGCTTTGTTGTACTTTGCACTTTTGAAGAAATTGAATAAAGCTTTGATGTTCTCAACATGGAAGGAGATGTGAAGTAGATGTCATGGAGCATATTAGGATGTAAGTAGATTAGATTTCATTTTGTAAATATTGCTTTGTAGAATGTAATGTAGATTAGATTTTCATTCATGCAATTTTAATTTATGCAAGTGTGTTTAATTTTGCTTTGATTTCATAGGTAGTAGGGGCCCCTACCTTGTACAGTTTGAATTACTGCATTTTATTTTCTCCCGGGATTGTGTGTCTTTGTTGTATTTGCTTTATATCTGATGGTATTTTCAGTTGACAGATTCAAAGTTGCTGCCCTTACTTTGATTTTCTAGCTTACTTCTAGTTTAGTTTCTCAAAGTTGTATGTTAACATATTGATGGTCTCTTTATCATAAATTGTTTATCTTTTAGAGATCAGAATACTAATAAATTACAGCTGGCTTTGAGTACTTTTTAGACTAATCTTTAACTACTTTCTAATCGTGCTTTACATAGTACCATATGTTAGAAGCAGAGAGTTAGAAGGAGCTGAATATTATAACTAGTCTTTAAAGTGGATTTTTCTCATTTTTGATCACTTTTTAAACTCATCTCTAGCTACTTCCTAATCGTGTTTTACATAGTACCATATGTTGGAAGCAGAGAGTTAGGAAGAGATAAACATTATCATTGGTTTTTAAAGTGATTTTCTTACCTTTTTATTTGCAGCAGCATGAATGGTGTCTAGTGCCATTAGAAAGTGGTTTTTATGCTTTGCTTTCAGTTTCATTTCAAGTTATTTCTTTCAAGCTCTTTCTTTGCAAGTTTAAAGTTTGATTACTTTTTAGACTTATTTCTAACTACTTCTTAATCGTGTTTCACATAGTACTATATGTTGGAAGCAGAGAGTTAGGAAGAGTTGAACATTATAACTGGTCTTTAAAGTGGTTTTTCTTACTTGTCACCTTAGAGCTTGATTACTTTTTGGACTTATTTCTGACTACTTCTTAATCGTGCTTAACATAGTACTATATGTTGGAAGCAGAGGGTTAGGAAGAGTTGAACATTATAACTTTATAAAACAACGAAGTAAGAAAGGGGTTAACTAAGCACATATAGTGCACCACACTTCATCAGTTTACGATACCCGGATTGATAATTTATGTAGAGCAATTTAAGACGTTAAATTGACTAGACATTTTGGCGCCGTTGCCGGGGAAGTGTAATTAGGAGACCTTATTTCTTACATCTAAAAAAAAATAAAATTAATAATCCTTGAGTATGCTCTCCTCTTGCACTTTGTGTGCTCTGGAGGATCAGAAAAATGATTGTTAAGTAAAAAAAAGACAAAATAATAATTCTTGAGTATGCTCTCCTCCTGCACTCTGTGTGATCTGGAGGATCAGAAAAAGAATTGTTAAAAAAAAAAAAAAAAATATAGGAGACAAAATAAACTTCAAACATTTCAATTGATTCAATAAAAAATAAAATGAAAAAATGAAACTCAACTGCTTTGATAGGTTCAAATTGTCCAAAATTGTCTGGTTATGCTTTGTAGTGGTCTTCAAAACACTGTGTCCTGTTCAAATAAGGTTTTGCAACTTAGCTGCAGAAACTGCCCTGATCCCGCAGCTATCTAACAATTCCGCAGCTAGCTGACAATTCCGCAGCTGTTTCAAGGTTTAGCAGGTTACAGGCATCTAATGAAAAAACCGACCACATGGGCATCTCCAGAATTGTCCCGACATGGATCCTATCCTAGTCACCCAGCTCAGATCGATGAAAAACCAGCCTAGGACCTCAATCAAAGTCTTGTTTTTAGCATGTTTTTTTTGAAGCATTTGCTGCCTAAAATTGAAGATCATTAATCCTTTTTATAAAATTTTACAATTTCAGAAAAGAAAAAAGAAAAGCAATCTATGGCTATCTCCATTCCTAGTTTTCACTGTGGTCTTTATTGATGATATCATTGCCCCTGTGCTTCATCCATGTTATCGTATCTCTGTCATACACTTGAGAATACAACACAGAAAAATGCTTCATGGCCAAGTGATCCTCCCAATCATTGGTGAGACTCTTATAAAATAACTCCCCCTATATGGTTATATTAAACGAATGAGGGAAGGCTAGTCTGAGAAAGGCTGCCAATCATTCAGATAATGCTAATAGGGGAAAGAAATACAAAACATCGGTCTCTCTTAATGGACACTTATTTGATCAATTTCTCATCAATGAGGCATTGGATATTATTGGGGCCGCCGGTGGTTCATTTCACCTGGCTAGATGTGAACTGGGTCAGACATCTGATGCCATGTCATATGCAGAAATTGAAATCAGCGCTAATGACAAGGATCTCCTGGCTCATATTGTGGACTTGCTGGCTGCTGTAGCTAACTCTGATAATGAGCGTGGAAATTGAGGCATGGAAAAGGAAATAAAGGAGTCCTCTGTAAGAAATAGAGTGTTGATTCATTACGAATGAAAGAGAATTCTAAAAAGAAATTTGCAGTTCTTATTCTTGGTGTTGAACCTGTACACACCTGCAAAACAGTAGATCAAACAAGAACAACGAATTCAGAACAGTAAAAATTGATAACTCAGAAAACGTAAACAACAGAAAAACGTCAAACTTTACACGCTTGATTTGCCCAAATGGTAGCGAATTTCAAAAAAATAAAACATGGGTTTTTTTGCCAGGTGGGTTAATTAGATAACCCAGAAACCGTTTGAGAAAATTCGTGGTGGTCTGGGAGAAATCTTCGGTTCTTTGGAACCTCTTTTTTGCCGCCGCGTGAAGAAATTGAGTTAATTAACTGGTTGTTTGAATGCTGATTTAATTCCGTGTGCCTGAAGAAGAAAAATCTAATTAGGAATCAATTATGTGCTGGACTCTTTGCCACCACGTCATCTGCCCATATGCCATCCGTTGCAATTTATTAAAAACAACAGTGATCCAAGTGAAGACGGCTCTGTTACGTAAGCCAACTACATACGGCTCTTCACAGCCGCATAACTCCCGCTGCAAACTACAATTCATCTTCACATTCTTCCCTTATATTTCGTTGCTGCGAAGTGCACACTTTTCTTCTTGTTCTTCATCGTTTCTGCGAGATTCGAGCGCGTGACTCCAGTCATAGGCAGGGGAAGCACTTCAGAGCACAGAACAGTACTAATCACAAGTGACCGTCCTGGAGTGATTAAAGGAACTCGCTTTTCTACCAGCAACTGTTATGGCAAGTGTTTCAATATCATAAACATTTCTCCATGTTATGGCTTTGGTAGAATTTCTAGGACTTGGATGACACTCTTGAGGGTGAGGTTCATCAAAAAGCATTTACAATTCTTTCTTGCCAAATTTAAAGTTTAGCAAATATCTATACACAGATGGGGACTCGAAGAAGACCGTTTCTGGACCTAAATCAACCTCCCAGTGAAGAAGAAGATTCTGAAGTTTTCCATGCATTTCATTCACTCCTCCACATTTTTTTTCTCTCTTCTCTTCCACGCACACAGCCACTCCATTTCACAGTACTTATCTCTCTCTTTTGCCTTATTTTCCTTGTAAGCCTACCCAGATCATTACATTTGATGTCTTTAAGCATGATTAAGTGAACTTTGCTAATGTGTGACTGTTTTGTTTAGATTTTGACATATTTACAGAGATTCCGCAGCTGTCTGGCAATTCTGCAGCCATTCAGCGATTCCGCAACCATCTGGTGATTCCGCAGCTGTTTTGTTAAACTCTAGGTTGTAGGTGTCATCAGGCAAAATAGGTCACATGGGTAGCTAGGGAAATGTCAGTACATGGATGGTGTCCTATTCATTCGGTCAAATTTGATGAAAAAGACCCCGGTCAAAGGGAAGTCAAATTGGGTGTTATCACAAAGTCGCCACACTAAGTCGCTGCATGTCAAGAAAAAATAATAATTTTGAATCAATGAAATGAACAAGTTATTTCCTCACTTTTATGAAGGTATTGATTAATTTTGGACTGATAATGAAAGTTGAATGGCTAACTTTTTATTCAAGATTTTTAGCTACAGAGCTGTTCCTCAATTCCGCAGCCAGAAAAACCTCACTGTTCAAATCAGCCTATCTTTCTCATACAAAATCAGATTTTGATGATTTAAGTACCATTGGAAAGATCTCAACAAGATCTATACAATGAGAAATATATCATTAGAGTTTTGAAATGGCAAATAATGAAATAAATTGCTGAAAAGAAGCAACATCAACTTGAGGCACTAATTCCAAAGCAGGTATAAATTCTTTTGATTTTTCCTTTGAGAACTTGTTTCATTAATACAAATTCTTAGTTTTGTGTGTAAATATCATAACTAGAGAGATTGGCCACCTCTCTCCTTTGATAATTATACATTCCATTGCAGAAGAAGTATTAGTTTTTTTGCAGGTTCCAGGAGGAAGGACAAATGACTACAAGAGAATGGTGTCTCTCTAAGAGACCAATTTGTTTCATGAGAGGATGATCAGCAACAAAGAGGAAATATGTTGATGCAAAATCAGATCCAAACACTTGAAAAACTTTCAGATACTATTGTCTCCATCACATCCATCCATCACATCCATACTTCATAATAAACCATTCACCTCATTCCACTCCATACTTTCCATTTTCATTCACATACACTTTCCATCTCTTTTTGTCCATTCATAACCCACAAATAAAAGCAAGAGGCTCATTCACATACTTATTGCCATTGCCATTTCTGTTCTCCATTGCCATTTTCCATTTTCATTTTCCATTCCTTGTCATTTTCATTCCGCAAATAAGCCCTGCTTCAATGCAAATTATTGAGTCCATAGTTCTTTGAGTCTAAGTTCTTTGTAAAAACAACTTGAGGCTTGCATGCCTTAATGGCAAGTCCTCATGCTGACAAACAATGGGAATACATTAATGTCCCTTGTTCGTTAGATCTTCTAGGTGACTCGACATCAGCAAACTCATTCGTACCTAGCAAGATGTGTTTGGCATCTTGACTCTCATTGTCATCAATGGTGAGAGTTCTCGTGTTGACTAGTGGCATCCATTAATGGTCACTAAGCCAACAATTTCCTACTATGTTCGACATCAGAACATCTTTTCACATAGTAGGAATTGTGCCAATGAGTTTTGAAGACATGAAGACTATTATTTTCAGCATTTTGGAGCAGATTCAGCAAGTTTTAGTAGAAGCAATAAAAAGCCATCTTATCTCTCTATCCATGACTCCTCTTGTTCAGCCACTTGAAGAAGAATATGATCAGAAGATTTCAGCCACCACACATACAACTCATCCATTCCAAAGGGTAAGTGAAGGTACGAAATTTTCTAACTTTTAACCATAGAATTCCATAAAAAGCTAGAATGATAATTGTTGGAAAAACATTTCTCTTCCTCATTGCATAAAATTGCCAATACCATCAGTTGGGGGGGAAATACATTCATATTCATATATTGCCATGTCCATATCATATTCAAGAGCTCACATACTTCCAACATATATTAATTATTACATTGCTATTATGAGCATACAATGGCTTTTGAAAAAGTGCTTAAAGGATAAATTGGATACAAACAAAATCATGGTTGTCACACAAGAACCAACCATCATGCAATCCAATAAAGATATACTTTGCAACAATAATCAAAATATCATTATGCAAAGTTCAAAGATCAAAATAGAAGGCAACAAAAAATGGTTGTAACACAAGAACCAACCATGTTGCAATTCAAGTAAAACACTTTGCAGAAATATGAAGTTATCAAATGATATCATGCAAAGTTAAGCCAAAGCTCAAGGATCAAAAGAGTCAATGTAATATATGTTGCATGAGGACATGCAATAGCTTCAGTTGGGGGGTATGTTGAGTCTTGAAAATGTCATTCATTTCCATTACACTTTCACTATTATGTCCATTATATCACCTCCATTTCACCTCCATTTCACTACTATGTCACCACATTCATCCCACTTTCATTATCATTGGGCTACCTTTATGTTTTTCCAATATTTATTATTTCTAAGCCTTTTAAGTGAATTTGTGGTTAAACATTAGAAAATAATGTGCATATGCTTATACCTAACAAATGGGTTGAGTTTGTTGACATGTGTAGGTTGAAAGGAGACTTCTAGAAGACCCTTATGTGGCACTCTAAGGCCAAATTCGAATTTGGTTGGAAAGAATCATGGGATCATGAGGATATGTGTCACATCTCCTAATTGTATTGTAACTCTCAAAAGACATGTGTCTTATCAGTTCCTATTTTGATTAGGACTCTAGAGGTAGAGGGAGAGATTCATGGATTATCATTAATGAGATGGCTCTCATCTTTTTGTATAAATAGGAGATCTCTCTCCTTCATTTGCTAGTCTTTTCCTTTAGTCTTTTCTTAGTCCTTTTAGTTTGTTAGTCCCATGGCTTTTGAAAGCTTTGGAGAGCTTTGTTGTACTTTGCACTTTTGAAGAAATTGAATAAAGCTTTGATGTTCTCAACATGGAAGGAGATGTGAAGTAGATGTCATGGAGCATATTAGGATGTAAGTAGATTAGATTTCATTTTGTAAATATTGCTTTGTAGAATGTAATGTAGATTAGATTTTCATTCATGCAATTTTAATTTATGCAAGTGTGTTTAATTTTGCTTTGATTTCATAGGTAGTAGGGGGCCCCTACCTTGTACAGTTTGAATTACTGCATTTTATTTTCTCCCGGGATTGTGTGTCTTTGTTGTATTTGCTTTATATCTGATGGTATTTTCAGTTGACAGATTCAAAGTTGCTGCCTTTACTTTGATTTTCTAGCTTACTTCTAGTTTAGTTTCTCAAAGTTGTATGTTAACATATTGATGGTCTCTTTATCATAAATTGTTTATCTTTTAGAGATCAGAATACTAATAAATTACAGCTGGCTTTGAGTACTTTTTAGACTAATCTTTAACTACTTTCTAATCGTGCTTTACATAGTACCATATGTTAGAAGCAGAGAGTTAGAAGGAGCTGAATATTATAACTAGTCTTTAAAGTGGATTTTTCTCATTTTTGATCACTTTTTAAACTCATCTCTAGCTACTTCCTAATCGTGTTTTACATAGTACCATATGTTGGAAGCAGAGAGTTAGGAAGAGATAAACATTATCATTGGTTTTTAAAGTGATTTTCTTACCTTTTTATTTGCAGCAGCATGAATGGTGTCTAGTGCCATTAGAAAGTGGTTTTTATGCTTTGCTTTCAGTTTCATTTCAAGTTATTTCTTTCAAGCTCTTTCTTTGCAAGTTTAAAGTTTGATTACTTTTTAGACTTATTTCTAACTACTTCTTAATCGTGTTTCACATAGTACTATATGTTGGAAGCAGAGAGTTAGGAAGAGTTGAACATTATAACTGGTCTTTAAAGTGGTTTTTCTTACTTGTCACCTTAGAGCTTGATTACTTTTTGGACTTATTTCTGACTACTTCTTAATCGTGCTTAACATAGTACTATATGTTGGAAGCAGAGGGTTAGGAAGAGTTGAACATTATAACTTTATAAAACAACGAAGTAAGAAAGGGGTTAACTAAGCACATATAGTGCACCACACTTCATCAGTTTACGATACCCGGATTGATAATTTATGTAGAGCAATTTAAGACGTTAAATTGACTAGACACACCTGACCGCACTGTCTCTGTGTTAAAGGTGCAGACCCCTATAAAAGTTAAAAAGGCACGAGTAGACTCTGAAAAACTCACTTTCAGTCATTTCTAGAAGCTTCTGGAAGGAATATCGAGGTGGCAATTTCGCTCCTTTAAGGTTCATGTATCCCATACCTTAAGGAGCTAACTCCTTGATGTGAGGAGCTTATCCCTTTGAAGAAGGATTCTATCCCTTCTTAGGTGGACTTGTAACCTCCTTCTCTACACTATAAAAAGAAGGATTGGGCTATTTACTTGGAAGGAGAAGCTTAATATTTTTTGAGGTGAAATGTTGTTGGAACTTAGTCTTCCTTAGTTGAGTTTTTATGAGGAGAGATTACATACCTCTAAGATCTCATTTGGAACAGTGCAAGGCTTGTCAAAGTAAAGGAAATTCCTATTTTGGACCCTAGGAAGAGCATGTTGAACATCAAAATTGAAAAGGTTGTAAGGTTCTTCTACTTCAAAGTTAATACAAATAAATTTGTTTTTCTCAATAAGCTGTTGATTCATGGTTTATTTTATGGATTCTTTGATCACCATAATAGACATGATTTATAATATTTACTATGCAGGTGCTATTTAATGTTTGCTTGTTTGTGATTGTAGGTCTTCAAAGGTAACTCTTTTGAACGACTAGAGGATGACTACTATGAACAAGCATTGGATCTAAGGTAGGATCTTAACACCTTTGTAGCATTTACTTATAAATCACATATGTTTAGAGAAATATAGGTTCGTTTTTCCATTTGTTGCTAGACTCTCTTCTGATACTAGTGAGATCAGCCTTGTCTGCAAGATCGATTTATCTGGCCAACAAATTGGTGACTTTGCTAGGGAATGGTATTTGGTTTTAGGTTTTCCTTTGTTTTGACTTGAGAAAATTGTTTTGTTTTCTGGTTTTTGATTGATGTATAATGGCTTGGGTAGTTTTCAAAATCTGGGAGTATTTTTGTTTTTTTTAAGTTTTCAAGGTTCCGCACTTTCTCCTTACAGATAGTGCGGGCATCTCCACTTTTTTACTTTAGTAAACAGTGCGGGACCGCACCTGTTACTTCTAGAGCCTATGGACCCTGTTAAATTTTTTTGAAAAACCTAAGATATCTTCTTCCAATTAAGTTTAGGTTTGATTTAGGATTTTTAGTGTCTACCCAGATCTGTATTTTTCCTGTCAAAAATCTCTTATGAGTGAGTTCTGATAGTATTTTTGTTTTGAATGATTTTCTAGAATTTTTGCGTGCTTGGAGTGGTTTTCACTTTGTCTCTATAGTGACTCAAAGATCAGAAGCTTGAGAAACCTTAGATCACCCTGGTGTCTTTTTGTCTTCTTGATGAGTCTGACTTGGTTGTGAAATCTATCCTTTGTGAGAAATAGATTTAGTTTTCTCGTTGCAAATCCTTGAACAAAATTTGTTATAAGTTTTGAATCTAGGGGGCAAGTATTCCAAATGGATAGTCATCATGCAGGAATTTGACTTGGAATTTGAAAAATCCAAGGCAAAGAAATCTTTGGTTTTTTCCGAACTAATGTGTGAGTTCTCGCGTACTAATACTGAAACTGTAGTGGAAGAGCCCATTGCAAATGAATCCTTGTTTCTTATCAGTACTCTTGATCCTTGGTATGGAGATATTATTGTTTATCTCCAAACCCAATATTTTCGGCCTGAAATTTCACGATCTCAGCGATGGAAAATATGTTTCCAATCCCAACAATACAATATTATTGGTGATACACTTTATCTTCGTGGAGCGAATTCTATTTTCCGACATTGTCTAACTCATGAAGAAGCTGAAAAGGTTCTGAATGACTGTCACTCTGGAGCATGTGGCGGTCATATGTCTAGGTATGCCACAACCCAAAAGATATTGCGCGCTGGTTATTTCTGGCCATCCTTATTTAAAGATTGTATCTATGTAGTCCGGAAATGCCACAATTGTCAAATCTTTGATCGTAAAATGCGTGCTCCACTCGCTCCTCTTCACCCTATAATTGTTTTTGGTCCTTTTGCAAAGTGGGCTATTGACTTTATTACATGTAACCCTCACTCGGCCAGGGGGCATGTGCATATTATCTTAGCGGTAGATTATTTTACTAAGTGGGCTGAGGCGATGCCTACATTTTCGGCAGACGGTAAGAATGTTGCAACTTTTGTATTCAATCATATAATTGCTAGATTCGATGTTCCTCAAGCTATTATTATTGATCATGGAAGTCACTTTCGAAACATCATGATGACTGAACTGATGGATCCACTTGGCCTACGCCATGATAGTTCTACTCCGTATTACCCACAGGTTAACAGTCTGGTTGAAGCTATCAATAAAGTTTTGGTCACTATGATCAAACGAATCATCGGTATTCATAAGTCAAATTGGCATACCATGCTATTTTCAGCACTTTGGGGGTATCAGACCTCAATTAAAACATTGATTGGTTTCACTCCTTTTCAACTGGTCTACGGTTTGGAAGTAGTGTTACCTATTGAATGCGAAATTCCATCATTACAATTAGCCATAGAATTACTCCCAGCTACTTCTGAAGAAGAGAAATGTTTTTTGTACTTAGCTCAGCGAGATGAGAATTGACGCACTACTGCAATAAAAAACGAGACTCATGTGAAACGAATAAAAGCTCAGTATGAAGGAAGTGTTACACCTCATAATTTTTCATAGGGAGACCTAGTTTTACTATATGATCAAGCGAACGATAAGCTAGGGACTGAAAAATTTGTACCTATGTGGCATGGTCCTTACATTGTCAAGTGAAAGCTGGCAAAAGGGGCTTATGAATTGATAGATTTTGACGGTGTCTCTTTGGGTAAACCTAGAAATGGACTTTATCTGAAGAGATATTATGCTTAAATTATGTGTGGAGATTTTTTTTAGATTAGTTTCTTTATAGCTGGTGTGTTTTAGATTAGAAAAGTGTGCCTAGTTTAGAGAGTGCTCTTATCATTATTTCTTCTTATCTTGATTTTACTCTTGATATTGTAGATGTTGACATCTCTTCAAACGTACATTGGTTTTGCTAATGGTGCTTGTCATAGTACACAAAACATTTCTTCCGCAGCTTGGGTTGTCTATTCACCCTCTGATGAGTTAGTGTCCATGCATGGGGTAAGACTCGGTCAAACAACGAATAACATTGCAGAGTATAGTGCAGTGATTGAGTTATTATCTAGATCCATCTCATTTGGGATTCAGAGTTTGATTGTTAGGTTGGACTCTGAACTCATTGTATTATAGCTTAACAGGGTTTATGCCATTAGAAATCTAGTGTTATTAAGGTTATTTTTGACAGTTCGTCTCTTGGAACATGAATTTGATTACATTGAATATCAGCATATTCCAAGACATTTAAATACATTAGCAGATGCAGTTTCTTCTAATATGATAAATATACATTTGCAATAATCAAAATAGTAAATTTAATAACATTTGATAACATTTTACACGAGATAGCCAGTAATAATGATATATCATAGCATAGAAGTGTGTTTTAAAATATACATCGTCTTCGATCATAGGTTGAAAAACACCTTATGATCGAAAAAAATGATAATACAAAAAGACCAAAATGTCATGAGTCTACAAAATCAATCATCCTATCCCTGGCGATGATCATGATAAGAAACTACTGCTTGGGCCACCCTACATAGGAACCTCCTAAAAGGTCCAGGGACCCCAATCGCATATCTCTGTAACCTAAGTGGAATATCATCTATATCAATCTCTAGAATATCAAGTGTCAAGAACTCTAGATGATGCTCCAAGTCGGTCAGGATCTCTGCTGATTGGTCTTGTGGGGCTGGTGCTGTTGCAACTGGTTGTCTCCTCTCATAAGGCTAGAGAGTGGCTAGTCATCGTGGATCCACATCTGCATTTAAAATTTTGATTATTAGTTTTTGATGATTTAAAAAAAAAAATAACAACAACAACAACTTAGAAAGTGTTGAAAATGATTTTATCTGAATCATCCCATTACTCTCCTGGTGGAAGAATCATGTCTGGATCACCATGGTAATCCATCCCGGCGTATGGAAAATCCTGAATCACAAAAAGTTGGTTGTTCAACCAACGAAAATATTCAGGCAGAAATCGAACAACCTTTGTGCCCTCCTTAGGGTGACGGGCCATCAAAGCAACCCAACGAACCATTCTAGGCTCTCGAGGAAGACCAACATCAACAAGAATATGCTGCGGGGCTAACATGGGGATCCTCTCTAGAGCAAAGTTGACTACGATAAATCCATATCCAATGTTTTTCAGCTGTCCATTCTTTTCTCTGGTTAGTTGGCCTTTCACATTTTCCAACAAAGCCTCGCACCAGTTGAATATGGTGCCTGGAAAACAATTTATAGCCATTTGCATTTGGGATCTAGTAGCCACATGCAATGCTACACTCCCGCATAGTCTGGTAACGGTGAACACAATAACTTTAAGCTCAGGATGACCGATAGTTTTAATATCAATTTGTTTATCCTTGGGGTCTGCTTGATCATTGCAAAACTCCAATTGGAGACTAGCGACAGACTGGCCACTTGGCCTAGTCCCAAAAAGAGATAATTGTTCACCTCTCTTGGACAAACTAGTCAAAAAGTATATGTCCTCTAGCTCGATTTCGAGCTGGTGGCCACCAATCAAAAAGCACTGGTCCTGTGTGTTCCATCTATCTACCAGCCATGTTAGGAGGTCTACCTGGGCCTGCATGCCCTGTATGGCCTAGAACTTATACAATCTGCATGCTCTCAATGCCTGCAATGTGGGCATATCATTCATTGCAGAAAATCTACATCCTCTTGCTCACTTTCTCACCAAATAAGCATTTTGAATGTCCTACAATGCATAAAAAGACATATTAGAACAAGCTTGTTCGAAAAATTTTGGGCAAAAATGGAAAAATTCAAGTTTTAAAATTCATTTCGCGGAGTCTGCACCCGCTTCTTACAAACAGTGCATAGGTTTGCATGGGTTGTGAGCAATAGGTGCGGACCCATGACTTTTTTCTTTGTAGAAAAAGGTCATGGTCTGCAGGGCCTGCATGTTGCACCTGCAGACCCTTGTTAAACCTAATTTTCCTTTAAAAATCAAATTTAAAGCCTAAAATAAAAATGTAAACAGATGAAATGCAAGTTAAGGAGGATGTGGATTACCTGGAGCTAACGGTTTTCGATTCTGACGGACAGATTTTCCAGAATCTTCACAGGAACTTTTTTACCCAAAAGCTCTCACTTCTCACTTGAACTCAATTGGTAAAATGAAGTTAGAAAAGCCCTTTTTATAAGTTTTTTCGAATAAATGAATTTTTAATTTATTTATTTTTCAATTTAAAAAGGTAAATTTTTAAAAACATTTTTATTTATCTTAAACAGGTGTGTGTAATGTTTTGAGTTTTTGTGTAGAATGTTGGATTTTTCGGGAAAATTGATCATTTTTGAACAAAGAGCATACTTTTATCACTTTTTCAGACTCTTTCAAAAATTTACGAAAAAGTGAAACATTGGAGTCCTCTTTAAGCTCTTTTCAGACTCTCAAAAATTGAAAAGATTGCCGAGCACTTGATTGTTCGAGCTTGTTAAGATAAATGAATAATCGTCCCTTCAGTATAATTTTACCCCTTTTATGGACTGAAGTGGACTATTTACGAAAAAGGTATACATTGACTAATTACGGTCAATAGAGTCCTCTTTAAACCCTTTTCAGACTCGTTAAATATGAAAAGATTGTCAAGCGCTTGTCTTTTCCAGCTCGTTAAAGTATTGGAAATGTCATCCCTTCTGTATTATTTTATCCCTTTTTAGACTAGAGGGATCAATTTATGAAAAAGTTCCCCCATGGAGTTTTCTTAAGTTTTTCTTCTGACTCCCTAAAATTTAAAATCACCGAGTTTTTCCTATACTGGACTCCTTAAAATTTAACAGTAAAGGACCTGTTCAATCTTAAACAGGAACGAACCACTCCTTCTTAGGGTTCGAATTTTAAACTAAGTTGGACTCATTCGAAGGATGAGCTTATAAACAAGCAAATGTTAGCCTCCTCAAGCTTGTCAAAAATAAAGAGGTACTTGCCAGAAATGGTGGGGGAAAAGAGAGAAAAATGAATCTGTTTGTTACACTTTGTTTTTAAAAAAACACTGTCAACCACTCTTGCACACGGCACTTTTTGTTCACCTGGGTTGGGAAAATCCTTTGCCTAATAGTTAATCAGACCACATTGAAAGTCTTCAGCCGGTTTCTGGGTATTAGCTTTGGGTCAATTGTCACCAAGCCATCTGCAGTGTCGTTATGTGTTTAAGAGAACAGTTCAAACAAACCATTCATCTGGGAGATATTTGCCATTCATTTTGACCATCCCTGAGTTAGTCCCTGCCAATATATTTCTTCAAATCTTGATCTATGATTTCATGTTGTGGGCTTGCCTACGATGGATCACTTTCTATCGACTTCAGCTCATTATCTAGGAAGTTGATCCAGAAATCATCAGTACCTTGAAAAATGCATGCACTAATGGCAGTTTTATCGCCTTCAATGATAGGTTGCATCAATGACCTTTGATCGAATGATTCTATGACATGTTCGACTTTAGCTCATTTATTCACATTTCATGGATTGTACTAGGTACTTTGAGAGCCATTGAAATTACTGGTGGTTTCTCTCACACTTGTTAACAATCCACATCATTGATTGGTAATCAAGTGGTTTCTACTATGTTTGACTTCGACACATTCATTCACGTGGATAGAATCGTACTAGTTTGGGAAGCGGAATCAAGACCTTCGATCTAGTTTCTACCATCCAGGCTGTGAGGAATTTTGTTATTCATTATACAGTGGACTATGCATAAATAGAGGGTTGCATCCATATTGTGTCAACACATGTCTATACTCTTGATTTATTACAAAATAATTCCTGTATCAGAATAGTTTAGTTAGTTCTCTAGTCAGTTTTGATCTGAGTATGGGAATGCCTACCTCAGCGATGATATGTCTACATATATATATTTTTCATTGAATGTTTTTATAGGTTCCAACTGGGGATTCCACAAGATGATCCTTGAAATGATAAAGTACTTCACTCTTCATACATGACAGACTCTATCTTCATCTATTACAGACTTCGCACTTTAGGGGTCAATTTTTTGCACTAAAAATTGTCACCTTAACATTCTGCTATTTGTGTGAGTTCATTACCACTCATACTTTCCTCCTCTGCAAGTCTAAAACATCAATCCCTCATATCAAGTCTTGAAAATAAGAGAAAAGCTCTCAAAAGTCTTTAAAACTTTGGTTCCGTAATTTCTCTTTGTCTTACCTGTGGTCCTGCACCTAATGGTCATGTCTCCTGCACACCTGACCACAGTCTCTCTAGGTTAAAGGTGAGGACCCCTGCAAAAGTTAAAAAGGCACGAGTATACTCTTAAAATCTCACTTTCATTCATTTCTAGAAGCTTCTGGAAGGAATCTTGAGGTGGCAAGTTTGCTCTTTTAAGGTTCATGTATCCCATACCTTAAGGAGCTAACCCCGTGATGTGAGGAGCTTATCCCATTGAAGGAGGATTCTATCCCTTCATAGGTGGACTTGTAACCTCCTCCTCTGCACTATAAAAAGAAGTATTGGGTTTTTTACTTGGAAGGAGAAGCTTAATATCTTTTGAGGTGAAATGTTTCTGGAACTTAGTCTTCTTTAGTTGAGTTTTTATGAGGAGAGATTACATACCTCTAAGATATCATTTGGAAGAGTGCAAGGCTTGTAAAAGTAAAGGAAATTCCTGTTTTGAACCCTAGGAAGAGCTTGTTCAACATCAAAGATGAAAAGGTTGTAAGGTTCTTCTACTTCAAAGTTAATACAAATAAATTTATTTTTCTCAATAAGCTGTTGATTCATGGTTTATTTTATGGATTCCTTAATCAACATAATAGACATGATTTATAATATTTACTATGTAGGTGCTATTTAATGTTTGCTTGTTTGTGATTGCAGGTCTTCAAAGGTAACTCTTTCGAACGACTAGAGGATAACTACTGCGAACAAGCATTGGATCTAAGGTAGGATCTTAACACCTTTGTAGCATTTACTTATAATTTTCATATGTCTAGAGAAATATAGGTTTGTTTTTCCGTTTGTTGCTAGACTATCTTCTAATACTAGTGAGATCGGCCTTGTTTGCAAGATCGATTTATCCAGACAACAAATTGGCATCCATGGCCATTCTATCCTTAGAGGCAATCTAGTGCAGGATTCCAGCTATGTCCTATGCATTATACCTTAAGGAACAATGGCTGCAGTTCCAAATCAAGACTCTTGCATAGAGAGGAACTATGCCATTCAAGGATTATAGACAGTTCATTGATCTTTGTGATCAAAGCACATTGGAGGATAGGGCTAAGATGTATGAGTTCTACCCACATAACTTAGCCTTGACAGAACTGAATGTGTGTGATCATAATTCAAAACTAGGGGACTTACAGTTGATGGCTTTGGCATCATGGATGAACCATGAGGAAGCAAGGGTTGCTGAAATGAAGAAAATAATGGTAAGGGAAGAAACAGAGCCTCTTATGATAAGAGCTAAGAAGTCTAATCTAACGGTTGTCATCAACACACATAACTTGATTGCAAATGACCCTCAACTTGCACCCAGATGCCTTGCTTCAGAAGAGCAAGCAATTACACACTTTGAGGATATTTTCAGGCTGTTAGGGAATGACAACATGTAATGTTTTCAAGGGAGATGGAATACTTTTCCCTACAGTTTGAAAATTAGAGAGTACTATTCTCCTCAAAGAATGAGAGAAGCACTGAACAGGACACCCATGTACAAGCAAGCTCTCAAAAGACTCAAAGTCAATTGGATTGGCTTGAGATGTAGTCCACCACTACTCTTAGGGATGTTAGAATGAAGGAAGGAAGAGGAAGAAAGAAAGAAATGGGAAGAAATAGAAAGGAAGTCATGATTCTATGCACAGGAAGAGGAAACTACATCAGAAGCATGGGATGTCAGGGTGTCCACTAAAGCAATGAAAGACATGGATATTGATTGAGTTGCTTAGAGGACGAGCAACGCTTTCAGTAGGGGGTGATGATGAGCCTCATCATTAGGTAACTATATAGACCTTAATCCACCTCCAAGCTTAGTCAAATAAACTCTTCTCACAATTTATTACATATTTTGATTATATTTTGTTTAATGAGATGAGTCAAAGTGAGATATTATGCCGAGTGGACTAATGTGCATTGATTGCAAGTTTGTGAGAGAAAATCATGGAATTTTGGCTAACTAAGAGTTGAAACTTGAATGAGACAAGGAGGAGATATTGCATGAGGTAGATCCTCCTCATTTACTCCTCCCTCATTCGAATATTCCTCCATCAATCACACTAGCTCGAAGTACAAGCAGCCAAGTCATGGAGTTCAAAAGGCAACAGAGCAAGTGATAGTTAAAGAGCTAGTTTATCTCGAGTTTAGGAGCTGAGCCTCCCTAGATTTAAGGAAGTCATTGGGACTTCAGTTGTATAAATAAGGAGGCCTAGAGCCTCATTAGGATTTGAATTTTTGCTGTAAAAGCACTAGTCAAATTTGAGTTCAAGACTTGTGGAAGACATTGTTATGTAATTTTCTGTTTTGATAATGAGAATGAGAAATCCCTTGATCCAGTATTGAGTTAACTTAAATGGATGAAGTCTTTTGGTTAGGGACCAACCCCAGTAGCAAAGGCTCCTCTTCTTGTATTTATATTCTTAGATTGAATTAATAAATTAGTGGGTGAATTGTCTTTAGAATTATTTCACTGCAAGTAGTGTAGATTTGATTAGTTTGCTTCCATTTGTGCTTTGCTTCAATACTAGTTTAGAAGTGATAAAGGAACATTAAAAATCTTTCAATAGGTGGTTTCGGCCTCACTCCTTCCTTCAGGGATCATGGTTTGAGGAAATAACTCCTATGCAGCCCCAAAAAGACATAATTCTACTTTCTCATGGAATTTAGGGTTTTCTGTACTTAGGCTAACATTTGATTAGTTTGCAAGAGTAGGATTTAGTTATAATTTCTTCCATATTCTGTCTTACATTAGATCACATCAATGTTATATCTTATTTTGCAAGTTCTCCTCATGCATGAAGTAGGCATCTAGCTCATGAAATTCTGCTTTACTTAGATAACTGAAATTATTCTTGTTTACATAATTTTTGGGTAAATGTCAATGCTTGATGGAGTGCATGTGTTTTAGAAGTACAGAGAGATTTCATAATCAGCAACGTCATTCCAACTTCATCCATCCATGATCATTATTTTCTTTCACTAAAATCCTCACCAACTTCATCATTTCACAAGGAAACTTCTCCAAGCTTCTTGAGCAAATCCAACCATCTCCCAATCTTGGTCTTGAGTTCTGAAGTGGTCCTAGGGACTCCCTTTCCACATTCCATCTACCAACCACTTTTTCTAAGCCTTCCATCACCTTCAACTCCCATCCTTTTGCTCTCAGATGTATCCTGTAGAAATACAGGGGATCCTGTAGGTTTTTAGGACATCCTGTAGAACACATTGGGACATCTTGTAGGTTTTCTTGTAGTGGCCTGTCTTGAGGCCAAATTGAGGGAAAGCCTCTAGAAAGATAGAAAATATCCCCTACTAGTCTCCGCAACCTTCTAGCCATTCACTATCATCCCTATGCCACCTGCCACATCACCAAAAGTGATTAGCTTTCACACTTTCACATAAAAAAGACAAAAAGAAAAACATAATTATTTTCTTCATTTACATGCACAACAGTAGATTGTTTGATGCTTTGAATTTGCATGCTTAGGATAGTAGAATTACATACATGTTAACTTAGCATTCTTTTGAAGCATAGCCTCTTAGCAACTAGTTAGAAAATGGTGTGTTTTTGCATTTCATTTCAGTATTTTTCCTTACTGTAGTAGACAAGCCTTCTCTTAGAGTAGATTTCTCTTTCCCTCGTTGGTAATCAAGATTCTTATGAATACATAGCTCTCTGGTTTGAAAAACCTTAGTGGTCTATCTCTAGCTTAGCAGTGACAACGAGCAGACCCATCACATTTACTTGTGTATATAACATTGTCACCTCCATGTTTGTACAAACCCTAGGTTGATAAACTAAAGTTGGTAGCCCCAGGAGTTGCAACATTCTTGCTGCAACACTAGTGCTCATCAAGAGGGCACATCAGGCCAAGTTTATCATGTTATGGGAACCTGATCGTATTGGTACAGAAGAAATATGGGACCTGGAGACTCTATATTGACTATCGTGCACTGAATAAGATCACTATCCAGAATAGGTATTTGATCCCATGGATTGATGAACTTTTCCACTAGCTGAATGGGGCCAAATATTTCAACAATATTGACTTGAAGTTTGGTTATCAACAGGTACCAATTGAACACTTTGATGTGTCGAACACTGCCTTCAAATCCAATGAGGGCCTTTTCAAGTGGCTAGTCATGCCTTTCGGGTTGAAAAATGCCCATGAAACCTTCATGAGGCTTATGGAAGACATCTTTTGATCCTTCACCAACTCATTCGTGGTGGTTTATTTGGATGATATATTTATATTTATCAAGATTTGGGAAGAGCACCTCTATCATATTCAACATGTCCTCCAAAACTTGCAACAACACAAGCTTTTTGCCAATTTAGAGAAATAAACTTTTGGTATGACCAAGGTTCAATATTTGGGGTACATCATTGATAAGCGAGGTGTGCATGTGGACCTAGCCAAGATACAAGTCATCCGGGATTGGTTAGTCCCAACCACTATAATAGATATTCATAGCTTTTTGGGTCTTGCCAATTTCTACTGCAGGTTTGTGTTGGGGTTCTCTCTTATCACTTGGAATTTAAGTGAATTCAACAATGGTGGAGGGAAAGAAAATATATTTTGGTCTGAATCCCAACTGAAGGTATTTTCCAAGTTGAAGCATTGCCTCTACTTTGGACCAATTAATGAGCTCTAGTATTGTAGCAAGAATGCTGCAACTCCTAGGGTTACCAACTTTACTTCATCAACTGAGTGTTTGTACAAACTTGGAGGTGACAGTGTTGTATACACAGTAGATGTGATGGTCTACTCTTGTAACTTTTCAACTGTGGAGATATAACACTAAGGCTTTTCAAAACAGTCTTCTATTGACTAGAAGGATTCTGACTACTAACTAGTGAAGGGAAAATTACTCTTAAGGTAGAAATGAAATGTTGCCTACTCTAGGAAATGAAATCGTTGCATTGGGAGGTGTTATAAAGTGATATCAAATCATCTAGCTAAGAATCTACACACATTTCTTGAAAAATAGACCTAACTTAATCTTGCATATAACATCTATTTATCTTGTCTGAATGAGCATGGAAATTTATCTGAAAAGCTACTGTGATTGTTACATGCATGTGCTAACTAGAAATTGCAGAAAAAGCCTTTTTGATTTTCAATTTTATGAATGAAAATGCTAATTTAACCAATTTTTTCTTTTGGCATGGGAGAAAAGTATGGGGAAATAGGTTTGGAATGGTGTCGAGGGTATGGAAGCCAAGTGGAGGCCTAACTTAAGCTCAGATGGCCATTTTTTCTCAATTTGGGCTTAAAATAGGCTGCTACAGGGTTTCTTGTAGTACTACAAGATGTCCTAGTTCTACTATAGGATGCTCTGTTTTACTATAGGAAACAGGACGAAATCTTATAGGGAGGTAGGAAAAGTTTAATGAAGTGTGGGAAAGGTGTCTGAGGGGGAGACAAGGCAGAGAGGAGGTGCACACTACACAAATATGAGTCCAAGGCCTCAAGATGGTTGGACGTGCTCAAGGAAAATGTCCACTTTGCTACAAAACAGGATTTTGGATTAGGGTTTGGTGGACTTTGGCAACGTAAGTGGAGAAGACTTGGATGAGGGAGGTGAGATGAGGTCTCCCTATAGATCAGAAGCTCTTGCAACAACACACACTTTTTTCTTCATTTATGCACAACTTCATTTATATATGAAAAAGATGAGTTGAATGTAAGGAAAATAAAGTTATTAATAGCTAATGGCTAAGTTTATGAATGGAAGTGCTTCTAAACCATAGCAAACTAAAGACATCAATATGAAAATTGTAGGTACTTCTAAGAAATCTATAAACAATGATCTTTTCAACAAGAAACCCTAGGTTATGTAGTCATCAAACAATAAATTTGTTTTTGGGCTGTGTGAATGGAGCCCTAAAAACATGATCCCATAAGGGACATGAAGCAAAGGCCACTATCACAAGATTTTTTGAAGTGTTTACTGTCACTATTGTACCACTAATCTATCTATCCACAAATGGAAGCAAACTAAGTAATCATCCAAATAGTTGTAGATTAAACAAAACCAAAATCACTTCAGCAACTAAGTATGAATGTAATCTAAGAATACATATATAGAAATATGAACCTCTATAGCTAGGGTTGGGCCCTAACCCAAGAGCTTCAACCCCCTGAGTCAACTCAGTGGTGGATCAAGGGAATGCTTTCCATTTTTATCAAAACGTCAAAAAATACGTAAGATTTATCAGTCACAATGTCTTAGCTCGAAAATGCCTCTTGGCTACAAAGAAAAAATCCCAATCCTAATGAGGCCCTAGGCCTTCTTATTTATACAACTGAAGCTACCAACAACTTCCTTAAATTTAGGGATTCTTGGGTCAAAACATGAGATCAACTTGTCTTCAACTATCAATGGCTTGGCTACCAATAACCTTGGTGGGCTTGGTTGCTTGTAACTCCGAGCTAATGAGATTTGGTGGAGGAATATTCGATTGATTAAGGAGTTAAGGAGGTAGATCCAATCTCCTAAAACCCCTCCTGCTTGTCTACTTAGATTTGTTTCCCTTAAATTATCCAAATTTTCTCCAAATCTCGCAATTAATGCACATTAGGCCACATTACATAACATCTCATATTTACCCTTCTCATTAAGAAAAATATAACAAAATATGTCAAAAAATGTGAGAAAACTTGATTTTAATAAGCTGGAGAGTGGCATTAAGGTCCATATAATTTACCTATTGATAAGCTAGAAAGTGTTGCTCATCGTCTGAGCAACTTAATATATGTCCATGTAATTCATTTCTCTTGTGGCTCTCTGACATCCCATGCTTTTGTCGATGTATTCTCCTCTTGTGGATAAATGATGCATGTTTCTCTATTTTCTCCCACTCCTTTCTCTCTTCTTCCTTTCTTCCTTCTAACATACCCAAGAGCAATGGTGGACTGACTTTCAAGCCAATCCAGTTGATTTTGAGTCTTAGCAGTGCCTTCTTATATAGTGGGGTCCTCTCTAGTGCATACCTCATTCTTTCATGATAATTATACTCCCTGATCCTTAGGCTGTATGGTAGGGTGCCCCATCTCCTATGGCATGCTTGCTGGCTTTCATCCCCTAACAATCTCAAGGTGTCCTCAAAATGAGTGACCACTTTCTCTTATGTAGCTAGGTATCTTAGTGCAAGTTGGGGATCATTGGTGATGATGTTGTGGGTGCTAATGACAATCGTGGAATTGATATCTTATGCTCTTGTAGGTTTTAACCCCGTACAAAAATTACCTGCATATGAATTCTAAAACACAGAAAATAAACAATGCGAGAGCATAACACATAAAACACATATACATAGAGATTTTCCCACTGGATCCCAAAATCAGGACTACCAGCTTGATTTTTCATTATGTTCCTTTCAATGTTACAATACATATTTATACATGCCAAAGCATCCAATACCATGGTCTGAAAACCATCGCGTCAAGAAAACATGTGCGAAAATCATGCATAAAACCATAGGTGGGTCTGCCTAACCTAACATAGGTTCCAAAACCAAAATTTTCTAGGGTGCTACCCCGGACCCCATAAAGTGGGGTTGTGGGTACACCTCAAACCCCATGTGACCCCCCCCTCTAACCCCCTAGTTAACTACATGGGCTAGTCATGGAAAGAATATAACACAACCCAACATTCTTCCACTTGTTGTTTTCTTTCCATAGGGGGCCACAAGAGACCTTAGTCATTTTTCCAGCCTTGAAACCCCCATTGTCTCTCTACACCAAGAGAACTTCTCAGAGCTCACAGATTTTGTCAATGCATCTGAAGTATTCTTCAAAGTGTCCACCTTTACTAGCAACACCTTTTTGTCTTCTATCATATCCCTCACAAAGTGATACTGAGCATTAATGTGCTTTGTCTTTGAATGATATGTGGGGTTCTTTGCCAAGAAAATTGCACCTTGGCTGTCATAGTCTATCCTTATAGCTTCCTATACTAACCCCATACTTGAACACAATATCTGCAACCAAACTGCTTCCTTGTTTGCATGAGTGGCTGCCATGTATTCTGCCTCTGTAGTTGATAGTGCCACTATAGATTGTTTCTTACTCATCCAACTGACTGCACCTCCAAATAGGTTAAACACATACCCACTTGTAGATCTTCTCTGATCCAGATCTCCAGACCAGTCTGCATCAACAAATCCACGAATATCAAATACTATGTCCAATCATGGTCTTCCTTGGTAGCACAAACCATAATCACTAATGCCACGAAAATACTTGAAAACCCGCTTCACTGCTATCCAATGCTCCTTCCCTGGTTTTGACATAAACCTGCTCAATACTCCCACTGCATGTGCAATGTCTAGTCTAGTATAGACCATTGCATACATCAGGCTACCAACTGCACTTGCATATGGAACATGGGACATGTCCTCTTCCTCTTCTTCTGTCTTGGGACACTGTTCAGCAGATAACCTCACACGTACAGGAATAGGAACCTTCACCGGTTTACTATCCTGCATATTAAACCTCTGTAGTATTGTCTCGATATACTTCCTTTGGTTTAACCAGAGCTTCATCTTTTCTTGATCTCTTTTAATTTCCATGCCCAAAATATATTTTGCAGTACCAAGATCTTTCATGTCGAATTTGGAGGACAATTGGGTCTTCAAATCCTAGATAATTTCTTTGTCATTTCCAACCAGCAACATATCATACACATTGATCCAAGTGGATGTTGGTGGCCACCCACCTATCCCATTTGGACCCCCACAACTGTCTCTTTCAGTCTTTTCAGTTTCCTAAATTGCAGCACAGTTTACTATTTTTAGTAGTTTTTTGGGTCCTGAACTTCCGGAGCCGTTTTGAGGCCCTAAACGATGTTTTTTTGGGAATCTGGGGCAACATGGGTCCATGGACCCTTGTTGCCTCCCAAAGTGGTAGTACTCGGATAGATCTTTCTAACGAGCTATCGTACGCGTCAAACAAAGATCGTATGCCAAAGTTACGACCCCGGGAAATTGATGTACCAATTTACCCAAATGGGGCCCACAATTTGGCGTTTCATCTTCTAGGGTTAGGTTTCGGGATGTGAAGGGTTTTCCATTATTTCTCAACAATAAATAGGCCTTCGAGCCTCATTGTAACACAATTTTGGAGAACAGTTCAGAGGCATGTAGCCGCCACATCTCTTCTCAGAGATAAACTACCATCGCCCTAGCTGGTTTATTCCCATTTTTGTTTGTAAGTGCATTTTAGTATTTTACAGTAATGAAATGAAGTATTATTTCCACTGCATCTCAGTATTTATGGTTATCTCATCTCTGTATTTATGGTTATCTCTGTAATCTATTGCGTTCCTGTCTAAATCCGGATCAGTGGTATGAGAGCGGTCTGCTTTTTCTCTGTTTTTCTTTGCATGTCCCCAACGAGGTCAGGATATAAGGAGTTAGGGCTTGAACTGGTCGAACCTTTGCAAGACCAGCCTCGCAAATCCCGACGGCCTCCCATGGCGGATGAGAAGAAAGACGAGGGGGCAGGAGATCCTATCAAAATTTTGCTCGAAGAAGCGCTCGAGCGGCAAAGGAACGCGATGATGGATAGCTTTGCGCAGATCCTTCAGCGGCTACCCAGAGGCGACGCATCGACTTCCAACAGCGACTCTGGAAACGCCACACCGTTTAAGGTACAAGTTAATTTTGAAATCCCCATCTTCGAGGGTCAAATAGACGCAGATGCCATAGATAAATGGTTAAATTTGCTAGATGGGTATTTTTCTGTTCATGAATTTTCAAATCGGGAAAAGATTGTTTTCGCTCTTCTCAAAGCAGCCCCCCACGTCAAGGACTGGTGGGAAACCTACTGCGAGCAGAAGGATGAAAGTACAGGCTCACTATTTTCAGCCGCACCCACTTGGAATGACTTCCGGGATGCCATCAAGGAGCAGTACTACCCTGTTGGAAGCTATGAGGACAAATACATCAAATGGACCACACTGCGGCAGGGACGAGACAAAGATGTGCTAGAGTTCACAAACATTTTTCATACCCTTCGCACACAGTTGGGTATCAAAGATACTGAGCTGCATCTGGTACTCAAATACCGCGGCTGCCTACACAGATACATCCAGGAAGAGCTGGGGTTCTTGAACATCTCCTCACTCGGCACAACATACCGATACGCTGTCAAAATCGAGCAAAAGTTCAAACAGAAGAAGCGAGACTTTGGATCTGCAAATCCGAAGCCCAAAGGACAAAGCCAAGGCGGGGTGACCCAAGACAACCCATCGAAGCCGCAAGAAAAGAACAACACCATGAAGCCGAAGAAGGACACAGGGAAGTGGTGTGAGTTCCACAAGAGTCCCACTCATAACACAAGTGAGTGTCGGACCAAGCAGTCACTGGTGGCTGAGTTGAAGGCTTCCGAATCAGATGCATGTTCCGACCCTGAGCCAGAACCCGACAAGGGGAATTGCAAAGGGAAGTAGATCATTGATGTGGATCCCAGCACCACTGTTGCCACTGCCAAGATCCAGAAAGATGAGCCCAAAAATCCAGAGGAAGGGGAGCGTCTTTTCCACTCACAGATGTGGGTGAAGGGTTCGCCGCTACAATTCATTGTCGACAGTGGCAGCCAAAAGAACCTTGTTTCAGCAGAGGTCGTGAAGGGGTTGGGCCTACCGACTACACCACACCCACAGCCGTACAGTATCGGATGGCTTCATGAAGGACGAGATCTCAAAGTTCGCCAGCAGTGCCGCCTTCCCTACAGTATCAAGCCCTTCACAGACGAGGTATTGTGTGATGTTACACCTCTGGATGTTTGTGATGTATTATTAGGCCAACCATACTTGTGGAGGCGACATGCTGTGTATGAGTCTAGGCCTCGTGCTGTCATTATTTCTTTGAATAATTCATTATACAGGATACCAGAGGTAGCCCCACCTACTGCCACATCTTTGATCACTACTAAGAAAGGCAGCAAGCTCATATCACAGACCAGGAAATTCATCTGTCTGGTTCACTCCCAAAGTAAGGGGAAGATTGTTGCTACATCCATGACCCCTGCAAAGGGTTCCTCTACGCAACAGCAGCAGCAAAGGAATACGGTCATGACAGAACACAGGAACAACCTCTCCTCATCCACGGGGATACCACACAAGCTTCAAGTGGGCAACAAAGTCTGGTTGCATCTGCAGAGAGAACGCCTTACCAGAACCCATCAGAAACTCAGACCACTTCGACATGGTTCTTACACTAGTACCAAGGCTATGGGGAACAATGCTTTGGAGCACATCATTCCTCCATTCCTTCGCCTGCACCAAATGTTCAATATGGACCATCGTCGACCATGCTTCCCACCATCACTGGACACATCAGAGATTGCAGGACAAGTTCAGCAGATGGAGGAACTCAACTCAATGGGGACCATTGCTTCCTAAGGGGGGAGGAATGATCCAAGTGGATGTTGGTGGCCACCCACCTATCCCATTTGGACCCCCACAACTGTCTCTTTCAGTCTTTTCAGTTTCCTAAATTGCAGCACAGTTTACTATTTTTAGTAGTTTTTCGGGTCCTGAACTTCCGGAGCCGTTTTGAGGCCCTAAACGACGTTTTTTTGGGAATCTGGGGCAACATGGGTCCATGGATGGATGTTGCCTCCCAAAGTGGTAGTACTCGGATAGATCTTTCTAACGAGCTATTGTACGCATCAAACAGAGATCGTATGCCAAAGTTACGACCCCGGGAAATTGATGTACCAATTTACCCAAACGGGGCCCACAATTTGGCGTTTCATCTTCTAGGGTTAGGTTTCGGGATGTGAAGGGTTTTCCATTGTTTCTCAACAATAAATAGGCCTTCGAGCCTCATTGTAACACAGTTTTGGAGAACAGTTCAGAGGAATGTAGCCGCCACATCTCTTCTCAGAGATAAGCTACCATCGCCCTAGCTGGTTTATTCCCATTTCTGTTTGTAAGCGCATTTTAGTATTTTACAGTAATGAAATGAAGTATTATTTCCGCTGCATCTCAGTATTTATGGTTATCTCATCTCTGTATTTATGGTTATCTCTGTAATCTATTTTGTTCCTGTCTAAATCCGGATCACACATACAAGACTAGATAAATAACACGGTCGCCAATTAATTTAAAATACACATAGTGATCTGCTTTGCTTCTGGTGAAGCCAAGTCCCTGTATAAATGTATCAAATTTCTGATACCACATCCCTGCTGACTGTGTTAACCCATACAGAGACTTCTTTAACTTGCATACTAGTTCTTTCCTACCCTTCACCGCAAAGCCTTCGGGTTGCTTCATGTTGATCTCCTCTTCCAGATCCCCGTGAACAAATGTTGTCTTCACTTCCATCTGTTCTACCTCAAAATAAAAAGCAGCAACAACAAATAAAAGTAATCTAATAGAAGTTACCTTGGCAATAGGAGAAAAAATATCACCAAAATCAATTCCCGGCACCTGGGAATAACCTTTTGCTACCAACCGAGCTTTGTATTTCTCCACTTTTCCTTCTACATTTGTCTTCTTCTTGAACACCCATTTTGTACCAATGGGTTTCCTTCCAACCGGCAACTCCACCAGATCCCAAGCCTCATTTTTGTGCAAAGATTCCATTTCATCAGCCATGGCCTCTTTCTAGAGTTTTCCATCCTCTGAATCTACTGCTTCCTTCACAGTTCTGGGATCATCATCCATAAAAGATGAAGAAAAATTTGAACAAAATGCAGATGGACTATACCTTTCTGGCTTCCTTCTTTCTCGAATTGATCTTCTTACAGCTGGAGTTTGTGGCTCTTCATCTTTTGATTCCTCCTCTACTGTAGAGTTTGATTCTTCCTCCTTTAGCTCAAACTCTATCTTCTCAGGTTCCTTTGGTTGGACTTCATGTTTAATAACATCTTTCACCTCTCTGAACACCACATCTCGGTTGTACACAACCTTCCTTGTTACTGGGTTTCAAAGCTTATAACCCTTTAAGCCATCCTATACCCAACAAAGATGCACTTTTCAGATTTACTATCCAACTTGGTTCGTTTCTCCTTGGAACATGTACATATGCATCACATCCAAATACCCTCAGATGTGAAAGAGAGGGTTTCTTACCAGTCCATACCTCTTGTGGAGTCTTATCCTCCAATGCTGATGAAGGTGACCTATTGATTAGGTAACATGCAGTATCCACTGCCTCTGCCCATAATTCCTGTCCTAACCCGGCACCACTGAGCATGCTTCTTGCCCTTTCCATCAACGTCTTGTTCACTCTTTCTGCAACTCCATTTTTCTGAGGTGTATATGGAGTAGTCTTCTACCGTCATATACCACACTTCTTATAGAATTCTTCAAATTCCTTGCTGCAAAACTCTCCACCATTATCTATCCTCAACACCTTTATCTTCTTCTCTATTTGATTTTCCACGAGAGCCTTAAATTCTTTAAACCTGTCAAATACTTCAAATTTCTTCTTAAGGAAATATATTCATGTATTCCTTGAGAAGTTATCTATAAATGATACATAGTACACAGACTTACCCAGTGATGGAACCTTCACAGGTCCAAACACATCACTGAGCACAAGTTCATCGGGTGAGTTTCCCCTCTCACCACCAAAGGGGAAACTCACCCCATTCTGCTTCCCATATACACAATTTTCACAGAAATCAAAATCCAGAGCTATTACTCATACATTCTACTATACCTTTACCATGAAGTATTCAAAGGCCCTTCTCTCCAATATGTCCAAGCTTTTGATGCCACAAAATGGTCTTCTCTCTAGAAAGCACTAGATTTTCTGCTCCCCTTTCAGGAACCACAGAATTGTTGCACCGATCAATAAAAGTGCTACCTTGCAGCTTGTATAGAGTTCCAATTCGAACTCTCCACATCAATACCAGTGCTCCCTGAACCATTTTTTAGGTATCCTTCTCAAACATTGTTTTGACACCTGCATCATCCAGCTTGCTTACAGAAATTAGATTTCTGGCCAATGCAGGAATATGCAGAAAACCTGGAAGTGTTCTAACCCTTCCACCTTGCAACTTCAACTTTACCTTTCCGTAACCAATGATTCTAGCCTTCCTATCATCCCCTAAGAAGACATCACCAGCATCGTATTTCTCATACTCGCAGAACCACTCTCTATGGGGAGTGAAGTGAAAGGATGCACCCGAGTCAATCAACCATGCCTCATGATCTACATGTGTACTTGAAGAAGCCAAGTACACATCTCCACCTTCATTTGAGGTGGTTTTCACCTCTGCAGAAGGAGCCTCATAAGATCCCTTTCCTTTGTCAGGAGATTTAGATTTATAGTCCCTTTTGAAGTGGCCTTCCTTTCTGCATTTCCAGCACACCACCTTTATAAGTTTTCCTGGAGATTTAGATCTCCCTCTAGATTTAGATCTCCCACTCGATGACTTATTTTTGTTTCTATTCTTGGACCATCCTCGTACAGACAAGGCATCACCATTTTGGCTCTCCATATTTTTCTATCTCATCTCCTCTATCAGAAAGGCTGAGACTATTTCATCAAACTGCAAGGCATTTGCATTGCTACCTATTGCAATAACCAAACTATCCCACGAACCTGGTAGAGAACACAAAAAACTGATGCACTTATCTTCATCTGAAATTTTAATATCAACGGATGCTAACTCACTTACCACGGTATTAAATGCATTCAGATGCTCTGTCACTGAGTCTCCATCTTTCATCCTCAGGTTATATAGCTTTTTCCACGGGAATAGTTTATTCACCAGAGACTTAGATTGGTACAAAGTCCCTAACTTGTCCCACAAAGCGTTCGCTGTAGCTTCCCCTTATACATTCAGCAATACTGAATTTGAGACATACAATCATATTGTGCTCTTTGCCTTCCAATCCAACTTCTTCCATTCTTCATCAGACACTCCTGTTGGTTTAGTACCCAGATCTACCGCGATCCACTGATCTTTATCCACCAACAAATCCTCCATCTTGAGTTATCACAACTCAAAACTTTGACCATTAAATTTCTCGATCTCTATCTTTCCACTACTCGCCATATTATTTCACCACTAGAATCGATCTCGCAGATCTCCCACTGAGCAGGGTCTACCACAAGCCCAAGTGAAACCCCTCAGCAACAAAGGCGTCCCCTTGAAGCCAAAACTTCTCTAATACCAAATGTAGGTTTTAACCCCGTACAGAAATTACCTGCATATGAATTCTAAAACATAGAAAATAAACAATGTGAGAGCATAACACATAAAACACATATACACAGAGATTTTCCCACTGGATCCCAAAACCGGGACTACCAGCTTGATTTTTCATTATATTCCTTTCAATGTTACAATACATATTTATACATGCCAAAGCATCCAATACCATGGACCTAAAACCATCGCATCTAAAAAACATGTGCGAAAATCATGCATAAAACCATAGGTGGGTCAACCCAACCTAACATAGGTTCCAAAACCAAAATTTTTCAGGGTGCTTGCCTCGGACCCCATAAAGTGGGGTTACGGGTACACCTGAAACCTCATGTGACCCCCCCTCTAACCCCCTGGTTAACTATATGGTCTAGTCGTGGAATGAATATAACACAACCCAATAGCTCTGATGTAAAGGGGCTCTTTTTCTTCTCTTTCAAATACCCTCTTTACTTCCTTAGCCCTGGCCTCCTCATGACTCATCCATGATGTCAAGCCCATTAGTTGTAAGTCCCCCAACTTTGGATTTAGGTCCCACACATTGAAGTCTGTTAAGGCCAAGTTATGTAAGTAGAATTTAGATATCTTGGCCCTCTCCTCCAGGTTTCTTTGGTCACAAAGTTCAATGAACAACCTATAGTCTTGGAAAGGCATAGTACCTCATTGTGCTAGGGCCTTTATCTAAAATTTCAACTATTGATATTTTAGGAATAGGGCATATGACTTTGATGTCATCTTTCACTGGAGTGCCTCCATATAGAGGCTTTCCATAGTGGCCAATTGGCTCTCTTTTTCCTATACCTACCTCCTCAACCATGTTTTTTTAGCTTCTAGTTGAGATTTCATAACTCTTTCCCTATCTCTTATCCTACTCAACTCTCTACCCATGTCTAGTAGATATTATTCCATATGGTCCACATCGTATACATTCTTTGGTTTAGCCATTTGCATTCAGCAATGTCTCCTTGCTCTCTCCTTCTCAAGCTCAAAGAAGCGAGGGATGGAAATTTTTTGTGGTATTCCTCTACCTCCCTCAATGAATCTGTAATAGGAGCTGACATTCGGCTATGGGCTAGGTTCCTGTAGCTCTTCAGATTCTCCTTTTAATGTCTTTGGATCATCTTCCTCCCCATGTACTTTTGTTGTTGCTTCCTTTCCTTTCTTTTGTTCTTGATGTCCATCCTACTACTTTTTCTATGTTTCTTGTAGTGCTGACAGAGTTTCCTGTAGGACTGTCTATGTTTCTTGTAGGAGGATTTTCCCTTTCTAAAATGCATTCAAATATTCTTTGATTTTCTTTGCTGAGGTTGACCTGGTAACAGACCTCCTAACATAGGTGATTGAAGACTTTGGGGAAGACTGTTTTGATGTGCCTCTTCACCTTTTATTTCTAGGGAGACTAGTTTTTCTTATCCTTTTCGTGAATATTCAATGATGATAGGAGTCATGGTAGATTTTTGTGGTCTCCCATGTTTTATATTAGCACTCCTGCTTGTTTTGAAATATAGGGAAGTCTGCCTCTGCCTTTTTCCTATTGATTTTATGGGTGTGCTTTGGGCAGTCAAGGTAGTAGCTACATCGTTCTCTGTGGGTTCAGGAGACACTCTTGGAGATTCCTCCCCTTCCTTAATATGTTTTTCAGGGCTTTCCTCATCCTTCTGTGCTTCTTCCCCACTGTTCTCTTCTCCATCTTTTTTATTCATCTCTGCATCCTCTTCTTCCTCTGGTTCTTCCTCTTCTTCTTCTTTAGGTTCCTCCTATTCTTCTTCTTCAGGTTCTTCCTCCTCTTCTTCTTCTTCCTCCTCACAACTAGAGTTTGGGTCTATTTCATAATCAATTTCTCTAATTACAGCCTCCCTGTCCATGTCTCTAAATGTGGACCATAAAATAGGGACTCTTAATTGGCTTAAGGCATCTTATAGCATGAGTTTGATTAGTCCATGATGTGCCAGTTGCTGATGTTTTCCTTCCTATAGCTCAATTTCTATTATTGATTGCAACAAGAAGTAGGGCATACTAAGTCTTCTGTTAAGGGGTAATTCTTCTCCAAATATAAGCTCATGGAGGAGTCTAAATTGGTAACCATAGACTATATTGAGCCTTCCCTTAGAATAAATATACATGAGAATGTAATAACTTACTTCATCCCAAGGATAGGGAAGACTCTCCTTTCTAATCCCAATTTTGTCCTCAATTGGCTCCTCACCTCTCAAGAAAATGTTCTTCTTGGCATAAGTGTTGTTAGCTTTATCCTCCTTTCTCCATTGTAAGCCTAAAGGGAGTGTAGTGATTCTGCTAATTCTTTTAGGGGTAATTGTTACTGACAATCCTCTTAACACATAAGTGACACTGACTCTAGCCTGAGGTGTGAGTGACATGGAAAATTCCCGAGCTACATCGTCATCATATCCACTAAGTAGCTAGAATAATCCCAACTATTATTTCTTTGATGGACACAGAGGGTGGCATGGTCATGAATTGGTGGTGGGTGAGATGTGGTGAGGTAAATGGCCTCCTCTTTCAACCTAGAATAGGGATGCATCATTATTCCTTAGCTAGTATTCCATTCTTGTAGAGTTTCAGGATATCTTATAGTACTACAGGAAACTCCTGTAGTAACAAGAGGAAATCCTGTAGAAATCAGAAAATGTCTGCAAATTGGTTTTTGATGCCTAGAGATGAGAATGGATGTTGGATACATGGTGGCAATGGAAGGTATGAAATGGATGAAGGATGACTGGGGTGTTTCTTGCCATTCTACCCTTTGAACTTGGTGCCCTTTGTTGCCTTGAAAACTTTCCAAAAATCATAAAATTTTATTAGTGGGCAGGTTTGAAGTCCCTGCCATAGCATTTTTGTGTTTTTCTCTATCTCTCTCTCTCTATTTTTCTTTAAAGACACACAGGTCACCTCAAAGGAGGTTTTCAACTTGTTTGCCTACCCTAGGTGCCTCAAGGGAGGTTTTCACCTAGGGATCTTTTATTTTTCCTTTTTTTTCACTCTTGGGCTCCCTCAAGGAGGTTTTCAACTCAAAAGTTTCCCTTAGGTGCCTCATGGAGGTTTTCACCTAGGCCCCCTATTTTTTTTTCTATTTTTTTTCATTTTTTCAAAAATAAAATAGTCTTTATGAATTCAGTGAGGTGGAAGCCGAGACACTTCCAATCACCATCACTTCCTTTGACAGAGGTATTTTGTAGGTTTTCAATCTGTACCCATTGACAATAAAGGGGATACCTTCATCATCAATGGTTCTTATCTGAACAACCCCATTGAAATGGCCCTTTTCTATCACATATGGGCCTAGCCATCTAGTCATCAATTTGCCTTTGAAATCCTTGAACCTAAAGCCATATAGTAGAGCCCAATCACCCTCTTGAAAACCCTTGTCTTTGATATTCTTGTCATGCCAAACCTTTCTTGTACTTGAGTCACATCTATGTGTAGGAGGGCTTGCATCTTGAATTCATCTAATAGATTGAGTTGGAGCAGACTCTCTTGTTGTGCCCTTGTAACATCCAAATATAACTATGCTACCATTCTCAAAGTGTTGTACTCAAACTCAGTGGAGAGAATAGCCTTCTTCCCATAGACCAAATCATAAGGGGTGAAGCAAGTGGTTGTCTTTCAAGTTGTATTATAGTCCCAAGTGGCCTCCACTAGTGTGTCAGCCCAATATTTCCTGATGCTTCTCACCACCATTGTGAGAATGCTTTCCAATGCTCTGTTGGTAAGATCTACTTGTCCATTGGCCTAAGAGTGGTAAGGAGTTGATTTCTTGTGCTTGATCTTGTGCTGGCTCAATAGATTCTCAATCAGGTGTGAGGTGAATTGAGTGCCCTAATCAGTGACTAGCTCTCTAGGGTACCTAAACTTGTAAAACGCATTATCCCTTAAGAAATCAATCACTTTATCTTCTGTGGCTGCCTTGACAGCCTTGGTTTTAGCCTACTTTGTCAAGTAATCAGTGCACACAATTATGTACATTTTCTGTCCTAATGGTGGATCAATGAGCCCAATGAAATCCATGCCCCACTTATCAAATGGCTCAAAAGTCACTTGAGGTTGTAAAGGAATTTCATCCCTGGGAATAGGTTTCCCCATTCTTTGGCACCGGTCACATTGGATGGTATATATTCTTTCATCTTGTTGGAGAGTGGGCCAATAATAGCTAGCTTGTAGTACCTTGAAGGTTGTCCTCTTGGATGCAAAGTGACCTTCGCAAGTCCCACCATGACAGGCTAGAAGGATGTCAAAAACTTCCTCCTCCCTGACACATCTTCTCAGAATTTGATCTGGTCCTAGCTTGAAGAGATTTCCCCCAACCCAAGTGAATGGTGCACTTTTCCTTATAATTTTTCTCTTTTCCTTAGAGGATAGAATTGGAGGGAACTGTGTAGCCACTAAGTAGTTTTGTATGTCAGAAAACCATGGAGAGAGAAATGAAATAACGAATAAATTCTCATATGGTAACTGATCATCAACCATTCCTTCCTCACCTATAGGCAAAGCCAGTCTCAAAAAAATATCTGCAACTACATTTTCTCTACCAGGTTTATCAATGATAGTTAGATCAAACTGTTGTAACAAAAGAAACCATCTAATAATTCAGGAATTCAAATCAGGCTTATTCATCAAATATTTAATAGCAGCATGGTCAGTATGTACAAAGGCCTAGTAACTAGTGATGTAATCTCTAAATTTATTCATGGAATGGACAATAGCTAGGAACTCTTTTTCTGTCACAATATAGTTTAATTAAGACTTGGACATATTTTTGTTGATGAAGTAAATGTATTAAGGTAACTTGTCATCTATCTAGCCTAGAGTTGCTCATATAGCTTTGTCAGAGGCAACAACATGGATGTAGAAAGGAAGAGCCCAATTTGGGCCTCGAAGTATAGGTACAGTAGTCAACTTGTCCTTTAGGGTTTCTAGGGCCTCCTGGCAGCTTTCTGATCATAAAAATTCAGAGTCCTTGGCCAATAGTCCAAACAAAGGTGAGACTACTTTGCTGAAGTCTTTTATGAATCTCGTATAGTATCCAGCTATACCCAAGAAACTTTGACACCCCTCTGCTTCTGAGGAGTAGGGACTCCCTTTATGACATCAATTTTAATTTGTAGTCCTTTATGGGATATTGAGTGACCTAGAACAATCCCTACAATCATCAAGAACTTACACTTCTCAAGACTAAGGGATAATTTCATTTCAATGCATTTGTTTAATAATTTTCCCCAAGTTAGAGAGAGCCTCTAGGAAATCACAACCATAGGTGGTGAAATCATCCATATAAATTTCCACAGATTCATGGACTAGCTTTACAAAGATGTTGAGGACTGCTCTCTGAAAAGTGGCAGGGGCATTGCATAATCCAAAAGGAAGGACCCTATAAGCAAAGGTACCCCAAGGAAAAGTGAAGGTGGTTTTATCTTGGTCCTCTGGCCTGATCTGGATCTGATTGTAACAATTGAATCCATCTAGGAAATAGAAGAACTTCTTTCTTTCCAGACTATCTAATACTTGGTCAATGAAAGGTAGAGGGAAATGGTCCTTTTTTGTGGATTTTTTTAGCTCTCTATAGTCCACACAGATCCTCCACTTCACACTTTTCTTTGGAACCAGAACCAGAGGAGACACCCACTCACTATCTGAGATGGGTTAAATGAACCCTGCATCTAACAACTTCTGCAATTCTTCTTTGACTATATTGTTGAGGGATGGGTTCATTTTCCTCTAAGGTTGGTGCATTGGCTTGTAGCCTTCTTGTATGTAAATTTGGTGAGTACACATCGAAGGGTGCACTCCCTTCATTTCCTTATAAATCTAGGCAAAGGAATCTAGATGCTTTCTTAGCATGTCACATAACTCCTCTTCTTGATGTACAAAGAGAGGGGTTGATTTTAAATGTTCTTTCTCGACCAAATTCTATCATCTTGACATGAGTAGGACTTGATTGAGTTAGGCACAAATCGGTCCAAGGGTTATCTTTAGCTTTCTTCACTAACTCCTCAAAAGACATGGTACTGACGGGTTGATTCTATAGGATTTTCTCAATCAGGTCATCTTCATCTAACTGCCCCCCTCCTGTAGTAGCATCTAGGGTACAGATTAGGGAAGAGTAGATTTCATCTTCCTCCTCCTCTTCTATCATAATGATAATTCATGCTCCAGAGATGGTTGAGCATGAGGGTACAAGACCAATTGTTTGGACAAATGCCCATTTTTAATGGTCATATTCCCAGCCCTGCAACTTATATAAGCATCAAAAGTGGCTAACCATGGCCTTCCAAGGATGAGACGATAACCATTGAACTTGGTCGTAGGATGGAGAACTAAGAAGTTAGGAGGGTATTCCTAGAAATTAATGGAGAGCATCACATCCTCAACAACTCCCTCAGGGTCTACTGTGGACCTATGTGCAAGCTACAAGACTGTTGTGGTCTTCCTTAATGATCCTTGGAGATTCAGTTTAAGCATAGTCTCCTTAGTCATTGCATTGATGGAAACCCCAAGATCGATCAAGGTATGGGGGACAATGATACCATCAATGTGCACATCTACCATAGGACTTCTAGGATCTAGATACTTTGAGAAAATTACTCGCCCCAAAATTAAGTTGGACAATTGTCCAATGACATTAATGGTAGGGGTGTCTTTCTTTCACCTCCCAAGATGTTTGAATCATTTCTCCTTGATTAAATTGTTGTAGATGGGGACATCCTTGGTAGCTTGGAGGAGTGGGATTTTAACTCACAAGTTTTTCAATTCACCCAAAAGTCCAATCTCCTTTAAGGTTTGTTGGATAGGATGGATTAATCTCTCAAGAAGAGGAGTTGGATTGGCTTGAGGAACACTCTCCTCCTTTTCTTTTTCAAGCTCCTTAGGTGGAGATGGAGGCTTATTATCTGGAAGCATTCTTCCAAACTTAAGGTTTATTTCTTGAATTTCCACAGCATAGGCAGGGTAAGTTGTTTCCCCACTGTATACCTATTGTGCCTATATGTTGTTCATGTTCAAATTTGGTTGAGCAGGAATATGAGGTTTCTTCGGTGGATAAGGGTGAAGGAGTTGTGGTTGAGATGGAGGTGGAGATAGTAAGGCTGGAAATTGGTTGTATGGGGGCCTCCACCCTTAGGATGGTGCATTCCACTGAGGTTGTGGAGGAGTATATGGCTGAAATGATTGATTGGTAGGTTGGGAATGGTACTGAGGTGCAAAATACCAGGGAGAAGGCTTGGACCACGAAGGATGAGCAGGAGTGCACCAACGGGGGATGGATCCATTTTTTTGAGGGTTGTAATATGAATAGGATGCCCCTTCCATGCCTTGCTCGTATGGTCGATGTCCTTGAGGTCTCCTTTGGTTGATATAACATAGTTGTTCATTCACCCCTTAAGTTCCTTGATACACAACCTTCAATCTAGGTAGAGAAGGGCACTTTTCTATTGAGTGGTTCTCCTCAATGATTGAGCAGATCTCTATAAGATTCAATGGACATTCATTTCTAGGGTGCCTTCTGGTGCATCTAAGGAAGAAGACATCCAAGGCTCTTTCTTCTTCATCTCGCTTCCTCTTGATATGCATGGTGTCCATTTGAAGAGAAAGGGTATGCAACATTTCATTTTTGAAGTCTTCCAACATGTTCCCAATTTCACTTTTTATGGATGTGTTGGAGGAGGATAAATTGACCAAATCTTGACTAGCCCTACCCTTCTTTTTGGCTTCCATAGAATGATTTTTGAAAACTGTCTTGATATCATCATAGGGTAATTGATAGATGTCCCCTCCTGACAGCATGTTTAGGGTTTCTAGGAGATCTTCCATGATCCCTCTAAGAAGGACTAATTACTTAAGTGATTTAGGATCAAGGGTGCACGTAGTGCTTTTGTAGCTAAGTTGGAACCTTTCCTCATAATCTTTGAAAGACCCATCATGTGCCAAGGTCATTCTAAAAAATTCCTCTTTGTATCTTTGGACCTGAAATAATTCCTGTACTTATTGTTGAAGGCTTTTTTCATTTGAGCCCAGGTGGTGGTGATTTCCCTAGGTAAACCCATGAACGAGCACAAGGCTGCATCTTTGAGGGTGGATGGAAAAAATTTGAACTTCTGGTCATCAAAGGTATAATCATAAGTTCTGCATATGATAACAAACTCAAAGAAAAAGGTATCCAGGTCATCTAAGGTTAAGCCATGGAAGTGAGGAAGGGCAGAGGGGCTTATGCTTTTCATCCTAGCATCTCCATTAGTTTCTCTGATGGGAAAAGGACCCTCAGCTCCATTTTCAGCTCCTTCTTTGTTTTCAATCCTATTTCTATTTCTAGCCATGGTGTAGGTTCGTGGAATGGTCTCTTCTTCTTCTTCCCCAATAGGTTGCTCAAAGATATCTGGTTGTTTGCTTAATGGCTCCTCTAACTCATAACCACTGGAGAAGAGGGAAGGTTGGTTGTTAGATACAGTGGGGTTGTTTGGAATCTTTTTCCCTAAGTTGTCTCTACTCGTATGAGGCATGAAAGGAATTTGTTTTTTCAGGGTTTTTTCAGAATTATTTGTAGAATTGAAAGAAAGAAAAGATTGAAACAATTTTCTGAATGGAACTACTTGCAGAATTGGAAAGAAAGAAAAGATTGCAACTATTTTTTGAATGGAACTGGAAGGAAAGAAAAAATTACATCTACTTTGACAGCTCCCTGACAATGATGCCAAAAAGTTATGAGCTCCAGTATTGTAGCAAGAATGTTGCAACTCCTAGGGCTACCAACTTTACTTCATCAACCCGGGGTTCATACAAACTTGGAGGTGATAGTGTTGTATACACAGTAGATGAAATGGTCTACTCTTGTCACTTTTCAACTGGGGTGATAGGCCACTAAGGTTTTTCAAGCCAGTCTTCTATTGACTAGAAGGAATCTGACTATCAACTAGTAAAGGGAAAATTAATCTAAATGCATAAATGAAAAGCTTCCTACTCTAGTAAATGAAATTGCTACATTGGGAGGTGTTATAAAGTGACATGAAATCATCTGGCTAAGAATATAAAAATATTGCTTGCAAAACACACCTAACTTAACCTTGCATATAACATCTAGTTATTTGGACTAAATGAGCATGGAAATTTATTTGAAAATCTATTGTGACTACTGTATGAATGTGCTAACTAGAAATTGTAGAAAAAGATTTTTTGATTTTCAGTTTTATGAATGCAAACACTAATTTAACCAATTTGTTCTTTTGGCAGGGGAGACAGGTATGGCGAAATAGGTCTAGAATGGTGTCGAGGGTATGGAATCCAAGTGGAGGCATAACTCAAGCTCATATGGTCATATCTACTCAATTCGGGCTTAAAACAGGCTACTATAGGGTTTCCTGTAGCACTATAGGATGTCCTAGTTCTACTACAAGATACCCTGTTTAACTATAGGAAACAAGTTGAAAGCTTATAGGGAGGTAGGAAAGGTAGAATGAAGTGTGGGAAAGGTGTCTGAGGGGGAAATAAGGCACATAGGAGGTGCACACTACCCAAAGCTCAGTCCAATGCTTTAAGAGGGTTGGACTTGCTCAAGGAAAATGTCCACTTTGCTAAAAAACATGAATTCAAATTAGGGTTTGGTGGAATTTGGCAGTGTAGGTGGAGAATACTTGGATGAGGTTGGAGAGATGAGGTCTCCCTATAGATCAGAAGCTCCTACAACAACATACACTCTTTTCTTCATTTATGCACAACTTCATTTATATATAGAAAATATTAGTTGAATGTAAGAAAAATAAAGTTATTAATAGTTAATGGCTAAGTTTATGAATTTAAGTGCTTTTAAACCATAGAAACTCAAGAGATCAAAATGATAATTACAGATGCTTCTAAGAAATTTGGAAACAATGATCTATTTAACAAGAAACCCTAGGTTATGCAGTGATGAAACAATGAATCTATTTTTGGGTTGTGTGAACGGAGCCCTCAAATCATGATCCCATAAGGGAGATTAGGCAAAGGCAACTATAATAAGCTTTTCTAAAGTATTTAATGTCACTAATGTACCACTGATATATCTATGCACAAATGGATGCAAACTAAGTAATCATCCAAATACTTGCAGATTAAAAAAAACAAAAATCACTTCAACAACTAACTATGAATGTAATCTAAGCATACATGTATAGAGAGAGGAACCTTTGCTATTGGGGTTGGGCCCTAACCCAAGAGCTTCAAACCTCTAAGTCAACTCAATGCTAGACTAAGGGAATGCTTTCCATTTTTATCAAAATTTCAAAAATACATAAGAGTTATCAGTCACAATGTCTTAGCTCGAAAATGCCTCTTAGCTACAACAAGAAAAAGACCAATCCTAATGAGTCACTAGGCCTTCTTATTTATACAACTGAAGCTACCAACAAATTCGTTAAATTTAGGGAGGCTTGGCGCCCAACTTGAGATCAACTTGTCTTCAACTATGACTGACTTGGCTACCAATGACGTTGGTGGGCTTGGCTGCTTGTAACTTTGAGCTGATGAGATCTGGTGTAGGAATATTCGAGTGATTGAGGAGTTAAGGAGGGAGATACAATATCCTAAAATCCCTCCCTCTTGTCTAATTTGATTTCCTGCACTTAAATTAGAAAAAAGTGCTCTAAATACTACAATTAATGCACATTAGGCCACATGACATAACATGTCATCTTTACCCTTCTCACTAAGAAAAATATAATAAAATATGTAAAGAAATGTGAGAAAAGTTTATTTTAATAAGCTGGAGAGTGGCATTAAGGTACATATAATTTACCTATTGATGAGCCTCATCACTAGGGTTGACAGTAGGAAACTTGTAGTAACCATTTGAGGTTGACATAAATGTCTTCGACTATGCTATTGGTGCAGTTCTTACTCAGTAGGGGCATCCAATGGCATATCATAGTGAGACACTTTCAGACAAAGTTTGAAAGTATCACGCCTACGACAAAGAGTTGTATTCCATTTTGCAGGCCTGCCGAAAATGGAAGCATTACATTATGGGGAAGGAAACGGTCATCCACACAAACCATAGACCCCTGCAATTCATATAGACACAAGGGAAGTTTCAGAATGATCACCACTAGAAATGGTCCACAAACCTAGAATGATTCCATTTTAAAATTAATTAAATGAAGGGAAGAAACAATATTGTTGCAGACAACCTCAACCGACCACTAGTCATGGCACAAACCATAGTGCTCGACTCTTATGGGCACAAGACTTTGGCGTGGCCACATCTTTACAATAGTGATCCAAAATTTGGCAACACATACCAGACGCTTCTTGAAGGAAAGAAAGTTCTAAATTTTCACCTCCAGGATGCATTGTTATTCCACTTGGGACACATCTGTGTTCCTTCAGGCAAGCGTGCTAAGATTATTTGGGAGGTGCACTATAATCAGGTCACTAGACATTTAAGAGTAGAGAAAATAGTGGCAGTGTTGCAGAAGTATTTTTATTGGCCAAACCTTCGACATGATGTTGGGAAGTACATTATATCCTACAATACCTGGACCATTTCCAAACCAACCATCAAGAATTAGGGCCTATATACTCCTCTGCCTACTCGTAGTCAACCTTGGGAATCCATCTCCATGGATTACATGTTGGGCCTTCCTTCTACTAAGTATGGAAATGACTGTGCTTTTGTGGTCATCGATAGATTCTCTAAGATGACCATTCTTGTGGCCTACAAGAAGAGTATCACAATGGGAAACCACTACTAAGATCTTATTTGAACAAGTATGGGTAAACTTTGGGATCCCATAGTCCATTATCTCAGATCGGTACAATAGGTTCCTAAATAAATTATGGTCAAGTCTCTAGTCTATGCCACATAAAAAGCTCACTAAGTCCACAACTTTCCACCCCAAACTGATGGTGAAATAAAGGTCGTTAGTAGGATGATAAAACGCATTTTTCCAATGTAGAAGTCGAAGCATACACACACATGGGATGAAATCCTCCCTTATGTCCATCATAGCTACAACAGAGCTCTCCATAGCTAGACTAGACACAACACCTTTCGGGGGGGCTCGGATTCCAATCACTATGTCGCATTGATGTGGCCATACCATTTGCATTTATTTAAGAAGATTGAGCTCATGTCCAGTTTTAAGCTGACAGGGCTAACAAATTCATTGAGCATATTCAACATATCTTCCAATAGGTCTATGAGATATTGGATAGAGCCAATGCTAAGTACAAACATTGACATGATCGACATCAGGTGCCACACAAGTTCCAATTGGGCGAAAATGTTTGTCTACATTTGGAGAAGGAGCGTCTCATTGGGCCCCACCGCAAGCTTTGTCCACTCCAATATGGGTTGTACACCATCACCAAGGCTGTAGGGGACAATGCCTTCGCGCTCAACATTCCACCGTTCCTTGGCCTGCACCCAGGTTTCAATGTAGACCACCTTCGGCCATACTTTCCACCATTACTAGACACATCCGACATTACAGAACAACTGACACCAACAAAGCTAAACCCAGACTACATGGAACATGCCACAACTGATCAGATCATGGACATGAAAATCAAGAACACTCGCCAATAGAGCATCCATTTATATCGAGTTTTCAAAGTAGTCCAATGCCTTCAACAGGGAAGGTGGTTTACCAAATACCAAGTTTAGTAGAAGTTTCCCCGTTTGATGGAGGCAGTCAACACAATGGGGACCATTTATTCCTAGGCGGGAGGACTGATCCAAGTGGATGTTGGTGGCCACTCACCTATTCCACTTAGAAACCCACCATTATTTCTTTTAGTTTTTTAATTTCCTTAATTGTAGCACAGTTTACTATTTTTTGTAGTTTTCAGTTCCTGAACTGCCGGAGTTGTTTTGAGGCCCTAAACGATGTTTTTTTTTGGAAATGGGGGAAATGTGAGTCTTTGAAACATGTTTTTAGTTGAAAGTTGTATTCCTTGGATGGATATTTTGAACAAGGCATCATTTGCATCAAACAAAGATCGTATGCCAAAGTTGCGACGCCGGGAAGTTGATGTACCAATTTAGCCCAATGTGGCCCACAATTTTGGTGCTTCATCTCCTAAGGTTAAGTTTTTGAATGTTTATGGTTTTCCATTGTTTCTCAATAATAAATAGGCCTTTGTGCGTCATTGTAACACATTTCGGAGGCATGTAGCCACCACATCTATTCTTAGAGATAAGCTACTATTGCCCAAGCTAGTTTATTTCCATTATATATGTAAGAAAATTTTAGTTCTTTTATATTAATGAAATGAAATGTTATTTCTACTGCAACTTTCTATTTACGGTTATATCTGTATTTTATTGTGTTCCTGTTTAAGTTCGGATCACACTAGATGTATGCCTACCTTTATCTTCAGAAAAGGAATATGTACATCTAATGTCTAAGTGACCTATCTCTTCATAATTATCATAGAAGAATAACTTACATGCGAAGAAAAATGGCCTCTCATTTGAGCCTTTTTTTTCATAGGAATATCTTGCTCATAGGAAGAAATATCTTCAATCTTTTGAGCATCTTTCCTTTTAGATGCCTTCTCCTCTTTCTTCCTTTTGTTCTTATCAATAGTGACTACATGTTCTAGTTCACTACTTGAGAAGCAAGGTTCTTCAACCTTCTCTTAAGTCACATTGAAATATTTTCCATACAAACATCAAAATATGTCTAGAATTTCCTTAGTTGTCTCACAGTGCCTCACTTTCTCAACATCTAGATTAGGTAACCCTTTCATGATGATTTCCTTGTCTTCTGTATTGAGCTCATTCCTCTCTCCGTATATCACAGACAACCAAATGTATTCATTGACTACCATCATATAGGCTTCCATGCTAATTTTCCAGAGCTCATAGTTCGATCCATTTAAAAATTGAACTCCTTCTGTTGTTAGCTAAACTTGATTAGCCATTTTTTCCCTTGGATCTTCATTCTAGTGGTCAAGATATTCTTGAAGGAACTTGGCTCCGATACGAATTGTTGGAAACGATATTCATACTAGGGGTGGTGAATCAATATTAAGACTAATTTTAACTTTTATGACAATTTATCTTCACTCATTCAAATTTGGCATCCATTATATGAGAGAAACCATCAGAAAACCATAACAATAGCCATATCAATCAACACATGAGACACAAAGGTTTTACGTGGAAACCCTTCCGGGAAAATACCACCAAAGCTTGTTGTTGTTATTGATGTCAAATAATATCACCTACTTTGTTACATCAATATGTTTGCGAGACACCACTCATAGGAAGCACTAACTCCCTTGAATGGTTTCATAGCACCCACTAATAGGAAGCACCAACTCCCTCCTTTTATAGACACCCAATCAACCTACCAGAAGCACCATGTGAAACACCAACTTCACGGGTTTGTTGCAAGAACCAGCCTCTAGGAGGCACCAACAGCCAAGATTTATTCAAACACCCACTAGAGATGAAAGAACCAACTTCCTATATGTAGGCTCTAACCCACACTAAAATGATAGGCTTATGCTCGCTATAATTGGCAGCCACTCTACCTAATATCAGCTCTATTCCCCTTAGCCCTTGGCCTACACATAATTCTATTTCCTCTTGCTCACTCTGTTGCAACCCACTATTTTGCTCAACATCATTCACTCATACACAACCCACGAAACTTTGTTTCCACTCTTCTGTAGCATACCTTTTCTCTTCGCCCTTTGCTCTCAACAACAAACATTCAACACTCGACCTTCGTCTTCTTCTCTGGCCCTTTCTTCCTTTTTCACAACAACATATGCCCTCTCAACTTCTCACACAATAACACAGGCTATCACGGTGCCTTTTTCTTCTACATAGGCACTCTCTACCTCACTCTATAGCATATGCTCACTCGACCTATCCTCAGAAGAGCACACACATACTAATAAATCTCTAGACAACTCACTAGACACAGTATTTCTTCCCCCCAGTTGCTCAACTGCAATCCTTTTTTGTTCCTCTACATCACTTTGATGCTAGGAGAGTGGATCTCATTTGGCTGATTAGTCTCCTTTTGAGGCAAATTTTTCTTCCTGCTTCCTTTTCTTTTCTTTTTCTGCACGAGTGTTTGGTCAATTTAGTGTCCTACATTTCTTTACATAAATTATCGATTTGGGTATCTTAAATTCATGAAGTGTAGTGCACTGTTTGTGCTAGATAACCCTTATTACTTTGTTGTTTTTGTTTTTTATGTTGTTTTGGGGGTTCTTGGTCTTTAGTTCCTAATGATTTACAATGTAATTATAAAAAATTTAAATGTAACTTTCATAAAGACTGCTCAAAATCTAAATATGAAAACAAAGCTTAAGAAAGACTTGGAAGCAAAGCTTTAACCAAGAAATAAAAAAAATAAAAATTCTATTCCTATTTCACTATTATTTCCAAATCATGAATTAAAACCAAAAGTGAAATTTGCAATTGATGTCTAACTAATTACATAAATAAAACTAAATGAAATACTTAGTTACTCTGCCTCTCAATTTTTGGAGAAAGTCTCCTTGGGATGACATTTGAGGAATTATGTACTTCATTATTCTAAGAGAAAACAAATATAGAGATGCAGAAAAGACTCATTGCATAAATAAAATTTTCAACCACTTAGTTTACGATGAATTATCAACTTGAAGGGTTTTTTAGAAACATTCGTTAACAACATGAGTGAGTAAACTAGAAATAAAATGGCAAAGACAATAAATGGCACTGATCAGTCTAATTGAGAATTTAAAGACTAGTAAAGCAGTGAATGAAGTAAACTAAATTACACTACTGTTTTTCAACTTCTAACTACTGATAAAAACTAGAAAGAGATCAAGCAAAAAGAAGCTACTCTAAATTATGAATACTATTAATAAGAAAATGATGAAAATTGCATTATAAACATTGTTAGTAAGAAAATGATTATAAACATTGTGAAAGAAAATGATGAATTTACAGTTAACAAGAAGAGGAAAAATAAAATGAAATGAAACCTTCTTTAATGCAGGGGCCCTCTGCAACTGATTAGGCAATGCCTGCTCAATCAACTCCAAGAAAACTCCTTCAGATTTCCATAAAACATGTGGTCTTCATATTAAAAACAGGGACACACAATGCACAGAAATTACAGAGTTTAAAACTTTGATTTCACAATAAAACTATCACTATGACTACTAACTTCTTCGGTCCTTTACACAAGTATTTATAAGAAAAACCATACAACTGTTTGCAGAGAAAAACATGCTACAACCAAGCACATAGAAGACAGATATGCGGAATTTCTTCCTTGGTTGTTGGAGACATAAATCCAAGACATTGTGGTTGTTGGAGTCCATAGATACAGGTAGTTGTTCCGAATAACACTTCCCATCACTACAAAACATGTTAATTAACCATGAAACAGAGTCCTGTTACCTTCGGTCTCTGCGTTTGACTTATCCATTGACCGTAGTCTTATGCCATCTTCTTTGTCAACCTGGGCTGAGTGAATAGGACAGGGTCCATGTCACGATGATTTCCAAGCTGCCCATGTGGCTAGCTTCTCTTTCTGACACCTGGAACCGGTTAGAGCATGAAGGTAGCTGCGGAACAACCGATTAGTTGCAGAATAGGCTACATTCCGTAGCTAATATACAAAAATATATTCAAACAGCAAAACATAAAATAATAACATGTAAATCACTAAATGTCCTCCTCAAGACAGTATATATTGGTCATTGGTGATGAGAATGCATCTTTCTCATGGGAAAACAAAGAAAAGAAATGATAAGAGTTGCTAGGGAAAGAGTAATTTTGATGCTCAACATACCCCCACTGCAAAATCATTGCATGTCCCCATGCAATTTTTCCAAGATTGTGGACTCTTTTTTTTATTGCATCTGCTCAAATACATCTGCCAATACATCTAAATTCCTTCTCTTGCTCTTCTTTGAAGTGACAACCATCCTTGGTTTCTTTATGAGAAGTTTGTATTTAAGGTTGATCATTGTCTTGTTCAAGTTTCTATTCTTCCTCTTCAACTTCCTATTTTTCTTGTACCATAGGCCTAGGTGTAGTATGCTATTGTCATGAATGGCTTTATCCAATTTGCTTTGTTCCTTTAGAGCTTCATTTTCTTTCTTAATATTTCTTGTTTGAGTGAGTCAGTTAGAGGTTCTTGTGGATTGACAGGTTTTTCTAGGTTGGCTGAGGAACCTGGATCCCTTGAGGCATTTTTCTTTTCTAGTGATTCTATGTAATCATAAATTTGCTATTGTATTGGATCTATGCCTGGGGATCCTCTGCTAGGGTCACCTTCAAAATATTGTCTAGGAGATTTTTGAGGATTGTATGTAAATGGAATATTTTCAGGAGTTGATACTGGGGTTTCTCCTTCTAGATTGATGAACTCTATTTCTTTTGATGATACCTTATTTACCATTCCTCTAAGCCTAAAGCTTCTTCTAAGGGGGTTTTATGTTCTCCTCCTTTGCAACCTTTTTCTCTTTTCTGATCTTTTCCTTCCTCTTGATTTGTCTCTTAATCTCTATCAATTTTCCAGAGATTGGTTGTTCATCATCTGGTTGTAATGGAGATTCAAGTGTGTTCTCAGTAATTCCACCAACTTTTTGTTTTATCTTCTTCCTTTGCTTGATTTACTTCCTGGTCTCTTTTAATTTTTCATAGATTGGTTCTTCTTCATCATTTTTCTGTACTGAAGGCTCAAGGTTGCTTTGAATGGTGAGATTAGTCTTCTTTCTCCTACTTTTTCTGACACTATCTTTTTCAGGAGATTTTGGTGTCTCTTGGAAATGGTTTCTTATCAGAAAGTTTTCCTAGGTTTCCCCTATTTTCTTTAGATGATATTCAACCAATATTATGACCAATCCATGGTGGTACATGGTTGTTTCCAAATATTCTATTTTCTTCTATACTTTTGAAGCCATTCTCGTTAAACTGTTTAAAAGGAGGCAAGGGACGTTGATGTTTCCATTGTCTCGAATGTTCATCAATGAACATATATGATAAACATACATACATCCAAATCTTCCCTCATAGGTAATAAATTTATATCAAAAGCATGTTTCTCCATTTATTTTTGAGTGTTGAAATAGGGATTCCTTTCCTAAACATGTGACATCCATACTTGGGTTCCTGAGGAATACCTTTCATGATTCACTGTGAAATTCTTTGTTTTTGAACCACCTCTCACCATGTCTTGGTAGTTTTGTAGCCTCTACTAGATTCTGTTATTGCAAACTTGATATCCCCAATCTCCACTTCTGTATCATCAAATGATCTGGCGAAAGATTTCGTGATCTCCTTGTGATATCCATCAAATTTGTCAATGAACTTGAGCCATCCAGTCTTCTGTAGCATCTCCTTGAGTTGGGGGTACCCTTCCATAAATTTTTCCCCTACGGGCTCTGCCTTGACAATGAGTCCCATGGTCTTTGTTTTGTAGAATTTACTAACCTCAAAATTACTCTCACTATCTATAAAACGAGTACTATATTAGGAAATGGAATGACTGTGTGTATGGAAATGGAATGAATATGTATATAGAAAATGGAAAGATTGTGTGTATGAAATGGTTGCATGAATATCAGAGAAAACATAAGAGTTGGCATGTAATAAATACACAGTAAGGGTTTAGAGAGTCATAGATAGGTAGGTCACATCGTTATCTTGATTGTTAATAGGTGTAGTTGTGGAGGACCATTTGAGTACAGCTTATGGAGATTGAAGCGGAGATTTGTTATGAAAGAATTGTTGAGACCATTTGTCATTAAAGATGGAAGATATGGCAGAGACATCGTGGCGGTCAAATCAAAAGATGGTTGATTAAGGAGACATGTGATTATACATACTATACAAACTTATGTTTTCAAATTGCTTTTTGAAATAAATTTTTGCATTTACGTTTGGAACCTTTACCTTTCACTTGCTAATTTTTTTGATGTTGATAGACAGGTACCTTGAGCATGATTGGTCTTCAAAATTGATTTTTCTTTAATTCCCCTGCATACATGATTTTATTATGAACTATACATTTTTCCCTGAACTGATAAACAAATTGTAGCTGCAGAATTAGATTAGCTACAGAACAGAATCAACTGCAGAATGTGAAACAAAAAGTGAAATATGGCTTATGGATCATGAATGAAATGGAAATGGCTATGTAAGTGAAAATAAAATGAGATGTAAGACAAGAAGATAAATGACTAGAGATGGAATGAATACTGAAAAGGGAAAAATTTATTGATGAAATATGACAATGGGATGAAGTGAAACTGTAAAAATAAAATGGGGTGAGGTGAGATGAGATGATGAATTTTGCAGAATCTAAACTACAGAGTGACTGTGGCTTTTTGTCACTACTTATTACAGAAACAAAATGGAAAATATAGGGTGTCAAAAAACTCTGATTTTCACCCTGTATTTTCTGTATAAGTATGCCAATCAATGATTGGTTTTTAACCTTATACAATTTATTATATATATATGTTTTTATTTTTCCTTTTTTTTCATAGGAAAAATAAAGACTAAGTTATTGGAGAAGAAGGATTCTTCTTCACTAACTTCATTTTAGAATTGTCTTGGAAAATCTTAATGAACTCCTCTTTTGAAATGGGTTTCTGATATATCATTAATCCATGACCATTCAAAAGAAGAGGAGTTTTACTTTGATCTATTGTTCCGATCCTCACTGCTCCATTACTAAAAACGTTTTCAATCTCATATGGCCCAAGCCAATGAGTTTTAAACTTCCCTTGAAAATCGTTAAACTTTGAATCAAATAATAGCGCCCAATCTCCCACTTGAAACCTCTTGTCCTTGATATATTTGTCATGCCATTTAGCTCTCTGTTGTTGGACTATACTAGTCCTTTGAACTACATCTTGCCTGATTTCATCAAGTTCATTTAATTGCTTTAGCCTATGCTTTTGTGCCTCTGATAAATCTAGCTCCAGTTGGACTGCCATCTTGAAAGTTCTGATTTGGAACTCTATAGGGAACATGACTTGTTTCCCATAAACAAGTTCATAGGGTGTATGTCCTGTTGTGTTCCTCCATGTAGTTCTATAGGCCCATAAAGCTTCAGGAAGCCTTTCTGCCCAATCTCTTCTATGTAGATGCACAATCTTGGTGAGGATTCCTTCAATCACTTTATTTTTAGATTCCACTTGACCATTTTCTTGTGGATGATAGGGAGTATATTTCCTATGTTTGATCTTGTATTCTTCCACAAGCCCTTCCACCATGTTAGATGTGAATTGAGATCCCTGATTTGTCACAATTTCTCTTGGAACACCAAAATAAGTGAAGATGTCCTCAAAAAGAAAATTAACTACAGATTTTTCATTAGCAAAAGGTAATGCTTTGGATTCTACCCATTTAGTGACATAATCAATGCATACCAATATATACCTTTTCTGCTTAGATGGAGGATTAATTGGTCCAATAAAATCTAAGGCCCACTTTTCAAAAGGTTCGATGAGTACTTGAGTTTGGAATGACATTTCATTTAAGGGAGCAGGTTTCTCTACCCTTGGAAACTGTCACATCTAATGACATATTCTTTAGTATCTTTGAAGATGGATGGCAATAATATCCTAAAGAAAGGATTTTATAGTCTATCCTCTTGTCAACAAAGTGTCCATCACATGGCTCATCATGACATGCCTTAAGAATCTCAGGCATTTCATCTTCCCTGACACACCTTTTGATCATAAGATCTAGCCCTGTTTTATACAATTCATTAGTGATCCATGAATATCTTGCACTTTCCTGAATAATTTTTCTTTTCTCTCTAGGAAACAAATGTGAAGGAAACTTTCCTGTGACCAACTAGTTAGCAATATCTACAAACCAAGGAGTTTGAGTAGTTACTGCAAAAAGATATTCATAAGGAAACCTATCTTCAATCGGAGAATCTTCTTTAATATTATGAATCCTGGACAAGAAATCAGCAACTGTGTTTTGTTTCCCAAGTATATCTAGCACAGTGATGTTGAATTCTTGCAAAAGTAAAAGCCATCTTGCAACTCTGCCATTAGCAATAGGTTTATTCATCAAATATCTAATTATTGAGTGATCTGTATGAACAAGGTTTCATAGCCTATTATATAGTGTCCAAACTTGTTAATTGCATGAACAACAACTAAAAATTCCTTTTCAGTCACAGTATAATTCAACATAGTGGGAGTCAAATTATTACTTGTATAGTAAATGGCATAAGGAATCAAATCTTTTTGTCCCAATATAGCTCCCAGAGCTGTATCTAAAGCATCCGTTGAAATATGGAAAGTGAGTTTCCAATTTGGACATCTTAAAATGGGTGCTTCAGATATTTTTGCTTCCAAAGTTTCAAATGCCAACTTGCAATTAGAATTTCAATTGAATTCACAATCCTTGGTAAGCAATTTGAAGAGTGGGGATGCTATTTTAGTGAAGTTTTCTATAAATCTTCTATAGTACCTTGTAAATCCTAGAAAACTTCTAACATCCTTTTGGAAATTTGGAATTGATAATTTAGAGATGACTTCAACTTTAGATTTGTCAACTTTAATTCCATCTCCTGAAATGTGATGTCCTAAAACAATACCTTCTGTAAACATCATAAAACATTTTTCATGGCTTAGTGAAAGGTTTGTTTTGTTACATCTTTTAAGAATTTTTTCCAATTTTTCCAAAGCTTCTTCAAATGTATTTCCATAGATTGTAAAATCATCCATATATACCTCTACACAATCATGTATTAGATCAAAAAAAAATCCTAGTACTACTCTTTGGAATGTTGCAAGTGCATTACCTAACCCAAAAGGAAGTACTCGGTAGACATAAGTTCCCCATGGACAAGTAAATTTGGTCTTATCTTGATCTTCAGGTGCTACCTGAATTTGATTATAACCACTAAAACCATCCAAAAATGAGAAATACTTCTTACCTGCTAATGTATCTAACACTTGATCTATAAAAGGCAAAGGAAAATTATCTTTAAAGGTTGCTTTATTCGATTCTCGGTAATCAATGCACACCCTCCATTTACCATTCTTTTTAGGTACAATTACCAAAGGAGAAACCCATTGGCTATCTAAAATTGGGTAAATGAAGTTTACATTCAGTAGTTTTTGGAGCTCTTCTTTCACAAACTCTCTAAGATTTGGATTCATCCTTCTCTGAGGTTGTCTGGTAGGTCTACTATTTTCCTCAATGTAGATGTGATGGATACAAGTCTTAGGATCAATGCCTTCATGTCAGTGTATTCCCATTCAAATGCAGCGTAATGTTTTTGTAATGTTTTGATTAGCTCTTCTTGTTGTAGTTTCTCCAAGTTTTTGCTTTATGTTCAATGTTTTACCTAGAAAATTTTCAATTGTAGAGCTACCAAACTCTTCCATAGAATAAAGAGACGTTTGCCTAGATGACAAATATTCAACATTAGATTTTTCTTGAAATTGCTCATGGTCATATTCTGAAGATGATTCAAAATTTGACTATCTTCACTAATTTTTGAAATAGTAAAGAGAGTTTGAATATCATCTTCATCATCAATCCATTCTTTGTCATCTATTTAAGTGATTGCTTTAGGATACAGAGTAAATTTCTTTGTTGAATTACCATCAGAAATATACATGTCACTAGATCTACAGCTAATAAAAGCATCCGTTGTGGTCAGCCAAGGTCTTCCTAATATGAGTGAATGTCCTCCTAGATTTTTATTGGGAGTTAAGATCATGAGATCAACAGGATATTCCCAAGAATCTAAGGATACTAAAATATTTTCTAGCACACCATCTAGTTTGATTACTGATCTATCTGCTAGTTGTAGTAAGGTAGGTGTGTAGAGAAGATTAGGAAGTTTAAGCTGCTCCATAGTTTGTTTACTCATGATGTTTATTGTTGCCCCTAATTCAATCAATGTATTTATAATTTCAATTCCATTGATATGTGTTTTGACAATTGGACTTCCTGGATCCACATATTTTTGTATGGCAATTTTTCCCATCATTATTTCTGATATTTTTCCTACCAAGTGAATTTTTTTTGTTTCTTTTGCTTTTCTTCCTGGTTTTTTTATGCTCAATTCCTTTATTGTTTTGGCTAGAATTGGAATTTCTCTAATGGCCTGTAGCAAAGGAATTTTGATACAAACATTCTTCAATTCATATAGAAAATCATAGTTGGGTAACAAGATCTGTTTTTTTATCCCTCTATCAATTTGTAGTTTTTCAAGAAAAGAAGGTGTAGAAGTGGATGTTGGTTGCTCAATGATAGGAGTTGTGTTTTGTGATTCTTTTTGTTTTTCTTTTTCAATGTTTTGGTTTTGGAGAGATGTTCCCTCAAAATTTTTATTGACTTTTAGAGAATCTTCCTCACAGCTGTCTTGTTCCTGAATAACTACAGAAGGTATTTCCTTTTCTAATATCCTTCCATATCTTAGTTGAACATCATTAAGATCTAGAGGAGTAATCATGTAAGTTGGAAATTGTTGTCCTTCTACCATGTAAGCATTCTGAGGGTTTTTATTATTGGGGTTTGGTAATGGTTGGGCAGGTAGTTGATTTTGTTTATGCAAAAATGGCAGTAAGAGTTGAGGATTTTGGTTTTGTTGTGGAGGTTGTTGTGGAAATGGCAATGAAAGTTGGGGATTCTGATTTTGAAGTTTTGGCTGTTGATTTTGTTGCTGAATGTGTGGGGGAGGATAAATCTGATATGATGGAGGATATTGGTAATATTGAGAAAATCTCCCATAAGGATTTTGTACTCCTTGTGCCCACGGTTGAGATTGAGATTAAGATTGAGGCCAAGGTTGCTACCACGAATTCCAATTTGGTGGGGGGCTGAAGATACATTTGATTGTTAAATCCCTGATTTTGTGGCCCTTGCCAAGGTCTTCTAGCAACAAAACAAAGAGGTTCTACAGAATTTGGGACTATTTCCTCTTGAAAGACAGCGTTAAGACCTGGAATTGAAGGACAACCCTTGGTCTCATGGCTTTTTGAGCAAATCATACAAGCTACTACAATTTTTGCATCTAAAGGACATTCCCTTAGATCATGTTTTTTTTTTTTTTTTTTCCATTTTGGACGAAAAATGGCTAGAGCATCAGCCTCAGTTTTCTGCTTGTTTTATATTTTAACGGTGTCTAATTTCTCACTAAGGCTCCCTATAATGTCAGTTTGAAATTCATCAAGCATATTACCAATTTCTACACTACTTACATATCTTGTTGTAGATTTGTTTACTCTAACAAGAGAAGGATCTCTTGGACCTTTCCCGGTTTTAGCTTTTCCTCTTGAGAGATGAACACACAATTCTCCTATATCATTTAATGGGAGTTGAGAGATATCTCCCTTCCCCATCATGTTAAGGATATCTATCCACTCATCTCTAATGGATTTTAATAAAAGAGCTTTCAAGGTTTCTTCATCTAAATTGTTAACCTTTGATCTTTTCAAATTATAGTTGAATCTCTCAATCAAATCTTCTAAGTTTTCATCTTCTCTTTGCATCATTTTGAACACTTCATCTTTGTGATTGGTAGGCATGTAATAATCCATGTATCTATCCAAAAATGTTTTTTTCATGTCATTCCATGTTCTAATGGATTGAGTGACTAACCCCATGAACCATTTCAAAGCATCTCCTTTCAATGTCGAAGGAAACAATTTAAGTTTTTCAGAGTCTTCTAGATAGTCATAAGTTCTGCACAAGACTTCAAACTCAAACAAAAATGTTTCAGGATCCTCACTTTTCAACCCATAGATGTTTGGGAGGATAGAAGGTGAGATATTTTTCATTGTGGCATTTGTTTCCTCATCCACTATAGGGAATCCAAAAGAATTATCTATTTCCCTATTTCCTCTACCTCCTCCATTATTTCCTCTACCTCTCCCTCTACCCCCTCCTCCAAACAGTGAGAATTCTCCATCTTGCTCCTCTTCTGCCATTATAGTTTCTTCAGAGTCAGTATAGGGTTCAACCTGCAAGGTTACTTCCTCCTCCTCTGGTTCTTATAATAATGGAATATGGGAGAGAGGTTCTACTTCTTCTTCCTCACCAGGTATTCCTAATTCTTCAACTACAATGTGTTCTCCTATGGAGGTGAAAAAGGCTATTCCTGCTGTTGGAGATTCAAAACTTTTCTCCCCCGGGACTGTCTTGGTAGATGAAGTAGGAGATTATTTTGATTGGATTTCTGCCCCTGGAATTTCGGGAGTCCTATGTCTAGGAGTATGAGTTTGGGATGGAGGTGTGTCTTTTCTTGTTCTTGGTGGAGTAGGTGGTGTTGTAGGAATTGAACTTCTACCCCTAGCTATAAATCTACCCCTAGAGTCTCTTTCTCTATGCATGCCATTCTTTTTTGAATGTAAGAGATAAGGCTACCTAGTTACACTACCCCGACAATGGCGCCAAAATGTTTGGTCAATTTAGTGTCCTAAATTGCTTTACATAAATTATCAATCCGGGTATCATAAACTGATGAAGTGTAGTGCACTGTTTGTGCTAGATAACCCTTCTTACTTCATTGTTTTTGTTTTTTATGTTGTTTTGGGGGTTATTGGTCTTTAGTTCCTAATGATTTACAATGTAATTATCAAAAATTTAAATGTAACTTTCGTAAAGACTGCTCAAAATCTAAAGATGAAAACAGAGCTTCAGAAAGACTTGGAAGTAGAGCTTTAAGCAAGAAATGAAAACAAAGTTTCTATTCCTATTTCACTATTATTTCCAAATCATGAATTAAAACCAAAAGTGAAATTTGCAATTGATGTCTAACTATTTACAGAAATAAAACTAAATGAAATACTTAGTTACTCTGCCTCTCAATTTTAGGAGAAAGTCTCCTTGGGATGACATTTGAGGAATTCTGTGCATCATTATTCTAAGAGAAAACAAATATAGAGATGCATCAAAGACTCATTGCATAAATGAAATGTTCAACCATTTAGTTTAGGATGGATTATCAAATTGAAGGTTTTTCTAGAAACATTCATTAACACCATGAGTGAGTAAACTAGAAATAAAATGGCGAAGATAGTAAATGGCACTGATTAGTGTAATTGAGAATTTAAAGACTAGTAAAAAAATGAATGAAGTAAACTAAATTGCATTACTGAGTTTCAACTTCTAACTACTGATAAAAACTAGAAAGACATCAAGCAAAAAGAAGCTACTCTAAATTATGAATACTGTTAATAAGAAAATGATGAAAATTGCATTATAAACATTCTTACTAAGAAAATTAACAAGAAGAGGAAAAGTAAAATGAAATGAAACCTTCTTCAGTGCAGGGGCCCTCTGCAACTAATTAGGCTATGCTTGCTCAATCAACTCCAAGAAAACTCCTTCAGATTTACGTAAAACATGTAGTCTTCATATTAAAAATAGGGACACAAAATGCCCAGGAATTACAGAGTTTAAAACTTTGATTTCACAATAAAACTATCACTATGACTACTAACTTCTTCGGTCCTTTACATAAGTATTTATAAGAAAAACCATACAATTGTTTGTGGAGAAAAACATGCTACAGCGGAACACGTGGAAGACAGATATTCAGAATTTCTTCCTTCGCTGCTGGAGACATAAATCCAAGACATGGTGGTTGTTGGATTCGGTTGTACAAGTGGCTGTTGGAGTCTGTAGGTACATGTAGTTGTTCCGAATAACACTTCCCATCACTATGAAACATGTTAATTAACCACGAAACAGAGTCCTATTACATTCAGTCTTTGCATTTAACTTATCCATTGACCCTAGTCTTAGATTAGGGTCCATGTCACGAGGATTTCCAAGCTTCCCATGTAGCTAGTTTCTCCTTCTGACACCTGGAACCTGTTAGAGCATGAAGGTAGTTGTGCAACAACCGATTTTCTGTAGAATAGACTGCATTCCGTAGTTAATATACAAAAATTTATTCAAACAGTAAAACATAAAAGCATAACATGTAAACCACTAAATGTCCTCCTCAAGATAGTATATACCAGTCCTTGGTGATGAGAATGCATCTTTCTCATGGAAAAGCAAAGAAAAGGAATGAGAAGAGTTTTTAGGGAAAGAGTAATTTTGAGGCTGAACAATGAGCGATATTGGTTTCTCCTTTATGAAAGGCCTACAATGTTTCCCAAATATCCTTTGTAGACTTGAGATCCATGTCTTTCTCAAGATCCCGATTATGAATACTTTTATAAATTGCAAACTTGGATTTGGAATTACCTTCTTGAACTTGTTTTTAAGGGGGCTATACTCCATAGCCATTCATCACTACATTCCAAAATTTCGATCCAAGTATGGATAATTGATATTTCACCTTCTCTCTCCATTCCTAAAAATTCGCAGGACCAAGTAGCAACGCACTTTGATAACCGATGATTCTCCTAAATCCACCTTCCAGCGATTAATCTACAACAAAGGAACCAACTCTAATACCAATTGTTGGAAACTTAATTATACTAAGGTGGGGGGTGAATCTATATAAGGTTGATAGAAACAATTTAACATTTTTTTGCCAAATTGATTAGCAATTAAACAACCAACATCATAATACAAAAAAAAATATTTAACATGCATGCAACTTAAAAAACACAACTAGAGAAACAACACATAAAGACACCAAAATTTTATGTGGAAATCCTCAAGGGGATAAAAACCATCGTACTGCTACTTTTATTTTCTTCTTTTATTAATTGTCAAGCAATTTATTTTACATAGATCTATTGGACACAACGAGCTAGGAAGCCCCAACTTGCCAAAGGCCCCAACCTCCATAAAAACATTTGCTGGCCACAACCAACAAGGAAGCCCCAATTTCCTATATAGCAAGCCACCACTTGTTGAAACTTCTCAAATATAATAGACCACACTTTCATTCATTTTCCAAATGCATCCTTTTATACAACAATAACAAATCAAGAACTTTCTTGCAACCAACACAATCAGTAGTACCAAAACTCACATATTTAAAGTCTACAGACAAAGTACAAGACCTCACTAGGCCATGTAACCCACCATTGAGTATAGTGTAATAAAAGACAATATACATAAGACGTAGCATCTACAATGATGAAATCAACCACTTGAATATTCACCTCTAATCTGCTCACTGTTACAGGTATAATATCAACTTGTTGACGCGATGGAATTCTCTGCCAATATCACGGGGATCTCCTCGATGTAGAGTCCTAACTAGATTCTGCACTGTATGCTTTAGGGATCCCATCCAGTATATAGGCTTGGCTACCATACAGATGGCTTGAGTTTTCTTCGGACAGAGGTGGGATACTGACATAGTCGAACATATGAACTTCAACAAACATAAGGAAATAACTGATGAATGTTTATAATATGAATACCATAAACAGTAGCATTATAACTTGACAACATGAATCTCACTTAAAGTAATTATTAGCAAAACCTCAAATCAGATCATGCCTATATAAAGAATATTCTTGACAACTATAAAGTAGTTCATAGTAGCTAAGCATCAATAAGAATAAGTAAATGCATAGTCATTGGTATGATCATGCCAATATTAATGAAATAATTCATCAATAAAATCATAGAGTTATCATATCATATACCATCCATGTGTTGCAAAATAAGATTCATAGCTTAGGAAGACACATGACGAGACTACAGATCAAAGAACTCATAGGAACCTTCGATCCATCGAGTAAATAATATCCATGGTATCACAATACAAAGAACTCATCCAATCCAAGAGTGGATCAAAAATATTACTCGTATTTATTAGAAGAGCACAAGTCCTTTCTCAAAACAAGATGTCCCAAAATATGTCCCAAGCTAAAATTCCATTACAATATTCCATGACGGTGTATTTATGAAAAAAAGAATGACCTTTCGTTTACCCTCAACTCTTGGACTTCCTCATGACCTTTCAACTACCTCAAAACTTTTATACTTCCTCCGACTCTTCATATTCTATTACTATCCTATTCTATCGTAATTTTCTAATTACATAAAATAAGCAAATTCTCTCCTATCAACTTAACAATAGACAGTTCTGGGATGTCTAGGTGGAGTTGATCCAGTAGATAAGTGCGACAAATCTTATACTCACCTACTATGGGTGCTATCTGCGGTTGTTCCTCATCATGTCTGTGTAAGCCCTCGAGGTCATCTGGGATGAGAGTGTTTCTTTTGGTGTTCACTTGATTTTCTAGGGTCACCATATTTGTATAGATTCTCACCGGTTCCACTATGTACTATGTGATATTCTCCTTTATAACATGTAGGTTTTCTGAGTGGGAAACCTGCCTATATGTTTAACCAAACATTTGAACTTTCGGTCAGATTTCTTCTCACTTCTTGACTTTCCCGATTTCCCCGATAGATGGAACCCTATGGTTCTCGATCATCGACTCCAAACCACTCAAAATGTGCCTGTAAGAAGCTAACACTCTATCCACATCTTTGGCTAGTTTGTCTCTTGATTGGATCTTGATGTAGAGCTAGACTTTAGCATTTTGCATGGTGATCTAGTCCTTTTCTGGGACTACTGTTGGTGCACCTGGATACTTGGTGGACCAATCATGTATGCTATCCAAAGCTACAATGACTTTCTTTAGCATAACAGACCTTTCCTTCACGTTTGTTTGTATGACCAATATTGGGGCTACCATATGATGTAGTTTTGACATTTCCTTATAGAACCTCACCATGGCTTCATTAAGAGTTTCAGTCTCATCCTTGATTTCAGCCTGCAGCTCCTTTGTACTGGTGTGTACCAAGCGGAGGGCCACATTTTTTCTTATTCCTTCTTTCTATCTTCTTCTTCTTTAGCGGCCTTTTACTCTGACGCGTAAATATTTTTATGGAGTTCTGCGATTTTTTTGCTCATCTTGGAAACATTATGCTCATTCACGATCACAAACGCAGTCCTGACTGAGGTGATCATCTCAGGGTTAATTGTAGTGTTGGGAACAATTTATTTCACTATGGTCACTGACAGGGGTTCTATAGGGTTTTTGGCATAGCACTTTCTTCTCTCTTGAGTGATATTGAAGCCAACCTCATCAAAAGTGAGCTTAGTAAGATCCAACACTTCCTCTTCCGCTTCTTTGGGAATGGCCAACTCTTTTAGAGGGAGATGCCCTCTAGTGAGGGGAGTGGATGGGGGAACATCCAATAGAAACATCTCAACTTTCTCAATCTTGTTGAGCTTCCTTACCTTCCTCTTATTGTTCTCTCTTTCTTCTTTCCTCCTCTTCTCTTCTATTTTCCTCCTCTTCTTTATTCCTCCAACCGCTTGTTCTCTTTCTCTTTTAGCACTTCCTTCCTCCTACGTTCCTTGGCTTGCCTACGCATCTCTTCCTATTCCTTTAATTATTTCTTTTGTTTCTTCCTTTTTTATTCTTCCATGGCCTTCTTCTCCTCCTTTTCTTTTAATTTATTTTCTTCCAGTTGCTTCTTTCTTTCTTCCTCTTCTTGTTGCTTCCTTTTCTCAAGCTGGTCCTCAGAGTGCTGGCCATCTGAATCTTGCGATTGCTTGAGCTCTTCCTCTCTTTTCCTCTTGAGCTCTTTCTTTTTTCTTTCCAGGGTTTCATTCCTTTGCTCTAAGGTTTCATTATCCCCTCCTCCTTCCTAGTCATCAGGGTATCCTCTACCTCTTTAACCTTCTGTTCCTTGATTTTCGCAATGGCCTTTTGCTTCTCCTTCTTCCTTTTTAGAGTAGATGACCTCTCCTGTAGGCTGACATTTTCTTGAGAGTGTTCATGTTGCTCATCGTCTTTTGCTCGCTGATCATTAGGGCTGAGCTCCCCATTGGCATTGCACCAATTTCTAATCCCATCTTCATGATCCTGCCTAGAATGTGGGTATGACCAGTTGAAATTAGCTCCTTTTCAATGAGGTGCTACGACTTTCTTGGGATCATATGTATGATGGTTCAATGTCACGGAATGAAATCCCTTTAATTCTTCGGCCTCTACCTCCACTTCCTTGGAATTTTCCACTGTTTAGGCTCCAATAGTAAGAGGGAATGCAGGACCTGGTTTCTTCTTCCCCTTGCTTAATTTTTTCAAGAAACCCTGTGTCATTTGATAGCATACTTCCTATATGAATACCCTATCTGTGTCAAACTGAGGATTTCTGTGCAGGGTCTTGTAGGAACCAAAGACTCTAATAAATGTCCCCTCCTAGATTGGGAACCAATGCACCACCTTGATGATGGTTTCCATGGCCCTCTTTAACATACAAGGTGGTTCTTCCTCGAAAACCAGCTGATATAATAGAGCAATAAATGACTCAGAGATATTATCAAGCATACCCTTATAGTCAAGGTTCCAAAAAATCTTATAATGGTGGTGTACTGGCTTTGTTGTAGCCATGTTCTACTTGTAGCTCTAGTTGTCAAACTGACACCTTGCATAGACCGCCTTCAAGAGATATGAGGCCATATAGAACTTTGATGGCTGATCTCAATCAGGATGCTTGGGTAAAATTATGTTTGTATCAAGGATGACACAAGGATGTTGGGCCACTTGAAGATTGTACCTCAAGTAGTGATAACTTACATGATAGGGACCCATGTCCTGTGGAACACATCACGATATTCTCTTCTGTACAACTAGTTCATCATGGTGACAATCAACTAATAGACCTTCTTTAGTCTGTTTGTCCAGTATATTTGGTCAGTTCTAATCTGAAACTTGAACGAGTCTTTCCACCATTCTCTAAGAATCGCCTTGGTAGGGATCACAAAATTGGAGAGCCATCACGTGTTGAAGGACTCCTCCTTCTTGGGCAATCTGTAACGTGCAACGATATTTGTGGAGGAGATAGCTTCAAGCAGTGCTCCAACATGATCCCTTAGCATCCATTGATCCATGTTCAAGCTCTGTATGATCCAATCAATTGTCTCGGTGCATGGGAAGAGTGGAGGATGTGATGCCACTTTGTGAATCCTTGATCTCTTAACATTTATATACACGGGAAATCCTCTTGGTCCTCTAGGATATCTTGTTTGGAGAACTCTGCGTAAACTTCAAACCATGAGACCTTGGTGCTTTTGTTGATTTTTCAAGCGATATCCCTGTAGATGGGGGGTAATTGGTCATGGTGAACTTCCTGTGAAATGCTTTTAGAGCTCCTATGGGTATACTTTTCTACCGGGGGTGCCATCTCATCTTTGAAGGAGGAGATCAAGATGGACTCGAGATCAACATCACCTGGAATATCGAATAAATAGTCCCACGATGAGAGAGATGACATGGAAATGAAACCTTAGTGACAAGTACAAACTATAATTTTCAGAACCCAGGAGAAGGCCTTTTGGTAGGTCACAAGGTCATAGGGATCAAGATTCCAAACAGGTCGTGTGGATGAGTGTGCGACTTGGTGACTTGGAAGGCTAGAAGTTAGGCCGCTGGGGTCACAGAGGTCGCGCAGGTCACAAGGTCGCACCCATTTTCCTATCACAATTTTTGGTCGTGCAACTTGCTCCCTTGGGAGATTTTGGCGGGTGGAAAGATTCTTAGGATGGGTCCTTGGGGCCTCTCAAGAGCATATGGTTTGGTGCTTAGGGGATGCAGGTCAATTTTGGACAAGGATGGCCACAAAAGATGCTTAGGGAGGCTCATGAAAACAAAAAATAACTTGGCAAGGGTTTCTGGCTAGAATGAGCCCGAAACATCGATAAAAACCCCATGGTCTGAAATTTGCAGAGTCAGGGCGAAAGAGGAAGACAAAGGACATAAATAATTGATTACTGAGGTAGGGGAAGAGTCACCTACCTGGCAGGTTCGTGCACCTTATCCAGTCATTGAGCTTCTATGTTCTTCGTGCCACTAGAGCGAATTGTTCAAATGCTTGGTCAATTAATGTGTTTAGTGCTTACTTTTGGTGATTATCAAATATGATTAAATCAATTAATGCATTTACTTCTTATTTTTGGTGATCAAATCAAGGATTGATTGCATTCCATTACTCTTGATGACCAAACCATAATCTCTCTGAAGGCTGACATTAATGCCAACCAAACAACATTGTTTCCAATGTCTCGAACTTTCATGAACATTTTCAAGCCAGAAATGATGTTTTTTATCCATTTTGGGGGTCTGAGATGCCATGACATACCTTGGCCCTAGTCGATAGTTGTAATCCTTGAATATTTATTTCGAGCAAGCTATTGTGCACCTAAAATAGAGACTGTGTGCAAAAGAACTCCCAAAAAGTTGGCCTACGAACTGCCTTCGTGGTTGCAAATCCTTTAGTGTTTCATCTTCTAGGGTTAGGGTTTTGGACCCTTAGGGTTCTTTCTTTTTTTATGTTAAAAGACCATTCTTTTCGTTGCTTGTAAAATCTTTTGCTAATGAACATAGCCGCCATCTCTCTCTTAAAAATAAGCTACCACCATTATAGCTCAAGCTACTTTCCGTTGTATAATAATATGAAATTCTATTTATTAATAGAAGTGCTCATTAATATATTTATCTATATGTATTCCATTTCCTTTTTTCCCTTTAATTTTCTTCTTAATAAGACCAAAAATCCATAAGATGTAATCTAGTTAGTTTATATAAAATTTATGATTAATTATATAAATATACTTTTAACGATGATTTTCACATTGTTATGACTAAGACCAAAAACCCCTAAGGTGTAATTTAATTGGTTTATATAAAATTTAGTCCCATCAAACCACTAATCAAATTTAATGAAAAGAGAACCCAAAAAAATGTAAATCAACGTGCAAAATATTCCGAAGCCAAAGAGTCCTAGCAAAGAGGTTCATTACCATTGAACAACACATAGGTACATCTCTACGCTTTGAGGTTCATAATTAGTTTGTCAACTATGTACAAAAACTATGATTAAACCACTTACGTGTAAGAACCAAATGTTCGGAATAATTCAAACATTTGAAAAAATTACTTAATCAACGCTAACTACGTTTGAAAGATATCTGGTCAATTCTGAGGATATTAAGAATCACAAGGTTGAAAAGGAGCATTATAAGCAACGCACCCAATCCGCTGGATGTCTTCACAATGTGATGTGTGTACAGGAATGGTGAAAGACGCCGAGTTATCAGGTAGATATGGGTAAAAAATGTGGTGAAAAACAGCGATGTCACGCCATACGTAAACTCTTCTTCTGGTCAACGTGGATATCGTGTCAATGCACAGAGCAGAGGTTTACGCTCACGCTATTCTTGGGGATCATCCATAAAACGTTTTCTTCACAAGAATGCTGTTCCCTCGGGATTATAGAAAATGACGTACGAACAGGATATTTGTGAAGCAATTCACGGAAGATTATGGGAAACTTTACAAAAGATGACATACAAAATGGAGTCGTCTAACGAGAGGAGGATTATGGGAGATTTTTACAAAAGATGATATACAAAATGGAGGCGGAAAAATTGGCTGGATGGTCAAAAATGGTTGGAATTTGGGTAAAAAAATTCAAAAGATCTTGTAGAAGCAGTGTTTGAATCATGTTTTTATGGTAGAAATAGATTCAGCACCATCAAAAATGTCTCAGACACCTAAAATTTTGAAGTTTAACAACTATAAATTGAATTTACAAAATCTCTAAATATAACCGGAATTTCCATAACTGTCTTAGCAACTCCCTGCTTTGTTTCATACATTTATGATGACAGGTGACTAATAACTGCATTGCAGAATTAAATACTACAGGGATGGACAGGTGATTGACAGCCAAAACAAATTCCGCCATGTGTTAAAATGATCAAAGGGAGATTAGATTAGAGTTGCAGAAACCGTCCAATTTAATACATATTTTAGATTTGAAATTCTTACTCTCACATGGAATTGTGTATATATCTTTAGATTCTAATCGTTTTGAATCCGAAGGTATATACACAACTCCACGCAACATTTAAAACTCTGCCAATAACAATAAGAAAATGTTCATGCAATTCTCATAACCGCAATCCTTGACTGATCATGCGATTATAGCGATAGAAATCCTTCACTGGAAAAGGAAAGGCCGTCGCAAATGGAGGTAATTGGATAGTATGGCCAATCATGACATTGTCATATGACACTGACACTTTTTTAGCAACAGGCAAAAAATTCAACTCCGTGTTAGGATGAAAAATCTGATACTAACATTATTTCAATTGATACTTCACAAAAGGGAATTTGTCACAATTGTCGCGTGGCAGTTGTTTTGAAGTTGAAAATTTGAAAGTGATTGATTGATATTATTAGGGTTTTGATTTAAAAATGAGATAGATTGATGAACTAATATTGTAGGAATAGTCTAATTTTAATCCAGCCAAATATTAAATGGGTGTATGAGTGTATGAGTTTTAGCATAAAGGAATTTTGGTTTTGTCGAGGGAGGTATAGATATTTTCTTTTTCAAATTTCAGTTAATAATTTATTTGGAGGAAAATACATATTTTTTTTTTATAAATTTATTAAATTAATAATTTATTTAAGAGAGTATATATTTTTAATTATAAATTTTGTATTTTAGTATATTTTTTTTGGAGCGAATACATAGTTATATATTTTATTTTCATGAAAAGTAGACAAAATAACTAAAAACCAAGCAAAAATAAAAAATATTACAATACAACATAATTTAATATATTATAAAGTTAATCATAAATATATCAAATTAAGTTGGTCACAAGTATATCCTTTTAATAGGTGTTTTTAATGCTCTAACTTCAAGCAACCAAGCTATTATTCTAAGCAATCATTCCAACCCTAATCCTCTTTGGTTAGACGAAGACCCTACTCTGGCTAATAGGTACAAAAGGAGCTCTAAATACCTTGGGGAGAATTTGTTTGGGTCGAAGCTAATCAAGCTCTGTAGTGCTCGGGATCTCGTAATTTGCAATGGTCTAAAGAAGTGGCCCAATTCTAGCCAGATGACCTGCATCCATGGGCTTGGTAGCAGCGTGGTAGACTATGTTATTTCCGATCTCCCTTTATACAACGAAATAATAAATTTTGACATCTTAAACAACCACGAACTTGACTCTGATCATAGGCATTTACTTATAACTCTCAATTTTGTCATGCATAGAGATCCCATAGAAAATAATCCTTATAGCCAAAAGAACTTAATATTTGATAGAAATAAAAATGATCTCTTTCTAAATGAATTAAAAACCAATTTGCTTCCTTTATCTAAGATGGACAACATAGAAGACCTCTATCACAATTTTACTACAACCCTCTCATATCCTATTAACAAGTTCTCAATTGAAGTTTCAAATAATAAAAGAAATAACAAAACCAACCCATGGTATGACAAAGATTGTAAAAGTGTGAGGAGAGCAATTAAGGAGGTTGTTGATGAATCTCTTAAAATAGGCAAGATAAAAATATAGAAAGCCCTAACTAAAAGGAAAAAGAGGCAGTACATTCGTAAAAAGCAAGAGAATCTCTTACACCTCTCTAAGGTAGCTCCTAAGAAATTTTGGAGGCAGATTCTCACTAGGAAAACTAAAGATAATAATAAAATTGCTTTACACGATTGGAATTCCTATCTTAAAAAGCTTTATGAATCTCCAAATGTCATGGATAACTTTGAAACCCTGCTCACAATGAAAGAAGTTTTCTCATTAGAAGACATTGATTTTGGGATTAAATGCCTAGCAAATGGGAAAGCTAAGGACATTGAAGGTTACTAGGTAGAAATCTTAAAAATTGAAGGTCCTGTCCTCATCCCCCACATCCACAAGCTTTTTAATTAAGCAGTCAAGCAAGGGTTCCCTAAACCATGGACTGAGAGCCTCATTATCCCTATGTTTAAAAGTGGGGATACAAATAACCCCTCTAATTATTGGACAATTATGATCAGCCCTCCCTTAGCCAAGTTATATGGTATTATTTTGGAAAAGACGTTGAGAATATGGCTTGAAAGTGAAGGTAAGAGGGCTAAAGGCCAAGCGGGTTTTAGAAGGCATCACTCAACAATAAACCACCTCATTATGCTTAGGATCATTGTGGAGGAACGTCATAATGATAAGTCCAATCTCTTTTGTTGCTTTGTAGACTTTAGAAAGGCTTTTGATACGGTTCCTAGAAACAACTTTTGGAATAGATTAGAAGAGCTAAAGGTTCCTTTCGAGTTGAGAGCTGCCGCTAGAAGGTTATACGAGAATGTAATTGCCAAGCTAAAAAGCAATGGGGGGTGGTAGAAACATATTAAATGTAATATCGAAGTCAAACAAGGTTGCCCCCTCTCCCCTACCCTATTTGGCATTTACATCAACAAGCTTGAAGGTTATTTAGAGGAAGCAGGATGTGCTGGCACGATCTTAGTTGGGACAGTCATCATCCTTCTTCTCTATGCTGACAATATTGTTCTTCTCGCAAGGTGCCCATCTGATCTTGATAAGAAACTTAGGCTTCTTAAGGATTTCTGCTCTACAATGGGTATGATTGTTAACACTGACAAAACAAAAGTTATGATTATCAAATCCAAGAAGGACACTTACACTAATTTTATGTATGGCAATAATAACTTGGAGGAAGTGTATTCTTATAAGTACCTAGGAATTGATATTCATCACAAGCTCAACTGGAACTATACCATTGAGAAAAGGATTAATGGGGGGTCGAAAGCTTATTTTGGTCTTGCAAATAATTGTAAAACGACAAACCTCGTAATGTGGGATAAAAGGAAGTTCCTCTTTGAAACTTTAGTCACTCCTGTTATCTTATATGGATGTGAGGTTTGGGGTTGCAGCATCTCTAGATAATACTGGAGAAAGATTGAGCAAATCTAGAAGCGTTTTATAACGTATAACCTGAAAATTAAAAGCAATACACCCTATCCTATTCTCCTTATAGAAGTAGGTCTTTCCCCTATCAAGAGCTTAGCTATGACTAGGCTTCTATTGTACAAGCACAAACTCAATAACATAGGAGATCATAGACTTCATAAGCTAGCTTTAAATTCCCACAAAAACCACCTAAGGCTTAAGCGGGGGTGGTATAAAGACACAAGGGCCTGGTTAAACCATTGTGAAATCAACGAGAATGATGCATTGCAAAACATTAATAACATTAAAAATATTGTTACTTCTAAGTTCAAAGAAAAAATGTGGTGTGAGAAAGATTTAGCAGCTAAAAGAAAATTAAGTTATTATAAGAAGGTCATCAACCCCACCCTAGAAGATCAAAAGTATCTCTCTGTTTTAACTAGCTCAAAGAAGAAAATTAATATAGCGAAGATTAGAACAAACTCTCATGAGCTCCATAGTGAAACAGGTCATTGGGCAGTTCCTAAAACACCATGGATGGAAAGGATCTGCCATCTCTGTGAGAATAGGAACATCGAGGATGAAAACCACTTCCTCTTAGAGTGCCCCGCATACAACCACATTAGATCTCAGTTTCATAATCTTTGTCGCAATACTAACCTTCCTAGCCTTTTACGATGTCAAAAGTATAGTGAGCTCGAGAAGCTTCTCTCCAAGCTTCTTGAGCATAGGCATAAAATCTTAAATCAAACTAAATAATTTGTTTTTTAGGTCCGATAAACCAAAGTTTGGTCTCAGTGGACATTAACCATCATCATTATCATCATCAAATTATATATATATATATATATATATATATATATATATATATAAGTATTTATATTTATATTCAATAAACTTAATTATTTACGTTTAAATAATTTTATCTATAACTTTTATTTATTATTTTTTCAAAAAATATATTAATTTTAATATATAAAAAATTCTTTAATATTATTTTAAATAAAAATGCTTATGTTTATGGTTTTCTTTGTATCTTTCCTTGGTATAATTATAATGATACTTATTATTATATTAATATATATTATTTTGAAATATATAATATAATATTTCATTTATATATGTTAAAATTAAAACAACTAGAAATTTAAATTTAAAATAAATTATTTAAATTTGAAAAATATAATAATAATACTTACATGTAATAATAATACTTACATGAAATTTGAATAATAAGAAAAAACAATCCAAATAACTTTATAAAAATGTCATTTCTAAAAGGCCAATATTTTACAATATTTTTCAAATAAATTTCTAATATTATAATTCATCTTAATACATTTTTATTTTCTAAACTCTATGCGAATGTTTTTCTATTTTATTTATTTTATTAATAATATATTAAGACGAACATTATTAACATGAAAATTATAAATTTTAGTTTTTATTTTTATTTTCTAAACTCTATGCGAATGTTTTTCTATTTTATTTTATTAATAATATATTAACATGAACATTATTAACACGAAAACTAGAAATTTTAGTTTTTAATTGTATGCAATTTTTTTTTCTATTTTCTATTATTTTATGAAAAACTTATCGATGAAAATATAAAAATACTTAATATAGAAAATGAGATAGAAAATTGTCAAAATAAAACTTGTATTCAAATATTCGAGCATATATTAAAGAAAAACAATTTTTTTAAAGGATTTTTAAATACAAAATAAAGCAATAATTAAGTTCAATTATATCTTTCTCAAATTCTCTTTAATGTTATATTCTATTTTTTTAATAATGTGATCAACTAATTATGTCATATTGCTTATTATCTTTCATTTTCTAATGTACTATTTCCGTTAAAATTTAAGTATATAGTTTTCTTTAATTTTCCTGCATTAAAAGAGGCACATATCTAATTGAAATATGAGTATTTATCCTGAAATATTCAGTGATAAGCCATCAATTGTTTTTACTATTGTTAATTTTATTTTGTTTAATTTGAATTGTTCAAACCATTAGGTTAATAGTCAGAATAGATGTTGTTAAGTATTAATTAAAAGATTTTGGATCAGTTTGTAAAAGAACCAGAGAATCAGTTAAATTAACTTCATAAAGCAGTTACAACAGTTCTTCCTAGAGTGGGGCAACTTAGCCAATGGGAAAGAAATTATGATAACAACTATGGGGTATTGGACTTGAGGCTCGAGACAGTCCTCACGCCCAAGGTACCAGTCTGTTTATCATTGTCAGAAGTGGAAGAGTTCAGAGGGCGATTCTGGATGTAATTGTCAGATCCAAGGCTAGGTGGAGAGACCTTCCAAAATAAAAAGGTTATGTGCATAAAATAGATAAGTAATATTGTTGTGTCAATAATTATTACTAGGAATGAATAGACTCTTTACTGTTACAGTGGAAAGTAAGTTCACAGGCTAGATTATAGCATTATTGTTATTCTGTCAGTGAATATCATATTTTTACATGTAACCAGAGTATGCAAGAAATAACGAATGTACTTACTTACATGGCAAAGATATTTATAGTAAACATTCTAATGATTAAATTCATAAAACATTCTAAGCATTAACAACAAAGGACTTAATTCAAAGAAACAATATTCTTTTTTGGTCTTTCTATATCTAACTATATCACTGGATTTTACACAATCCTTTGGAAAATATTCACAATAAATATCAGTTCCTAAAATTTACACTGGTATCTTCCACCTATTTATGACAGAAGAAACCCTTATAAATGTAGTCGACCAAACCATCCTACAACTTTGGATTGTAAGTAGTGATGAGTTAGGGTTTATCGACTCTCCATCAAGTTTTGGAGAGAACTCACCATTAGCTAAGTACTAAGATATTGTTAAAAACCTTGAACCTCTAAGTTATTAAAATATAACTATACTCAAACAGAACTGAAAGACTTTATTTAGGAACCAAGTATTGACAGCCAGATACATTATATCATAGTTGAACCATTTACAAAATAAATACTTAAATTTAGTTCATCAAAATTAATACGACACAGAAATGAATCCAACTATCAATAAATATCAGAAGTCGAGTTACCATGATGCATTCGATACAAATAGTTAATCTCTCTCTCTCTCTCTCTCTCTCTCTCTCTCTCTCTATCTGTATATATATATATATATATATATATATATATATATATATATATATATATATATATATATATATATATATATATATATAGATATATATATATAACCTTATGCCAAGAAACGTCCAGTAGGCTTTCTGCGGAAAACTCATGGAATTAAATAGCTAATCCAAGCTGTTGTGTTGGCATTGAAAAGGCTGACAAATTCAAATTAATTAGATACAATCGCTAACAACAGTAGCATTCCAGTCGCAAGGCTTAAAATCCTATCTATTTACACTTCTAAAACCCTCTGTCTTGGATGACTTGCTTTAAGAGCTCGATACATAGGAAAGATCAGAAACCAAACCCACCTGGAAAAATGAAGACATAAGTTTAATTTAGAAGTGCGGTTGTCACCCAAAAGCACCATGTTGGAAGAAGAGTTCGAGCCACCGGTATGCATACCTACACAGAGAACACCTGGATGAGGACTGAAATCATGTAATAGCTTGGATACCCATGTGGAAATTTGTAATAAATCAAAGAGGTTTGCCTGAGTCTGATTTTAGCATCCCTCGAAGCGGCAAGCGAAACCTGTACGTACATAGACAACTTTAGTAAAAATATGGAGAGTAAATTTTAGTATCAACCCTATGAAAAATGGTGTTTACCTCTTGCTGCCCCTCGGAGTTGACCTGCTCCACCAAAAATTCAGAATCCATCTTGTAGCAATTTCACCTGTTCAAAAACAGCATTAAAAACCTCGTCATCCGTCCCTAAAAATTCATAATGGAATACCCATAGATTCATAGTAGAGAAACTCTAATGGAAAGGTTCCAAGTTATCAGTTAATGAGGGTTTTCATATACCTGTAGTTGCGAGAACAAGCATGGCAGAACAATGAACCAAGTCAGTATTGCAGAGCCAAGAACCAAACCAAGACATAACCAAATGAACCCCTCACCACCGCGATAGGAATTAACCTACTCCGCCAACCCTAAAGCATAGAGAAAATATATCTATCTAGATCCAAGGATCGATTAAATGCCATATGTAGTACTTCGAGACCCTTCCAAATGGTCGGAGTAAAGAGCATTAACGCTGATCTATGTGGCCAGCAAGGAGAGGAATGATGGTGACATGAAAGGACCTTGGGGCTCTCTCGCCTTAAAGAGGATGGGCCATCCCAAGGTAGGCCTGCTCGGGAAGAGTTAATGCAGTTTACACCGTTGCAGATTATGTGGAGGTCTAGCAAGGAGTCCAAGCAGATCCACAACATTATCGAAATCAACATTAATCAGTACATGTAGTTTAAAGGCATAATATAAACCTTAATAAATCCTTTAAATATATTTGGGATTTTAACATAGTGATGAATCATGTAATACTTCCATTAAATGAATAGTTACATTATCAGTCTTAATTATTTTTTTTGGTTAAGGATGTTACAAATGGTATCAGAGCCCAGGCTCACATACTGATACTTCTCGGTTATCTTAACGCAGTCAATTAAGTTATGATGTATGAATATTGATGCAAAAAGAAAAATAAACTGAGTATGGGTGAATATGAACACAGAGAGAGAGATTGAGGTCAACACCAATGAGTAAATATGTAGAGGAGCCCCAGATCATCAAGCCAGCTGGAAGTGCCTTATGTGGAGGCCAACATAGAACTATGGGTACAACTAAGAGAGGAATTGCATCAAGACAACGCTGCCCTGCTGGAAACAGTGCAATAATTATGGGCATAGATGATGAACTTGAGGAGGGACAACAAATGGCTAAGGTAGGAGTAGGAGAAGATCCATAAAAGTCAGTCTGACCGACAAAATCAGCAGGGACCAAGCCCTAGTACAGAGAATAGGGAGAAGACGCCAACCACCCATAATGGGGAAGATAATGCAGAATTAGTGGAAGGCCATAAGGAGGAGGAAGAAGGGCGTTTAGATAATGTTTCGATCAAAGAAAGACAAAAAGATAGAAGACAAAATTACAAGGTGAGTTCAAGAAAATCAAACCGGTGTTGTTTGAAGGAGAATCTGAAGAAGCTGTGGAAACTTGGCTGATTGACATGGGTAAATATTTTCAAATTTATGAATATACTGACAAAATGAAAGCACAACTGGCAGTTTACCAATTACGGGAAAGGCCACCCTCTAGTGGGAAGAGATTAAAACTGTGAGGAAGATTGATGAGGAACAAGTAACACAACAAGAATTCCATAAACATTTTAAAGATAAATATCTAACTAAACGTTACTATGATGAAAAGGAAAAGGAGTTCCATGAGTTAAGGTTGGGAGCCTTGACCATGGATGAGTATGTAAAATGGTTTACTTCCCTGTTGCAATATGTTCCGTATATGCAGGAGGAAAAAGCTAAAATTTAGCGGTTTATTAGTAGTTTACCCAACTTCATGAAGGAAAAAATAGAATTTGATTATCCTAGAATGATGGACAATGCAGTACGAAAAGCCCGTATCTGTTATCAGTAGATGAAACAGAAAAATGAAGGGCCCAAAGGAGCCATTGGCAAGAAAATGAGGAACTTACCACCAAATAGGCAACCGAAAGTCATAAATGGAAGAAATAATCAACAAATAAATTTCAGAAAATTTGCAAGTAATCCACCCATAGCTCAGACATACACTGAGAATAGACAGCCAGAGGGGGTTAGCAAACATGGTACTGACCAGCCACCAAAGGCGCCATTGCAATGTTGGGGATATGGGGACGCACATTACTACAAGAACTTCCTGCACAAATCTCAAACTGAAAAACTTTCAAACATGCAAGAAGCCTCCACAGTAGGAGATATCCCAAGGAGCATGCCCAGAATTAATGTTGCCTTGGACAATCATTAAGCGGAATATCAGCCTGCTATGATCGAATGTGAAGGTATGATTGCTAATCAACTTGTTTCTGTTTTATTTGATCCAGGTGCTAGCCTAAGCTACATTAGTCCTAAAGTGGTAGAGAAATGTCAACTGCAAAGCAGTAAATTTAAGAAGTCTTGGCTAGTTCAACTAGCCACCAGAACAAAAAGGAAGGTGTCTGCAAAAATAGAAAATTGCCCTATACCAGTTTCAGGACAGCCCATCCAGGTTAATCTGAACATCCTCCCCTTGGGTTCATATGATGTATTAATAGGGATCGACTGGTTGGAAAGTTGATGGTCCTTGGTGGATTGCAAAGAAAAGTTTGTAAGTTGTCTTACCGAGTCAAGGGAGTGAAAATAAATTCAAGGAATCAAGAAAAACATGAAATTATGTGCTATTACAGCCAACTAGCTTGGAAGATGCATAAGGAAAGGATGTTAGATTTATGTTGTCCAAGTAGGCTACAACAATGACAGAAATAAGATGACCTCTTTAGAGAATATTCCTGTAATTGAGGATTTCGTGGATGTATTTCTTGAATCCATCCCTGGATTATCACCAAGGCGTGCTATCGATTTTACCATTGAACTATGTTGGTATCATCCCAAGACCCCTTTCTCATTCCCAAAAACATATCATTTATCCATTCATTTTCATCATATATCCCTCAAAATCCTTGAAAATTGATTATTAATAAGTTTATAGTTATTAAATTGCATAGAAATTGATTTAGGGGTTTTATGTTGAAGAATTAGAAGTTTTTGATGAAATGATTACATGAAGTACCCACATCCTGTAATGAGCTTATCGTTTGACATGTGGCGCAGCAAATGAGCTAGAACGAAAGGCATGGGCGAAAAGCAGAATGTCCAAGCATGGACAAACACCTATCTCCCAGCCGAATCGAACCTCCTATGTACGCGGTCAACTCAAGTCAAAGCAGGGCACTCTGGCAGACAAAAGCAGCAACAACAGCTCGTTCCATTTTCATTTTAGTTTTTGTTCTTTTTGAAAACACTTAGCATGGAAACATTTTGAAAAGGCTTATGTAATAAAAGCGGCAACAGCTGAATGTACATTCATTGTAGCAATGACATGGCTATGCATACGCATATGTAAATACAGTCAGGTTAATGTTTGGATAGTTTTTTCGTTGAATCGTTTTTCAGAACAGAGTTTTAAGTTTAATACAAATACCTATTCACAGTCACGACGTGTATACCTCTTGCATTGATTTGGTAGCTGATCGATTATAGCCAGTGTACCCTTAGGACGCGGACGGGCCCTGCGTCCAATCGGTATACTGTCCGTTTGTTTCATTTACGTTTCGGTTATCATATGTTTGCACAGTGTTTATATTGGATTTCGATTTCAATAGATTTTGTATGGTTTACATAATAGTCACAGTTACATAGCTTTCGATTTCCATAGCATATGGTTTGCATAACAGTTACATAGCTTTCGATTCCCATAGCTTTTGATTTCCATTGCATGTATATGGTGTGCGCTTATGAATGGTTTGCGTTTATGGTTATGTTGAACAGTCATCACTGAGATCTGGAAGCGAGTCTTGTAAGGGATTCGATCCCTGTGTGGCTTGTAGAAACACCATCATAAACTCTGTTTCTATTTCATAATTCATTTATGATTTCTATATAGTTTGATATAGTGTAAATATCATTGAATGTTGTGTGTTTATTGAACAAGGGTTTTCTGGGCAATATCTCTGTAAGGGGATTAAAATCATTGTTACAGTCATACACAGTACTTAGGTTCAGGGTTTAATTTGATAGATGTATCTCATGACAGGCATTGTAATCAAGTATATCAATAGGGTAATCTGAGTGTTTGAATGATAGGCTACATATTCCAGTCTTCCGTAAAGAAGCCTTGTAACCTACATCACAATCACTTGGCCATAGATCCTTTATGTCTATATATTTTAGACCACGCCTCTAAGCTTACGCACCTCGGTCGATATTAAATATAGAGTCTAGACTAGTACCCTAGCTGGAACCACTACATTTTGGCGCCGTTGCCGGGGAGGCGTACTTAAAGGATTCAAACAAAAAGAAATTTTTTTTTTTACAAAAACAAACAAAAACACAGTTAGAAATCATGTTCATTTATGCCTAGACTTAGAGACAATCAAGGGAGATTTGTAAGAACCCCCCACCATCTCAAAACTAACCCATCATCATCAGGAGTAGACTCTCTAGGGAATACAACACCAGCTGAGGAGGATATCCAAACATTGGAAGAAAGATTTTATTCAGGACAGCAAATTACTCTTGCTGAGAGGGAAACTCTATTTGCACATAAATCACAGCAGAAGCCCTTTCCTAGATCTTCTACACAAGGGAAAAGTAGTACAATTACCAAAAAATCTTCCTTTCTCTCTTTTCCACCAAGTGACACTAAGAGACCAATTAGAATGGCTGAGGAGGGATCTGGATCAGTTCCCCATCAAGAGGAGGAGGAATCAACTTTTAAGTTCCCCATACAAGAACCACAGGAGGATGAGGAGATCAAAATGAAAAATATACCCCCATCCGTGCTACCCAATTTCTATGGTATGGCTTCAGAGGATCCGGACTCATTCTTATTCGAGTTTGACATTGTATGTCGAACTTATGGCTATACAGATGATGCTCATAGATTGAGATTGTTTTCGGCCACATTAAAGGCAGCAGCCTTGAAATGGTTTATGGGGCTAGGTGAGCATGCCATAGTTGATTGGGATGGCATGAGGAGAATATTTCTAAGGAAATATCAGCCTTATTGCAGATCCAAAGACTCTAAAGATGACATCTTTAGAATGAGTCAGCAGGAGGATGAAACCTTAGAAGAATATCTAGAACGGTTTGTCTATAACTTGCAAAAATCTAAACACCGAACAATGCCTCCTGATCTAGTCCGCACAATATTCTTGAAAGGTATCCGAGAAGAATACATGGATGATCTCAACTTAATGGGCAAAGGTGACATCTCTGCCTTACCCTTTGAAGAAATAGCTGAACTGTGTGAAAAATATTCAAGAAGTAAAGCCAAAATGGGAAAGAGAACCTTGTCAACCAGGGTCACAAAAACTGCCTCTGCTAGTGTCACCCGGGCTGAAATTGGTAATCTTTTAGAAGAGTTCAAAACAGATTTGTTGAGCACTCTAGGGAACCAAATTGATACCTTAAAGGCCAAAAAGAAACAGGAGGAAGAAGATAATATCATGGCTATTTTCTGCCCCAAGTGCCGCAAGAAACATGCATTAAAAGACTGCCCTCTAGAGAATATCCAAGTATGTGCTTTCTGTACTGAACATCATGATATGTTTAACTGTCCTAAAGTTAAAATTTTGCAGAACTGTAACATGGCAGCCAGTACAGAGATGGAGAACGTGTATTACATGGGTGCAAAGCGACCATGGCAGCCAAGGCAAGCATCCCAAGGTATGTTTCCTAATCAAAATCTGCAATTTCCTATGAATGATCAGATGTATGCACAAAACTCATGGAATATACCTATGCCATGGCAGCATGGAAACCAATCACAAAATCAATGGAGACCGTCTCAACAGTATTCCCAATCCTACCATCCATATCCGCAATCATACCCACCTTACTCGCAGCCATATCAGCAGCACCCTCAGCAAGTTGTTTATCAGCCCCAACTTTCTCAACAAACATTGCCTGCTCCTCCACAAATAAATGTACCACAACTGCAATTTCCAACTAACCCACAACCTCCCAGACCCACACAAATACTTGCTCAAACTATCCCAAATCCAAACAATAGAGCAGAGAGGCTAGCCTATAATGTAGAGGAAGGAACCTCATACTCCACACTGCCTTTGCAAAACATTAATTTGAGGTCTGGTAGGGTGCTCCAAAAGGATTCTCCAATAACAAATCAGCAAGAAGAAAACTTAGAAAAAGAAAATGAAATGACAGCTCAAACAAAACCAAGCAGTGATACCAAAGATAAACAGATGCAATCACTGCAACCACCTTTTCCAGACCGATTGGTCCAAGTAAAACCACCATTGCCTCCACCACAATTTGATGTCTTGGATGAACTTAAAAATGTCTACATAAAAATCCCATTGCTGCAAGCTATAAAAGACATTCCTATCTACACCAAAGCCATCAAAGACATGTGTCTCAAGAAGCCTGCCAGGAAAAGGATTGATCCTCAGACCATTCATGTTTTAGGAAATTTAGCAGGCCTTATGACCAATACCATCTCCATGGAGAAGTATGTTGATCCTGGCATTCCAAAAGTGACCACCATCATTAACAACATACGGATTCCAAACACTTTGATAGATCTTGGAGCCGCAATCAATGTCATGACCCTTGAAACCATGAGAACACTCCAGCTCATGAATTTGCAACATACCACGATTGTTCTTGAACTAGCTGATAGGTCCAAAGTCATTCCTGAAGGGATTTTGGAAGATATCATTGTCTCACTGGACTCTTGGGAGTATCCAGTGGATTTCCTAGTCCTTCAACCCAAATCCAATCTAGGAGGACACCCTATCATTCTAGGTAGACCATGGTTAGCGACTACTGATGCATTTATTGGATGCCGATCAGGCAACATGATTATTTCCAGAGGGACCGAAAGAAAACAACTCACCCTCTATCCATCGGCACAATCACCTGCAGTAACACATAACTTGTGGCTTGATGATAAATTTAATGATAAAGAGGAAGTACAATCTGTTTTTAGCATTGACCAGATCTATGATTTCCACGAAGACAATAATGATTTGGTAGAATTATTTCTCTCTCAACCTGATGTATCTGAAAATTTGAGAAATGAACAATATAATGCTGCAGATGTACTTCTGGCTCAAAACTTTCAAGAAACATGCACTATCCACTCCTTGCAATCTACATTTCATGACATCTTTCCAGTTCAATCCATCACCAATACACAGAGTCAAGTCATAGAGATCAGTCCAGGGAAAACTTTGAACATAGGCAACCACCTAGACCCATCTCAACAAGAGAAATTGATTAGACTCTTGAAGAAGTACCAAAAAGCCTTTGCTTGGGATTACACTGACATGCATGGGATTCACCCCGACACATGCACTCACCACATCTACACAGATAGCACCATTAAACCGGTGAGGCAACCACAAAGAAGAATGAACCCCATGCTCCAAGACATTGTCAGAGAGGAATTGCAAAAACTTTTGAGAGTCAACTTTATATATCCTATTTCTGACAGTCAGTGGGTATCCCCATTGGTTATCGTGCCTAAGAAAAATGGTAAGTGGCGCATCTGTGTTGATTACAGACAGCTGAATAAAGCAACGCTCAAAGACTACTTCCCACTGCCATTTATTGACCAAGTGTTAGACACCCTAGCTGGCAAATCATCATTTTCTTTTCTTGATGGTTTCAGTGGCTACAACCAGATCCGGATTGCCTCTGAAGACCAGGACAAAACCACATTCACCTGTCCTTGGGGCACCTATGCCTACAATGTTTTGCCATTTGGACTTTGTAACGCTCCAGCTACATTTCAGCGAGCTGTGTTAGCTATTTTCGCTGATTTGATTCATGATTGTGTTGAAGTGTATATGGATGATTTTTCAGTATATGGCAATTCTTTTGAACATGCATTAGAAAATCTTGAGAGAGTTTTGAAAAGGTGTATTGAAGCTAACTTGTCCCTCAGCAACGAAAAGTGCTTCATGATGTTAAATGAAGGGATAGTGTTGGGCCATTATATCTCTTTTCAAGGCATCCAGGTTGACCCAGCCAAGATCCAGATTATTGCCGATTTGCCTATTCCACAGAATCAGAGAGAGGTAAGAAGTTTTCTTGGGTATGCTAGCTATTACCGCAGATTCATTGAACATTTTAGCAAGATAGCCTTACCTTTGTTTAAACTTCTAACCAAAGATGTACTTTTCAATTGGACTGAGAATTGCCAACATGCATTCGAACAACTCAAAAAGAAACTATCTACCGCACCAGTCTTGAGAGGGCCTAATTGGAGTTTACCATTTCATATTTTTACCGATGCATCTGACACTGCAATAGGTGCATCCTTAGGCCAAAAAGAAGAATCTTGTACTTATGCAATTTATTTCATTAGTAAAAATCTAACACCTGCCGAGCTAAACTATACAGTTACAGAAAAGGAAACACTTGCCATCATTTATGCTGTGAATAAATTCCGACATTACATAACTGGTTATGAAGTCTTTGTACATACTGATCATTCTGCCATTAGACATCTCATGAATAAACCAATAACTAGTGGCAGAGTTACCAGATGGTTACTATTGTTACAGGAATTTAACATCACAGTGTTAGATAGACCAGGCAAAGAGAACCAGGTGGCAGATTTTCTCTCTAGACTGCAAAATCCAGGTGAGGTTGTTCCAGTTGAAGATTCTTTTCCGGATGAGCACTTATTTGCAATTTCCATAGTAACTCCTTGGTATGCTGATTTAGCTAATTACTTGTCTACAGGAAGGACACCTCCACATTTCACTGCAAAGGAAAGGAAAAGACTGATCAAACAAAGTGCTAGATATTCATTGCTTAATGGCGATCTCTTTTACACTGGTTTTGATATGATCATTAGGAGATGTGTAAGAAATGATGAGGTAATTGACATTTTAAAATCTTGCCATGATGAACCATGTGGTGGGCATTTTGCAGCGAAGCGGACAGCCTTCAAAGTTCTTACTCTTGGATACTACTGGCCATCCATTTTCAAGGATGCCAAGAAGTATGTAAAGAGTTGTGACAACTGCCAAAGAATGGGCAGGCCAAAAGCTACCGATCAGATGCCCCTTCAGCCCCAAGTTCACTTAGAACCATTTGATAAGTGGGCTCTGGACTTTATAGGACCTATCAACCCAGCCTCCAATGGTAAGAAGTACATCTTAGTATGTACTGATTACGTCACAAAGTGGGCAGAAGCAAAAGCACTGGTGAGAGCAACCGAACACACAGTAGTCAATTTCCTTTTTGAGGAGATCTTTGTGAGGTATGGAGTACCAAGGGAAATTGTAACTGATCAAGGTACTCAATTCACCTCAAAGCTCATGAAGGACATCACAGACAAGTACCAAATAAAGCATAGGAAAAGTACCCCCTACCATCCACAGGCCAATGGGCAGGTGGAATCAACAAACAAAACTTTGGAGGGGATCATTACCAAAACTGTTGCAATGAACCGGAAAAACTGGGAAGAAAAGCTCAAAGAGGCACTCTGGGCTTACCGGATTACTTGGAAAGATACCACTGGATTTACACCATACCAATTGGTGTACGGTAAGGATGTCATGCTTCCTATTGAATTCCAAATTCACACTTTTAAACTGGCTGCAGATTTACAAATTGATTTGGACCAAGCACAAAAAGAGAGAATCCAGCAGTTGAACCAGCTGGATGAGATGAGACAGCAAGCAGAACAAACCACCATCCTCATGCAAAAACACAGGAAGCAATGGCATGATTCACACATTAAGAAGAAGCACTTCAAGGAAGGTGACTGGGCTTTGCTTTTCGATTCAAAATTCAAGGATCATAAAGCCAAGTTCACCACCCACTGGATGGGCCCCTATGAAATTATTCAGGCTTATGACAATGGTTCAGTTAAGCTCCAAACTATTGATGGAGAGGGTCATTCCTTCACAGTCAATGGTCATCGCCTGAAGCTGTACAACAAGCCCATCAGCAAGCAAGATTTTCTCCATACACTATCTCAGCAAGAAGAGGTTGAGATACTGCAGCCCTCAGCTGCAGTATCACTGCCTTAGTTTCATTTCCTTTCAATTTCAAAGTCAAAAAAAAAAAAAAAAAATTATAAAACAAAAAAAAAGAAAAAAAACTAAAAAAAATAATAATGGGTTAGCTGTGAAAACCAGTATCTGGCACAATCTAACCCCGAATTCCTACCTGAAAACCAATTCGTTGGCGGGTATGAATTCTCTTTCTTTTGTTCATTGTTTCATTTCTCAGCTGAATCATGACTTGAGGACAAGTCAGACTTTAAGTCGGGGAGAGAGACTTCACCATTTTGTTCTGTTACTTTTATCTCTCCCTTGTAAATTCTTCAGATTTCTTATTCTATATCTTCACTGTAAATTTCCAACAGCAGCTTGTTACCAGCATTCCAGACTTCAATAAGTAAGCTGTTTTGTCATTTAAGACATTCAGAAGGGACCTGTTAAAGCAATTGACACCTGTTTAAGACATTCCAACCAGCAGTAATGGGACCTGTTTAAAACATTCAGTTGGGACCTGTTAAAGAAATTGACACCAAGGGCTACTTCAACAGAATTCCATCAAGCTTCTACAAGGATTTGGGCACCAACACTCCAGCAAATGGCAAGCTCAGTGAACCTGTAACAATATAAGGAGCTGCATGAACATTTTCAAATTTTCAAAGGGACCTATTACATCTTCAGTTTTCTCAAAGGGACCTGTTACATATTCAATTTCCTCAAGGGACCTGTTACATTCAGTTTTCTCAAGGGACCTGTACATTCAAATTTTCTTAAAGGGACCTGTTACATCTTCAAAAATTTTCTCAAAGGACCTGTGCATTCAATCTTCCTCAGAGGACCTGTTACAACAAGCAAAAGAACAGTCAAAAAGGATTAGCAACTCAGCATGTCAATATGATAATGATCAACAAAAGAGTAATGTATTTCTGTTCTTAAACATTTAAATTCCTAGATTGGTTTTTAATGTAACTTTGATGACTGTGAGCTGTTATAATTGATTTCAAGGACACCTACATCCATCTCCTATCACCCTTATCCCACCGATTTTCATCATTCCCATACATCAACCTATTCATATCCCTAAAAACCCATTATCAACGCATCCACCTTGTCATTTACCCTACAGTCATACCAACATTCTCTATACGACCGAATACCAACTGAAAAGGACACGTGGTGAGCTGTGTTTTAAATACAAAGGAAGAGACAGATGTAAAAGCGGCCTATATATATATACTACTCCACACAGCCAAATCATAATAAGCGGCCTATATATATATTTCACTCCACACACAGCCAAATCATAACTTCGCCACCCAACGTACCCAATGATCCAAAGGGACCCCGAAATCATACCCAGCATTATAGCCCAGCACTATAGATACGCTCTCAGCGTTCTTGTGGTAACATGCATGCAAGCGTACAACACTCTGTTTTTTTAAATGAATGGTTATGTTGTGAAGTGAGTACAGGGTTATCTCACCATCATTTCCACCTTCGATTCCCATAACTTCCAAAGTGAAAATCAGAAGCAAGGAGCGCCGAGGAGAATATCACCGTTTGGGTCGGTTTACACAGTAAAGATTGAAACTAGTGAGCGCCGAAAGGGGAAAGCATCACCATTCTATTTTTGACTCCCATCACAGTCATATCGACCGGCCGAGCACCATATTGAAGACTGAAGGAAGCGATATATACCAGGTAACCAACTCGACATTTCTGTGTTAAATTTTAAGAGTATAGACAGAGAAGGGTTAGAGGCACGACCCTCTGCCATCACCATGACTAATAGGGTCGAACCCAGTGTATTCGACAGCTCACAATACCATGAGGATTGCATTGAGATTCTCAGAGAAATACAGTGGTTACCATTTCTAGAAAAATTCCATGGAAGTAATGAGGAAGTCACCAAGCAATTTGCCTTCACCTTTAATGGAGAAAAGGCCCTAATAGGTAACTTCTCCTTCAGAATCTCAGAGGATACTATAGCTCAGGCAATTGGGATTAGTCCTGAAGGAGAGAAGTACTTTAAAACCAAGCAATTTAAGGAGAAATCATGGACACAGTTCATGTCCAGATCTAGAGTTTCCTCAGTAAACTGGAAGAAGGGTGTTCCAAGAAGCTGGTTAGTTCATCCTTGGGATGAAATGGTTTACATTCTTCAAAAGTTCATAACCTGTGAAGGTAGGTACAGTATTGTTTATCTATACCACATCAAACTACTCCTCCATTTGAAGAAACAATGTGTAATCAGTGTGCCATACTTTCTGCTACAAAGTTTAACCAAGATGGCCAAGACTATCCAGAAGCAAAAGGGGAATGAAGACAAAAGCTTGTACCATTTTGGCCTAATTAAAATCCTCATTGAACATGAGTTGCAGAAGCGAGGGAAACCATGGAAAGAATTCCTAGCTGTCAATGAAATCAGAGATGAGGAAGAAAAAGAAGAAGTGCAAGAGGATTCAGGGTTTATGAAGGACATTGATGAAGAAATTCCAGTGTCTAAAGCCAGCAAAGCACCTCTACCTGTGGGCAGCATAAGGACCAGGAACATGCAAAAAGAAGATGCTAAGAGGGCTGAGAAAGACAAAATTTTTACCACTTACTCACGAAGAACAAGGAGGACACCAAAAGCCCAGTTGCAAGAAGAACAGTTTGAATCTCATGCACCTGCACAAATGGATGTTGAGAGTGGTGACCATTCACTACCAGCACCAGAAGTTGACATGGAGGTAGAAAGCAATAACAAACAGGAAAAATGTTCACCACCTCCCACCAAAAGACAGAAGAAATTAGAAAAACAAATTGAAGAATTGAAGGAAGAGCTCATGGAAGCTAACATGTTGGAAAAAGTTATTAAAAGAGAAAATGAACTGCTCAGGGCGCAAAGCAAAGAAACACAGAAGACAAATGAAAAGTTAAAGGGAAGAATCAGTGAATTGGAGACTGAGCAAACTGAGATTTCTAACTGGGCCACCAAGTGGTATAATCAGAAGAAGACCCTTAAAGAGAAATATAAAAAGTTAAAGCAGGAGCTCAAGGGACTGAAAGATAACCAGGTGAAAAAGAATGTGGACACCTTACTCAAGGCAGCAGAGATCCAAGCAGGGACAGAGTTCAAGGGAAGCACTTCAGGGGTAGCATGAGGACATGCTAATCCTTAAGTCGGGGAGAGATGTTGGTATCATCCCAAGACCCCTTTCTCCTTCCCAAAAACATATCATTTATCCATTCATTTTCATCATATATCCCTCAAAATCCTTGAAAATTGATTATTAATAAGTTTATAGTTATTAAATTGCATAGAAATTGATTTAGGGGTTTTATGTTGAAGAATTAGAAGTTTTTGATGAAATGATTACAGGAAGTACCCACATCCTGTAATGAGCTTATCGTTTGACATGTGGCGCAGCAAATGAGCTAGAATGAAAGGCATGGGCGAAAAGCAGAATGTCCAAGCATGGAAAAACACCTATCTCCCAGCCGAATCGAACCTCCTATGTACGTGGTCAACTCAAGTCAAAGCAGGGCACTCTGGCAGACAAAAGCAGCAACAACAGCTCGTTCCATTTTCATTTTAGTTTTTGTTCTTTTTGAAAACACTTAGCATGGAAACATTTTGAAAAGGCTTATGTAATAAAAGCGGCAATAGCCGAATGTACATTCATTGTAGCAATGACATGGCTGTGCATACGCATATGTAAATACAGTCAGGTTAATGTTTGGATAGTTTTTTCGTTGAATCATTTTTCAGAACAGAGTTTTAAGTTTAATACAAAGACCTATTCACAGTCACGACGTGTATACCTCTTGCATTGATTTGGTAGCTGATCAATTATAGCCAGTGTACCCTTAGGACGCGGACGGGCCCTGCGTCCAATCGGTATACTGTCCGTTTGTTTCATTTACATTTCGGTTATCATATGTTTGCACAGTGTTTATATTGGATTTCGATTTCAATAGATTTTGTATGGTTTACATAATAGTCACAGTTACATAGCTTTCGATTTCCATAGCATATGGTTTGCATAACAGTTACATAGCTTTCGATTCCCATAGCTTTTGATTTCCATTGCATGTATATGGTGTGCGCTTATGAATGGTTTGCGTTTATGGTTATGTTGAACAGTCATCACTGAGATCTGGAAGCGAGTCTTGTAAGGGATTCAATCCCTGTGTGGCTTGTAGAAACACCATCATAAACTCTGTTTCTATTTCATAATTCATTTATGATTTCTATATAGTTTGATATAGTGTAAATATCATTGAATGTTGTGTTTATTGAACAAGGGTTTTCTGGGCAATATCTCTGTAAGGGGATTAAAATCATTGTTACAGTCATACACAGTACTTAGGTTCAGGGTTTAATTTGATAGATGTATCTCATGACAGTCATTGTAATCAAGTATATCAATAGGGTAATCTGAGTGTTTGAATGATAGGCTACATATTCCAGTCTTTCGTAAAGAAGCCTTGTAACCTACATCACAATCACTTGGCCAGAGATCCTTTATGTCTATATATTTTAGACCACGCCTCTAAGCTTACACACCTCGTTCGATATTAAATATAGAGTCTAGACTAGTACCCTAGCTGGAACCACTACAAACTAGCACCTGGAGCAACTCCTATTTCGAAAGGAGCATTCATGAGTTAACAGAACTCAAAATGCAGCTTCAGGAACTGTTGGATAAAGGATACATTTTCCCTAGTGTGTCCCCTTGGGGAGCCCCTGTGATGTTTGTACGAAAGAAGGACAGAACCTTAAGATTATGAATTTATTATCGTTAGCTAAATAAGATGACCATGAAGAATAAGTACCCTTTACCTTGTATCAACGATTTATTTGATCAAGTGCATGGAGCTAGTGTATTTTCAAAAATTGATTTAGGTCTGGTTACCACCAAATCAGAATAAAGGATGAAGACATCTGTAGAATTTATTTTCGAACTCGTTATGGACATTACGAGTTCATGGTACTGCCTTTTGGCCTTACCAATGCTATGACCACTTTCATGAGTCTGATGCATGGCATTTTCCAGCCAATTCTAGATAAATTTGTACTGATTTTTATTGATGATATACTAATTGATTAAAAAAATTAGGAGGAATATGAGCAACACTTGAGAATAGTATTGCAGATTTTGTGAGATAACCAGTTGTATGTAAAGTCTAACGAGTGCAATTTTTATAAAAGTCAAATCCAGTACCTATGCCATGTTATATCAGTAGAAGGAATAGTGGTGGATCCAGAAAAGATCAAAACTATTATGGAATGGACCACACTGAAAAACGTTGTTAACATAAGATCCTTCCTGGGCCTGGCATGTTATTATTGTTGATTTATTAAAGGATTTTCAAAAATATCTTTTCCAATGACCACGCTACAGAAAAATGGGCGTGCTTTCCACTGGACAATGGAATGCCAACAAAGTTTTTAGCAGCTAAAGAAACTACTTACTACTGCACCGGTGCTAAAAGTAGCAGATCCAGAAAAATCCTTTGTAGTGTGTACAAATGCAAGTAAGGAGGGTGTCAGTGGAGTATTAACACAGGAAGGAAAGGTCATAGCCTATGAGTCATGCAAACTAAAGGATTATGAGTAGCACTATTCTGCGTATAGTCTAGAGTTGACCACGATAGTGCATACATTAAAAATGTGGCGACACTACCTTCTGGGAAAGAAATTTATGTTATTAACTAACCACAACAGTCTTACAAATTTCTTTAACCAGTCTAGTTTAAATGCTTGGTAGGCCAGATGGACCGCATTCTTGAGCGAATTTGACTTTGACATGAAACACCTCAAGGGGAAAGAAAACTGGGTAGTAGATGCTTTAAGCAGAAATTACATTGCATTTATGAAGTACATTTCAGTGAAGCACAATCTAACCTACTAGAGGTTATCCAAGAAGCATCCCTCAAAGACATAGAATATGCATTCCTATGGCAGCAAGCTTTGGAAGCTCAGGCAAAAGGGGAACAATCTGAGTATGGAATTAACCCTGAAAAAATGTTAACATTTAGAAATAGAATTTATATTCCTAAGCAAAACTCTATTAAGTAGCTATTATTAGATGAGTTTCATAGGAAGCCTTATGTCACCCACCTAGGATACCGAAAACTATTTTCTGCTATCAAGAGAAGTTATTTCTGGCCAGGCTTAAGAAAATATGTAGTTGAATATTTATCCAAATTCTTAGAGTGCTAATTGGTGAAGCCAAAACATCAAAATCCTGCAAATCTGTTGCAACCGTTACCCATCCCTGAATGGAAATGGGATACAATCACTTTAAACTTTATCACCAGATTACCTCATACTAAGAAACAACATGACTCAATCATGGTTGTGGTGGACAAGCTGAGCAAGACTGCTCATTTCATTCCCGTAAAATCCACCTATAAAACGGTGGAGATTGCAGACATATTTATGAGAGAAATCTTTCGACTACATGGGATACCCCGAGTGGTGATCTCCGACAGAGATGTAAAATTTACATCCACATTTTGGAAAACCCTCTTTGCAAGGTTGGGCACTTAGATTCAATTCAGCATTGCCTACCATCCACAAACAGACGGTCAGACAGAGTGAGTGAATCAAGTCTTGGAGGACATGTTGAGAATGTTTGTAATGCAACAACCGTAGAAGTGGGAGGATTACCTCCACTTGGTAGAATTCACCTACAATAATGGACATCATGAATCATTGGGTATGAGCCCTTTCGAAGTACTGTATGGAAGAAAGTGTCAGGTACCCACAGACTAGAATAGTTTGGATAATAAATTAGCATTAGGTCCTAATATGTTAGTTGAAATGGAGGTCACCGTCAAGAAGGTTCTCCAGAACTTAAAAGCCGCTCAAGATAGGCAAAAGGTTTATGCAGATAAGAAAAGAACTCATAATGAATTCTAGTTGGGGGATCATGTATACTTGAAGGTTAAACCCTAGAAAATCACCTTACAATGGAAACATTGTGGTAAGTTGGCACCCCAGTACTGTGGACTAGTTTAGATTTTGGAGCGGATTGGGCCCGTGGCATACAAGCTAGCACTTTCGGGCCACATCCGAGTCCACAATGTTTTCCATGTATCCTTATTAAAAAAATATGTGTACGACCCTCAACATATTATTAACTGGGAAAGTATTCAGGTAATGATAGAATGAAATCAATATATTAAGAATTGTTGTTGTAGGAATTTTCTGATAGCAGATTATGAATGTGTAGGTAGAACCCGAGGGAGAATTTCTAGGAGAGCCTCTTCATATCATTGATCGGAGTGAAACCACGTTGCGGAGGTGAGATATGACCAAAGTTAAAGTGCAGTGGAAGCACTTTGGCCCAGATGAGGCTACTTGGGAAGAAGAGGAAACCATGCAGAAAGCTTATCCTAGATTGTTTACTTAAAGGAAAGAACACCAGGGATGATGTTCCTCTCAAGGGGAGGGAGCTATAACATTCAATGATATGCCATCAATTATTTTTACCAAGTTTTATTTATCACTGTTAATTTTATTTTGTTTAAATTGTATTTGTTAAAACAATTAGGCTGAAAATCCAGAACAGATGTTGTTAAGTATTAATTAAAAGATTTTGGATCAGTTTGTAAAAGAACTGGAGAATCAATTAGATTAACTTCTAAAAGTAGTTACAATAGTTCTTCCATCCTTTCCTTCAAAAGGAAAAAGGACAGAACCCTGAAGAGGGTTGGAGAGACTGTACTGTGATTAATTCTTCCTACAGCTGGGCAACTTAGCGAATGGCAAAGAAACTGTGACAACAATTTTGGGGTATGGGACTTGAGGCTGGACAAAGTCCTAACACCCAAGGTATCAGTTTGTTTATCATTATCAGAAGTGTAAGAGCTTGGAGGGGGATTCTAGATGTAATTTCCATATCCTAGGCTAGGTGGAGAGACCTTCCAAAATAAAAAGGTTACGTGCATAACAGGAAAACAAATAAGTAATATTGACGTGTCAATAATTATTACTAGGAAGGAATAAATTGTTTACTGTTACAATAGAAAGTAAGTTAACAAGCTAGATTTTAGCATTAACGTTATTCTGTCACTAAATAGAGTAGAAAATATAGTCTTTTGATACATTGCATTGTTATCAAATTTTTACATGTAACCAGAGTGTGTAAGAAATAACAAACGTATTTACTTACATGGCAAAGATATCTACAGTAAACATTCTAATGATTAAATTCAGAGAACATTCTAAGCATTAACAACGAAGGACTTAATTCGAAGAAATAGTATTCTTTTCTGGTCTTTCTATATCTAACTATACCAGTGGATTTTGCACAGTCCTTTGGAAAACATACGAAATATATAAAATATCAGTTCCCAGAATTTACATTGGTATCTTCCACCTATTTATGACAGAAGAAACCCTTATAAATCTAGTCGACCAAACCATCCTACAACTTTGGATTGTAAGTAGTGATGAGTTAGGGTTTATCGGCTCTCGGTCGAGTTCTGGAGAGAACTCACCATGAGCTAAGTACCCAGGCATTGTTAAAAATCCTAAAGCTCTAAGTTATTAAAATATAACTATAATCGAATAGAACTGAAAGACTTTATTTAGGAACCGAGCATTTATAGCCATATACGTAATATCACAGTTGAACCATTTACAAAATAAACACTTAAATTCAGTTCATAAAATTAAAATGATATAGAAATGAATCCAACTATCAATAAATATCAGAAGTCGAGTTACCATGGAGGATTCGATACAACAGTTAATATATATATATATATATATAACACTTATGCTATGAAATGTCCAATAGGCTTTCCGCAGAAAACTCATGGAATCAAATAGCTAATCCAAGCTATTGTGTTGGCATTGAAAAGGCTAATGGATTCAAATTAATTAAATACAATCGCTAACAGCAATAGCATTTCGGTTGTAAGGCTTAAAATCCTGTCTATTTCACTTCTAAAACCCTTTGTCATGGAAGAATTTCTCTAAGAGCTCGATACATAGGAAAGATCATAATCCAAACCCACCTGGAAAAACAAAGACAAAAGTCTAATTTAGAAGCGTGGTTGTCACCCAAAAGCCCCATGCTGGAAGAAGAGTTCGAGCCACTAGTATGCATACCTACACAGAGAACACTTGAATGAGGATTGGAATCATGTAATAGCTTGGCTACCAATGTGGAAATTTTCACTAAATTGAAGAGGTTTACCTAAGTGGGAGTTTAGAATCCCTCAAAGCGGTGGAAGAAACCTATAAGTGCACAGAGAGCTTTAGTAAAAAGTTGGGGAGTAAATTTTAGTATCAACCCTATGAAAAACGGTGTTTACCTCTTGCTACACCACAGAGCTGACTCGCTCCATTGGAAATTTAGAATCCATCCTATAGCAATTGCACCTGTTCAAGGGAAACATTAAAACCCTCATCATTTGTCCCTAAAAAATCATAATGGAATACCGATAGATTCATACCAGAGAAACTCTAATGTAAAGGTTCCAAGCTATCAGTTAATGAGGGTTTGCATATACCTGTAGTTGTGGGAAAAAGCATGGTGGAACGATGAACCAGGTCATCATTGCAGAGCGAAGAACCAAACCAAGACATAACCAAATGAACCCCTCACTACCGAGATAGGCATTAACCTACTCCGCCAACCCTAAAGCATAGAGACTGTAGATGTATCTAGATCCAATAGCAGATTGAATTCCATATGCAGTACTTCAATACCCTTCTGAATAGCCGAAGTGAAGAGCATTAATGCTGATCTGTGTGGCTAGCAAGGAGAGGGATGATGGTGACATGAAAGGACCTCCGGGCTCTCCTACCTTAATGAGGAGGGTACATCCCGAGGAAGGCCTTCTTGGGCAGAGTTAATGCAGGTTACAATGTTACAAATTATGTGGAGGTCTAGCAAGGAGTCCAAGTGGATCCACAACATTATCAAAATCAACATTAATCAGTACATGCAAGTTAAATGCATAATATAAACCTTAATAAGCCCTTTAAATACGTTTGGGATTCTAACATAGTGATGAGTCATGTAATACTTTCATTGAATGAATAGTTACAATATTAGTCTTAATTTTTGTTGTTGTTAAGGATGTTACATGTTGGGTCCCTATAATACTAGTGATTACCCCATTACTGTTGTAGTTGTACCCCTTATTAATATTGTTGTGCCCCTATTGTCCCCATATTGTTATTACTGTGCCTGATAGAATCCCTCTATTGTTATTTTTGTGGCTTTATATTATTATTGTTAGGTCGGCTGGGTTATATTGTGACTCCTTAGACTCCTATATATAGAAAGGAGGTTTTGTCATTTGAATCATCCAAGAATTGTTCATTTATGTAATGTGAAGGAGGTTGCCCCCTCGAAGAGGCTGAATTTTAAGGCATTGATCTATCTTTTCTATCTTTTTCTTGAGCTGGTTTCATAACATTACACATCCCAATGAAAGGTAACAAGGGAAAGTCGTGATCCCAATGGTACTTGTAGGGTGGTTACAATGCACCGACGAAGAGTGTTGGAAGGAGTGTGGAAAATTTGATTGAAATATGATTATTCATCCCAATGAAAGGTAACCAGGGAAAGTCGTGATCCCAATGGAAGTTGTAGGGTGGTTACGATGCACTAACCAAGAGTATTGGAATGAGTGTGGAAAATTGGATTAAAGCTTAAGCAAGGGAGAAAATTTTTTGCACTATGCATATCCATGATAAGGTTCCTCAAGTCAACCAAGACTCCTAGTAACAATCATTATTGGTTGCAGGATGATAATAATTCCAATGAGGGGTATTGAATGTGGTCATTCTCTAGATTTATGCTTCTACTTGAATTTTAATATGTTTGTTACATTTACAATTGGGCGAGTGTCATTTCCTATGCTTTTTGCTTGAAACTACAATAGCCGATATACTACCAGTAGAGTGATATTAATATGAATTTCTCATTAACCCATTAAGTAATTTTTTTATAACGTCCAATATTACAATTGAGAAGTAATGTCCAATGACTTAGTTTGTGGAAACAAATTTAACTCAAGCTACACCAAAATAAAAAAATTCACATGAAGTAAAGAATATATAGTGCACCTAGAGCTACATTGTTATTTTCAAGCAATTGTGCCCTATGATCATTAAGAAGGTTGTATTCAAAATTTCTAATGTTTCAAGTTATTTTTTTTCTCCTTTTCATTATCAAAGTGTTTCATATGAAGCCAAAATTCAATATATGTAAACTCTATAAAATTTCCTTCATTAGTTTCTATAAAGGAAAATTTCTGACCTTTTCATTATCAAAGTGTTCCATATGAAGGCCAAAATTCAATATATGTAAACTCTATAAAATTTCATTCGTTAGTTTCTATAAAGGAAAATTTCTGATGTTTCAAGTTATTTTTGTTGTCCTTTTCATTATCAAAGTGTTCCATATGAAGGCCAAAATTCAATATATACAAACTCTATAAAATTTCCTTCGCTAGTTTCTAGTTTCCATAAAGGTATGCTTAAGGTAATTTTTATTTTTGAGAAGAAGGTGTCACAACAATAGTTTTCGCTAGTCCAATGGACAATCATTGGTAATACTGCAAAAACTTTTACTTATGTGTTCTGATGACGATTTATTTCATGGGAATTCGAGTTATACTTTTCTTTTTCATTGGAAGGAATCATTGCTACATTAGCTGTCATGGTTTCTCATCAACCATATGATGCTTTAGAAATAGTACTATTTAAAGTGAAGCTAGACATCACTAATTGTGAAAATAATGGTGGATCCAATAAAATATTATTTCCAACCTATTCATGTCATAATGAGTTTCTTTCTTAGTGAATAGAATGGACATTTAGAGTTTTCTTTGCTATTGGAACCCTTGTACAGCCGCAACCTAACCACAACTTTGAAATTTCTAGTGTAGTGGCCATAGCCATATCGATAAACATGAGAGAAAACAATAACATTTCTCTCCAACTTTTGTATACAAGTTTGCATTACAATTGTCAAGAATGCCAATGGTCAATACACTAAGGAAGAGACCCAAAGATTTATGCATATAGTCAATCCTTCTTTAAAGATGAAAATTTGCAAATTTTAGTATTTTAATTTCATCCATGATGGTATATTATTTTTATAATTTGATTGTATATTAGTCTTTTAATATTATGATCTCTTCATTACTACTACCTCTAACATCATATTTAGGATTAGAGAAATCATGAGGTGATATTATATTTTTACTGTCCTTTGTACGAGAAAAGATTTTGAGTAAATGAGTTCAAATAAGTGGCTATGGCTAATATTTGTAATGGTTGTAGCAGTGCTATGGAAATGTCCATCAAAGACATAGTTGTGACTATGCTTATCAAATATTGTAGAATGGGGTGCACTAGTGCTAGACCATGTATAGTGGAATGGATGAGGTGGTACACTATGATGTAGATATCATCATATTTAAAGAAAACTCTGGATTAGACGAAGGCAACATTCAAGAAGAAATCAAAGGTGAAGTATCACATATTTTTAAGGGTAATGAGCTATGAAGGTCATATAGATGCAAAAGAAAGATTTTTAGTTGTCTAGAGGGATAATTCCATGAGAATTTAACATATATGAAAGATCCTCCAGTGAATCTTCCAAGTGATCTATGAATCCATAGCATAGCATCCCATTAGGATGCTAAAAAGTATGTGTATAGTTGTCAAAAATGTATAAGAGTTTGTAGAAATAGATACAAATGTTACAACAAAATAGTTTGTAAAATAAATGGCTAGTAACTTAATATCCTCTTCGATAAAAATGATAAAGTGTTAGAAAGAAAAAAAAATTGCTTGGAGCTCATAAAATAATCTACACAACTTGATATGAAGAGTAAATTAGATTTATAATATATATGTTTCGTGTAACTTAGGGGAATGGATTTCTACCATATCAAGGATGTGAAAGCTTGTGACAAAGGGGATGGATCCCTCTTGATTTGAGCTAATAGTTATGCCATACTATTTTTGTTGATCCCCATTGAATCCTTTTCTAAAAAGGAATATACAGGGGATTGGGTGTTATACACTTATTTTCCACAATAGGCCTTAGAAGGAATTTACTGGATGTTACAAGGTTGAAATTCCCTAATTGAGTAATTTCTCATAATTATTTCATAATGAAATGACTATTTTGTTAAAATTTCAAATTATTGAATAAGAATTATTTCATGATTGAGAAATACTCATAATTGAGAAGAAAATTTGTAGTATATTGGGAAAAAATCGTAATTGAGCATGAAGCTTGAGCAAAAATATCATAACATAGAAAAATATTATTATAGATTGCAAAAATCCTCATAATTGAGCACGAAAATTGTCAATAACTTGTATTTTATTGGTTAACATGTCATCAATTCTATCCATGAATTGTATCTACCTAATTCACCTACCAACAAGCCTATCTCCAAACTGTTCTAAATTTCTAGGAAAAGAGGGAAAATTAGAGGGGATAGAAAGAGTAATAGTTCAATGAAATGCTGGTAAAATTCAAGGAGACTAATTATATACTATGGAATCCTTTCTACTAGCCGAGTATGATTTGAGGCTAAGGAATTAGAAGGCGTTACATGCATTGCAAGGTCTAGCTCCTAGATGTTGTCATTTCCATTAATAAATAAAACTTGTGATATTTTCCACACATATTATTGTTGATCTTTGTTCGACCTAGAATAGATTGGGAGATTTAGACTTATGATATATATAGGCTTGTATATTTCAATGAGATATTTGTGTTGCTATTTATGTGTAGGCTGTAGGTGTAGTATAGAGGAGGAAAGACTTCAATGAAAGAAGGATCTCCCTCATATAAAATCAACTAGGATCATCACAAACTTCATTATAAGCTTGATATTGTTATTGCCTTCTTCTTTTCCAATACATGCAAGGGAACTAGAGAATATGTAAAAGGGTTAAGATTACAATATATATAGCCCCTTTGTCTCTCAAATATTGGGAAAGATATGTGTAGTTAAACTCTTTACCCATAGGGGGGAATTCAATCTAACAAAATTGTTCACTCGATATGGTAAGAATCATTTGAATTTCTCCTCAATTTATGGTTAAACATTATTTATTTTTATTAATTGAGTGTTTAATAGTTTTTCCTCTCTAATTTACATTATTTTTTATGTAGATCCACCCATAATTCATTGGGGCTTACCTGATTAAATAAAAATTAAATAAAATAGAGAAATTAAGAGGGAAAAAATAGGCTATGGCTTTTAGGTTATGTAACATTATATGCAAAATTTGAATGAAATCGATACAAATATAAATTATCCTCAAAATTTTATGCAAGTTTAATATTAATAATAAAAAATTCATCAAAATCAATGTTCAAAAATGGGAGCTATTGTTAATTGAGAATAATCTATATTTTCTTATTTTTTATTATGGCCACATACATCTCTTTTTCTAATATCTTTTCATAGGCACCTCTAATTTCCTCTAAAAAAACTCATTTGGTATGGAATTTTATGTGATTTTGTAAGATATATGATACAAAATATTTTCCAGTTAAAAAAAAGTTATCTAGTGCCTTTGAAGAGTTCTTCTCTCAATTAATTTTTTAGAAGATTTAATTTATAATTTACAATTACAATTTTATATTTTTACTTCAATTGCATTTCATTATAGAAAAAATTCCATTATTACTTCTCTAGGTTTTAACCCCGTACATAAATTACCTGCATACAAATTCTAAAACAGAGAAAATAAACAATAGCGAGAGCATAACGCATAAAAAAAATATACATAGAGATTTTTCCCTGGATCCCAAAACCGAGACTACCAAATTGATTTTTCATTATTTTCCTTTCAATGTTATAATACATATATATACATGCTGAATCATCCAATACCATGAATTGAAAACCATCACGCCCAAAACCATGTGTGAACACCATGCACAAAACCATAGGTAGGTCCGTCCACCTAATATAGGGTCCAAATATTTTTTTCCCCTGGGTGCTGCCCCAGACCCCGTAGAGGGGGGCTAACCACCCCCCTCAAACCCCTATGTGACCCCCCCACTACACAATGGACGCAACGAAGGGGGGCCTCAGGCCCCCCAGTAAACTAGGATGGCTAGTCGTAGAAAGAATATAACACAGCCCAACATTCTCCCACTTGTTGTTTTCTTTCCACAGGGGGCCACATGAGAGCTTAGTCATTTATCTAGTGCTGAAACGCCCATTGTTTTGCTACACCAAGAGAACTTCTCAGAGCTCATAGATTTTGTAAATGCATCTACATTATTCTTCAAAGTGTCCACCTTTACCATCAACACCTTTTTGTCTTCTGTCATATCCCTCACAAAGTGATATTGAACATCAATGTGCTTTGTCTTTGAATGGTAAGCAGTGTTCTTTGCAAAGAAAATTGCACTTTGGCTGTCATAGTCTATCCTTATAGCTCCCTTTACTAACCCCATACTTGAACACAATCTTTGCAACCAGACTGCTTCCTTGCTTGCATGAGTGGCTACCATGTATTCTTCCTTTGTAGTTGATAATGCCACTACAGATTGTTTCTTACTCATCCAACTGACTGCACCTCCAAATATGTTAAACACATACCCACTTGTAGATCTTCTCTGATCCAGATCTCTAGCCTAGTCTACATCAACAAAGCCATGAATAAAAAAAATCTGTCCAATCCTGGTCTCCTTTGATAGCACAAACCATAATCACTAGTGCCACGCAAATACCTAAAAACCCACTTCATTGTTGTCCAATGCTCCTTCCTTGGTTTTGACATAAACCTGCTCAATACTCCCACTTCATGTGCAATATCTGGTCTAGTACAGACCATCACATACATTAGGCTACCGACTGCACTTGCATATGGAACACAGGACATGTCCTCTTCCTCTTCTTGTGTCTTGGGACACTGTTCAGCATATAACTTTACACCTAGAAGAAGAGGAACCTTCACTAGTTTACTATCCTGCATATTAAACCTTTGTAGTATTGTCTCGACATACTTCCTCTGGTTTAACTAGAGCTTCCTATTTGCCTAATATCTTCAAATCTTGGATAATTTCTTTGTCATTTCCAACCAACAACATATCATCCACATACAAGACCAGATAAATAACACGGTCACCAATTAATTTAAAGTACACATAGTGATATGCTTTTCTTTTGGTGAATCCAAGTACCCCTATAAACATATCAAATTTATGATACCACTTCCTTGGTTGCTATTTAACCCATACAGAGACTTTTTTAAGTTGTGTACCAATTCTTTCTTACCCTTCACCGCAAAGCCTTCAGGTTGCTTCATGTAGATCTCTTCTTCCAGATCCCGATGAAGAAATGTTGTCTTCACATCCATATTTTCTACCTCAAATTCAAAAGCAACAACAACAGATAAAGGTAATATAATAGAAGCTACCTTGGCAACAGGAGAGAAAATATCACCAAAATCAATTCCTGGCACATGGGAATAACCTTTTGCTAATAATCGAGCTTTGTATTTCTCCACCTTTCCTTTTGCATTTGTCTTCTTCTTGAACACCCATTTTTTTCCAATGGGTTTCCTTCTAGCCAGAAACTCCACCAGATCCCAAGCCTCATTTTTGTGCAAAGATGTCATTTCATCAACCATGGCCTCTTTCCAGAGTTTGCTATCCTCTAAATCTACTGCTTCCTTCACAGTTCTAGGATCATCATCAGTAATAGATAAAGAAGAATTTGAATAGAAAGTAGATGGACTATACCTTTCTGGCTGCCTTCTTTCTCGAACTGATCTTCTCACAACCGGAGTTTGTGGATGTTCATCTTCTGATTCCTCTTTTGTTGTAGAGTCTGATTTTTCCTCCTTTAGCTCAAAATCTATCTTCACAGGTTACTTTGGTTCGACTTCATGTTTAATAACATCTTTCACTTCTCTGAACACCACATCTCGGTTGTATACAACCTTCCTTGTTACTGGGTTCCAAAGCTTATAACCCTTTAAACCATCCTTATACCCAATAAAGATGCACTTTTCAGATTATTATCCAACTTTTTTCTTTTCTCCTTTGGAACATGTACATATGCATCACATCCAAATACCCTCAGATGTGAAAGAGAGGGTTTCCTACTAGTCCATACCTCTTGTGGAGTCTTATCCTCCAACCCTGATGAAGGTGATCTGTTGACCAGGTAACATGCAGTCTCCACTGCCTCTGCCCATAATTCCTATCCTAGCCTAGCACCACTGAGCATGCTTCTTTCCCTTTCCATCAACATCTTATTCATTCTTTCTGCAACTCCATTTTTCTCAAGTGTGTATGGAGTAGTCTTCTACCATGCTATACCACACTTCTTACAGAATTCTTCAAATCCTTTCTTGCAAAACTCTCCACCATTATCTGGCCTTAGCACCTTGATCTTCTTTTCTATCTAGTTTTCCACTAGAGCCTTAAATTCTTTAAACCTGTCAAAGACTTCTGATTTATTCTTAAGGAAATATATCCATGTATTCCTTGAGAAGTCATCTATAAATGATACATAGTACATAGACTTACCCAGTGATGGAACCTTCACAGGTCCAAACACATCACTGTGCACAAGCTCTAATATATGTTTCACCCTATTACCACTAGAGGGGAAACTCACCTGATTTTGCTTCCCATATACACAATTTTCATGAAAATGAAAATCCAGAAAGCTATTAGTCATACCTTCTACCATACCTTTACCATGAAGTATTCGAAGGCCCTTCTGTCCAATATGTCCAAGCCTTTGATGACATATCATGGTCTTTTCTCCAGAGACCACTAGATTTTCTGCTCCACTTTCAGGAACCATAGAACTGTTGCACCCATCAACAACAGTGATACCTTGTAGCTTGTACAGAGTTCCAATTCGAACTCCCCACATCAATACCAGTGCTCCCCAAACCATCTTGCAGGTATTATTCTCAAACACTATTTTTACACCTGCATCATCCAACTTGCTTACATAAATCAAATTTCTAGCCAATGCAAGAATATGCAGAACACCCGGAAGTTTTCTAATCCTTCCACCTTGAAAATTCAACTTAACTTTTCTACAACCAACAATTTTAGCCTTCCTGTCATTCCCCAAGAATACATCACCACCATCATATTTCTCATACTCGCAAGACCACTCTCTATGGGGAGTGAAGTGAAAGGATGCATCTGAGTCAATCAACCATGCCTCATGATCTACATGTGTAATTGAAGAAGCCAAGTACGCATCCCCACCTTCATCTAAGGTGGTTTTCACCTCTGCAGAAGGAGCATCATCAGATCCCTTTCCTTTGTCAGGAGCTTTAGATTTACAGTCCCTTTTGTAGTTCCATTCCTTTCCACATTTCCAATGCACCTTTATAGGTTTTCCTGGAGATTTAAATCTCCCTCTAGATTTAGATCTCCCACCTGATGACTTATTTTTGTTTCTGTTTTGGGAACTTCCTCATACAAATAAGGCATCATCATTCTTGCTATCCATATTTTTTTGTCTCATCTCCTCCATTAGCAAGGATGAGACTATCTCATCAAACTATAAGGCAGTTGCACTGCTAGCTATTGCAATAACCAGTCTATCCCACGAATCTGTTAGATAACACAACAAACTGATGCACTTATCTTCATCTGAAATTTTAATATCAACAGATAATAATTAAGTCTCGATCTTTCATCCTTAGGTTATACATCTTTTTCCATAGGAACAGTTTATTCAACAGAGACTTAGATTGGTACAAAGTCCCTAACTTGTCCCATAAAGCCTTTGTCGTAGCTTCCCTTGATAAATTCAACAATATTGAATCTGAGACACATAATCGTATAGTGCTCTTTGCCTTCCAATCCAACTTCTTCCATTCTTCATCGGATACTCTCGTTGGTTTAGTACCCGGATCTAATGCAATCCACTGATCTTTATTCAGCAACAGATACTCCATCTTGAGTTTCAAAAACCCAAAACTCTGACCATTAAATTTCTTGATCTCTATCTTTCCACTGCTCGCCATATTCTTTCACCACCATAATCAATCTCGCAGATCTCCCACTGAACAGGGTCTACCATAGACCTAAGCGAAACCCCTTAGCAACAAAGGTGTCCCCTTGGAGCCAAAACAACTTTGATACCAAATGTAGGTTTTAACCCCATACAGAAATTACCTGCATACGAATTCTAAAACAGAGAAAATAAACAATAGCAAGAGCATAACACATAAAACAAATATACATAGAGATTTTCCCCTGGATCCCAAAACCAGGACTATCAGATTGATTTTTCATTATTTTCTTTTTAATGTTACAATACATATATATATACATGCCGAAGCATCCAATACCATGCATTGAAAGCCATCGTTCCCAAAACCATGTGTGAAAATGATGGACAAAACCATAGGAAGGTCCACCCACCTAATATAGGGTCCAAAAAAAACTTTCCCTGGGGCACTGCCCTGAACCCCGTAGAGGGGGGCTAACCACCCCCCTCAAACCCCCTATGACCCCCCTGTTGCAAAATCGACGTAACAAAGGGGGGCTCCACCCCCCCTCTAACCCCCCAGTAAGCTAGGATGGCTAGTCTTAGAAAGAATATAACACAACCCAACAACTTATAAGTGTTTTTTAGTTCTAAATTAATTGGTATATGGGGATTGGATTTGTGAATCTTAGATTATATTTTCATCTCAAACGTTTTGAGGATTTGAAGTGTTCACTAAGAGAGTGTGAGGTTCCTAAATTATTGTTGAAAAAGGGAATCACCACGAGTTACATTGGGGCTGAAACTTTGATGTTTGTCTCACTGAGGAAGCACCTAGAGAAGTAATTATTTTTATCCAATATTATCTTATCCAGTGAAGAAACTTCCTATACTCTGGATTGTCTTCTTTTGATAGTAAGTTGGTAATTCTCTGTTATATGGTATCCTGATATGGATAATATTTTTGCTTGTAAGTCTGGAAGTACAAATGGAAATCAATGTATCTGGTGGATGAAGGTGTTGTTATCTTCTGACATCTTGTTCAACTAGAAACATGGATTGGTTTCCCTTCCAAAAGAACGTCACCATAAGCACTACAATTTGGATCGGGGGTGACAACTGCAAGTGAGAACTAGCTACAACTTATCTATGATTGGGTGGAGACTTGTTGTCCCTAACTCAGTTCCCATATCCATATCCAAATGAGTGTTTCTCATATGCAATTAAATTGCCATTAATTTCATGTTGAACTATTAAATCGATGTTGTATTCATTGTATGAATGGTTCACGGTTTACTCGTGATTTAAATGAATAAATATTTTTTGATTGGTATCTCGTGAATTTGATTTTACAATTATTCCATTTATACATGAAATTATAAATGTGAATTTTCATGTTAATGTTGTTTTATTGAAGAAACATTGATTATACTAAGCTTGACAGAGGTGAAGCTCCGTTGAATTGTTCTTGTGTTATGGTTCTAGACTTTCCTTTTTTATGAAAGAGTTGTATAACAATTTGTGTGAGTGATATATTCACTTCTAGATATAATTTCACTCTTGACATAGCCAGTTACTGCACAAGGATATGAGAATCCATGTATATTTGATTAAAATTTGATCTTGATTAATTAGCTAAACCTTTGATGGTTCAAATACCATGATGGCTTGCACAGGAAACTCATCTTACCTCCACAACACTGGCATAATTATTGGTGCAATTGACATGATGAGATGTGTATGCCCAACAAAAATGAATGTGAAAATGCTGGGAAGTTTTGATCCATTCATTGTGATCTTAAGAGATGATACTTTTGCTTCATAAGACAATAGACTCATATATAAGGTTCAGGGAAACAAATGTAAAAATACTTGGAATTTGAACCCTTTGTTTTAGTATATATATAGGGAAAATTGACTCCACATGCTCATTTCAAAAGAGATATTCACCCTCTTGCCACTGTCAAACCAATTGAAGAAATGTGTGTGTATGTGTGTATATATATATATATATATATATATATATATATATATATCTGTCAATTGGTTTGACAGTGGCGTTAGGGCAAATATCTCCTTTGAAATGGCCCTGTGGAGTTAATTTTCCCTGTAGTCTTGTGCATAATGGTCTCAACTCATGCACAGGTGGAATTATATAAACAATAAACATTCCTTTTATTCCAAATCATAATCATATATATATTTCATTCCAAGGTATCGTGGGCATTGAACTTTACTATTGGTAAATGCAATGTCCAATGGTAGGATTTTTAAGCTCATGGGTCAGATCGCATAACCCATGTAACTACATGTCATGAGCATGGATAGAGGTGTATGCTCGAATGGATGATAAGGATTGTCAGATGAGATCAACGAATATGGTGGATTGTGTTACCATTAGAGATATTTTAAGGTATAAAATGGGCCTAATAAGGAATATTATAAAATAATAGTGGAAATAATAAAATAATATTGGGTTACATCTTTAAATTTTAGAGGGAAGAAAGAAAATACAACTTTTTCAACTCATATTTTCAACTTATCTCCCTATGGATTTACTCAAATTTTGAGTGGGAGCGCTCGTTGGATGCGGAATTTAATTCCTGATCCAAAGAGTACCCATGTTGGATACTTTTGATGGACCCTTCTACACGAAAAATGAGAAATACATGAATACTAGTCTCACATATCACAGCAAGACTAATGAGTACATTTCAAATTATATATATATATATATATATATATATATATATATATAACAACACCTGTATGAGTATTAGTGTGGAGTAATTTGAGGTGGTATAGTTGTGAGTGCCATTTTTACAACAATGAAGTTTATTATACACATCACTTTATACACATATTGAGGCTATTGTATACTATGCATAGTACATTTCCAACACACACACACACGTGTATGTGTGTATTCTCACATATGGTTTTGACGCTGTTGTGGTCACCAACAACCCCCCTCTTTGTTTGGTATTAGCAATAACACCAAGAAAATGGGGACCCTTAACAAAAAATCCAAAAAAACATTTTATCAAAAATTTTGTATTTTAACTCCCTAAAGCTGTATCGCATCGCGAAGAAAGAGGGAAGCGTTTTTCCTATGCGCATAAATAAGCTGCGAAGGAGCGATGCGAAATTCATCGCATCGCATATATTGAAAAGCGCTCTTAAAATAAAAAATTAATGAATCGCCGACGGCCGACATGCGATGTCGCATATCGCAACATCGCATAAGCAGCATTCAGTGATTGGATGATTAAGCGCGATTTGCGATTCGCGATCTGCGATCTTGCGATCTGCGATGAATGCGACCATCAAATCCTACGATGACACATCTTGACATCGCAATCCTCGATACTGCGATGCGAATCATAGAAATCACTCATCACAAAATTTCCTCGACATAGTGTTCAAGGAAAGCTGTCTGTAGATCAAAATTGGGCCCGCGCCTTAAGAGAAATTAATGATTGTACACCAAAGTATCTAAGAAGGATTGTGTTGTGTTTTTCAAAGAGTCAAGTCATTATGAGCGTCATGACTATGCATTCATTAGAACTTAAAGCTTTCATATCAATCTTTTCGTCATTTCTCTTTTCCTTTGCGTAATCTGTAAGGCAGCAACTAATACAAATCAATGTGCAGAAAACATCTAAGGAAAAGGGGAAAGCGTCAATACTCGGAGAACAGAGAAGAGATGCCTTCGCAAACGGATGCCACATGCAGCAGGACCGCGGATTCCAGAGTATCACTCAACAGATACTGATAGAAATAGACTATCCAAGACTCAGAGTCAAAGGCGCACAAAAGCAGCATGTTTACAAAAGATCCTGAAGCTCAGACTGGGTAAAGCAAAAAGAAAAATGCTAAAGAGGGAAGACGCTCCAAAAAATCCTGGAACAAAGAACGGAAGCAATTTCCAATACGGAAAATTGTTCAGAGAGCAAAGTCCCTAACTTATTGAGTCATTCGCACGGTCGGAAACCGAAATAGCAACAGCACAATCAGTTTGAAAGAAATTTGGGTTATACCAAGTATACACACAGCGAATACACCAAGCCAGAGGAAGATTTTCGAAAATATCTTCTAGTTTGTCAGAAAGCGGTGCCAGCTCTTGTTGTTTCTATTTTCATCGCTCGAATGAAAGGAGAAGACAACCAGCCGACTCTTCCCAGGAGAACGTTGCATTGCTTACAGCACTAAGGAGCAAATACAGAAACGGTTAGAAATTAGATTCAATTTTTAGAAATAAATTTGCTTTAGTAGAAGGGCGGTCATTTGAAGTCGTGTCCTAAATTTATGTAATTAAGATTAATTAGTTAGTAGTATTTAACCCTTCTCATGGCATTTGGAGAAGGGTCCGGAAATTTTTCAAAAAACGTGTCCTCAGAACATGCACTGTTGCACCCTCGGAGGGGGTTTTTGATGAATGGATGGATCGATATTTATCAATGTTTGCATTTAATGTCTGCTACTGATGTTGCACTTTTGTACTCTTAGTAGATGTTAGAACAAGTAGAGATAAATCGTTATTGCTTGAAGCTTATGAGTGGAACCAGTCATAAATGGTACTTTTATCTCTTGACCAATTTCTGCTTATATTCTTAGAGTGATATGCAGTTTTAGTTGTTTATATGTTAATGTATGAATGTGTGGGTTACCATTTGGCACTTCTGTACAGTGGAGTCATTTATTTGTGCTTGACATATGAATAACTTATTATGCGATATGCTGTTCACAACTGTTTTTCCTAACTTTTTATGCAGAGTGGTTTATCTTAATTGATTTCTATTCTTATGGTAGCTGAATGATCTTTATTACCAGTTATTGTTCGAAATCTTTTTAGATCGCATAATAGAAGAAATACACCCCGGGTTAGCGTAGATTAGATGTGTTGTTTCTTATTAGATTACAATAGCATAGAGTTAGTTTAGAAGTTTGAATTAAATTAGCTTAAAATACTCCTAGATCAGCATCATCCAACTCTACACACACACACACCCCTTAGATTGGGAAACTGGTCCCATTATCCCCAGTCGGACCCGCTATACCAAACGGATAAGGAGCTGCCAACCAAGGTCCGGACCGGGTGGGTATCCCCCTTGTTGTCGACCCGATTTTCGGGGCTTCAACATATTTGGTGCTAGAAGGAGGGCACGAACTATGAATGGCACCTAAATCAAAATCTAAATACCATTCTGAGAGTAAATCGCCCTCATCAAATCCCCCGACTTCCCCAGTACGTTTAAATCCAGAGTCAGAAGTCGCTCGAGTATCAACCGCTGCTACATACCCTAATCTTTCAGACCAATTTATCATTGAACCCCCTGAAATTCAAACTCTAATTCGTAAACTCCAGGGATTCTCTATTTTTACTCAAAGGTCTGATAAATCTCAAAGCAGCGTGACTTCGCAGTACAATCCTGCTCATCCCCTGACCAGATTAAAGAGCGAAAAATTTAGCATCCAGCCAACTGAATTCCCTCTCCCCACCAGGAAAAGAGCAAGGAAAACACCACCAGAGTCTGACAGTGAGACTCTTTCATCCACGTTGTCCATTTCAACTCCATCACCGTGAAGTCAACCACCCACGTCTTCATTCCAAACCACTCATCCATATTCCACAGCCCCTCCTCTTCAATCATCAAAAATCATAATATCTTCATCTTCCCAGCATCAGGGATCATCCTCTGCACTTTCATTCACTAGCAGCTCAACGATGGCCCAGTCTCCATGGAACAATCCTGGGGCAGTTTTAATGCCTCCACCCCTGAGCCCAATACCGGCCCATCTTGAGAAATGGCTACCCAAATTCAATCCAGAAACAGGCATGCTAACTGAAGAGCATATCAATAATTTCATGCTTTCTGTTAATCTCAACGGAGTTACCAACGAGGATGCTGTCGTCCGGCTTTTTTCCTACACAATGCAAGGGACAGCTGGGTCATGGTACTTTTCATTACCTTCTAGGTCTATCACAAGTTGGGACATTTTTCAAAGTCAATTCCTTACCAAGTTTGGGGATGACAGATCAACGGTGACGTTGATCAATGACCTATCCAATCTTAAAGCCGAGGCTAGAGAACCCATCAAAGATTTTAATTTACGGTTCAATAAAATCCTCAACAAAATTCCCGCTGCTTCCCAGCCCAGCGAAGAAGTGAGATGTGAATGGTATATTACAGCCTTACCATCAAACTTGGCAATCTTCGTCGATAGGGCAAATAAGACAACCTTAGTTGAAAACTTGACAGAGGCGATAGCAGTAGAGAAACGCGTAGTAGCCCTGGAAAAAAGATCTGCGATAGAGGAACGCAAATCTAAGAAAGTCTCCTACAAGGAAGACCCCAAAAAGAAACAAACGAAAGATCCTTTCGATTTGGAAAGATTACAAAAAGTGTTAAAAACCATGTCCAATGAGATGATTGACATAAAAAAACAAGTAGCAGAAACTTCTTCAAAAAAGCCCTACAAAGCTTTTAAAAGAAATCCTTTAATGGATGTGAAACTACCCAACGCTATCTCAAACGTCGAATCCGAAGAAGAGGAAGAAGAAGAGAATACCACTGAAGGGCAGACCGATGACGAAGAAGTTATGGAACTAAAAGGAATGTGGGATTTCATCCTCCCACAAGAAGAAGATCAAGAAGCATTTCCGGTTAGCACACGGAGCAAAAACCAACTTGATCCTCCCCAAACTACCCCTAAACAGAAGGGCGCAAGCCCTGCAGCAAAAGATAAAGTCGCAACAAAGAAAACAACCGCTAAAGCGACTCAATATAGCCCAGTCCAATCAGATCAAACACCTCCATCAAGAACACTCATTGTGTCAGATGAAATGGAGTACAACATTATTGATGACATGAAAAAGACTAGGGCTAATATCACTCTTTATGAGTTGAGCAAATTGAAACATCAACAGAAGATAATGATGAAAGAATTACATGCCGTGCCTACTACATCTTTACCTACAGTTGTAGCTTCCCACAACATGGGAAGACCTCCAACCAACACGATCAATAATATTGACCCAAATGACATCGCCTTGATTGGAGGAAGATCAAGGTCTCACACTCCCCCTTTTCTTCTCACTTATGAAATTTTCAATAAAAACGTGCACAATTGTTTGGTAGATTCTGGTGCTTCAACGAATATTTTACCCAGATCAATATGTGCCAAGTTGAATTTTCAACCACAAAAATCCACGCTGCGCATAGTTCAGCTTGATCGATCTCAAGTCGAAGTGATTGGTGAACTTAATCAAGTGACCATAAGATTGTCGTCTAACCCGAAGGTATGTCAGGTTATTGACATTCTAGTAGCTGATATCCCTGAATTCTATGGTTTAATTCTTAGCAGGGATTGGGACGAAAAACTCCATGGATACTTCTCAACTGACTGGTCGCACATGTGGTTACCCTACAATGGTAAACCAAATCAAATAAAGGTTGAACGAGAGTTACACCAGAAGTACATAGTGACGGAATTGGAGGGAGAAAATGAAGCAATAGCATACAACAGCAGTATCATAGGCAATTACTCGGTAGATTCTTTCCTCGGCAATTTCAATGCTCATATCTCACCTTACTTAGAAAATTCAGTTTTGTCCCAAGTTGAAATTTTTTCCCAAACTGATAATTCAAAATGTGTTAATTTTTTAGATAACCCTGTAAATACATCTTTGTTTTGGAAATTATATTTTGATGGCTCTAAATCTAACGAGGGAGCAGGAGCAGGATGCGTTCTGATTAGCCCAGACGGAAATAAGACCATGCTTACGTGCAGACTTGAATTCGATTGCACAAACAATACAGTGGAATACGAGGCCTTGGTGCAAGGCCTATACAAAGCAATCGGGTTGAATGTTAAGTACCTGCAAGTTTTCGGAGACTCTGAGATCGTCGTCAAACAGGTACGTAACACCATACATTGCCTATCAGGTCATTTGAAACACTATCAATCTTTAGTACAAGATCTGACTGCACATTTCATAGCATTCAATATTTCGTCAATCCCAAGACTTCAAAATGCGAGCGCAGACCTGTTAGCTAACATAGCCTCTAGACTTATTCCCTCCGAAGATTTTAGTCCAGATAGATTCTCAATAGAATTAATCTTTAGACCATCCATCCCTGACAACACTACAAACTAGAGAGTATTCAATGACGATCCTGACATTGTAAATTTCCTCACTTCTGAAGGATCCTACTCAAATCAAATAATTGACGAAGACCATCATGATCACCAAACACAACAAAATAGCACTGATAATACTATAGCTAAATCGGTGGTTAAGTTAGAAGACTTATATGATTTGAAAAGTCGGTTTAAAAGGTCTACCAATTCTAAACTCTACAGTTCGACTCTGAACTACGAATTAGTAAACCTAGGAACCGATGAGAAACCACAAAACGTTAATCTAGGCCACGGCCTAGCCCCTGAAGAAAAATTAGCGTATATCCATCTTTTGAGGCAATACAAAAATGTTTTTGCCTGGAATTACGATGAGCTGAAGACATACGACACTTCTATCATTCAACACACTATCCCTATGATTGACAATGAAAAACCTGTCCAGCAGAAACTCAGAAAAATCCACCCCAATTTAGAAAATCAGATAAAAACTGAGCTAAATAAGTTGTTGAGAGCCAGAATAATTTTCCCCGTCAGACATTCCAAATGGGTATCCAATATGGTACCCGTTAGAAAGAAAAATGGAGATATTAGAATCTGTATCGATTTCTGGAATCTCAACAAAGCCTGTCAAAAAGACAATTTTCCCCTCCCACCTATGGAGCAGATATTACAGGCAGTAGCAGGCTCAGAATTAATGTCTTTTTTGGATGGATTTTCAGGATACAACCAAGTGCTGGTACATCCCGATGATCAGTTAAAAACCACATTCCGAACTAAATGGGGCACATACGCATATCGGAAGATGCCATTTGGTCTGATCAATGCCGGCACTACCTTTTAGAGAGCCATGGACATCGCATTTAAAGGTTTAGTCAATAAATCTGTAGTGATTTACCTGGATGATATAACAGTGTACTCTAAGAAGCGAAGCGACCATCCCAAAGACTTGAAACAAATCTTTCAACAATGTTTAAGGTATGGGATTTCACTTAACCCAAAGAAATCTTTTTTCGCATTAAGTGAAGGAAAACTGCTAGGATTCATAGTGTCAAAATCTGGTATTCACATTGAACCTGACAGAATCAAAGAAATTTCCGAAATATCCATGCCTCATAACAAAAAAGCCATGCAATCTTTCCTTGGTCAAATCAATTTTGTGAAGAGATTTGTCCCAGACTTCTCACGTATTGTTTCTCCTTTGCAAAATATGATAAAAAAGAATTCAAATTTTAAATGGGGTCAAGATGAGCATGAAGCATTCAATTTGATCAAACAAGCTATCATTAACGCTCCATCTTTAGCGACCCCGAATTTTTCAGAATCTTTTACCTTATACACATTTGCCTCAGAGAAATCTTATGTCGCCATTCTAACTCAAGCAAATCAAGAGAAGGCGGAAGCTCCAATCGCATTTTTTAGCTCGAACTTACAAGGTGCTGAACTCAATTATTCAGACGTGGAGAAACAGGCATATGTTGTTTTCAAAGCGATCAAGTATTTCAGACCTTTCTTACTTAAAGCCCATACCAAAGTCATAGTACCGTTTCCAGCGGTAAGAAACCTTCTGATACAGAAGGATGTGGGTGAAAAAAGAACAAATTGGATCACCGCTTTACAAGAATACGATCTTGAGATCAAACCAACAAACATTGTAAGAGGTCAAGGCTTCTGCAAGATGTTGGTTGGAGCATCGCAAATTCCTGAGAACTCATCTGAAGAGGTACATACGTATGAGGTAAGCCTAAATGACGCAGAATCATTATATGCTGACACCATTTATTATCTTAAGAACGGGTATGCTCCATCACACCTGGATCACACCAAGAAAAGAGCTCTGAGATTGAAAGCTAAACAATACCAGCTCATAAATGATGTTCTGTTTAAAAGGAATTACGATTCTGTGCTTCTTAGGTGTCTTGAGAAAACTGAAGCCGAAAAGGTTTTGCAGGAACTCCACGATGGACCAGCAGGCGGACACTATGCTGGAAACGCTACTGCACATAAAATCTTATGTGCAGGATATTATTGGCCCATGCTATTCAAAGATTCACACAGTTACGTGAAGAAATGCCAAGTCTGCCAGACTGCTGCAGGGAAACAAAATAAACCGTCCATGCCACTACAACCGGTTAACATCGAGCAACCATTCAGTCAATGGGGCTTGGACATAATAGGTGAGATCGTTCCTCACTCTTCTAAGCAGCATAGGTATATCCTCACGGCAACAGATTATTTTACTAAATGGGTAGAAGCAGTTCCTCTCAAGACAGCTAATTCTGAAAACATTATTGAATTCATAGATCAATTTATAATCACTAGGTTTGGATTGCCAACGGCCTTAATGTTTGATAATGCTTCATACTTTTCTGGAAATACAATGACTAAGTTTGCACTTAAAAGAGGGTTCAAACTGAAATATTCGGCCAACTACTATCCGCAAGGTAATGGATTGGCTGAATCAACAAACAAAAACCTGATCAGGATTATTAAAAGAACAGTCGACCAAAACCAAAAGAATTGGCACAAAGCGTTGGTAAATGCTTTATGGGCAGATAGAATAACGAAGAAAGCTTCAATCGGCACTTCTCCCTTAATTTGGTTTATGGGAAAGAAGTGGTTCTTCCAACTCACTTAGTCATTCCCTCTTTGTCTTTAGTACAACACATCGATGAGGTATCTACCTCCTCCATACAACTAAGACAAATGGAAATAATAAAATTAGAAGAACAACGAGAACAAGCTAAGAAAACCCATGCCCATCATCAAGCGCTGATAAAATCCTCTTTTGACTCAAGCATAATGACCAGAAAAAAATTTCAGATGGGAGATTTAGTTTTGAAATGGGATAAGGCTCATGAAGAAAAGGGCAAACATACGAAATTTCAAAAGCTGTGGCTTGGTCCTTTTCAGATTGTAGAAGTCATAGGCCCATCGACGTTTGTGTTGCAGGATTTGGCAGGTAGAAGAGATTCTTTGCCTGTTAATGGAGAGATTCTTAAAATATATTTTCCATAGAAGATCACTCTTCTATTTTTGTAGGATAGTTTTAGTTTTTATTTGTTTTTTCTCTTTCTTATAAATAAAACCAGTTGTAGATGGTCACTATAAGGGTTCATGAAAAAGACACCAATTCTCTATCATATTTTGAGCTTTTCGCTTGTACAAGTAGCAAAATTTTTCGAAAAATCTGATTTTTATTATTGACAGGTAGAGTTAACTTTAGCCTAAACATGATGCTAGTTTCAACCGCAAAAACTTTGATGAAAGCAACCTTTGGTAAGAAATTGTTTTATATCAGCACAATGAAAGGCATCAATAATAAAATAAATATTCTCTGTAAAGCTACTGTTTTCAAACTCTATTATTGTCGTCCAGAGCTTTCTTAAGGAAAAACAATGACTTCCTCCTTGCTAAAGGAAATCGCAGCATTCAGAGGAACAATCCGAGAAAACGCTATATCTCAAAGAATAAGAGGTCTCATCACGAGCCGGCTTATCATGATCACAGGTAATATAACTTGCTGACTTTGCCAATACTGTCTACCAAAACAGGGCAACGACTTAAGATTGTTGCAATCAAAAGACAAGGGGTCTCATCACGAGCCAGCTTGTTCAACAAAAGTATAAATTGAGTGAATGACTGTGTCATAATTTGGCCACCAAACCAAGACATTGTTCTTTAGAGAATAAAAAAGGAAAAAGTGTCAAAAAGGGTTTTTCTCTGAAATGTTGTAAATAACCTCAAGCAGGATAAAGGATCATTGCTGGATAACAGGTAACCCTGTCGAGGCTATGGACGCTTGCGGGCAGCAAAGGCTCTACCTACGACAAATGAGCATATTTTAAAAGCCAGTACACAGAGAAGACCTTATTTTATCTTTAAAAAGGACCGAGTAATGTCTGGTGTGAATACAAGAACTAAGCCTGAGGAAGCAAACAATTGGAATATGAAAAGGTTGAGACAAAGTATCATTGATAGGATAAGGAGTAATGTACTCTATCTGTCCATAACAAAATTTAGACATATGAAATTTTTTCTGTTTCGGAAGTAGAAATTCAATAGAAAAGCAGAGATAACTGGTTCTTCACAGTGAATCGCCATTGTTGTGGTCACCAACAACCCCCCTCTTTGTTTGGTATTAGCAATAACACCAAGAAAATGGGGACCCTTAACAAAAAATCCAAAAAAACATTTTATCAAAATTTTTGTATTTTAACTCCCTAAAGCTGTATCGCATCGCGAAGAAAGAGGGAAGCGTTTTTCCTATGCGCATAAATAAGCTGCGAAGGAGCGACGTGAAATTCATCGCATCGCATATATTGAAAAGCACTCTTAAAATAAAAAATTAAGGAATCGCCGACGACCGACATGCGACGTCGCAAATCGCAACATCGCATAAGCAACATTCAGTGATTGGATGATTAAGCGCGATTTGCGATTCGCGATCTGCGATCTTGCGATCTGCGATGAATGCGACCATCAATTCCTGCGATGACACATCTTGACATCGCAATCCTCGATACTGCGATGCGAATCGCAGAAATCACTCATCGCAAAATTTCCTCGACATAGTGTTCAAGGAAAGCTGTCTGTAGATCAAAATTGGGCGCGCGCCTTAAGAGAAATTAATGATTGTACGCCAAAGTATCCAAGAAGGATTGTGTTGTGTTTTTCGAAGAGTCAAGTCATTATGAGTGTCATGATTATGCATTCATTAGAACTTAAAGCTTTCATGTCAATCTTTTCGTCATTTCTCTTTTCCTTTGCGTAATCTGTAAGGCAGCAACTAATATAAATCAATGTGCAGGAAACATCTAAGGAAAAGGGGAAAGCGTCAATACTCGGAGAACAGAGAAGAGATGCCTTCGCAAACGGATGCCGCATGCAGCAGGACCGCGGATTCCATAGTATCACTCAACAGATACTGATGGAAATAGACTATCCAAGGCTCAGAGTCAAAGGCGCACAAAAGCAGCATGTTTACAAAAGATCCTGAAGCTCAGACTGGGTAAAGCAAAAATAAAAACGCTAAAGAGGGAAGACGCTCTAGAAAAGCCTGGAACAAAGAACGGAAGCAATTTCCAATACGGAAAATTGTTCAGAGAGCAAAGTCCCTAACTTATTGAGTCATTCGCACGGCCGGAAACCGAAATAGCAACAACACAATCAGTTTGAAAGAAATTTGGGTTATACCAAGTATACACACAGCGAATACACCAAGCCAGAGGAAGATTTTCGAAAATATCTTCTAGTTTGTCAGAAAGCGGCGCCAGCTCTTGTTGTTTCTATTTTCATCCTCGAACGAAAGGAGAAGACAACCAGCCGACTCTTCCCAGGCGAATGTTGCATTGCTTACAGCACTAAGGAGCAAATACAGAAACGGTTAGAAATTAGATTCAATTTTTAGAAATAAATTTGCTTTAGTAGAAGGGCGGTCATTTGAAGCCGTGTCCTAAATTTATGTAATTAAGATTAATTAGTTAGTAGTGTTTAACCCTTCTCATGGCATTTGGAGAAGGGTCCGGAAATTTGTCAAAAAACTTGTCCTCAGAACATGTACTTTTGCACTCTCGGAGGGGGTTTTTGATGAATGGATGGATTGATATTTATCAATGTTTGCATTTAATGTCTGCTACTGATGTTGCACTTTTGTACTCTTAGTAGATGTTAGAACAAGTAGAGATAAATCGTTATTGCTTGAAGCTTATGAGTGGAACCAGTCATAAATGGTACTTTTATCTCTTGACCAATTTCTGCTTATATTCTTAGAGTGATATGCAGTTTTAGTTGTTTATATGTTAATGTATGAATGTGTGGGTTACCATTTGGCACTTCTGTACAGTGGAGTCATTTATTTGTGCTTGACATATGAATAACTTATTATGCGATATGCTGTTCACAACTGTTTTGCCTAACTTTTTATGCAGAGTGGTTTATCTTAATTGATTTCTATTCTTATGATAGCTGAATGATCTTTATTACCAGTTATTGTTCGAAATCTTTTTAGATCACATAATAGAAGAAATACACCCTGGGTTAGCGTAGATTAGATGTGTTGTTTCTTATTAGATTACAATAGCATAGAGTTAGTTTAGAAGTTTGAATTAAATTAGCTTAAAATACTCCTAGATCAGCATCATCCAACTCTACACACACACACACCCCTTAGATTGGGAAACTGGTCCCATTATCCCCAGTCGAACCCGCTATACCAAATGGATAAGGAGCTGCCAACCAAGGTCCGGACCGGGTGGGTATCCCCCTTGTTGTCGACCCGATTTTCGGGGCTTCAACAGACCCTTAGAGTAAGTCATGGTTATGTGATGATTTATCACACTTCAAGGCCATTAATATATAGAACTTAGGAATATATATACAGATATGTGTTGAATTAAAGATACATACACATGATTATACATGTATTTTCTTATTCAAAAGTATCTTATGGGGTATGACACATATAAATATGTCCTAGGAAACCAAGGGGATCTGCCAAATTACAATAGGTTCTTACACCATGTGAGCACCACGTGGCAATAGAAAGGAAAGTGATGAATTTAAAATAAAAATAAAAATAAATAAGAACCTTAAAGGGGTATAAATTAAGATCCAAAAGTCCAAATTAGACAAAATTTTCTATCACTAAAAAAGACTCATTGAGATGAGTGTGATGGTAGCATTTATTTTGAGTTTTGAAAACTCGATAGAAAGGAAAAAAAGGTCATCCCACTTCTCTAACTGTACTTGAGGAGTTAGATTAGCAAGTGGACATTTCACTGAAGTTAAGGTGGGGTATTTCCAAGTGGTATCAGAGCATCGAGGTTCAACATTTGGACTAGATGAGATCTATCATAAGGAAGTAACTCCATAATTTTCACATAGGGGTATCATAATGAATTTTAGAAAATTAACAAAACAAATGTTTAGGTGTTAAATTTGAGTTTGTGATTGATTGATTGCATTTATCGTTAATATGTTTGCATTGTGATTAATTATGTAGCATGGACTAATGATTGATATGATTTTGTCATCAATTGTTTGCATTAAAATATTGTGCTTGCTGATATATGTTGTTGACTATGCATACATACTGATGAGCCTCATCATTGGGTAACTATATGGACCTTAATACACCTCCAAGCTTATTTAAATCGACTCTTCTCATAACTCCTTACATATTTTGATTATATTTTCTTAATGAGATGAGTAATAGTGAGATACTATGCGTAGTGGACTAATGTGCATTGATTACAGGTTTCTGAGAGCAAATCATGGAAATTTTGGTTAATTAAGGGCAGAAACTTGAATGAGACAAGGATGAAAGATGGTAGGAGATAGATCCTCCTCATTTACTCCTCACTATTCAAATATTCCTCCATCAAATCACACTAGCTCAGAGTTGCAAGCAACCGAGTCATGAAGATGAAAAGGCAGCTGAGCCAATGACAGTTAAAGAGCTAGTTCATCTTGAGTTTGGGAGCCGAGCCTCCCTAGATTTGAGGAAGCCATTGGAGACTTTATTTGTATAAATAAGGAGGCCTAGAGCCTCATTAGGATTTGAATTTTTGATGTAAAAGCACTAGGTATTTTCGAGTTCAAGACTTGTGGAAGACATTATTATGTAATTTTTTGATATGATAATGAGAATGAGCATTTCCTTCATCCAACACTGAGTTGACTCAGAGGGTTGAAGCTCTTGGGTTAGGGCCCAACCCTAACAACAAAGGCTCCTATTCTTGTATTTGTATTCTTAGTTGAATTCATAGATTAATGATTGAATTGTTGTTAGCATTATTCCATTGCAAGTAGTTGTGGATTTAATTAGTTTGCTTCCATTTTTGCATTGCTTCAGCATTAGCTTAAGAAGATAAAGGAATATCAAAAATATAGTAGTAGTTAGCTTTGGCCTTACTCCTCCCTTCAGGGACTATGGTTTGAGGAAAGAACTCCTATGCAATCCCGAAAAGACAAAATTCTGATTTCTTATGGAATTTTGGGCTTTCTGCTATTTCGGCCAGCATTTTACTAGTTTTCAAGAATAGGATTTAATTGTCATTTCTTATGTCTTTATCCTTGCATTATATCCCACAAAAGTTTCGCATTATTCTGCAATTTTTCCCATGCATGAAATAGGAAACAACTCATGAAATTCTGTTTTCTTTAGTTAATTGAAAATCTTTCTTGTTCAACATGATTTATGGATAAATGTTAGTGATTGATGTAGTGCACGAGGTTCGTAGTACAGAGAGATTTCATGACCAAAAACCCCTTCCTAATCTCATCCATCCTTGGTTTTCACTTTTTCCACTAAGTCCCTCACCAAATTCATCATTCCTTAAGAATATTCCTCCAAGCTTGTTGAGCAAATCCAACCATCTCACAAACTCTGTTTTGAGCTCTGAAGGAGTCCTAGCCACTCCCTTGGCTCATTTAACCCACCATTCACCTTCCCTAATCCCTACACGACCTTCCAAATCCCTCCTCTTTCTCTCGGCTAGATCCTGTAGGAATATAGGGGATCTTGTAGGAGCATTAGGACATCCTGTAAGTCGACCTATAGTGGCCTATTTTGAAGCTGAATTATGGGAAAAGCGCCTAGGAAGATAGGAGAAGACCCCTACTTGCCTCCCAAGCCATCTAACTATTGAACATCATCCCTAATCCACCTGCCACATCACCAAGAGAATTTAGCATTCACATTTTCACAAAAAAAAGACAAAAAGGAAAAGAGAGATATTTTGTTCATTTACATTCACAACAGTGGAATGTTTGGATGTTTCAAATTGCATGCCTAGGAAAATAGGATTACACATATGTTTAATTAGCATTATTTTGAAGTAAATCCCCTTAGCAGTTAGTTAGATGAATGGTGTGTTTAAGGATTTGATTTCAGTCTTTTCCTTACTAGAGTACACAAGATTTCATTTAGTGTAAATTTCCTTTTTTCTCATTGGTAATCAAGCTTCTTCTGAATCAATAGAAGGCTATTTTGAGAAACCATAGTGGTTTATCGCCATCTTAGTAGCGAAAAAGAGTGGACCCATTGCATATACTTGTGTATGCAGCATTGTCACCTCCAAGATTGTACGAACCCCAGATTGATAAAGTAAAGTTGGTAGACCTAGGAGTTGCAGCATTCTTGCTGCAATACTGGTACTCATCACTTTTTGGTGCCATTGTTGGAGAGGTGTTTGAGTAAGATGTGATTTCTGATTTCTTTCTTCCATTTCTTATCTCTCACATTTTGCTATTAGCTTCATTTCTACAAAATTAATTGTAAGTTAGTTTTCTTTCTTTTCTATCCTGCAAGTGATATTTCATTCAACAGTTAGTTTCCATTCAATTTGTGATTTCAATTCTGCAATTAGTCTCAAATATTGAAAAAACACAAAACAAAACAAAAACACTTCTTTCATGCTACATAGGAATACAAATAACTTAGGGAAATTTCTACCAAATACCCTCACCACTTCAAACAACCAACCTTCCCTCTTCTTCGGTGGCTGTAAATTGGAGGACCCCTTAGGTGAATAACCAGAGATATTTGAAGAGCCTACAAGGGGGGAATGAGAAAGAGAACCCATTCCAACTGAGCTAATGGCTGGAAATAGAAATGACAGAGGAGATAGAGAAAGAATTGAGGGTGCTTTTCCCATTAGAGAAACTAATGGGGATACCAAGATGAAAAATATAAGCCCCTCTTCTCTTCCTCATTTCCATGCCATGACCTCAAAAGATCCAAACACTTTCTTGTTTGAGTTTGGTGTCATATGCAGAACTTATGATTACAACATTGATGAGTAGAAGCTGAAACTATTCCCATTCACTCTCAAGGATGCAGCTCTGCGCTGGTTCATGGGTTTACTTGAGGATAGAATCAAAACCTGGGCTCAGATGCAGCAAGCCTTCAACAACAAGTACTGAGACTACTATAGGTCCGAAGACACTAAAGAAGAAATTTTTAAAATGAACTTAGGGCATGATGAATCCCTAGAGGATTATGAAGAAAGATTCCAACTTAGCTACAAAAGGGCTAGGTGCACACTTGATCCTGAGTCACTAAAGCTAGTCCTACTCAGAGGGGTAAGGGAATATCTTCTTAGTACCATAAAACTTCTAGTAGGAGGGGACATCTACTAGCTACCCTATGAACATATCAAGATTGTCCTTAGGAATCATTCTATGGAAGCTAGTAAAAAGGGTAGGGGTAGTAACTAATGGCCAACCCATCCTCTTCCAACACATCCATCAAAGGTGAAATTGGAAATATACTGGAAGATTTCTAGAGTGAAATGATGGAAACCCTTACCCTATAGATGGATACTATGAACATCAAGAGAAAGAAGGAGGAAGAAGAAAGATCATTATCCATCTTCTGCCCTAGATGCACAAGGAGGCACCCTATGAATGAATGTCCATTAAACCTGATCGAAATCTACTCAGTCTGTGAAGAAAACCACTCCACAGACAAGTGCCCTTCTCTACCTGGACTAAAATTTGTGTATCAGGGAAATGAAGGGGTGACTAAATAGCTCTGCTACATAAATCAGAGGAGACCTGGCAAGGAGAATGTTGTTGCAGATTTTTTATCCAGATTAACTTTGCCTGCAGGGGAGGAAGGAATGGCTGATGATTAGTTATCAGATGGACAATTATTCATCATTTCAGTTTTCTCTCCATGGTTTGCTGACATAGAAGATTACTTGGTGTCTACACAGTTTGCATCAAACTTGTCCTCCAAAGAGAAAAGCAAGATTGTGAGGAAGAGTGCCCCATTCACTTGGATTGGGGGCAACCTCTTCAAACTAGGCATGAATCAAATTTTGAGAAGATGTGTCAGGGAGGAGGAATTCTTTGACATCCTTATGACCTATCATGATGCACCTTGTGGAGGTCACTTTGCAGCCAAGAGGAGAACATTCAAGGTACTACAAGATGGTTATTACTGGCCCACTCTTCACCAGGATGTGAGGAGGTATACTAGTGAGTGTGATAAGTGCCAAAGGATGGGAAAGCCTACCCCGAGGGATGAAATGCCTTTGCAACCTCAAGTGACTTTCGAGCCATTTGAGAAGTGGGGCATGGACTTTATTGGACCCATTGACCCTCTATCTAGGCAAAAGCTGTACATCATTGTGTGAACTAACTATTTAACCAAGTGGGCTGAAACCAAGGCCATCAAAGCAATAACAGATGATAAAGTGGCTGAGTTCTTAAGGGAAAGTGTATTTTATAAGTTTGGGTAGCCTAGAGAATTGGTCACTGATCAAGGCAGCCAGTTTACATCTCACATGATTGAAAATTTGTTAAGCCAGCACAAGATCAAGCATAGAACATCCACTCCTTACCACCCACAAGCTAATGGGAAAGTGGAGGTGACCAATAGAGCGTTGGAGGGAATTCTGACCAACGTGATTAGGAGAAAGAAAAAATACTAGGAAGATAGATTAGTTGAGGCCTCTTGGGCCTGCAATACCACCTGGAAGACCACCACTGCATTCACTCCTTATGAGTTGGTCTATGGGAAGAAAGCCCTAGTGTCCATTGAATTTGAATACAACACCTTAAGAATGGCAGCACAACTAGATCTAGATCTCACCAGGACACAACAAGAGAGATTTCTCCAACTGAATGGGTTAGATGAGTTTACAATGTAGGCCCTCTTGCACACAGAGGTGACTCAAGTTCAAAGGAATATCTGGCATGAAAATAACATAAAGGATAAATAGTTTCAAGAAGGTGATTGGGATTTTTTGTATGATTCTAGATACAAGGATTTTAAAGGAAAGTTAAGGACTAGATGGTTAGGGCCTTATGTCATAGATAAATGTCATGATAATGGTTCAGTATAGATGAGAACCATTCATGGAGAGGCTATTCCTTTACTTGTCAATGGACACGGATTGAAGGTCTACAGGAAGCCCTTGTTAAAGCAAGAATTCATTAATCGCATCAGCAAGATAGTGATGGTAGTGGAGCAAGTTTCATCTTCTACCCCATCAAGTCACTAAAAAAATAAAAATAAAAATAAATAAATAAATAAAGAGACTTGTGAAAACCTCCATGAGGCACCTGAGTCCCACTGTTGGGTTGAAAACCTCTTGAGGTGGCCTAATGGTGTAAAAAAAAAAGATATAAAAATATCTCTGGGTGAAAACTTATTTTGAGGTACCCAGGGCAAATAGTTCAGATGAAAACCTCTTGGAGGAAGACTAGTTGTTTAAAAAAAAAAAACAGAAAAGAAAACTTTAAACATGTTGTTTGCAGGCCAGTAGGAGGAGGATCAGAGCAATAAGAGAGGATCAAAAGGACCTATATAATTCATGTTTTCATTCCTCTATTCCATATTCTTCATCATCCCATCATTCCCTCCATTTATGGACTCATCTAGCTTAGTTTGCACAGGTTTTGTGTTTTCTAGAGGGTTCCCTGAAAACCTACAGGCTCAGTGGCTTGGGAATCCCAAGGAAAGTGACCCTAGAGCAAGGGGATGACCTTCTTGTGTCAAAAAAATAAAATGTTTACTTCACCACCTCATCACCATGCCTCTCACCACCATGATTACCCCTGCATTCATCCAATAAGTCAGTTTCAAAAAGATTACAGTTTTCAAAGAAAAGAGAGGATAAGAACAGGGGACAAGGGGACAATACCTGAAGGCTATACCTCTCACCTACCAATCACTAGACCCCTTCTCTACCCATGACAACAATCCTCATGCTCTAGAAGTGAAGGAATGAATAAAAATTTAGGGGAGAGGCAACTACAGGACATCCTGTAGGTTTCCTGTAGGAAATTTTGTAGCAGCCTATCCCACAAAACAAAAATTTCACAGGTTGCAATCATATTCAGCATGGAGATCCCAATGTCAAGGAAGCTCCTCTAGAGCTTAGCAGTAGTAGCAAGATCATCAACATCACCCTCCAGTACCTACACATCAAAGAAAAAAATATCAAAGGAGGCAAATCTAAGGAAAAAAAAAACATATGTAGAAAATACACAACATGGACATCATTCTCCAACAAGAAGCATCTTCAAGGCATATTACCACATGTATGTCATCATGCTTAAAATATCTCGTTAGCATAATATGATCCAAAGTGTAGGATTGTGTAAGAGTTGGTTTTATAAGAAAAGGTGGCCAGTTAACTTTGCCACCTTCTGCCAGTCAACGAAGAGAATACAATTATTTCACTACACATGTGGTAGTAGTCAAATCAGGAGAAAGAGGAGATGAGGCCAAAAATGGGTAAGTTACAGATGACCAAAGTGGTAGATGATTACGAGGTAAGGAGAAATGATGAAGTGATAGTGGGACCAATGATCCAGAAATGGGTTCTCATACTTCGGTTGCCAGCACACCATTCCACACAATCACTCATATGAGGAAATAAAATATTGATTCCCATGCATAGGAGGCATTCACAATCTCAAGGATACATTGAAGCAAGGTTGCTCTCAGCTCTTGAAGCAGTGTCTACAGGAAAGACAGTGAGAAATTTTTTAGCACAGGAGCACCTACTAGATCCTAGAGGAAAACCTACAAGATCATATAGGAGAACCTACAGGATACAGAGCAATCATCTACAGGATTGGCAGCGGGAATTTAGAGAGGGAAAATCAAAGGTTGGCTTCATCATGCAGTAACCAGGAGGTAGGAGCTATACCTTCCCACATTTTCCAAGTTAAAAATTATATTAAAACCTTCCATTTGGTTAAGAAAATTGCAGTCTAGGGGAATGGTATAAAGAGTTGTCATTTAAAATCTCTCACCCATTAGAATTTGGAATTGGACCCATACAAGCCTCCACAATCATCAGAGAAAAATGACAGGGGGATTTAACAAGAGGGAACCCACCAAGACAGTGAGAATTCAACAGCACCCTCATGTAGTAGAGATCTTCACAAGGCACAATTGGATGGGTTTCTTTGAAAAAATGAGGGGATATGATGATTAGGTGGCTAGAGACTTTTCTCTCTCACTCATACCACTAACTAGGACCCATGCCACTGCTGTGGTGAAAGTCCTCTCAGTAGAAGTCACCCCTGAAGTCATAGGCATAATCACCACACTCCCTTTAGGGTTACCTTGCAGAAAGTAAGATAAGGGTAACAACCAACTTGCAAAGAAGAAATTATTTTTGGAAGGAGAGGAGGCAATGGAAGACAAAAATTGGGTTAGAAGAGAAAGCTTGCCATACCCTTGGAATGAAATTAGCTACCACCTCATTGAGTATATATCATGTGAAGGAAGATACAATGTGGTATATGGATACCATTTGAGGCTTATCCAAAAATTGAGGTTTGGAGCAGACACACCTCCTTAAAACAGACTCAGCATACCCTACTTTCCTCTTCAATCAAAGATAGATATGAGCATCAAAATGAAGGAAGGAAAACATCAATAGCTAGCCCGTCATGGGTTAATTAAACTTATCCTAGAATATACCCTCCAAAACCTAAGACTGCCTATTCCATGGAAAAATTTCATAGACATGCAGACAAAGGGAGAAATAAAAGATCTTGAATATGACAAAATCCCCACTGCTAGTGAGAGGGATGAAGAGGAAACAGAGGGATGAAGAGGAAACATAGGAGGAAGAAGAGGAAGAAAAGGAGGAGGAAAGTGATGAAGAGACAGAAGAAGACGAAAAAAAGAATAAACTGATCAACATTGTGAAACTATAGGGAGAAGAAGAAGAGAAAGACAAGGATGAGAAGAAGAATGGAAAAGAGGAAACAAAGGGAAAGGAAGAAAAAAGGTCCACAATTCAAGGAAAATAAGGGGAGGAATCACCAAGGGTATCTCCAAAACCCACTGAGAAAGAGGCAACAACTACCCTCACTACCCTTAGTACGCTTATCAGCCAAAAAGGGAAAAGACAAAGACAAACCCCATTGTCCTTTAGGACAAGAAAAAGTACAAGGATCAAAAAAGGAAAACCTCAAAAACCCACCAAGGTTCCTGTTGTCATTGAAGACTCAACAAAGCAACAAGAAAAGGTAGCTCCTCTTTTAAAAAATCAAGGAGAAGGATCATCAGGACAAGCCTCTCCCAAATCTCCCATCACTTATGTTAGGAGGCTTGTCACCAAGTCTGCCTCATCCAAAGGAAAAGGTCCCCTACAGAAGACAAAAAAGGACCTATAGGAAGTAGAGGCCATTGTACAGGAAACTCAGAAAATGGGCCAAGAAGGGATCATTCAGCAAGAAACAAAGAAGGAAGATCCAGAACTGAGGGAACCTAGTCCTCAATGCAACCTTGACTCTTACGATAGGTTCATTGAAGGGGGTAGGGTCATTCCACATAAATTTTCCATCCTCTTATTATTTGAGCTTGAAAAAGAAAGGGAAAGAACACATAGGTGGATGCAAATTGCCAAATCTAAAGGAGTGGAGGATATAAGCCACATGGAGGAGAAAGTAAAGGAGATGGGTAGAGAACTGAGAAGCATAAGGGACAGACAGGAAATGATGAAATCTCAGTTGGAAGTAGGGAATGCATTGCTAAGGAGATAGTTACAAGAGAGAGAAAGTCAATTGGAATCCATGGTGAGTTTATCCTTAGAGGCAATCCAGTGCAGGATGCCAGCAAAGTCTTATGCATTGTATCTTAAGGAACAGTGGTTGTAGTTCCAAACTAAGGCTTTAACATAGAGAATCACTATGCCATTCCAAGATTATAGACAATTCATTTATCCTTTTTATCAAAGCTCCTTGGAGGATAGAGTTGAAATGCCTGAGTTTTACCTACACAACTTGGCCTTGACAGATCTAAATGTGTGGGACCCAAATTCAAAACTAGGGGATTTGCAATTGATGGCTTTGGCATCATGGATGAATCATGAGGAGGAAAGAGTTGCAGATGTGGAGAAAGTAATGCAAAGAGAAGAGATAAAACCCCTCATGATAAGAGCTGAGAAATCAAATCCAATGGATGTCATCAACACCCACAACCTGATTGCAAAGGACCCTAAAAGTGCAGCTTGATACCTTGTTGCCCAAGAGCAAGCAATCACACACTTTGAGGACATCTTCAGGTTTTTTGGGGATGATAGTATTCAAGCTTGCTAAAGGAGATGGAACACTTTGCCCTACAGCCTAAAAATCAAAGAGTACTGTTATCACTCAAGTTGTTCCCTTTGACTCCTAAGGGAATACGGCCGAGGTAACCACAGAACAATCTTTGGATTGCAGGTCCTAGCCTACCTGCAATCAGACAGGGCTCTCTCTTTATGATTTAGCTTTGTTTTAGGGGTGATTTTAGGCTAGATATGATGTGTGGAGTTTGCTTTAAGTTTGGTGGGATGATTGGTGTTTTCAGACAGAGTTGGCATGCAAAGTGTGAGAAGCTTAGACCATTGGGCATGGAGTCAATGAATGTGAACTATTGGGTGTGTTTCTTTGGAAAAAGAGAGGAATATAGAGTAGGATAGCTACACATGGCACAATGTTAAATGCTGGAATTAAGATGAAATGGAGGTCAGGGGATGAGAGGCAATTAAGGATCTCTCATCCAGCCAAAGAGGGAAAGTGGATGAAGGCTAAATATGAGCAATGAAGGATTCCTAGACAGCATTCACAAATGAGAGAAATAGCTTAAACATGATCAATTAAGTATGCATATTCATCACTAATTCAAAGGAAAACATAGAAAAATTACAGAAATTGAGCACAGAGTACGGGTAAGTAAGATCTAAACTATTCTTCTTTCCTACAATCTAGATCATGATACATAGATGATAGATTAAACATAGAAATTGAAAGACAAGTGAGAAAGACTTATTGAACCATGAGGAAGCACGCGAATTCCATATCAAGCTCTTCAGCCATTAAAACCACAACCAGCCAGTTCAGAAGCAAATATTCCAGCAATCTTTGATTATAGAAACTCTCAGGCTTACAGTGCAAGTCTAGAATTAGAAAAACAACCAACCAACCAACCCTTAATACATTGCTCAGGGTGGTTTATATAGAGAAAATATCTACAAAAACAAATCTCATAGCAGATCTGGGGAAATAACTATGTTTAACCTAACATCTGCTGAAATAAATGCATAAAATATCTATTTGAGCTGCGCTGGAGGCAGCAGCATCAAAAATGAGTTAATATGGGTCCTTTGAGCTCTGCACTGGCCATTTTTCCATAATTGTGCTTTCGAATCTGAAGCGCTACCCTTAGGTGGCCTTATATCATTAACTCTGATCTGGTGAGCCTTTAATGGCTTTAAACTCCTCACTGATACTCTTTGACTTAAATGGATCCTCTTTAATGCTCCTTTGCTGTGGCTTTTACTGCTGCATTGATATTATTTGAATTCTCGGCCGAACTGACACTCTTTCATTGAATCGGGCCCTTTTCTCTCAACTGATACTCTTTAACGCTGATAAATCGCTCCTGCCTACCACTTTATGGCAAGATTTGACTACTGCTGCGCTTTCTGTGGCCTTTAGAGGACTATCGGCGCTAGCTGATCAAAATATTGCCAAAACTGAAGAAATGACTGCAAAATAGAGGAGGATCTGCATGCTGATGACTGTGCTGATGCTGAAGCTGGCTTCCTGGAGCAATTTGGGCCAGAGCGATAAAAATGAGTGAAGAAATGATGAAACTTCTTTTGAAGAAGTAGCGCGCGGGCGCCAAACAGAAGAATATGAAGAAATAGCCTTTTTTCCCTTATAAGGCAAAAGACCACTTAATACATGAAATTCACGAAAAAATGGAGTGGGAGCGATGACTGTAGTAGAGAACAAATCTTGGGCCATTGGATCTGGTGTGGGCAGATCCAATGGTTGCGATTAAATCACAATATTGAAATCGGCAGGATTATTGGAGCGGAGGCTTAGGCAGTAAATGGTTTTATCGAACCACTTATTGTACGGGTGTGGAAAATGTCAAAGGAGGCCCAATGCAATAAAAACAGGGCACGCATCCCTACGTACGGGAGAAAAACCGCCCTCCACTAGATGCTAATGCACTGTCAGCTCACTGCTTCCTTCCACCGTTGGATTGGGGGAGAGAGGATCAGATGGCTGAGCATAAGTCGGCATATCGCTTCGGCGGAGGGCAATAGGTCGGAGCTTTTTTACATATGGGCGATAGCGAAATGGAGGCTGCGACATGATATGGACCATTGATTTGAGGGCAGATCGGATGGCAGCAATTATATCGGTGATCGGAAATCGGGGCGGAGTGTTATTTTATAGCGATGGAGTGATGCGATGGGAGTGATGCGATATATATATATATATATATATATATATATATATATATATATATATATATATATATATATATATATATATATATGGGGTTGATGCGATATTATATGACTTTGCGATGGATTTGCGATAAAGGTTAAATGGGGGAAATTTGCGGTAAAGCCTTGTTTTGCGATAAAACAAGGTTTATGCAGAAAAAAGCGGCTTAACGATAAAAGGGAAATATAATGATAAAGGCGGAGGAATGAGGGATAAAGGGAAATGCGATAGGAAAGGCTCACGATAGCGATATCGCTTCCGATGCGATAGCGATATCGCATCGGAGCAAGGGGAAGGGGGCATATATATAGGCACAACCTCTTGCGATAGCCGATTGTCGACTCACGGTCGGAGGGATGATATCGGAGCATGCATAAAAAAGGGCCAACACTAATGCTACAACCTCCGACAGTGATATTGCGTCGGAGGGGGGGGGAATTGAATTGGAGGTATGCATTATAAATCGGCCAAGGGATAATGCAATCGGCAAAGGCTTTTTGCGATCGGAGATGGGTTTTAGTGCGTCGGAGGAAGGTTTTAAGCTTTAGGAAGGGTCCTTAATGCATCGGAAGGGGTCTGATAGCATTTGAAGGGGGTTTTATGCCTTTAAAAGGTGAAAACAAGGTTAGATGGAGGGTTCTATACATCAGAGGAGGGATTTTATGCAATGGAAGAAGTCCAAATGCGTTTGGAAGATGGTTTAAAGAGGAAAATGAGGGATTTTTACATCGGAGGAAGGGCTTTTATGCATAAGAAGGAGTCCCATGCATTGGGAGATGGTTTGAGAGGCAAGATGAGGGTTCTTACTAAGTTTCAGGCAAACTTAGTAATTCCCAAGGCATATTTATGGTTATATTTCAACCAGAGGGAGGGGATATGTATATAAGAGGGATTTATAACATATTTAAGTAAGGGGAAGAGGAAATAGATGGGGATTTACATAATAATGTTAGAAGTTAATATGAAACTGGTGAAGAAAGCGCTAAGTTTAGAAATCTTAGGCTACAAAGGGGAAAAAGGACTTGTAGAAGAGATATGAGCACTCCTAAGCAAAGCAAATCTTTACTTGGGCAAAAGTTATGAAAAATGATAAATTTAAGAGATATCAAGCAGATCTTGACCTCTTTAGGGGAAGTTAGTGAATGATTTTGGGGAAAAGGAAGAAGGGGAAGTTAGACATGCCTCTCTTGAGCTGCTCCAAATGGATTTTGCCTTATACTTGTGATCTGAATAGATTTAACACTTGAAAACTTGAAATGGATCACAATTCATCATTCTGCCACCTCAGAACTACCTACCCAGCCTACTTACCTAGCATTTTGTCTTCTTTTTGGTTTGGGTGCACTTGAACTAGCAAACCCAGCTTTTCAACTTTTCTTTTTGCTATCCTCCTATCTAAATCGATCCTTATGCCTTCTAGGGCTTAGATTAAGCTGTTGAGTGCCCTTGCTTCTCTACCTATCTAACAATCTACCAAGATTAAACAGTTTGGTCAAATCTTTATTCTCTATCTTCTAAAACAAGAAATTTAAACCTAGGGAAGCCAAGATTAAGCTGTTTGGCCTTCCCTTAACTGTGAAATCCTTCAAAAATGGAACTTTTGCAGCATGGAAAAGATGAACATTTTTGGCACTTCCACTGTCAATCATGAAATATGAAACCTATTGCAATAGGAGGCTAACAGTGGCTCCACTTGGGGATGGCTTTTCCTTGTGAAAAGTCAAGAACAGCAGGTCAGATGGCCTTATCTTCAACTATTTGCTGTAAACTGAAAACTTCCCTTTGCTGGCTGCTTTATTTATGAACATGACAACAGACTTGAAGAGCTTAGGGCCTTCACTTCGGGCTTCAACTGCAGCAAGCTTGCTATCCAAATAGAAATCAAAAATCCTACCTACTTACTCTATTTTATTGAAAACCAGGCTGAGTTAAACAACACAAAAGTGCCAATAAAGCCAATCAGGCAACTGCAGAAACAAATGAACTTCTTGACTAACAGTCAGTGAAATCAGAAGCATAATTCGATCATGTGCCCCCATAATCAAAATTGTGATATAGAAAGGCCACTGCTGATGTATTTGATCCTCATAGAGAAAACATGTTAAAGATTTTGAGTTGAGAAGAAGCTCGATGTAATCTGCTATAGGATCAACAAAAGAGTAATGTGTGATAGCTTCTTCTGGGCCTTCTTGGTCCGTATTTACAGGGATAAATGGAACAACAGGAAGGAATGGAACAGCTGGGATGAAAAAGGAAATAATAGAAGGAGTATGTGTAGTGGATGATGGTGTAGAAAAGGTGTTTTGGGAAGTAGATGTGAGAGCGTGATTATCCTCAATCAACAAATCAGAAGGTAGTACAATTTCCTCATGACTTGGAGAAGGAAGATTTCGCAAGAATTCTTTAGGGTCGCGAAAATCATAAGGCTGAATTTGAGAATGCAAAAGTTCAATTTCATTTTCATATTTTTCAATAAATAATTCAAGAAAATTGATATTGGTCTTATGCGGGAGTCCTGCTGTTTTGAACTTTAACAACACCAATCTGAAAAATTCTTCATCAGGCTCCATTTGCGATAACGCCTCCCTGGCTTCATCTAAAAATTGTTCTATGGAGCGATCTTCCACAAACCCGGTCATCTTGTCTTACTGTTAATGCTTTGAAATGGGATGACTTGGCTGCAGAGGTGCTTTGAAACTTGAAGCTCTGGATCTTTGAACAAAAATGTTTTGATATTTCTCTTTTAGGTTCGTTCCTCCAGTGGAGTCTTGATTGAAAGAAAAAAAAAAAAGGATGTGGAGTCGCCAGGTGGATGATTTTAACTTTGGTGTGTCTGATCCCTGTCTGCCGTCACAGATCAGAGGTAAACATGAAATAATTCTGAAGAAAAGGGGGATCTTCTCCAGGGAACGAGATTTTTTGAGATTTTTCAGATTATTTTGATTTTTTTGGGATTTTTTTTTTTAAAACAGATTAAGGATTTTATTCAAGAGGCAAATTGATCAAATACTTGGATTTGCAGTAATAAACAAAATGATTCAGGTCCCCAGCGGAGTCGCCAATGATGTAATCACTCAGGTTGTTCCCTATGACTCCTAAGGGAATACGACCGAGGTAACCACAGACCAATCTTTGGATTGCAGGTCCTAGCCTACCTGCAATCAGAGAGGGCTCTCTCTTTATGATTTAGCTTTGTTTTAGGGGTGATTTTAGGCTTGATATGATGTGCAGAGTTTGTTTTAAGTTTGGTGGGATGATTGGTGTTTTCAGACAGAGTTGGCATGCAAAGTGTGAGAAGTTCAGACCATTGGGCATGGAGTCAATGAATGTGAACTGTTGGGTGTGTTTTCTTTGGAAAAAGAGAGGAATATAGAGCAGGATAGCTACACATGGCACAATGTTAAATGCTGGAATTAAGATGAAATGGAGGTCAGGGATGAGAGGCAATTAAGGATCTCTCATCCAGCCAAAGAGGGAAAGTGGATGAAGGCTAAATAGGAGCAATGAAGGATTCCTAGACATCATTCACAAAAGAGAGAAATAGCTTAAACATGATCAATTAAGTATGCATATTCATCACTAATTCATAGGAAAACATAGAAAAATTACAGAAATTGAGCACAGAGTACAGGTAAGTAAGATCTGAACTATTCTTCTTTCCTGCAATCTAGATCATGATACATAGATGATAGATTAAACATAGAAACTGAAAGACAAGTGAGAAAGACTTATTGAACCATGAGGAAGCACGAGAATTCCATATCAAGCTCTTCGGCCATTAAAACCACAACCAGCCAGTTCAGAAGCAAATATTCCAGCAATCTTTGATTATAGAAACTCTCAGGCTTACAGCGCAAGTCTAGAATTAGAAAAACAACCAACCAACCAACCCTTAATACATTGCTCAGGGTGGTTTATATAGAGAAAATATCTACAAAAACAGATCTCATAGCAGATCTGGGAAAATAACTATGTTTAACCTAACATCTGCTGAAATAAATGCATAAAATATCTATTTGAGCTGCGCTGGAGGCAGCAGCATCAAAAATGAGTTAATATGGGTCCTTTGAGCTCTGCACTGGCCATTTTGCCATAACTGTGCTTTTGAAGCTGAAGCGCTGCCCTTAGGTGGCATTATATGCATTAACTCTGATCTGGTGAGCCTTTAATGGCTTTAAACTCCTCACTGATACTCTTTGACTTAAATGGATCCTCTTTAATGCTCTTTTGCTGTGGCTTTTACTGCTGCATTGATATTCTTTGAATTCTCGGCCGAACTGATACTCTTTCACTGAATCAAGCCCTTTTCTCTCAACTGATACTCTTTAACGCTGATAAATCGCCCCTTCCTACCACTTTATTGCAGGATTCGACTACTACTGCACTTTCTGTGGCCTTTAGAGGAGTATCGGTGCTAGTCGATCAAAATATTGCCAAAACTGAAGAAATGACTGCAAAATAGAGGAGGATCTGCATGCTGATGACTGTGCTGAGGCCGAGGCTGGCTTCCTGGAGCAATTTGGGCTGGAGCGATAAAAATGAGTGAAGAAATGATGAAACTTCTTTTGAAGAAGTAGCGCGCGGGCGTCTAACAGAACAATATGAAGAAATAGCCTTTTTTCACTTATAAGGCAAAAGACCACTTAATACGTGAAATTCACGAAAAAATGGAGCGGGAGCGATGACTGTAGCAGAGAACAAATCCTGGGCCGTTGGATCTAGCGCGAGTAGATCCAACGGTTGCGATTAAATCGCAATATCGCAATCGACAGGATTATCGGAGCGGAGGCTTAGGCGGTAAATGGTTTTATCGGACCGCTTATTGTACGGGGGCGGAAAATGTCAGAGGAGGCCCGATGCAATAAAAACAGGGCACGCGTCCCTGCGTACGAGAGAAAAACCGCCCTCCACCGGACGCTAACGCACTGCCAGCTCACTGCTTCCGTCCACCATTGGATTGGGGAGAGCGGATTGGACGGCTGAGGATAAGTTGGCATATCGCTTCGGTGGAGGGCAATGGGTCAGAGTTTTTTTACATATGGGTGATAGCGAAATGGAGGCTGCGACATGATATGGACTGTTGATCTGAGGGCAGATCGGACGGCAGCGATTAGATCAGTGATCATCAATCGGGGCGGAGTGTTATTTTATAGCGATGGAGTGATGCGATATATATATATATATATATATATATATATATATATATGGGGGCGATGCGATATTATATGACTTTGCGATGGATTTGCGATAAAGGTTAAATGGGGGAAATTTGTGGTAAAGCCCTGTTTTGTGATAAAACAAGGTTTATGAGGAAAAAAGTGGCTTAACGATAAAAGGGAAATATAACGATAAAGGCGGAGGAACGAGGGATAAAGGGAAATGTGATAGGTGATGAGCCCCAATTTTGGTACAATTTGGGCTCATTTTGGCCTATTCTACTTGCTCAAACCATTCATCTTTTATTGCTTATGCATGCATTTCTTAGTTTATTCATGTTGTTTGTAGGAAGAAGGGTAGGCACTCTATCCACGTGACTAATGCATTATGATTTCAGGTTTTTGCATTAAAAGAGAGAAAAGACCACGTGAAAAGGAGACAAGGAGACAATGAGGTGGCACTGCTGGTTTTTAGGAGAGGATGTCCACAGTCTTGGGACCCTCCTCGTGATTCCCACCATAACTCCGAGCTCCAAACCATCTCCCCACCGAGCTTAGAAGCAGCCAGCTGTTCTACAGGAACAGCAGTTATAACTGTTCTACAGGAACAGCAATTATGACTGTCCTACAGGATCAGCAGTTTAAACTTCAGTTGGACAGCCGAGCTCCTAAAATCAAGGACACCTGTTGGATGATCGTTTTTGCATAAGTATAGAGGCCGTAGCCTTTGATAGGTTGTTGAAACTTTCGCATTACTATTGTAATTCCTGAGCACAGCTCTGTTTTTTTGTTCCTTTTGTAAGCCAGTTTGGCATGACATCATATTATGAATAAAGAAGGCAGATTTTGATCTAGTTCTGAGTTTTCTCAAGGAGCTATAGCTCTCAGGTTAGGGCCCAACCTGAGAGCAATAGATCTCCTCGGTGTTGTAAGGTGTTTGCATTTAGTTCCAGCACTTTGAGTTTGTTTACTTTCACATGCAATTCGAATTTACAGTTTGTTAACTTAGTCCTTTTCATGAGCTTAGATAGGATTAGTTTATGGTGCAATTGTTTCAGTTGCTTTAGTTCAATAGGAGGATAGTTATAAATCATTGGAGCTCCAGCAAAAAGGTTGTTAAGGCTCGCTGCCATCTCTGTTAGGGATTGGGGTGCAGTCCATAACCAACCACCAAAAATACGCATTTCTTTACTTCATGATTGCTGTAACACAGTCACGGTTATGTTAGATGCTTCCACGTAATTCACACCTGCACCACACACCTTCATCACAGCTTCATGCACATTCCTCTTCGCGTTTTGGATTGCTGTTCATTGAATTCATAGCACAGGTAGTCTAGGTGAATGCATTTTCGTCTTGGTGATAGTCATAAGTATTTGTTTCATTTACACTGCTCTTCCTCGTTCCATTACCTTCTCCTTCATCTTGATCACGCATGCAACCACGTCCTTGACCTCTGCTCCGCTCTGTTATCTCCCAAATTCTCCCACTCCTCACGTAACTCCATTCTCTAGCCCTTTCGTTGACATAGCCCTCTATCTTCCAACCTACTCCCTACACTCATTCCCCATCCTACTCTTCCACTCCTGAGCCATCACCAGCCTTATTCCTACCTTACATATCTCCCCCTGCCATTCCATCACTCCTCCATCACTTCAAACACCCACGGTAGGTCATCCTGTAGCAATTCGTAGATTTCCTGTAGAAACCTCTGAGTTTCCTGTAGGATCCCCTGCAGACATCCTGTAGGAGGCCACTCACTCGGTTGCTGAGCTTCTGAACGTGAGGAACCTCTGTGGACGGATGCTAAGGATCCCTGGGGACCTCTCCTAGCCTCCCCAACCTTTCCCACGCTTTCCTTCCTTCTCCATCCCATCTGCACAACCAAACCCTAATAAGCACAAAATCACAATCATTCCATCCACTTAAAGAAAAAATACAAAAACATGTCTTTTAAGATGCAAGCAGCTTAGATTCATGCATTTTCACTTATTAGAGGTAATGACAGCATTGGTAGAAGTTTCATTCACATTCTTTGCATTATAGAGGTTAGACTAGTCAAATTAGGGTTTCCTAGGTTTACATGCTTTGATTTGCTTTCAGTCCATTTTTGTCAAGTAAATTAGCTTTCCTTTGAGAATAGCTTTCGTCCATCAATTATCAAGCTTCTTCTGAGAGCCTATAGAAGTTGGCTTGAGCCCTAGCGGACTTGTGCCAGCTGACCAAGTGACAGCTGCGACAAGAGCTAGTACTTGTGCATATAGCACCGTCGCTTCCAAGTTTGTACGAACTACCGGGTTGATAAAATTAAGAGACAGGAAGCCCCAGGAGTTGTAGCATTATTGCTACAATACTGGAGCTCACCATCTTTTTGGCGCCGTTGCCGGGGAAGCGTCAGAGTATTAGTAATTGTTGCTTTTCTTCTACTTTCGTACTCTTACTTCTGCTCAGTAGTTTATTTCATTTCCGTTCTGCAAAAGTAGCTTAGCATTTCCTGCTTTCATAGACTAGCATTTCCTGCTTTCATAGATTAGCATTTCCTGCTTTCATAGATTAGCATTTCCTGCTTTCATAGATTAGTATTTCTTGCTTTCCTAGATTAGCTTTCCAATTCCGCAATTTCATTTGAGCAAGATAGTTAGTTGTAGATCACTCTGTTTCAGTTTTGCAGGTACCAAAGAAAAAAGCAAAAGCAATCAAAAAAGAAAAGTCCTTTCCATTTCATGCCTCGTAGGAACCGAGATAAATCAGGCAAATTCCTACCCAACACCCCCACCACATCACTAAGTCACCCTTCTCTCTTCTTTGGTGACAGTGACCCAGAGGAACCTATAGGTGAACAACTTGAGATATACCAAGACCCTATAGAAGAAGAAGAGTTAGAGACCACTCCATCTGAAGCCATGGCTGATAATAGAAGAGAAGATGAGAGAATAGAAGGTGCCTTCCCCATCCGAGAGACCAATGGAGAGATGAAAATGAAGAACATTAGCCCCTCCGCCTTGCCTCACTTCCATGGACTGACCACTGAGGATCCTGATACCTTCCTGTTTGAGTTTGCTGTCCTTTGTAGAACCTATGACTATACTGAAGATGAGCAAAAGCTGAAGCTTTTCCCTTCAACTCTCAAGGATGCAGCACTACGCTGGTTCATGGGATTACCTGGGAATAGTATCACTACTTGGGCTCAGATGCAGCAAGCCTTCAATACCAAGTATATGGATTACTGTAGGTCCAAGGAAACCAAGGGAGAAATCTTTCGGATGACCATGGGAAATGATGAGTCCTTAGAGGATTATGAGGAGAGGTTCCAACTTAGCTATAAGCGGGCCAGGTGCACACTTGACCCTGAATCCCTCAAGTTGGTTCTACTCCGAGGAGTCCCTGAAGATCTCTTAGACACCCTTCACATGTTAGCTGGGGGGGACATTTACCAACTGCCTTATGAGGACATCAAGACTGTGTTTAGAAATCATTCCAGGGCAGCTAGGAAACGAGGTAGAGGAAATCTCCTCTCCACTGGTGTCCCTTTCTCCAAACATGAGTTTACAAACCAATTAGAAGATCTTAAGAGTGAGGTGAGACAGACCATTGCCATGCAGCTGGACACATTCAGGATCCAGCAGAAGAAGGAAGAAGCTGAGAGAGCCTTGGCTGTCTTTTGCCCTAGGTGCACCAGAAGACACCCTAAGAACGAATGCCCATTGCACTCGGTTGAAGTGTGTTTTGTTTGTGAGGAGGACCATCCAACAAATCAGTGTCCAACCTTACCTGGGTTTAAAGCCATGTACCAAGGGACCGAAGCCCCCACTGAACCTCTCTACTTCATCAACCAAAGGAGGCCACAAGGATCTAGACCTTATCAGCAGGGAATGCAAGGGGCACCACAAGCTTATTATAACCCCAACCAATCGACTCCCATGCCTTCTTGGGGTCCCCCTGCTCATCCTTCTTGGTCCATGCCTCCTCCATGGTCTTATCCACCTCAGTACCCTACTCAACCTACTTCTCATTCATATCATTCACACGCCCAGTCACAGCCTCAGTGGAGTGCACCTCAGTCGGGGTGGAGGCCCCAATACAACACTCCTCCTGCCATTTTGCCTCCACCACCAGTTCAACCTCAGCCTTTACCTCCTGCTCCTCCAAGGCAACCTCAAATGCCTGCTCAACCGAACCCGAACCCCAACAATAGACAGGCTCAGCAGGTATACACTGGGGAGACCTCATGCCCTACCTATGTTGTGGAGATCCAGGAGATCAATCTTAGATCTGGAAAGACTCTTCCAGATCGCCAACCTCCTCCCCCAGAGGATGAGGAAGACCATCAGGAGAGTGAACCAAAGCCTATTCCACCCTTTCCTGAGAGACTTGCAACCACCACACAACCCAACCCGGAAGAAGATGAGCTCTGGGAGAGCTCAAGCAGTTGTGTGTAAAGATACCACTTCTCCAAGCCATCAAGGATGTGCCCATATACAACAAACTAGTTAAGGAAAAGTGCTTTAAACACCCAGGCAGGAGAAAGAAAGATGCCTCAACTATCAATGTTATAGGACAACTGTCCGACCTTATGCTAGGACAAGTCATCTGCCCAAAGTACCTAGATCCTGGAAGTCCTGTAGTAGATGTCCACATCAATGGCACCATTATACCTCACACCTTGATTGATCTGGGAGCTGCCATTAATGTGATGACCAGAGATACTATGCTTAAACTCAATCTTCAGGGTTCCTTAAGGAAGACCTCGACAGTACTGCAATTAGCAGATCGCTCCACCGTGACTCCCGAAGGGATTGTGGAGGATGTCTTGGTCTCTATTGATTCTTGGGAATACCCTGCAAACTTCCTGGTTCTGCAACCAAAGACCAAGCTTACTGGATATCCTCTCATTTTGGGAAGGCCTTGGTTAGCTACTGCAGATGCTTACATAAGTTGTCGTGCAGGAAATATGACCATAAAAAATGGTCCCATGTCCAAGCAGCTAGTCCTATACCCTCCTGCCCAACCCTCCTTAGAGCATGATTTACCACTTTGGCTAGAAGAAGGGGAAGAAGACGAGGTGTACTCAGCACCTCTGTGTACCCTAGATACCACTAGAAGAGACCCTCCAACCGAGGATGACTTGATTGAGAATCTGATCCAGAATCCACCTTCCAGTGCATTATCCTTAGAGAAGTTGGTGGAGGATGCCCAAGCTAGCACCTTAGTGGACCTTTGTACAACCAACCCTGTCACTCCCAGAGTCAAAAACGTGGAGTTCGGTCCTGAGAGAGCATTGAAAATCAGCTCCTCCCTATCTCCTTCCCAGGAAAAGGAGCTGTGTAGTCTGTTGGCCAACCACCTAGATGCTTTTGCTTGGAGCTATAAGGAGATGAAAGGAGTCCATACCTCGGTCTGTACCCATCATATATACATCAAAGAGGATTGTAAACCGGTTAGGCAACCCTAGAGGAGAATGAATCCAGCCCTTAAGGACATTGTCAAGGAAGAATTGCAGAAACTGTTGGATGCCGGATTCATCTACCCCATCTCAGATAGTGAATGGGTGTCCCCTCTGGTCTTGGTTCCCAAGAAAAATGGGAAATGGAGAATCTGTGTGGACTACCGAGAACTGAACAAAGCTACCAAGAAAGACCATTTCCCTCTACCTTTCATAGATCAAGTGTTGGATGGACTGGCAGGAAAGAAGTTCTTCTCTTTCCTAGATGGGTTCAGCGGGTACAACCAGATTCAAATCAGCCCGGAAGACCAAGATAAGACCACCTTCACCTGTCCTTGGGGTACCTTTGCCTACCGTGTCCTTCCCTTTGGGCTATGCAATGCTCCTGCTACCTTCCAGAGAGCTGTCTTGAGCATCTTCTCGGAGCTGGTCCATGATGCAGTAGAAATCTATATGGATGACTTTACTCCTTATGGGGCCAACTTCCAGGAAGCATTGTCCAATTTGGGAAAAGTCCTAACCAAGTGCATCGAGATGAACTTGTCCCTTAGCCCTGAAAAATGTGAATTCCTAATGACTGAAGGGACCGTGCTAGGCCATACCATCTCTCGCCAAGGGTTACAGGTGGATCCTAACAAAATTGCTCTAATCAAGAAGGTTCCACCTCCTCAGAAGGTAAGGGATGTTAGGAGTTTCTTGGGATTAGCAGGATATTACCGAAGATTCATTAAAGACTTCAGCAAGCTAGCCTCGCCATTGTTTGGCCTTTTGGCAAAAGATGTGGAGTTTAATTGGACTGATGATTGTCAGAAGAGTTTGAATGAATTAAAAGACAAGTTAGTGTCAGCACCAATCCTGAGAGGTCCAAACTGGGCCCTACCTTTCCACATCCACACTGATGCCTCGAACAAAGCCATAGGTGTAGCCTTAGGACAAGTTGAGCAAAAACTTCCATATGCCATTTACTTCGTTAGCAAAAACTTGTCCAAAGCTGAGCTGAATTACACTGTAACCGAGAAAGAATTCTTAGCTGTGGTCCATGCACTGAACAAGTTCCGACATTACATCACTGGCTATCAAACATTTGTACATACTGACCATGCTGCAATCCGATATTTAATGAATAAACCAGATGTGAATGCTCGTATTATTAGATGGTTACTTTTATTGCAGCAGTTTGACTTAACCATTGTTGATAAACCAGGTAGAGAAAATGTTGTTGCTGATTTTTTATCTAGATTGGATTTGTCTGCAGATGAAAATGGGACGGTGGATGACCAGATGCCTGATGAGCATCTGTTTGCTATCTCAGTACTCTCTCCATGGTTTGCTGATATAGCAAACTACCTTGTTTCAGCTCAGTTCCCTCCGCACCTCTCTTCAAAAGAGAAGAGCAGAATCATCAGAAAGAGTGCCTCATTTACCTGGATCGGGGGCAATCTGTTCAAGCTTGGCCCCGATCAGATCTTAAGGCGTTGTGTAAGGGAGGAGGAAGTCTTTGACCTCCTCCTCACCTGTCATGATGGGCCTTGTGGAGGACATTTTGCAGCAAAGAGAACTGCCTTCAAGATCCTGCAGGCAGGCTACTATTGGCCCACACTTCATCAAGATGTCAGAAGATATGTTAGTCAGTGTGACCAATGCCAAAGAATGGGGAAACCGACCCAAAGGGATGAGATGCCTCTCCAACCTCAAGTGACTCTTGAGCCATTTGAGAAGTGGGGTATGGACTTTGTGGGCCCAATCAACCCTCCTTCAAGGCAAAGGTCTTACATCATTGTGTGCACTGACTATTTGACAAAGTGGGCAGAGACCAAAGCAATCAAAGCAGCAACAGAAGAAAGGGTGGTCGAGTTCTTAAGAGAGAACATCTTCTACAAGTTTGGCTACCCAAGAGAGCTGGTGACCGATCAAGGGAGCCAGTTCACATCCAACTTGGTTGAAGATCTACTAGCTCATCACAAGATCAAGCATAGGACTTCCACCCCCTATCATCCTCAAGCAAATGGGCAGGTGGAAGTCACCAATAGAGCAATAGAAGGGATCTTGACCAAGGTGGTGAGCAGCAGCAGAAAGGACTGGGCAGATCGCCTGGTTGAAGCCACATGGGCTTACAACACCACTTGGAAGACCACCACCAGCTTCACACCTTATGAGCTGGTCTATGGGAAGAAGGCTTTGTTGTCCATTGAGTTTGAATACAACACTTTGAGGATGGCAGCTCAGCTGGATCTAGATCTCAGCCATGCACAACAAGAAAGGCTATTGCAGCTGAATGGACTGGATGAGCACCGCATGCAGGCCCTCCTTCACTCAGAAGTAGTTCAACTTCAGAGAAAGGTGTGGCATGACCAACATCTCCATGACAAGAAATTTCAGCCGGGAGATTGGGCTTTGTTGTATGATTCCAGATACAAAGATTTCAAGGGGAAGCTGAGAACCAGATGGCTCGGGCCATATTCAGTGGAAAAATGTCATGACAATGGATCTGTTCTTATTCGGACCATTGATGAGGAAGCCATCCCCATGCTTGTCAATGGGCATCGATTGAAGATCTACAGGAAGCCTCCATCAAGGCAAGAGTTCATCAAAACTATGGAGAAGGCAGTATTGGTCATAGAGAAGGGTTCTGCCCCTGCTTTGGGCACACCCTGAAGAATCTAAAAAAAAATAATAAAAAAATATAATAAATAAATAATAAAGATCCTTGGGTGAAAACCTTTCTGAGGCGCCCAAGGCAGGTGGTAGGGGTGAAAACCTCATTGAGGCGCCCCTGCTATCTTTCAAAAAAAAAAAGAAAAAATAGATAAATATCCTTGAGTGAAAACCTCTCTGAGGCGCTTAAGGCAGGTGGTAAGGGTGAAAACCTCATTGAGGCGCCCCTGCTATCTTTCAAAAAAAAAGAAAAAAAAAACAAAAAGAAAAAATACAAGATCACAAGTTTCTTATGTGAAAGTTGCATGCAGCTTGCAGGTGTTCTATGGAGGAGAGGAAGCCTCTCAACTCAAGGCCAAAAGTCCTTATCATGCAGCCAGGACACCTCATCAGCACCTCCTCCAAGAATGCTTATGTTCTTCAAGGTATGTGCACTTTCATTATAGATTGAGTCTCCTACAGGAAGACGCAGATTTTCTACAGGAAGGTGCAAATTTCTACAGGAAGGTGAAAATTTCTACAGGAAGCTCTGTATTTCTACAGGAAACTTCCTGTAGAAGCTCAGAACAGCCCAGAATGCATTTCATGAACAGATCTGATGACTACGAGTTGGTTTGGACGGATGCAAGCCTCTTTTGGTCCCATGCACGACGCTGTTACCTTGCTCCACCATCCTCGTCGACATGCACCCAAGATCCCTGTACCAGCAAACTAGATCAATGAGTTCTCGTGGTAAAGCCATTTGTCAAAGAAAAACAAGCACCGAGAGCTCATACCACATCCATGTTGAGCATCAGAAGCTCCGGGAGCGTGATCAGAAGATTCTATCCATCGTCGTGCAGCATGCACCCAAGGAGGCGAGACTGTTATAAGGCACCCCGCGGGAATCCTGTAACAGTCAAACTTGCATGAGTGGATACCATTCATAGCACCGCCGTCTGCAAACAACACACGGGCGCAGGCAACCAGAGCATCCACTCCATCGCCAGCATCCTGTAACCATGAGGAGAAATCAGGCAGTGGTAGAGCTCTTTACACAAGCACAGTGGATGTCTCTTTGTGATAAGTTGTAGGGCTACGATGATGAAGTAGCCGAGGAATTATTGCAGGCCCTAAGGCCAAAATCCAAAGTGTTGGCCATAGTCAATTTCAGAGGCCTAAGCCTCAAGATCACCCCGCAGTCTATCAGTAGAATCACTGAGCTTCCTATGGGTCTGCCATGGGACAAGGACGAAAGAAAGCTAAGCCAGCAAGCCAAGAAAGAGTTCTTCCCACCTGAAGAAGCATTCACGGAGGACAAAAATGGGGTGAGAAGGACAAGCCTGTTGCCACCATGGAACGAAGTCAGCTTGCAAATCATGAAATATATCACCTGTGAAGGTCGTTTCAGCATCGTGTATGCATATCACTTCAGGCTGCTCAATGAACTAAGACACCGGATTGATCTTCCTGCAGAGCAGAGACTGAGCATTCCTTACTTTTTGCTACAGTCCTTGATGGAGTGCGCTACAAAGCTCAAGGACGGCATCCCGGATCAGGTAGCCCACCATGGGTTAATCAAGCTTCTTGTGGAGGATGCTCTCCACTCATACAAGGTCCCCCTCTCATGGGAATCATTTAGAAATTTAACAAGAGAAGGGGACATAAAGATGTTGCTTGAAGAAACGGGGTCCTCTAGCGGTGAGGAAGAAGAGCCAGTAGCCGAGAGTAAGAAAGGGAAAAGCCAAACGATCCCGACTCCAACACAGAAGAAAGAACGAAAGGAGAAGGAGGAGGGAAAGGATGACAGAGCAAAAGAGGACACCCCCATCCTGTCAGCAAGAGAAAAGAGGGTGAAAAGTAGGACGGTCAAAACTGAGGTGGTCCCCATCAGCCCAAGCACCTCGTCAGCTCCTGCAGCCAAAGCCAAAAGCAAAATCCATGCAGCCAAGCAAGAAAAGGTGGTGACATTTGCATCTACAGGAACGCAGAAGCAGGCTTCTACAGGAAGCCCAAGAACAACACCTACAGGAAAGCAAAGACCAATGCTTCTACAGGAAGCTCAAAAGTCATTGAGAAACAGCCTCCTACAGGAGGCCTGAAGACAGAGAGAGGGCCTTCTACTGAAAGCCCGGGAGTGGCTAAAGCCAAATCTTCTACAGGAGGCCTGGAAGCGGGCAAAGCAGGGTCTTCTACAGGAAGCCCGAAATCTAAAAAGGAGGGTCCCTCTACAAGGAGCTCTGAGAGAGAAAAACGCAAGAAAGAGAAGGCTGGTCTTCTCGAGAAGGAGGCGGCAGCTGCGCTGGCCGCCCTCAGCACACCTGCAAAACCAAAAGAAAAGAGAGAGAGGGAGATCCCTCTACCTTCCGAAGCCAGGAAAAGTCAGAGAATGAAAACAGACAAGTCGCAGCCTCCTCCCAGCAGCCAAACCACTTTAGGGAGTGTTCCTACTTCACCCAGTACAAGAACTCCCTCTAAAACACAGGCCACCCCCGAGAAGGGAAGCCCAAAAGTCACTTCCTGGACACGAAAAATAAGCCAGCCGCCTTCTGAAGCCCGGCTCAAGGAAATGAAAAAGGGGGAAGAAGCGCCACCCTCGTCACCACCAGGGGCAGAGAAGGCAGGGCCCTCAAAAGCGGGAAAGAAAGAGCCTGTTCCGATCCCGAGTCCTCGGCCAAGGACAAGGAGCAGGAGAAAGGTTGCTCAAGGATGAGCAAATGGTTCAGCTGGGGGGTGTTGATGAGCCCCAATTTTGGTACAATTTGGGCTCATTTTGGCCTATTCTACTTGCTCAAACCTTTCATCTTTTATTGCTTATGCATGCATTTCTTAGTCTATTCATGTTGTTTGTAGGAAGAAGGGTAGGCACTCTATCCACGCGACTAATGCATTATGATTTCAGGTTTTTGATTTAAAAGGGAGAAAAGACCACGTGAAAAGGAGACAAGGAGACAATGAGGTGGCACTGCTGGTTTTTAGGAGAGGATGTCCACAGTCTTGGGACCCTCCTCGTGATTCCCACCATAGCTCCGAGCTCCAAACCATCTCCCCATCGAGCTTAGAAGCAGCCAGTTGTTCTACAGGAACAGCAGTTATAACTGTTCTACAGGAACAGCAATTATGACTGTCCTACAGGATCAGCAGTTTAAACTTCAGTTGGACAGTCGAGCTCCTAAAATCAAGGACACTTGTTGGATGATCGTTTTTGCATAAGTATAGAGGCCGTAGCCTTTGATAGGTTGTTGAAACTTTCGCATTACTATTGTAATTCCTGAGCACAGCTCTGTTTTTTTGTTCCTTTTGTAAGCCAGTTTGGCATGACATCAGATTATGATCTAGTTCTGAGTTTTCTCAAGGAGCTATAGCTCTCAGCTTAGGGCCCAACCTAAGAGCAATAGATCTCCTCGGTGTTGTAAGGTGTTTGCATTTAGTTCCAGCACTTTGAGTTTGTTTACTTTCACATGCAATTCGAATTTACAGTTTGTTAACTTAGTCCTTTTCATGAGCTTAGATAGGATTAGTTTATGGTGCATTTGTTTCAGTTGCTTAATTTCAATAGGAGGATAGTTATAAATCATTGGAGCTCCAGCAAAAAGGTTGTTAAGGCTCACTGCCATCTCTGTTAGGGATTGGGGTGCAGTCCATAACCAACCACCAAAAATACGCATTTCTTTACTTCATGATTGCTGCAACACAGTCACGGTTATGTTAGATGGTTCCACGTAATTCACACATGCACCACACACCTTCATCACAGCTTCATGCACATTCCTCTTCGCGTTTTGGATTGCTGTTCATTGAATTCATAGCACAGGTAGTCTAGGTGAATGCATTTTTGTCTTGGTGACAGTCATAAGCATTTGTTTCATTTACACTGCTCTTCCTCGTTCCATTACCTTCTCCTTCATCTTGATCATGCATGCAACCACGTCCTTGACCTCTGCTCCGCTCTGTTATCTCCCAAATTCTCCCACTCCTCACGTAACTCCATTCTCTAGCCCTTTCGTTGACATAACCCTCTATCTTCCAACCTACTCCCTACACTCATTCCCCATCCTACTCTTCCACTCCTGAGCCATCACCAGCCTTATTCCTACCTTACATATCTCCCCCTGCCATTCCATCACTCCTCCATCACTTCAAACACCCACGGTAGGTCATCCTGTAGCAATTCGTAGATTTTCTGTAGAAACCTCTGAGTTTCCTATAGGATCCCCTGCAGACATCCTGTAGGAGGCCACTCACTCGGTTGCTGAGCTTCTGAACGTGGGGAACCTCTGTGGACGGATGCTAAGGATCCCCGGGGACCTCTCCTAGCCTCCCCAACCTTTCCCACGCTTTCCTTCCTTCTCCATCCCATCTGCACAACCAAACCCTAATAAGCACAAAATCACAATCATTCCATCCACTTAAAGAAAAAATACAAAAACATGTCTTTTAAGATGCAAGCAGCTTAGATTCATGCATTTTCACTTATTAGAGGTAATGAAAGCATTGGTAGAAGTTTCATTCACATTCTTTGCATTATAGAGGTTAGACTAGTCAAATTAGGGTTTCCTAGGTTTACATGCTTTGATTTGCTTTCAGTCCATTTTTGTCAAGTAAAGTAGCTTTCCTTTGAGAATAGCTTTCGTCCATCAATTAGCAAGCTTCTTCTGAGAGCCTATAGAAGTTGGCTTGAGCCCTAGCGGACTTGTGCCAGCTGACCAAGTGACAGCTGCGACAAGAGCTAGTACTTGTGCATATAGCACCGTCGCTTCCAAGTTTGTACGAACTACCGGGTTGATAAAATTTAGAGACAGGAAGCCCCAGGAGTTGTAGCATTATTGCTACAATACTGGAGCTCACCAATAGGAAAGGCTCCCGATAGCAATATCGCTTCGGATGCGATAGCGATATCGCATCAGAGCAAGGGGAAGGGGGCATATATATAGGCACAACCTCTTGTGATAGCCGATTGCCGACTCGCGATCGGAGGGATGATATCGGAGCATGCATAAAAAAAGGGCCAACACTAATGCTGCGACCTTCGACAGCGATATCGCATCGGCCAAGGGATAATGCAATCGGCCAAGGTTTTTTGCAATCGGAGATGGGTTTTAGTGTGTCGGAGGAAGGTTTTAAGCTTTAGGAAGGGTCCTTAATGCATCGGAAGGGGTCCGATAGCATTTGAAGGGGGTTTTATGCCTTTAAAAGGTGAAAACAAGGTTAGATGGAGGGTATTATACATCAGAGGAGGGATTTTATGCAATGGAAGAAGTCCAAATGCATTTGGAAGATGGTTTAAAGAGGAAAATAAGGGATTTTTACATCGGAGGAAGGGCTTTTATGCATAAGAAGGAGTCCCATGCATTGGGAGATGGTTTGAGAGGCAAGATGAGGGTTCTTACTAAGTTTCAGGCAAACTTAGTAATTCCCAAGGCATATTTATGGTTATATTTCAACCAGAGGGAGGGGATATGTATATAAAAGGGATTTATAACATATTTTAGTAAGGGGAAGAGGAAATAGATGGGGATTTACATAATAATGTTAGAGGTTAATATGAAACTAGTGAAGAAAGCGCTAAGTTTCAAAATATTAGGCTACAAAGGGGAAAAAGGACTTGTAGAAGAGATATGAGCACTCCTAAGCAAAGCAAATCTTTACTTAGGCAAAAGTTATGAAAAATGATAAATTTAAGAGATATCAAGCAGATCTTGACCTCTTTAGGGGAAGTTAGTGAATGATTTGGGAAAAGGAAGAAGGGGAAGTTAGACATGCCTTTGTTGAGTTGCTCCAAATGGATTTTGCCTTATACTTGTGATCTGAATAGATTTAACACTTGAAAACTTGAAATGGATCACAATTCATCATTCTGCCACCTCAGAACTACCTACCCAGCCTACTTACATAGCATTTTGTCTTCTTTTTTGTTTGGGTGCACTTGAACTAACAAACCCAGCTTTTCAACTTTTCTTTTTGCTATCCTCCTATCTAAATCGATCCTTATGCCTTCCGGGGCTCAGATTAAGTTGTTGAGCGCCCTTGATTCTCTACCTATCTAACAATCTACCAAGATTAAATAGTTTGGTCAGATCTTTATTCTCTATCTTCTAAAACAAGAAATTTAAACCTAGGGAAGCCAAGATTAAGCTATTTGGCCTTCCCTTAACTGTGAAATCCTTCAAAAATGGAACTTTTGTAGCATTGAAAAGATGAACACTTTTGGCACTTCCACTGTCAATCATGAAATATGAAACCTATTGCAATACGAGGCTAATAGTGGCTCCACTTAGGGATGGCTTTTCCTTGTGAAAAGTCAAGAACAATAGGTCAGATGGCCTTATCTTCAACTATTTGCTGTAAACTGAAAACTTCCCTTTGCTGGCTGCTTTATTTATGAACATGACAACAGACTTGAAGAGCTTAGGGCCTTCACTTCGGGCTTCAACTACAGCAAGCTTGCTATCCAAATAGAAATCAAAAATCCTACCTACTTACTCTATTTTATTGAAAACCAGGCTGAGTTAAACAACACAAAAGTGCCAATAAAGCCAATCAAGCAACTGCAGAAACAAATGAACTGCTTGACTGACAATCAGTGAAATTAGAAGCATAATTTGATCATGTGCCCCCATAATCAAAATTGTGATATAGAAAGGCCACTGCTGATGTATTCAATCCTCATAGAGAAAACATGTTAAAGATTTTGAGTTGAGAAGAACCTCCATATAATCTGCTATAGGATCAACAAAAGCGTAATGTGTGATAGCTTCTTCTGGGCCTTCTTGGTCCATATTTACAGGGATAAATGAAACAACAGGAAGAAATGGAACAGCTGGGATGAAAGAGGAAATAATAGAAGGAGTATGTGTAGTGGATGAAGGTGTAGAAAAGGTGCTTTGAGAAGTAGATGTGAAAGCATGATTATCCTCAATCTGCAAATCAGAAGGTAGTACAATTTCCTCATGACTTGGAGAAGGAAGATTTCGCAAGAATTCTTTAGGGTCGCGAAAATCATAAGACTGAATTTGAGAATGCAAAAGTTCAATTTCATTTTCATATCTTTCAATGACTAATTCAAGAAAATTGATATTGGTCTTATGCGGGAGTCCTGCTGTTTTGACCTTTAACAACACCAATCTGAAAAATTCTTCATCAGGCTCCATTTGCGATAACGCCTCCCTGGCTTCATCTAAAAATTGTTCTACGGAACGATCTTCCACAAACCCGGTCATCCTGTCTTACTGTTAATGCTTTGAAATGGGATGACTTTGCTGCAGAGGTGCTTTGAAACTTGAAGCTCTGGATCTTTGAACAAAAATGTTTTGATATTTCTCTTTTAGGTTCGTTCCTCCAGTGGAGTCTTGATTGAAAGAAAAAAAAAAAAGGATGTGGAGTCGCCAGGTGGATGATTTTAACTTTGGTGTGTCTGATCCCTGTCCACCGTCACAGATCAAAGCTAAACATGAAATAATTCTGAAGAAAAGGGGGATCTTCTCCAGGGAACGAGATTTTTTGAGATTTTTGAGATTATTTTGATTTTTTTGGGATTTTTTTTTTTAAACATATTAATGATTTTATTCAAGAGGCAAATTGATCAAATACTTGGATTTGCAGTAATAAACAAAATGATTCAGATCCCCAGCGGAGTCGCCAATGATGTAATCACTCAGGTTGTTCCCTATGACTCCTAAGGGAATACGGCCGAGGTAACCACAGACCACTCTTTGGATTGCAGGTCCTAGCGTACCTGCAATCAGAGAGGGCTCTCTCTTTATGATTTAGCTTTGTTTCAGGGGTGATTTTAGGCTAGATATGTTGTGCGGAGTTTGTTTTAAGTTTGGTGGGATGATTGGTGTTTTCAGACAGAGTTGGCATGCAAAGTCTCAGAAGTTCAGACCATTGGGCATGGAGTCAATGAATGTGAACTGTTGGGTGTGTTTTCTTTGGAAAAAGAGAGGAATATAGAGTAGGATAGCTACACATGGTGCAATGTTAAATGCTGGAATTAAGATGAAATGGAGATCAGGGGATGAGAGGCAATTAAGGATCTCTCATCCAGCCAAAGAGGGAAAGTGGATGAAGGCTAAATAGGAGCAATGAAGGATTCATAGACATCATTCACAAATGAGAGAAATAGCTTAAACATGATCAATTAAGTATGCATATTCATCACTAATTCAGAGGAAAACATAGAAAAATTACAGAAATTGAGCACAGAGTACAGGTAAGTAAGATCTGAACTATTCTTCTTTCCTGCAATCTAGATCATGATACATAGATGATAGATTAAACATAGAAACTGAAAGACAAGTGAGAAAGACTTATTGAACCATGAGGAAGCACAAGAATTCCATATCAAGCTCTTTAGCCATTAAAACCACAACTAGCCAGTTCAGAAGCAAATATTCCAGCAATCTTTGATTATAGAAACTCTCAGGCTTACAGCGCAAGTCTAGAATTAGAAAAAGAACCAACCAACCAACCCTTAATACATTGCTCAGGGTGGTTTATATAGAGAAAATATCTACAAAAACAGATCTCATAGCAGATCTGGGGAAATAACTATGTTTAACCTAACATCTACTGAAATAAATGCATAAAATATCTATTTGAGCTGTGCTGGAGGCAGCAGCATCAAAAATGAGTTAATATGGGTCCTTTGAGCTCTGCGCTGGCCATTTTGCCATAGCTGTGCTTTTGAAGCTGAAGCGCTGCCCTTAGGTGGCCTTATATGCATTAACTCTAATCTGGTGAGCCTTTAATGGCTTTAAACTCCTCACTGGTACTCTTTGACTTAAATGGATCCTCTTTAATGCTCTTTTGCTGTGGCTTTTACTGCTGCATTGATATTCTTTGAATTCTCAGCCGAACTGATACTCTTTCACCGAATCGAGCCCTTTTCTCTCAACTGATACTCTTTAACACTGATAAATCGCCCTTGCCTACCACTTTATGGCAAGATTTGACTGTTGCTGCACCTTTTGTGGCCTTTAGAGGAGTATCGGCGCTAGCCGATCAAAATATTGCCAAAACTGAAGAAATGACTGCAAAATAGAGGAGGATCTGCATGCTGATGACTGTGCTGAGGCCGAGGCTGGCTTCCTGGAGCAATTTGGGCCGGAGCGATAAAAATGAGTGAAGAAATGATGAAACTTCTTTTGAAGAAGTAGCGTGCGGGCGTCGAACAGAAGAATATGAAGAAATAACCTTTTTTCACTTATAAGGCAAAAGAACACTTAATACGTGAAATTCACGAAAAAATGGAGTGGGAACGATGACTGTAGCAGAGAACAAATCCTGGGCCGTTGGATCTAGTGCGAGTAGATCCAACGGTTGCGATTAAATCGCAATATCGTAATCGGCAGGATTATCGGAGTGGAGGCTTAGGCGGTAAATGGTTTTATCGGACCGCTTATTGTACGGGGGCAGAAAATGTCAGAGGAGGCCCGATGCAATAAAAACAGGGCACGCGTCCTTGAGTACGGGAGAAAAACCGCCCTCTGCCAGATGCTAATGCACTGCCAGCTCACTGCTTCCGTCCACCGTTGGATTGGGGAGAGCGGATCAGATGATTGAGGATAAGTCGACATATTGCTTCGGCGGAAGGCAATGGGTCGGAGCTTTTTTACATATGGGCGATAGCGAAATGGAGGCTGCGACATGATATGGACCGTTGATCTGAGGGCAGATCGGCAATCGGGGCGGAGTGTTATTTTATAGCGATGGAGTGATGCGATGGGAGCGATGCGATATATATATATATATATATATATATATATATGGGGGCAATGCGATATTATATGACTTTGTGATGGATTTGTGATAAAGGTTAAATGGGGGAAATTTGTGGTAAAGCCTTGTTTTGCGATAAAACAAGGTTTATGCGGAAAAAAGCGGCTTAACGATAAAAGGGAAATATAACGATAAAGGTGGAGGAACGAGGGATAAAAGGAAATGCGATAGGAAAGGCTCCTAATAGCGATATCGCTTTGGATGCGATAGCGATATCGCATCGGAGCAAGGGGAAGGGGGCATATATATAGGCACAACCTCTTGCGATAGCCGATTGCCGAATCGCGATCGGAGGGATGATATCGGAGCATGCATAAAAAAGGGCCAACACTAATGCTGCGACCTCCGACAACGATATCACGTGGGAGGGGGGGGAATTGAATCGGAGGTATGCATTATAAATCGGCCAAGGGATAATGCAATCGGCAAAGGCTTTTTGCGATCGGATATGGGTTTTAGTGCGTTGGAGGAAGGTTTTAAGCTTTAGGAAGGGTCCTTAATGCATCAAAAGGGGTCTGATAGCATTTGAAGGGGGTTTTATGCCTTTAAAAGGTGAAAACAAGGTTAGATTGAGGGTTTTATACATCAGAGGAGGGATTTTATGCAATGGAAGAAGTCCAAATGCATTTGGAAGATGGTTTAAAGAGGAAAATGAGGGATTTTTACATAGGAGGAAGGGCTTTTATGCATAAGAAGGAGTCCCATGCATTGGGAGATGGTTTGAGAGGCAAGATGAGGGTTCTTACTAAGTTTCAGGCAAACTTAGTAATTCCTAAGGCATATTTATGGTTATATTTCAACCAGAGGGAGGGGATATGTATATAAAAGGGATTTATAACATATTTTAGTAAGGGGAAAAGGAAATAGATGGGGATTTACATAATAATGTTAGAAGTTAATATGAAACTAGTGAAGAAAGCACTAAGTTTAGAAATCTTAGGCTACAAAGGAGAAAAAGGACTTGTAGAAGAGATATGAGCACTCCTAAGCAAAGCAAATCTTTACTTAGGCAAAAGTTATGAAAAATGATAAATTTAAGAGATATCAAGCAGATCTTGACCTCTTTAGGGGAAGTTAGTGAATGATTTGGGAAAAGGAAGAAGGGGAAGTTAGACATGCCTTTCTTGAGCTGCTCCAAATGGATTTTGCCTTATACTTGTGATCTGAATAGATTTAACACTTGAAAACTTGAAATGGATCACAATTCATCATTCTGCCACCTCAGAACTATCTACCCAGCCTACTTACCTAGAATTCAAAGGACTCTTTTCAAATAAAATTTTAACAAACCAATATTATGTTAATAAAGCAAAAGAATTATATGACATGAAAATGGGACAAATTTTTACAGGTTCCAGGAATTGCTAATATAAGTTCCATATCTCAATGATGAGAAAGGAAAGGTCCAAAGGTTCGTAAGTGAGTTGTCACTCTCATTTAAGGATTGAATTGAAATTTTGGAACTTGAGACATTGGAAGATTCCATCAAGAAACTAAAACACTTTTATGAGCATTCAAAACGTACGCCAGAGCTCAAGGCCAATTTCAAGACAATGGGCAATTTTGAGTTGAGAGGAAGAAAACACATAAATCCAAAAGCACAGTCAGAAAAGAAGGCAAGAAGTTTCCCACCACTAGAGGTGAGGCTCAACAGAGGTTCAATGTTACTAATAAATACCAACCTACTCAAGTGGAAAGAGAAGAACCCAAAAATTACAGAAAAGAACCTTTCAAGTGCTAGACTTGTGGGGAGAATCACTTAAGAAATGAATGCCCACAATGTAGGAATGATGGTTCAAGGTTGTATCATGTTCAGAAATTTGGGAAAGCTCATCACGTGGCTCTCAATGTGCCTAGAATTTGCACAATTATTGAATATAGGCAAGAGGGTCATTTGGCCTCAACTAGTGAGAGGGATGGTTACATGTGACAACATTGTTATCCCATGGCTAGGGGAAGTGAAGTAAATAATTTTGCAGAAGTTGAATTAGATTGTTAGAGCATGGTTGCTATAACTGTTGAAAGGTTTTGTGCATTTTATGATTTCAGACTATTTTTAATTACGTGGTTTATCAATTTTCTCGGTTGATTCAAGTCTATCATTTCCACTTCATTGTTGATTGATGCATGTCCATGCTACATTATTTCTGTTTTATGTCATTTTACAAATTGTAATGAACGTTTAATTGTTAAAAATAATGGAAACTAGGACACTAATGAGGGGGAGGAGGGGTGAATCAATAATTTGGCCAAACTATACTATTCTTCACAATTATACTTTTCAATCACTTTAGCAATTATTTATTGATCAACAACATAACCCAATCATATAAATCATAACATAATGATCATCAAGCACATAAGAAACATATACACAAGACACCAAACTTCCTTTTATTATCATCATCAAGCACATAAAAAAAAAATACACAAGACACCAAACTTGATTACATCATTTCCCAACAAGCTAATACGTGTAGGTTTATCAGCTACTACTAAAAGGAACTCCTATCTTGTTTATTTATTAGTCTTGAGTGAAAGGGACTATTTCTATTGCTCATTTATTAGCCTTTATTGAGAGAGACTTTGTCCCCTACTCGTTTGTCAACCGCTATTGGAAGGGACTCTTTCCCCTCCTCATTTGCCAACGCCTACTGGAAGGACTTCAAGTTACCACTTACTAGCCCTCTTGATTCATCTTTCATCCATTTTCAAACTAGAACCAATAGACCACTTACATCATAAATAGCCAAATTTTCTCACAGCAACTGCTTATCAAAACAACCTTACAAACCTTAACCAATCTTTGATTACTCATAAAATCACCATCAAAATCTCCTTCACTAATTTCTCATTACTGAACACACCAAAGCATATCTGCAACATCATTCTTCCCACCAATCACTAATGCACTCCTTAAATCTCAAAAACACCTTTAAAATACCAAATTTGATAATTTATTTCACCCTTAATCCATACCATCACTATGTATCTCGTTGCACCAACAACCTGTCATCTATCTTAACTTCGCTCCTCGAATTTTTCCTATAAAAATTTTGATGGATTATTTTTAGCATGATATTTTAGTTAAATCCACTTTGAATATTTGTAAGAATCAATTATTTTTTCCTATGTCTTATTCAAATGAGTCTGCTCAACTTATTCTCTAAGTCTTCATTTACTCCTCACGTGCTACATCAAGAAAGTTTGAGTTAAACTATTGTAATTATGATGAGTTACAAGTTTTAGTAGTATTTTTCGAAATTTAAAAGCCACCAATTCTACTTGTTATTATGTCCATGCTGCTAAATGATTCCAGTAGCCCCATTCATATATGCTTTTAGCAATTTAGTGCTAGCTGTTATGTTTGGCATAACTACCAAACTCAAAGTTGTCGACTCATTCATTTGAACTGCCACATATAGATTTTGAATCGTTTCATGCCACATAGAAAATTCATAGAAAGATCTCTATACAATTATCGTGGCAGGTGACTAACAACTACTCTTCATTGCAATATTAAATTCTGCCGAAAATCATGTATATACAGGAGAATTGTTTTAAATGTGAAGATATATACACAACTCCACGCAACATTTATAATTTTGCAAAGAACAATAAATGATCATGCAATTGTGATGATCAGAATCCTTGACTGATCATGCAATTCTCATGATCGAAATCCTTGACTAGAAAAGGAGATCTTGTTGCATCAGGGTGAGGAAAATTGAAGTAATTATTATATAGTATGGTCAATCATGACATCGTCGACCGGTACTAACTTAATTTGAAATAGTACTTCACAATATGGAATTTGTCACAATTGTCGTGTGGGCAGTGGTTCTGAAGTTGAAAATTTGAAAGTGATGATTGATATTATTAAATGTTTGATTTAAAAATTAGATAATTGAACTAACATTATAGGAGTAGTTTAATTTTAGGTTAGTTCAGTCAAATATTAAATTGGTGTATGAGTGTTAGGATAAGGGATATTTTTTGGGATGTGAGTTAAGAATTAATAATTTATGCGGACGAAATTCATATTTTTAGCTATATATTTAAAAAAAGACTAAATAATTTAAATTTTAGGGGGAAAAAAATATGATAATGCTAAAAAATTTAATATATTACAAAACTTGTAATAAGTATAAAATTATTTAATCAATAATTTTTATTTTTATTTTAATGTATTATTTTTCTATGCTTTAGGATTTATGATGCTGCAATTTAGCGTAACTGTTTTTTTTTCAAAAAATTAAATAAAGGTTTAATTTACAAATAATAAAATGTTAAAAAGTAATATAGAGTGTAGTATAGGGAGATGTTGTAATGTTGGTAAAGAAGTATTTAAATGTTAGCTTAATTAATAATAAAAAGATAAAAAGTAGTAAAAACAATAAGATTTAATTTTATATATTGTCATTTTATTTTTAAGATCTATTTTATCATATAAATCAAAATAATGATTAGGTAATATTATTTAAATTTAATTAATAAGCACATAAAAACTTAATATTTGCAATAGATTCTTAAATATGGATATTCATTCTAGCTTTACCATAAATATTACTAACTTGCAAATAGGCTTTATTACAATAGCCTAGGCCAATATGATGACTTATGAATACCACATGCCAAACAATATAACTCATTTCATAATCAAAATGTCTTATTTAATTTAATTTAATAACCCTTTTTAAATTAAACTTAAAAGAAATAAGTTATAATAACTTTTCAGATATATCTAAACTCTGTATCCTCACTATCGCTGAAAATATTCCTTGAATATTTCATAAAGATTAAATCAAGATTTTAATAAAATCAATAATTATAATACTTTTATATAGAGATGTGAAACTTATATAATATAAACAATATTATTAAGGATCAACATAAATACATCTTAACTAAAGATTTGTCATGCAATGAGAGGAAAGAAATCTCTCTACATGAAAATATTTTCTTATGTTTAAAAAAAAATCTATCTTGAAAAATTTGATGCTTTAGCACTTGGTAGATCCAGAATTAAGATAGAATTGGTTTTTAATAATTTCAATATACAAAAAAATATTTCATAATATTTTAAATAAAAATGATTATTTTCTTAATTTCCTTTCTATATTTTCTTCTTATAAAAACATTTTTCTCTATAAAATTATTATAATAATATATATTTTTGAAAAATATTCTATATCAATTTATTTTATATATATTAAAATAAAATTAAGATTATTTAAATTTAAAAAATATAACTTATTATTTAAGATTACTCCACTATATTTATATATAAAAAATTAAGTACAAAGCTGGGAAAAAAACACTTCTACAAAATTTGAGTAAAAATAAAAAAATAAAATAAAAATCTAAACAACATTATAGGACTGTCATTTCTCATTAGCAACTCTTTTTTACAATATTTTTAAAATAATTTCTTTGAAAATTAACAAATTTAAATATTTAAATACATATTTTACGCAAGCAATTTTTATAAAGACTTTTTAAATACAAAATAAAGTAATCATGAACTTTAATTATATTTCTTTAGTTTCTTTTTAATATTATATTCTATTAATTTTATTATCTACTAACTATGTTATATTATTTATTATCTTTTACTTTTTGGTGTTTCTCTTCAAACTTTAAGTATTTAGGGTTCTATAATTTTCTACCTTTGGAGAGGCACAAGGCAAATTGGAATTTGAGTATTCATCCCAATAAAAGATAAGCAGGGAAAGTCGTGATCCCAATTGTGGCTGTGAACTAAATTCAAACCAAAATTAAATAGAAAAATGCATAGGTGTGTAGTGATTATGAGATGTGCAAAAAAAAACCATGCACCGACCAAAAGTGTTGGAAGGAGTGTGGAAAATTTGTTAAGGCTTGAGTAAGGGGAAAATGTTTTGCACTACCCATATCCATGATGGGGTTGCTTAATCAACCAAGATTTCTAGTCACCATCAATATTGATTGGAATATGATAATAATTTCAATGCGGAATTACATGCAATCATTTTCTATATTGATGCTTTTACTTGACTTTGCAATTGGGTGAGTGTTGTTTCCTATACTTCTGATAGAAACTACAGTAACTAATGTACTATGTAGAGTGATATTAATATGACTATATCATTAACCTATACATATGTAATGTCCAATATTATAATTGAGGAATAACATCCAATGGCTTACTTAATTCGTGGAAACAACTTTAACTCAAGATACTTCAAATTAAAAAATTTCACTTGAACTAAAGAACTTATGGTACATACTAGAGCTACATGGTATATTCAATCAAGTGTGTCATATGATCATTAAAATTGTTGTATTTCCTTTTATGTTGGCCTCTTCATTTTCAAAATGTTCTATATGAAAGCTAAAATTCAATATATGAACTCTATAAAATTTCCACTGCTAGTTTTTATAAAGGCATGTGCAAAGTTATTTTTATTTTTGAGGAGAAAGTGTTACAACAGTAATTATTGCTAGTCCTATGCATAAATCATTTATTATATCTATAGAAATATATATCTATATGTACTTAGAAATTTTTTTTTTCATGCAAATTCAAGTTATACTATTCTTTTTCATTGGAAGGAATCATTACTACATTAATTGTCTTGGTTTCTCATCAATCATACGATACTTTAGTAATAGTATTAGTTGAAGTGAAGTTAAACATCACTAATTGTGCAAATAATGGTGGACCCAATATAATATTATTTTAATCTATTCATGTTTTAATGAATTTCTTTCTTAGTGAATATCTCAAACATTTAGATTTGTCTTTTCTATTGGCTCCCTTGTACAACTATAGAAGAACCATGGCTATGAAACTTCTAGTGTAGTGGCCATAGCAATATCATGATAAATATGAGAGAGAATAATAACATTTCTATCCAACTTTTGCATACCTGTTTGCATTACAATTTGCAAATTTTAGTCCTTTAATTTCATTTGTGATGGTATACTATTTCTATAATTGGAGTGTATATTAGTTTTTCAGTATTTTGATCTCTTCATTATTACTAGCTCTAACATCATATTTAGGGGAGAAATGATTAGGTGGTATTATATTATGACTATCTTATAAACAAGATTTTGAGGGGGTGAGTTCAAAGAAGTAGCTATGGCTAATATTTGTGATTATTGTGGGAGTGGTAGGGTAACATCTGTCAAAGACATAGTTGTGAATGTGCATATCACATATTGTATAATGGGGTGCACTAGTGTTCCGTAATGTATGGTGGAATGGATGAAGTGCGACACTATGTTGTAAATATCATAATATTTAATGAAAATTTTGGACTACAAGAAGCCAACATTCAAGAAGTAATCAAAATTGAAATATCACATATTCTCAAGGGTAATAAGATATGAAGGTCACAAATATGCAAAACAAATATGCTTGGTTGTCTAATGGGATAATTCCACAAGGATTCAACATAGATGAAAGATTCTCTAGTGAATTGTCCAAGTGATCTATAAAGCCCTATTATGGGATCCCATTGGGATGTCAAAAAGTATGTGTATACCTATGGAAAATGTAGAGAAGTTTGTAGAAGTAGATAGATATGTTATAACAAAATAGTTTATAGAGGAAAGGACTAGTAAGTGAACATGATCTTAGATAGAAATAATAGGGTACTAGAAGAAACAAAATTAAAAAATTGCTTGGAGCTCATAAAGCAATCTACACAACTTGATATGAGGATTCTTTGCTTAATATGAAGTGTAAATAAGATTTATAATGTATTGGTTTGGTATAGCTTAGGGGAATGGATTCCTATCATATAAAGGTTGTAGAAGCTTGTAGCTAAGGGGATAGGTACCTCTTGACTTGAACTAATATTAGTACATGATGCTATTGGAGTTGGTCCCCATTGAATCCTTTTCTGAAAAATAATATGTAGGCAATTTGGTGTTATACATTTATTTACACCATAGGCCTTACAAGGAATTTACTAGATGGCGTGGTTGGAGTTACATAATTGAGTAATTTATCATAATTTTTTCCTCATGAAGTAATTATTTTGTCACTATTTCATAATTATTTAATAAGAATTAATTCATGGTTGAGAAAAACTCATAATTGAAAATACAATTCACAATATATCGGGAAAAACTCACAATTGAGCATTGAACTTGAGAAAAATACCCATAATAGAGAAAAATATCATTATAGATTGATAAAAAGCTTACAATTTGGCATGAAACTTGTACATGACCTATAATTTCTTGTTTAACATGCCATCAATTCTATCCATGACTTGTATCTACCTAATTCACATGCCAACAAGGCTATATCAACTTATTATAAATTTCTATAAAAAGAGATTAGATGGGAGGGGAGAGAAAGAGAGAAAGAGTTCAATGAAATGTTGGTAAAATTCAAGGAGATTCCTTATATACTATAAGAATCCTTACTACTATCCATGGATGACTTGAGGCCAAGGAATTAGAAGGGGTTGGATGCATCCCAAGTTATAGATCCTATACGTTGACAATTCCATTAATATATAGACCTTGTGATATCTTCCACACATATTATTGTTGATTTTTGTTGGAACTAGAATACATTGGGAGATTTAGATTAGATATGATTTATATATCCCTGTATTGACTTCAAATTAGTAGGGGATTAAATAATGCGATTTTTAAAGTATTTTCCAATATGTAGTCAAACTAATGGTAATGTTTAGTATGTCGTGAATGCACACATTATGTCATAGGCTCATTGAGTGAATACCCCGTGCCTTAAACATAAAATGACATGACACAAGAGTGACTTGGTAGTGTTATTAACTATCACCAAACTATATCATGCAAAAACACAAGAGGAATTGCAGCACGCTCCACAATGACTGGAAGAGTAACCAACTGGAGGAGTAGACAAAATCATATGTATGGTACGACTCTTAGGTAAGCTAAAACCATACTCTAAGATAATGATGAAAATAGGTGCCATGTTCAAGCACAAAACAACTAATGTGGCCATTTTGATTACTAATAGAAATAAATGTTTACTTCCCATTTTCTCTTTTTAGTATCCTTCACTATTTAATGAGCATGAAATAGAAGACAAGTATTATCAATAGGTTCCTTTTTTGTGAATTTTAACAAGGCCGAAAAAGAGATAAAAATACACTTGTAGTATTCTCATGATTTAATGAGCTTTGAGAATGGCAAAGAGGTCACACACTGACTTTAAATTTAATTAGAAGGTAGGAAGAGACAAAAATAATTCAACATTTTCTTTTATATTTTACGAGCTTGTAAAGATAGAAAAAGAAGCTCGACATTTTCATATGTTTAAGGAGTCATGAAAAGAGGACCAAAATGAACTCAACATTTTCATTGATTAAATAGGATGAAAACGAGTCAAAAAAGAACTCGGTGTCATTCAAGGTTTACCTAGCATAAGAAGGACACTAAGGAAGCTCATCCCAGGGGAATGACTAGTATAAAGGTAGTAGCTAGTTCTGGTATGCTGGAACCACTCAAATCATAAGAAAGTGGAGAGGATGACTTTATAAGACCACTTATAATAATAGTTCCTCCATGAAAGGGAAAAACACCAAGTGAAATCGAATGATAAGTCAAGTAGAGGATGAAGATGGAATGCTGATACCAAGGCTCATCATGCAGAAATAAGATGATAGAATGTAGAAATCACGAGGGATAAAGTGGTGGAATCCTCATGGGGTAAATCCATAAATATGACAAAGAAGTGGAAAACTCGGCTCAGATTCGAGGTCATGGCAGGCTAGAAGGAGGGATTCTGAGAAGGAAATAAATAACTACATGGATACCAATATGGAAAAGAGGTGCTAGTCTAGGGTATCCATGATCAATACATTCTAACTCCAAGCTATGATGTGCATAGATAAGAGTGTCTAATTTTGCAACTTATTGAGGCGGACCTAAGGGATGGCGATGGCATTGACCATCAATAATGCAATAGAGAGGGAGATATGTGACCTACCGTTATATGTTAGGTTCAATAGAAACACACCTAAGTTCCAATGGATGTCACAATAAAAACGCTACCCTGTCTTGTAAAAAACATCTATAAAGACTATACCCATGGTTAAATCACATAATGAAAGAAATAAAACATGAAGGAGGTGAAAACAAGACCCAATTTTTTAGGTTTATTGGGTTTTAAACGTTTTTGAATTTTTTGGCATATATGAGATACCAGGAAAATGTTTGCATTAGACACCAAAAAAATGAAGATAAAGAATCACACTTATGTATAATATATACATGCATAACTTAGTCTAATAGGTCACATCAAGTTGTTCCCACTGCTAGGCATAGGGCAAGGATTCCCCTACATGAACTTATGGAGTGGAGGTACCATATGGCACACCATGATGTTGCCATGCCATATAAAGTTAAATTTCTCAATTTCTAAAGGTTGATGATGTCAGTGAAAACCTATAACCATAACATTATTAGGAATGACCTAAGGAAAACAAATGTGAGTGATCTGATCACCTAGTGGAGCTCCCTGACAAGGACTAACAAGACATGAAGGGGGTACAAGACAATCATGAACAAGAGTATATGAGTTGGATAATTCAATGGTAAGTTCAAAGTTATAATCCCAAGAATTGACTTAGTCCAAGGGTGGCACTTCCACAGAGGTTGGGGAGATGCCCCCAGGTCGATTCTAGATTTTATTTTCCAATGTCTACCTTCTCTAGGTTAGGAAGACTAGAGGAATGAAGAGGCATAATATCCCTAAGATAATCAATAGGTGAATCCATGACCTATGATATGACTTGTCGAGGAAAATACTCAACATCAAGGAAGTCATGTGGAAGAGGCAGAGGGGTGGCTTCTGTGGGAGAAGGATCCTAGTCATGTTGGGGTAAGGGGGCGTAACTTAGGTTCAGAGTTGTCGCGCCAACCAACAAAACCCTAACTGCTGGTCCTTTCAGCAACAACCTGCATAGCGCAGGCTGTAGTCTCACCCGAAGTAGTACTGGGGGATGCTAGAACTAGGTTTCTACATCCAGGGACATGTGATAAACGATTCTTAGGCTCTGATAGTTCAAATATTCCTTCACACAGATTGGTATCCTTCTAGGGCTTATTTCTATAACTAAGTTAAAAAGGCTTCCAAACCTTCACGAAGGCCCGCGACCAGTCTTTGTAGACCTTAAACAGGAGCTTATATACTTTCATGCATCAATAAATAGCCCTAGATCTGATTTCAAGCAGATCTATCAATTTAATGAAAAACATAGTAGAAATAACTCTTTATCTTCATGAAACTAGATAGCTACTTAACTCATGCATAAATAAGACATATTTAGTGATTTTGCACAACATTCATTCATTATTTCATAAAACCATATCATTAAGAGACAGAATATAACATAAACAGATTCGACAGAAATGCACAGTAATTCTTTAAAATCAGCCTATATTGGTCTTCAATGTTCATATTATAGACTCTTCTAGCCTATGCACTCAGCTGCAGGGGTCCGCACACTCATCTGTGGACTTACCGAGGCCTCTTGCACACTCAATTGCAGGAGCCTTCCCCTTCTCGCCTAAGTACAGGAAGTAGAGCCTTCCTTCCTTAGCACTTGCCCCAAACAAAAAAAAATCATTCACAATTCAAAATTCTTCATTCTCAGTTATCTTCAAGATCCCGTATGACTCAATTATTTATAACTTTCCTTAAAAAAATACTGTGGTCTGTGGACCATGGGAGAAACTTATGATTGACCCAAACAAGGGGCTAAGACCTTTGACTCCTATCTATCTGCATGCTCTGCATCCACATTTTGTGGATACTTTGCATATTTTACAAAAATTTATACAAAACTTGGGTTAACTAACCCCAAAAATGACCCTAGGGACCTTATCCCAATAATTCATGTTCCATATTGGGATGGAGTTTCTAACCAGCATCAAAATGTAATGATGGGAATGTTGGAGAGGCAATATCTTCCACAAGCAGTGACATGTGCTCACCCTGTTGATATACATCTAGAGAAGAAGGCACATCCCATGGGTTAGGAGACATATGGGGTTGATAGGTGACAAAAGAGATCATGTGTATAGGAGAAGTGGTAGAGGAAGAAGGAATTTTGAGAGGGGGTAAAGGAAAGACATCAATAAGAGATGATATCTTGAATAAACCTGCACCAACAATCTCATAAATCCTAAGGTTATCTGCCACAAGTATCACAAAATTCCTTGTACTGGTAAGTTGAGTTGATGACACAAAATATTCGAATTGATCGACCATGACTATCTTACCTTCATGGGGAAAGTAAGGAACATGAAATATTGAAGACATGATAGTGCACATAGCATAAAACCAACTACAACCAAGGGGTACGTAGGGAATTCCTCCGAACACAATCAAATTCCTTCATGAGGGCTTCCCTATCCTAATTAGGGGCACAGTGTTGAAACACATCCTTCACCCATCCTTCATCCTCCACACATTGTAATCAAGAGCTCGTCATATAAAATACATATAATTTATAACACACCCACAAATGACATGCATGAATATTTGGAGACAAGGATGTCACACAAAAGAAAATATCCCCATCCCTGTAAAAGTACAACAAGCTTAAAAAATCTAAATATTGCAGTGAAGTGAAATTTCTTTCAAAATAAAGGTTTTATTTAGCATTTCAGTTCAAAAGGTGTTGTTTAATTACAAGGTTGAACCCACCTTGTCTTATAATCACATAGGTAAGTAGTATATTTAATTGACATTTCTAAACAATATTTTTATCACTCTTTCGGCTGGGCCAAGATTCCTAAGACTTGCTACATGGGTTTATAAGCATGATAAATCCAATATGTAAGGAAAGAAAATAGAGAATTTATATGGCATAGCAGGCTTACCAACTGAATATTAATGTGCATGAAAATAATTTATATAATAGAAAAAAATTCCATGTATTGGAGAAACCAAACCTTGAAAGAAATGTTGCATCACACTTTAGAAACTGCAACCTCATTAGCAGATATATTCTTCATACTTTCGAATAATTCTTCAGACTTCGAAAATAGATTTCGGCACCTGGAGTTCCCACTTCCATGAAATATCCTCCGAACATGATCAAATTCCTTCATGAGGGCTTCCCTATCCCAATCAGGGGCACAATATTGAAACACATCCTTCACCCATCCTTCATCCTCCACACATTGTAATTAAGAGCCCATTGCATAAAATCCTTAGCATTTATAACACACCCACAAATGACATGCATGAATATTTGGAGGGAAGGATGTTACAAAAAAGAAAATATCCCCATCCCTATAAAAGTAAAACAAGCTTCAAAAAATCTAAATATCACAGTGAAGTGAAATTTCTTTCAAAATAAAGGTTCTATTTAGCATTTTAGTTCAAAAGGTGGGTTTAATTACAAGGTTTAGCGCACCTTTTCTTATTACCACATAGGCAAGTAGTAGATTCAATTGACATTTCTAAACAATATTTTTATCACTCTTTGGGTTGGGCCAATATTCCTAAGACTTGCTACATGGGTTTGTAAGCATGACAAAGCCAATATGTAAGGAAAGAAAATAGAGAATTTTAGTAGGCTTACCAACTATATATTGTGCATCAAAAGAATTTATATAACTGAAAAATTTTCCATGTATTAGAGAAACCAAACCTTGAAAGAAATGTTGCATCACACTTTACAAACTGTAACCTCATTAGCATTTCTAGCCTTCATACTTTCAAATAATTTTTTATACTTTGAAAATAGTCTTTTTCACCTAGAGTCCTCACCTAGATGAAATATCCTCTGAACACAATCAAACTCCTTCTTGAGGGATTCCCTATCTCAAACAGGGGCACAATGTTGAAACACATCCTTCACTCATCCTTCATCCTTTCCACATTGTATCCAAGATCCTGCTACATAAAATCCTTAGCATTTATAACAAACCCACAAATGGCAAGCATGAATATTTAGATAGAAGGATGGCACACAAAAGAAAATATCCCCATCCCTGTAAAAGTACAACAAGCTTCAAAAAATATAAATATCATAGTGAAGTGCAATTTCTTTCAAAATAAAGGTTCTATTTAGCATTTCAGTTAAAAGGTGGGTGTTTTACTACAAGGTTCAACTCACCTTGCCTTATAACCACACAGGCAACTAGCAGATTCAATTGAAATTTCTAAAAAGTATTTTTATAACTCCTTCGGTTGGGCCAAGATGCCTAAGACTTCCTACATGTATTTATAAGCATGACAAAGCCAAAATCTAAGGAATGAAAACAAATAATTTAGATGGAATAGTAGGCTTACCAATTGAATATTATGCGTCAAACGAATTTATATAACAAACAATTTTCCATGTGTTGGAGAAACCAAACCTTGAAAGAAATGTTGCATCACACTTTGCAAACTATAGCCTGGTCAGTAGCTCCATTCTTCAAACTTTCCAATAATTCTTCATACTTCCAAAATAGTTTTTTGGCCCTAGAGCCCTCACTTCCATGAAATATCCTTCGAACACAATCAAATTCCTTCATGAGGGCTGCCCTATCCAAATGAGGGGCACAATGCTAAAACACATCCTTCACCCATCCTTCGCCCTCTACACATTATATCCAAGAGCCTACTGCATAAAATCCTTAGGATTTATAACAAACCCAAAAATGGCATGCATGAATATTTGGAGGGAAGGATGTCACACAAAAGAAAATATTCCCATCCCTGTAAAAGTACATCAAGCTTCAAAAAATATAAATATCACAGTGAAGTGCAATTTCTTTCAAAATAAAGGTTCTATTTATCATTTCAGTTAAACAGGTGGTGTTTTACTACAAGGTTCAACCCACCTTGTCTTATAACCTCACATGCAAGTAGTAGTTTCAATTGACATTTCTAAATATTATTTTTATAACTCTTTCGGTTGGGCCAAGATGTCTAAGACTTGCTACATGGGTTTATAAGCATGAAAAAGCCAAAATGTAAGGAAAGAAAGTAGGGAATTTAGATGGCATAGTAGGCCTACCAACTGAATATTGTGCATCAAAAAAACTTATATAACAAATATTTTTCCATGCGTTGGACAAACAAAACCTTGAAAGAAATGTTGCATCACACTTTGCAAACTGCAGCCTCATCAGTAGCTCCAGTATTCAAACTTTCCAATAATTCTTCAGACTTCCAAAATATTTTTCTACCCTGGAGTCCTCACTTCCATCAAATATACTTCAAACAAAATCAAATTCCTTCATGAGGGCTTCCCTATCACAATCAGGGGCAAAATTATAAAACACATCCTTCACCCACCCTAATAGTTATGATGTCCTCTTATAAACCCTACACCTAAAAAATATTTTAGATAACCCTGTACCACACTTAAGACTAGTACTTATGTTTATTAGTCTAGAATGGATTATGCAATATGTGTGTGTCCAGTCAGAACAAGTATCATAACCCACCCATTGACAAGTATTCACTTCAAAGTCAAATTTTCTGCAAATAACGCACATGCACAAGATACATAATTGGCCCTTCATGTGACAAATTTCACAACTACACTCATCCGTAGAAAGTTGACTCTCACATGTTACATTTCAACATTGTTCATGGGAAAATAACTCAATGAGGACCTCTTGTAGCGGCTACAACCACCCTCCAAAATTTTGGCCTACACCTAATTTTGGAGCCTCCCTTGAGATTTTCACTTGATGACCACGCACACCTAGGTTCACTCCCTGAGCTCACGCGAGTCTTCGCACTCGCCTTGGTTATTCATTTCACAAAGTCTTGCATGTTGATGTCAAATTCATGCTTGCGACCATCTTCTAGTTATGCTCAAAGTCTTCTATTCATGTGTACTCATTGTGTTCGGTATGAAAACATCTATCGCACTCACACATGGACTCACATTCACTATTGCGCAAGCATCGTCACAGTCGACCAACGATCAATCACAAGTGTCGCACTTGTCGCCTACACTGTCGGTCATACATATTATACATATGCATCTGAATTGTTTGAGTCATCTCGTTGTCAAGTCATGCAAGTGTGTGTTGCAAGATCACATATGCATCTTTCACTCATTCACACACTTAGTCTTTTGGTTGAAGTTTCAATGACTGGATTCCCCTCTAATAGCTAGACCATCACCCCGCCATCGACTTTATCGATTGTCACCCAGAACAGTGCAAGAGCACCAATAAATTCATTTCAAGTTACGCTTCCCACAAGCAAATCAATCAGTCTCCATGCTGGTCAACTAGGTATTTTGACTTGGCAGCTAACCCAAGACTGACTCCCCTAAAATGTTGCGAAGAGGTTGCAAGCATTTCATACTCTGTTGACTGGGAAAATTGCAAAAGCAGGCTAGACAAACACCCAGTTCTCGTCCCTGTCTCTCTCAAGAAATTGCACAAATTTTCTAGCTAGCCCTCTCCACAGTCGACTGACTGCTCATCCAGAAAATTGTGTAGTTTTCATGAGCATGCACTATGCTTCCCAGCAGTCCTCTTAGCTGAGAAATTGTGCAGAGATGATCAGCAGGCCGACCTCCCACCATCAGTGTAATTTCTCTTACCAAAAATAGACTGCTAGATCCCTCCAAGAATTGCACAGTTTCTGCTACCAAGCTCCCAACAGCTGATTGGAAGTTCCCCTTAGTAATTGTGTAATTTCTATTGTCAGTGACCCAGCAGCCAGCTACTAGTTCATTCCAGGAATTGCATAGTTTTGGCTGCCAAGCTCCCGGCCAGCTCATCCAAAAAATTATGCAATTTCTATCTGCTAAGCCTCCCTGCATCTCGGCCTGTTCCTCCAAAAAATTGTGTAGTTTTTTTCTGCCAAGACCTACTGCCCGCTCATTCCGGAAACTGCACAGATTTTCCCTACCCAACCTTCCTATAGCCAAGACTATCCCCCTCAAAAACTATGCAATTTTTTCCTCTAGCTATGCCAGACCCCGTGAACAGACACTGTTAATCCGGATTTCCCATCTCCATCACCCAGTGACTCTTGTGCAATATTCATTAGCAGTGCATGGAGCCTCCATCCCATCTCACAACCTTGTTGCCTCTCCCAATCCCCTACATCTAAAATGATCATGTATCATGGTAGACTAGGAGGTTTTTGGATTTGATGTCGTCTCGTCATGAGTGACTGCAAGAACATGTATGCAAAAAAACATGGCGTGATAATGAATGGGATGAACGAAGGGGAGCACATGCAAAAGAACAAGTTCACCAACAGAAGAAAAAATGATACATGCAAAGAGATGTGCTCACGAATGAACGATCATTCAAATATGTGTTTGTGGATGGATGGATGAGTAAACATGCAAGATGTGCTCACGGAAGGACAAACGAACGAAAATGAACATTTTGCAAATAGACGAACCTGTCAAGCCTTCCAACATACAAGCAAGGAGCAACATGAAAAAGAAACATCAAGTGAGCCAACGACCATTGAAGACTCCGCGCACTTTTCTATGCGGAGGTGAAGTTGTGACACACCATGAGGACATCCATCACCCATCAACGCTGTAGCTCGACATGCACAAAAGTAGCAACACAAATGTACCAGCACTGTCATGTCGAGTCATGTCATGAGTCATGTCATCCAGATCTCTACTGTGGGCCATACTTTTATCAATGTAATGTAACGTGGAAGTCCAAGAGACCCAATTTTTGTATAAAGAGTCATGTAAAGTAAAAAATTCATGGAAGCCAAACAATCATGAGGGTACTTGAATAGCCACAAGGGTTAGTTTCACCATTGGCTATAATAGCCCCTCATTTGTACATGCTAAAGGGATTTTCACCTTAGCTCCTCCCACATAGCCAAGAGAGTTTGTAATCTTTTCTTTGAGTAGTAAGTAGTGGCTGCAACACCCCTCGCACAAGGTTAGTGATGTATGGTGTAACGATGTGTCTTGGAACTTTCACTTAATTCAGAAGCCTGCTAATAGGCCAAAACATTTTCACACGTGTTGTAACTGTTGTAAGACTAATCTTAAATACTTGTGATGCATGTTGTTTTAACCTGTGTTTCACATTTGAACTATTTCACTTGTTGTGATACATAATCTATTAATGAAAATGTCTTGTATATGTTGTTAACGATGTCTCGCCCATGGTGGTTACCTTCCTAGACATCAGACATACCTTTCACATAAAACTTGTTGTAACAACATTTGAACTCGTAACAATGTAAACTTTGAAATGGGAACTATAAACTCAAAATGGGAACTCTTGCAAAAAAACCCCGTAAAAACATCAAAAACGGTGCTAAAAACGAAAATTGTGTATACTGGAATGATGGGTTTTTTTTTTAGGCTCAATTTTGAACATGTTTTAAAAATGGCAGTGAAAACGAATTTTTCGTGCAAAAATTGTGCAAAAAACACCCTAAAAATGAAAAGCATTGATACTAGAATGATGGTTTTTTTTAGGGTCAATTTTAGACATTTTTAAAAAATGCTAGTAAAACCGAATTTTTATGTGCAAAAAAACAGTTGTTTTTGACAAAAAAAACACACTAATGTTTTTGGTAGAATAACATTTTTCTTTCATAAGTATAAATTCAACATGTTTTAGTAATGTCGATAAAGACAAAATAATGGGATCTAAAACATATTAAAATTTTGTTAGTTTTCATCGACAATGTTAAACATATAATAATACCACACTAGAGATCGCTAAAATTCTAATTGTTTTCAACGATAACATTAAAGATACAAAAAGATTTGGAAAATTTTCAACCATAAAATTAAAAAACCATGACATTATGAACAAATTACATGACTAAATTAATCAAAATGTCATTATTTTTACATTGAATGAAACATAGATTATATCTCTAATTTATTGTTTCATTGTACATATTCTAAATAATAAAAATCATCATAATTAAAACATATAATCCAACAACATAAAAATGACTCATAACTTCTGATTTAACACCATATGGAAATCAATTTTTTTATTTCAAGATACGGTGCAAACATCCGTTATATAAACTGTCTTAGACAATTATTCAAAATCACTCATATTTTCTTTCACATCATCAGAATTCACATCTTCAGATGAATGACTAAATGTAGACGAACATGTTCCATATTCTTCTCTTTCATCAACTAGTGCCCCATCTGAGTCCACATGCATGCCCACCATTTCAGGTTTTAAAATTCTTCTGGATCTACCATTGGTTTCAGTAGACTCCCATCTCAACATTGTTCCTTTTGGTAACAACCTTTTTCGAATATCTATCGTCTTTAAGTGAAGAGTTCCTCTCTTAGTTAAATTGAAGTCATAAACAAGTATGTCAAAATCCTCCAAGTTTAAGAGGTATGTGCGGCGATAATTTATATTTGTGCCCTTTCTTTTTCTCTTTCTGCCAATTTTTTTATCAACTACCATCTTTGGCTTATACACACCATTGAATGGGTGTGTATTTGTGGCATACCAGTGTACTTCAACACCTGTAACATCTTCATTTTCAGTAAAGACCTTTATAACCTTAGCAACCCAGAATGGATAGCCATTGGGATCTCCATCTGCTATCACTACGATCATGCAACCCTCCTTAATATCATGTACTAAACCCCTGTAAAGGTATTCCATGGCTTCACGTTGTGCACGAGATCTTCTTGAACCAATATACATCACTTTTTCCTCTATATGTGAAGAATTAATAATGCCTTGAGATTGTTGTTGTTCAACAATGTTTCTTTCCTCATGTTCATTTGACACATTTTGTGGCCAAATAAATGGATTTTTTAAAGGTATATCTCCATTTGTTGTTCTTGAAATGATATCACTTTGATTATTGAAAAATGACTCCCACCAAACTGTATCAACAATGTCAAAGTACTCATATGTATATCTAATACATTTTTTAATTTCTTCCAGGCAATCAGAATAATTTATATATCTATTCTATCTGTGTGCATTATGAACTTCACCAATTGATTGTAATAACAATATTTTTAATGCAAATATTGGATGATCTGGAATGAACTTCAAAAATTCCAAACCTAATGACGGTGCCCATTCTGAGTAGTTGAATACTTCTTGCCCCATATTAGTGTTTTCCCATCAATTTTTTGGATACGAAATTGATGTTGGAAGCTAATGTCATTAAGTTGTTCAATGCATTTCTCCTCACCATGTGATCCCATAATAAACCTTTGTATGTCAACAGTTTCTTCCAACACATCAAAGGTAGGCTCTAGCATGTATGATTTCTTAATACATTCAATTAATGATGGCAATCTCCCAACTTCCTTCCTCCTCAATGTGACTAAAAAATGACTGAACATCTAATCAATATGGTCATGAGTGTGCCCATCAAGAAGGAAACAAACCTTTACCTTTTGAAAATTTCTCAATTCAACAAGCATGTTTAGATATCCAAAAAGAACCTGATTTTTGTTTTCACAGCAAGTGTTGTCCAATTGTAGATACAAAACTTTAGGAAGATTACCAGACCAATGAGAAAGAACATCATGAATTATGGTTATTGTTAGATTTGCATCATTATGAATATTTGGAGCTGTGAAGTACACCCCTGGTAACATTTTCCCATTGAAAAGCATAGAATTGACCAAGTGATACTGAATAAAATTTTCCTCCTGTAAATTTTTTGGTGTGCGAACAAAATGTGGTAAAAGTGTTTTCTTCTAGTCCATACCATCAATTATCAAACCCAAATATTTATTTGGATTATCATAACACTTCTTTCGATTCTTGTACAACTTTTTCCTTTCACTTGTTTGTTGTTTGTGATGCTCCTGAAGTTCTTTGACAAAGGAATCTACATAACATAAAAGAATAATTAAGAAATTCATTTTCATAGTTGATGACTATACAATTTTGAAAGTTAAAGTTATGAATTCTTACCTCTTTCTGACCCTTCACATTTATCCCTTTTTTATTTAAGAGACGCACATGTACTACAAATTCCCATCCTTGTAATATTGATATGTAATAAACTGACCATGTCCCTCAGAACCTTCTGCATATTCTTCGTACAAGATGTAGATTTCTCATCTTCAAAAATGATCTAGAATATGTATTGTCTCTCTATTTGGCTAACACTCTCCATAATTTGAAAATAAATATTTCATCCATGACATTGGAGTGTTTGATAATGGCCCAAAATATCATTTATGACATACTTCTAAATAAAATGTGGGATCCTTTTCCAAATTTTCTTCGATTCTTGAGAGACGAAAATTACCCATCGAATGAAACATTTTGAAAGCCTTTCTGTTGGAAATAATACTAAGAGGGGGGGTGAATCAGTATTATCAACTTCTTTTTCAATTTATACAAAGATTTGCAAATCTGACTAATGAAACTTACGAATTCCTTCCAGACTTATAATTTAATTTATTCTTCAGAGGTTGATCATTAATCTGTGTGTCAGAATCATATAACAGTAAGCAGGAATAGAAAAGTAGAGAAGTCAGTCACACAAAAGAACATAAGATATAAGGTGGAAACCCAATGTGGGTGAGAACCACCTGCTGCAATATGTCTCTATCTTCTTTCAATTAGAAACTTCCTTTTACAATGATTCTATACTGGTGTAGTCTTATACCAGCACGTAGGCTTCAACCTGCAGAAGGCTTCAACCTTCTCTCGTTCTCCAGACTCTCCTGGAAGGGAGGTACAACCCCCTTAGCTCTTGTACTAGCTGAGATCCTAGTACGTAGGTGCTAACCTACAGAAGACTTCACTTTTCTTCCAGCGACCACGTTTCATAAATTTTAAGATTGGATCAATGAATATCAATCAAACATCAAATAGATCTGCAATCAACCAACTTCCTTGTACAAATACTGAATCAATAACTTCTCATAACATAGTACTAGTAACTAGACACCAATTCAGAACCCGTATCATAGCAGTAATAGACAAAAGTAGCTAAAACATATTTGAAGAAAAAATCTGCAACTTCACCAATAGAAAACTGCGAACATCCACAGTATTCACTTCCTTAAGCCTGCGGGTGTTTGCGCCTGCGCTCTGTCAAAACCACGTATATTCGCACCTATGCTGTGTTGAGACTGCGGTTATCCACGCTTGAACTGTGTCGAGCCTGCGAGTATCCACGACTGCACTGTGTCGAGCCTGCAGGTATCTGCGCCTGTGCTGTGTCGAGCCTGTGGGTATCCACACCTGCGCTGTGTCGAGACCTGTGGCTATCGATAAATTATCAGACTTCAATTATAACCCAGACCGTCAGATTTACAGATCTGATCATGCACCAAAGCGATCTCGCCCCATTAGTATATCTGTCTTGTAATGTTCAGGTTTCTCCTTGATCCAGGTCCACCTATAACTCACCAACCAATCACTAGAATTTCAGATCTTGCTCTTCTTAATATATTCAACACATCAGTGCCCAAGCTAAATGATCTCCTTTCCTTTTTATAGTCTAGGCCTTACTTAAACCATGGTCCAAAACCATAGAGATCCAATACTAGGGACCCAATACCTAGGTTCAATACTTTAGATGCAAAACCACGGACCAAAACCATAGGATCAAAATTTTCGGACTAAATACCATGGACCAACCATAAAATTTCCCATGTGCGCATGTTTTTCTACATGAAAGTGCATGTACTTTACTCCACACGTTTTGTTTGGAGCACCTGTGTATATGTACGCACCTTTTGGTCAGTGCAACTGCATATGTCCGCACCTTTTGTTCGATACACCTATGGGTACTTCATTTTCTTCCATTCTGAGAGCTTGAAGTGTGATCTGCAATTTGAGAGAGTTTCCATCATGGACAACACTTATGTCATTGAGCCAAACCTATGCCAAACTTGTGTCATAATGCCAACAATTTCCCCCTTTGGACTTGATGGAAACCCAAAGTCACTCAAAGTCTTTTCTCCCCCTTTGACATCAAGGGCAAAGGGTTATGCTCCCCCTGAGTACATGTTGAAATCTATGCTCTGCTGTGCTTGTCCAAGATCCCCCTAACATATAGGCAAGATATGCAAGAAGATGTTCTACAAAAGAAATCTGACATTATACATCAAAACTGACCTTCCTATCACCAAAGACTCATACATACGACTCCCAACCAAGTGGGAATATACCAATATTGACTCATCCACCCAACCAAGTGGGGAATCATGATAAGCACATTACATTGTCCATCCCAGGCATAGTGGGGCAACCAAAATAGGCTGTTACATGACCTTGACAAAAGAAATATAGAGATAAAACGTCAGCAGCATCTGTCAATCTCCTTCTGTACTTGCTCCTCCTAAAATCAAAACAAACTAAAAAATTGAACCAAGATATTCTACAATAATGCCAACAATGCATTATTAGAAGAATATATGCTCCCCCTGAACCTGTGCCAGATGGTCTCTAACAGATCCATAGCGGACACGAAAGTACCCACATAAACCAGCGAATGTATGCCAATACCCCATATGAAACTCGTGTACAACCAACAAACTCTGAAACAAACAAGATTCAACAGCAAGATGATGCATCAACTACCCCCATCTTTTGTCTGAGGTATTGAAAGGTCTCCCTGGGCAGTGGTTTGGTGAAAATATCAGCAACTTGTTCCTTAAAGGGAACATACTCCAATTTGACATTTTGTTCAAGCACTTGTTCCCGGAGAAAATGATACTTGATTGGTATATGCTTAGTCTTTGAATGCATGACAGGATTATTTGAAATACTGATTGCACTTGTATTATCATAGAAGATGGAGATAGGTGGAGTACAAGTGATTTTCATGTCTTGCAATGTTTGCATCATCCAAAGGAGTTGTGTGCAGCAAGATGTATCAGCTACATATTCTGCTTCAGCTATAGATAATGCAGTAGAGCTTTGTTTCTTGCTGAACCAGGATACTAATCTAGGACCCATGAAGAATGCACCACTGCTAGTGCTTTTCCTATCATCCACACTTCCTGCCCAATCCACATCTGTGTATGCATGAAGTGTGAGATCTGTACCTCTAGGATATCATAAGCCATAGTTTTGAGTTCCTTGAAGATACTTGAAGATTCTCTTAACTGCCTGAAGATGAGTTTCCTTTGGATTTGCCTAAAACCTTCCAACTATTCCCACTGCATGCATAATGTCTGGTCGAGTACCTGTTAGATAGAGCAGACTACCAATCATGGATCTATAGGTTGATTGATGTACTGATGCCGATTCATCATTTGTGTTGAGGCTGCATCCTGTCACCATAGGGGTACATACTGGTTTCGAATCCTCCATCCCATATTTCTTCAATATCTGCTTGAGATACTTGGTTTGTGATAGAAAAATGTCGTCTTTGTTTTGTTGGACTTGTAAACCAAGAAAATAAGTGAGCTCACCAAGCATGGAAATTTCAAACTCCTTTTGCATCACCAAGGAAAAATTTTGACTCATGTCTTCTTCATTGCTACCAAATATGATATCATCAACATACACAACAAGTATTAGCAACTTTTCATTGTCAACCTTTATATAGAGATTGATATCAGTTGATCCTTTTATAAAGCCTTGTTGATGGAGGTACTTATCCAACCGATAATACCACACCCTAGGAGCCTGTTTAAGTCCATAGAGAGCCTTTTGGAGTCTGCATACAGGTTTTGGATCATTTCCAAGAATAAACCCATCTGGTTGTTCAATATATACTTCTTCATCCAAGTCTCCATTCATGAAAGCAAACTTCACGTCCATTTGAAATACTTTGAATCTCTGAAAGCTAGATAGAGCAAGGAACATCCTTATAGCCTCAAGTCTGGAAACTGGTGCAAATGTTTCTTCAAAGTCTATGCCTTCTTGTTGCACATACCCTTTACAAACAAGTCTTGCCTTGTTTCTAACCACATCCCCATTTTCATTCAGCTTATTTTTGAAAATCCCATTTGTCCCTATGACATTTTTATCTTTTGGTCTAGGAACCAACTCCCAAGTATTATTCTTTTCAATCTGCTCGAGTTCTTCTTCCATGGCCTTGACCCAGCATTCATCTTTGCAAGCCTTTCTTACATTCTATGGTTCAGTGGAGGAGAGTAGTGCTAGATAGCTTGAAGCTTCTGAAATGGTTCTTCTTGTTTGTACACCTGCCTCTTTTTGCCCCAAAATTTGAGATTCTGGATGATTCTTCTGAACATATCTAGATGGAGTCTTTTCTTCTATCCTTATCTATTCTTCTGGTGCGTCATGGGTTTCTTCTTCATCAGGAATCTGATTTGATGTTGACAGATAGTCTTCGCCATCTTCCAAGTCTTCAGATTTCACTTGCCTAGGAGTGTTCCCTTATTCATCAACCACTAAATCAATACTTTCAACAATTTTACCAAGCCTTTTATTGTAACATTTGTAGGCTTTGCTGTGGGGAGATTAGCCAAGTAAAATGCCTTCATCTACTCTGGGTTCAAACTTGCCAAGATTTTCATCAGTCCTTTTAATGTAGCATTTGCTTCCAAAAATTTTGAAGTATTTTACCGTGGGAGTCTTACCATACCAAAGTTCATGAGGAGTCTGAGTGTTGTTTACCCGGACATTTGTCTTGCTGAGAATAGTAATAGCAGCAAATGCGGCTTCACCCCAGAAGGTTGCGGGAGTTCCAGACTCATCAAGCATAGCATGAGCCATTTGTTGAATTATTCTGTTCATCCTTTCAACTACTCCATTTTGCTGAGGAGTCCTTCCAGTAGAGAATTCCCTTCTTATTCCATGTTCTTCACAAAAATCGAAGAATTCATCTGAGGTAAATTCCCCTCCTCGATCAGATCTGAGGCATTTGATTTTGCGATTTGATTCGTTTTCAACCAAAGCTTTGAATGACTTGAACTTTTCGGAAGCTTCATCTTTATACTTCATGAGTCCTATCCAACACATCCTCGAAAAGTCATCAATGAACAATATGAAATACTCTTCTCCTCGAGGTGACCTTTTCCTCGTTGGACCACATATATCGGTGTGGACAAGTTCAAGTGGCCTGCTAGCTGATCCTTTCTTCTCAGGGAAATTAGTTCTAGTTTGCTTACCAATTTGACATGATTTGCATATTGTATTGTCTGGAATTCTTATGTCACGAAGATCACGAACTGCCTAATATTTGCATGCTTTCCTTATCTGAGAGAAGCTAAGATGCCCCAGTCTTCTATGCCATAGCCAGTGTTCATCATTCTTGCTTAAATAATATTGTTGTTGTCCTCCCTTGAGTACGTATAAGTTATTTGGAGTTCTTACGCCTCTGATCACTGTTTTTCCTATATCAAGCTCACGAACAATACATCCGTTTGATCGAAATATTACCTCAGTTCCTTGATCACACATCTGACTGACAGTCAATAGATTATGCTTTAAGCCATCAACATACATAACATTTCTAGCCTTGACCTTTTCTTTCAAACGAACAGGGCCTTTACCTTTTATGAATGCAGGGGTGTCATTTCCAAATGAGACCTTCTTTTCCCTTTCTAAGGCACTATGTGACTGAAATTTTTCTTTATCACCTATCATATGTTTCAAGCATCCACTGTCGATGTACCATTGATTTTCCTGTCCTTCCACATATAAGGCTATCCCACATCTTTCCGATTGCGCTTCTTTCTTTTTCCATGTTTTGGAACTCAATGAAGCTTGCTCCTTCTGAGTTGCTTGTCGAAACCTGCTCCGGCATTCAAAATCTTCATGACCGAAGTTGTTATAGATAGAGCATTCTATTTCATTTTCAAGAGCAGAGAAGTTATTGTAGGTTCTTTTCATGATTCCCGTCATACTCCTTTGTTTTTGAGCTTCCCTAGTCATGATGGTCTTGTAGGAAACACATTGAGCAGCTTTATGACCAAAGTTATGACAAGAGAAACATTGGCCATTGAAGAAATTCCTGCGATTATCAAATCTACCAACCATATGATTGTAGTTTCCATCCATTCTTGAGCCAAATTGAGAATGATTTACCTATGGTTGGTTGATGCTATTGTTCACCCTTGAAGTAGATTGCACCTTATTTACTTGATAATCTCTGATCATTCTTGAAGCAACTTGTCCCTGATTTACCTGGTGATCTGCATTATGCTTTTTCTATCGAATGTCATCTTGTTCACTTCTCCTTGCTGCATCAAGATAACTTTTGGAGGTGGATGGATTCTGCACTTGCTTCTGAGCTTGAGATGCTTCTTTGGAATATCTGAGACTTGTATTGATTAGAGGAGAATGCTGTACTTTGATAATCTCATCTAGAGTTTCAGATCCTTTAGCAAATCTGTGATTAAGGGCTTTTGTTTTCTCAATTTCTTTTCTAAGTCTCACAATTTCACATTCTAACTCTTCATTGTGTTTATCCTTTTCAGCAAGTTGGAATGTTAGAGTATCTATAATCATATTCTTTTCTTCTAAACTAACTTTAAGTTTAGATATTTCTTCATAAAGCCCTTCTTCATTTATAGCATCTAAGAAATCATCATTTTCAAAAGCCATCAAAAGTCTATCATCATTATCTTCATCACTATTTGAAAATCCATCACTATCTTCATGCGTGTAATAGCTCTTCTTATTTACATTCTGTTTTCTATTCCATCTAACAGTTCCTTTACCTTTGTCTAGTTTATCTTTATGAGGACATTTTGCAGCATAATGACCGACTCTTCCACAAGCAAAGCATTTGAAAGGCAGCTTACGTCTGAATCTTCTAGTTCCCTGTTGAAGATTCTTGACAAAAATTGATTCTTCCTCTTCTTCTGACATATGTTCTGACTCATAGAAATCTCCTTTCCCTGAAGCCTTGAATGCAACTTCCCTCCTGACCGATGGTCCTCCTTTTCTCATTTTGTAAGCAGTTAAAATTTCGTGCAACTATGACATGGTAAGGCTCTGTAGATTCTGCTTTTCTTCTATGGCAGAAACTTTTGAATCAAACTTAGGGGACAAAGATCTTAGAACCTTTTCAACCAAAACAACTTCTTTTATTTCTTCACCCAAGTTTTTCATACAATTTACGATCTCATCTATATGTAGGAAATAGCTAGCCACACTTTCATCATTATGCATTCTAAGACTTTCATATTGAATTCTAAGAGTTTGTGATTTTTCTCATTTTACCTGTTCATCTCCTTCATAGCTCAGAATGATCTTGTCCCATATTTGTTTTACGCTTTTGAGCTGCATAACCTTGACGAATTCTGATTGAGATAGACTTCCTAATAGAGTATTGACAACTTTTGCATTTGTTTCATACTGCTTCTTACCAGCTGAATCTGTAGGAGTTGCTGAAGGAAATGTGTATCCTATTTCCACAATATCCCAAACTTCTGTACCAAGAGATTGAAGATAAGTAGTGATTCTTACCTTCCAATAGATGAAGTTGCTCCCATCAAAAATTGGTGGCCTGATAGATGCTTCTTTTTCGTAGTTGCTCATGATGATAGATTTTCCTTCAAGCAATCAAGCTTTTCTTGAAGGACCTGCTCTGATACCAATTGTTGGAAATAATACTGGGGGGGGGGGGGGTGAATCAATATTATCAACTTCTTTTTCAATTTATACAAAGATTTGCAGATCTAACTAATGAAACTTATGAATTCCTTCCAAACTTATAATTTAATTTATTCTTCAAATGTTGATCATTAATCTGTGTGTCAGAATCATATAACAGTAAGCAGGAATAGAAAAGTAGAGCAGACAGTCACACAAAAGAACACAAGATATAAGGTGGAAACCCAATGTGGGTAAAAACCACCTGCTGCAATATGTCTCTATCTTCTTTCAATTAGAAACTTCCTTTTACAATGATTCTGTACTGGTGCAGTCTTATACCAGCATGCAGGCTTCAACCTGTAGAAGGCTTCAACCTTCTCTCATTCTCCAGACTCTCCTGGAAGGGAGCTACAACCCCCTTAGCTCTTGTACGAGCTGAGGTCCTAGTACATAGGTGCTGACCTACATAAGACTTCTCTTTTCTTCCATGGACCACGTTTCATAAATTTTCAGACAGGATCCATGAATATCAATCAAACATCAAATAGATTTGCAATCAACCAACTTCCTTGTACAAATACTAAATCAATAACTTCTTAGAACATAGTACCAGTAACTAGACACCAATTCAGAACCCAGATCACAGCAGTAATAGACAAAAGCAGCTAAAACATATTTGAAGAAAAAATCCAGAACTTCACCAATAGAAAACTGCGAACATCCGCAGTATTCACTTCCTTAAGCCTGTGGGTGTCCGCATCTGCGCTCTATCAGAACCACGTATATTCACACTTGCACTGTGTTGAGACTGCGATTATCTGTGCCTGAATTGTGTCGAGCCTGTGGGTATCTGCACCTGCACTGTGTCGAGCCTGCGGGTATCCGTGCCTGTGCTGTGTCGAGCTTGCGGGTATCCACACCTGCGCTGTGTCGAGAGCTACGGGTATCAATAAATTATCAGACTTCAATTATAACCCAGACCATCAAATTTATAGATCTGATCATGCGCCAAGGAGATCTCGCCCCATCCGTAGATCCATCTTGTAATGTTTAGGTTTCGCCTTGATTCAGGTCCACCTATAACTCACCAACCGATCACCAGAATTTCAGATCTTGCTCTTCTTAAGATATTCAACACATCAGTGCCTAAGCCAAATAATCTCCTTTCCTTTTTATAGTATAGGCCTTACTTAAACCATGGTCCAAACCATAGAGATCCAATACTAGGGACCCAATACTTGGGTTCAATACTTTAGATTCAAAACCACGGACCAAAACCATAGGATCAAATATGTCGGACTAAATACCATGGGCCAACCATAAAATTTCCCACGTGCGCACATTTTTCTGCATGAAAGTGCATGTACTTTACATCCGCACTTTTTGTTCGGAGCACCTGTGTATATTGACACACCTTTTGGTCGGTGCACTTGTGTATGTCCGCACCTTTTGTTCGATACACCTGCGGGTACTTCATTTTCTTCCATTTTGAGAGCCTGAACTATGATCTGCCATTTGAGAGAGTTTCCATCATGGACAACACTTATGTCATTGAGCCAAACCTGTGCCAAACCTGTGTCATAATGCCAACAATCTCCCCCTTTGGACTTGATGGAAACCCAAAGTCACTCAAAGTCTTTTCTCCCGCTTTGACATCAAGGGAAAAGGGTTATGCTCCCCCTAAGTACATGCCGAAATCTATGCTCTGTTGTGCTTGTCCAAGCTCCCCTTGACATATAGGCAAGATATGCAAGAAGATGTTCTACAAAAGAAATCTGACATTATACATCAAAACTGACCTTCCTATCACCAAAGACTCATACATACGAATCCCAACCAAGTGGTAATATACCAATATTGACTCATCCACCCAATCAAGTGGGGATACATGATAAGCACTTTACATTATCCATCCCAGGCATAGTGGGGCAACCAAAATAGGCTGTTACATGACCTTGACAAAAGAAATATAGAGACAAAACGTCAGCAGCATCTGTCAATCTCCTTGTGTACTTGCTCCTCTTAAAATCAAAACAAACTAAAAAATTGAACCAAGAACTTCTACAATAATGCCAACAATGCATTATTATAAGAATATATGCTCCCCCTAAACCTGTGCTAGATGGTCTCTAACAGATCCATAGTGGACACGACAGTACCCACATAAACCAGCGAATGTATGCCAATACCCCATATGAAACTCATGTACAACCAAAAAACTCTGAAACAGACAAGATTCAAAAGCAAGACGATGCATCAACTACCCCCAGCTTTTGTTTGAGGTATTGGAAGGTCTCCTTGGGCAGTGGTTTGGTGAGAATATCAACAACTTGTTCCTTAGAGGGAACATACTCCAATTTGGCATTTTGTTCAAGCAATTGTTCCTGGAGAAAATGATACTTGATTGGTATGTGCTTAGTCTTTGAATGCATGACAGGATTCTTTGAAATACTGATTGCACTTGTATTATCACAAAAGATGGAGATAGGTGGAGTACAAGTGATTTGCATGTCTTGCAATGTTTGCATCATCTAAAGGAGTTGTGTGCAGCAAGATGCAATAGCTACATATTCTGCTTCAGCTATAGATAATGCAATAGAGCTTTGTTTCTTACTGAACCAGGATACTAATCTAGGACCCATGAAGAATGCACCACCACTAGTGCTTTTCCTGTCATCCACACTTCCTGCCCAATCCACATTTGTGTATGCATGAAGTGTGAGATCTGTACCTCTAGGATACCATAACCCATAGTTTTGAGTTCCTTGAAGATACTTGAATATTCTCTTAACTTCCTGAAGATGTGTTTCCTTTGGATTTGCCTAAAACCTTCCAACTATTCCCACTGCATGCATAATGTCTGGTCGGGTATCTGTTAGATAGAGCAGACTACCAATCATGGATCTATAGGTTGGTTGATGTATTGCTACCGATTCATCATTTGTGCTCAGGCTGCATCCTATCACCATAGCGGTACATACTGGTTTCGAATCCTCCATCCCATATTTCTTCAAGATCTGCTTGAGATACTTGGTTTGTGATAGAAAAATGCCATCTTTGTTTTGTTGGACTTGTAAACCAAGAAAATATGTGAGCTCACCAAGCATGGACATTTCAAACTCCTTTTGCATCACCAAGGCAAAATTTTGACTCAAGTCTCCTTCATTGCTGCCAAATATGATATCATCAACATACACAACAAGTATTAGCAACTTTTCATTGTCAACCTTTATATATAGATTGCTATCGGTTGATCCTTTTATAAAGCCTTGTTGATGGAGGTACTTATCCAACCGATAATACCACACCCTAGGAGCCTGTTTAAGGCCATAGAGAGCCTTTTGTTGTCTGCATACAAGTTTTGGATCATTTCCAAAAATAAACCCATTTGGTTGTTCAATATATACTTCTTCATCCAAGTCTCCATTCATGAAAGCAGACTTCACGTCCATTTGAAATACTTTGAACCTTTGAAAGCTAGACAGAGCAAGGAACATCCTTATAGCCTCAAGTCTGGCAACTGGTGCAAATGTTTCTTCAAAGTCTATGCCTTCTTGTTGCACATACCCTTTACAAACAAGTCTTGCCTTGTTTCTAACCACATCCCCATTTTCATTCAGCTCTTTTTTGAAAATCCAATTTGTCCCTATGACATTTTTATCTTTTGGTCTAGGAACCAACTCCCAAGTATTATTCTTTTCAATATTCTCGAGTTCTTCTTCCATGGCCTTGACCCAGCATTCATCTTTGCAAGCCTTTCTTACATTCTATGGTTCAGTGGAGGAGAGTAGTGCTAGATAGCTTGAAGCTTCTGAAATGGTTCTTCTTGTTTGTACACTTGCCTCTTTTTGCCCCAAAATTTGAGATTCTAGATGATTCTTCTGAACATATCTGGATGGAGTCTTTTCTTCTATCCTTATCTGTTCTTTTGGTGCCTCATGCATTTCTTCTTCATCAAGAATCTAATTTGATGTTGACAGATAGTCTTCGCCATCTTCCAAGTCTTCAGATTTCACTTGACAGATAGTCTTCGCCATCAACCACTAAATCAATAATTTCAACAATTTTACCAAGCCTTTTATTGTAACATTTGTAGGCTTTGCTGTGGGGAGAGTAGCCAAGAAAAATGCCTTCATTTGCTCTAGGTTCAAACTTGCCAAGATTTTCATCAGTCCTTTTAATGTAGCATTTGCTTCCAAAAATTTTGAAGTATTTTACTGTGGGAGTCTTACCATACCAAAGTTCATGAAGAGTCTGAGTGCTATTTACCTGGATGTTTGTCTTGTTGAGAATAGTAACAGCAGTAAATGCAGCTTCACCCCAGAAGGTTGTGGGAGTTCCAGACTCATCAAGCATAGCACGAACCATTTGTTGAATTGTTTTGATCATCCTTTCAACTACTCCATTTTGCTAAGGAGTCCTTGCAGTAGAGAATTTCCTTCTTATTCCATGTTCTTCACAAAAATCGAAGAATTCATCTTAGGTAAATTCACCTCCTCGATCAGATCTGAGGCATTTGATTTTGTGATTTGATTCGTTCTCAACCAAAGCTTTGAATGACTTGAACTTTTCGAAAGCTTCATCTTTATACTTCATGAGTCCTATCCAACACATCCTTGAAAAGTCATCAATGAACAATATGAAATACTCTTCTCCTCGAGGTGACCTTTTCCTCATTGGACCACATGTATCAGTGTGGACAAGTTCAAGTGGCATGCTATTTGATCCTTCCTTCTTAGGGAAATTAGTTTTGGTTTGCTTACCAATTTGACATGATTTGCATATTGTATTGTCTGGAATTCTGATGTCAAGAAGATCACGAACTGCCTGATATTTTCATGCTTTCCTTATCTAAGAGAAGCTAAGATTCCCCAGTCTTCTATGCCATAGCCAGTGTTCATCATTCTTGCTTAAATAGCATTGTTGTTGTCCTCCCTTGAGTACGTATAAGTTATTTGGAGTTCTTACGCCTCTGATCATTGTTTTTCCTATATCAAGCTCACGAACAATACATCCATTTGGTCGAAATATTACCTCAGTTCCTTGATCACACATCTGACTGAAACTCAATAGATTATGCTTTAAGCCATCAACATACATAACATTTCCAGCCTTGACCTTTTCTTTCAAATGAATAGAGCCTTTACCTTTTATGAACGCAGGGGTGTCATTTCCAAATGAGACCTTCTTTTCCTTTTCTAAGGCATTATGTGACTGAAACTTTTCTTTATCACCTGTCATATGTTTCGAGCATCCACTGTCAATGTACCATTGATTTTCCTGTCCTTCCACATATAAGGCTATCCCACATCTTTTCGGTTGCGCTTCTTTCTTTTTCCATGTTTTGGAACTCAGTGAAGCTTGCTCCTTCTGAGTTTCTTGCCGAAACCTGCTCCTGCATTCAGAATCTTCATGACCGAAGTTGTTACAGATAGAGCATTCTATTTCATTTTCAAGAGTAGAGAAGTTATTGTAGGTTCTTTTCATGATTCCTATCATACTCCTTTGTTTTTGAGCTTCCCTAGTCATGATGGTCTTGTAGGCAATACATTGAGTAGCTTTATGACCAAAGTTATGACAAGAGAAACATTGGCCATTGAAGAAATTCCTGCGATTATCAAATCTACCAACCATATGATAATAGTTTCCATCCATTCTTGAGCCAAATTGAGAATGATTTACCTGTGGTCAGTTGACGCTCTTGTTCACCCTTGAAGTAGATTGCCCCTTATTTACTTGATAATCTTTGATCATTCTTGAAGAAACTTGCCCCTGATTTACCTGGTGATCTGCATTATGCTTTTGCTATTGATTGTCATCTTGTTCACTTCTTCTTGCTGTATCAAGATAACTTTTGGATGTGGATAGCTTTTGCGCTTGCTTCTAAGCTTGAGATGCTTCTTCAGAATATCCGAGACCTGTCTTGATTAGAGGAGAACGATGTACTTTGATAATCTCATCTAGAGTTTCAAATCCTTTAGCAAATCTGTGATTAAGGGCTTTTGTTTTCTCAATTTCTTTTCTAAGTCTCACAATTTCACATTCTAACTCTTCATTGTGTTTATCCTTTTCAGCAAGTTGGAATGTTAGAGTATCTATAATCATATTCTATTCCTCTAAACTAACTTTAAGTTTAGAGATTTCTTCATAAAGCCCTTCTTCATTTATAGCATCCAAGAAATCATCATCTTCAAAAGCCATCAAAAGTCTGTCATCATTATCTTCATCACTATTTGACAATCCATCACTATCTTCATGCGTGTAATAGCTCTTCTTATTTACATTCTGTTTTCTATTCCATCTAATAGTTCCTTTACCTTTGTCTAGTTTATCTTTATGAGGACATTTTGCAGCATAATGACCGACTCTTCCACAAGCAAAGCATTTGAAAGGAAACTTACCTCTGAATCTTCCAGTTCCCCGTTGAAGATTCTTGACAAAATTTGATTCTTCCTCTTCTTCTGACATATGTTCTGACTCATAGAAATCTCCTTTTCCTGAAGCCTTGAATGCAGCTTCCCTCCTGTCTGATGGTCCTCCTTTTCTCATTTCATAAGCAGTTAGAATTCCGTGCAACTGTGACATGGTAAGGCTCTGTAGATTCTGCTTTTCTTCTATGGTAGAAACTTTTGAATCAAACTTAGGAGACAAAGATCTTAGAACCTTTTCAACCAAAACAACTTCTTTTATTTCTTCACCCAAGTTTTTCATACAATTTACGATCTCATCTATATGTAGGAAATAGCTAGCCACACTTTCATCATTATGCATTCTAAGACTTTCATATTGAATTATAAGAGTTTGTAATTTTGCTCGTTTTACCTATTCATCTCCTTCATAGCTCAGAACGATCTTGTCCCATATTTCTTTTGCGCTTTTGAGCTGCATAACCTTGATGAATTCTGATTGAGATAGACTTCCTAATAGAGTATTGACAGCTTTTGCATTTGTTTCATACTGCTTCTTACCAGCTGCATCTGTAGGAGTTGCTGATGGAAATGTGTATCCTGTTTCCACAATATCCCAAACTTTTGTACCAAGAGATTGAAGATAAGTAGTGATTCTTACCTTCCAATAGACGAAGTTGCTCCCATCAAAAATCGGTGGCCTGATAGATGCTTCTTTTTCGTAGTTGCTCATGATGATAGATCTTCCTTCAAGCGATCAAGCTTTTCTTGAAGGACCTGCTCTGATACCAATTGTTGGAAATAATACTGAGAGGGGGGGGGAGTGAATCAGTATTATCAACTTCTTTTTCAATTTATACAAAGATTTGTAGATCTGACTATTGAAAATTATGAATTCCTTCCAGAGTTATAATTTAATTTATTCTTCAAATGTTGATCATTAATCTGTGTGTTAGAATCATATAACAGTAAGTAGGAACAGAAAAGTAGAGCAGATAGTCACACAAAAGAACACAGGATATAAGGTGGAAACCTAATGTGGGTGAAAACCACCTGCTGTAATATGTCTCTATCTTCTTTCAATTAGAAACTTACTTTTACAATGATTCTGTATTGGTGCAGTCTTATACCAGCATGGAGGGTTCAACCTACAGAAGGCTTCAACCTTCTCTCATTCTCCAGACTCTCCTGGAAGGGAGGTACAACCCCCTTAGCTCTTGTACTAGCGAAGGTCCTAGTACGTAGGTGCTAACCTACACAGGACTTCTCTTTTCTTCCAGGGACCACATTTCATAAATTTTCAGACTGGATCCATGAATATCAATCAAACATCAAATAGATCTGCAATCAACCAACTTCCTTGTACAAATACTGAATCAATAACTTCTTAGAACACAGTACCAGTAACCAGACACCAATTTAGAAGCCAGATCACAGCAGTAATAGACAAAAGCAACTAAAACATATTTGAAGAAAAAATCCGCAACTTCACTAATAGAAAACTGCGAACATCCGCAGTATTCACTTCCTTAAGCCTGCGGGTGTCCGCGCCTGCACTCTGTCAGAACCACGTATATTCACACCTGCATTGTGTTGAGACTGCGGTTATCTGTGCCTAAACTATGTTGAGCTTGTGGGTATCTGTGCCTGTACTGTGTCAAGCTTGCGGGTATTCGTGCCTGGGCTGTGTCGAGCGTGCGGGTATCCGCACCTACGTTGTGTCGAGACCTGTGGGTATCGATAAATTATCAGACTTCAATTATAACCCAGACCATCAGATTTACAGATATGATCATGCGCCAAAGAGATCTCACCCCATTAGTAGATTCGTCTTGTAATGTTTAGGTTTCTCCTTGATTCAGGTCCACTCATAACTCACCAACCGATCACCAGAATTTTAGATCTTGCTCTTCTTAAGATTTTCAACACATCGGTGCCCAAGCCAAATGATCTCCTTTCCTTTTTATAGTCTAGGCCTTACTTAAACCATGGTCCAAAAACATAGAGATCCAATACTAGGGACCCAATACCTGGGTTCAATACTTTAGATGCAAAACCACGGACCAAAACCATAGGATCAAAAATGTTGGACTAAATACCATGGACCAACCATAAAATTTCCCATGTGCGTGCGTTTTTCTGCATGAAAGTGCGTGTACTTTACGTCTACACTTTTTGTTTGGAGCACCTGCGTATATATACGCACCTTTTGGTCGGTGCACATGCGTATGTCCACACCTTTTGTTTGATACACCTGCGGGTACTTCATTTTCTTCCATTCTGAGAGCCTGAACTGTGATTTGCCATTTGAGAGAGTTGCCATCGAGGACAACACTTATGTCATCGAGCCAAGCTTGTGCCAAACCTGTGTCATAATTCCAACACTTTCTATATATAAATAAAGACCCAATATGATAATCATAACCTGACAATGTAGATTGCATGCACCCAACTAAATATGAATTTTGCATGCTTTTATTCATTCACAATATCTCTTCCTTTTCTCTAATGCAAATTTGAAATCCATATGTTTCAAACAATATTTTTGACAACATTCATTTGAAATGAGAGCGCTGATAGAACTTATTCTTGTCAGATATTCTGCTCTACACCTTGTATAGCTAGAACATATTGGATTGATATGAAAAGGTCTGCTCCTACTCCTCGATACTATATTTCCTGGCAACATCTCCATCATTGGATCATCATTTGTATAAGCATTTTCATCATCATTTCGACGAATGTTATCCTCACTATGATCAGTTGTGCTTTTGAAATAATGACTTGGAGGATATTCTTCATCTTCCCCTTCTCCAATGCTACTGTCATAGTCCTTAGAATTAGGACTAAATGGAAAATTTGACTCTATGTTTATTGGATATTCTTCATCATGTGCATTGCCAATGCTACTCTCATAGTCCATATAATTAGGACTACGTCAAAAATGTTACTCTTTACTTACTGAAAATTCTACATCCTATTCTTTGTCACTTCTACTCTCATAGTCCTTAGGATTAGGACTAAGTTCTTCATCTTGTTCTTCGTCACTACTGCTCTCATAGTCATTAGGATTAGGACTAAGTGGAAACTGTGACTCTTTATTTATTTGAAAATCTTCATCATGTTCTTCATCACTGCTGCTCTCATAGTCCATAGGATTAAGACTTAGTGGACATTGTGACACTCTATTCATTTGAAATTCTTCAACATGTTCTTCATCACTAATGCTTTCATAGTCCATAGGATTAAGACAAAGTGGACACTTTGACACTCTATTCATTTGAAATTCTTTATCATGCTCTTCGTCACTTCTGATCTCATAGTCCATAAGATTAGGACTAAGTGGACACACTTCATTCTTTTGAATTTCTTCATAGTGTTCTTCATCACTGCTGCTATCATAGTGCATAGGATTAGGACTAAGTGGACACTGTGACACTCTATTCAGTTCAAATTATTCATCATGATCTTCATCACTATTGCTCTCATAGTCCACAGGATTAGGACTATGTGGACACCATGGCACTCCATTATTTTGAAATTCTTCATCATGTTGTTCATCATTGCTGCTCTCATATTCCATAGGATTATGACTAAGTGGACACTGTAACACTCCATTCTTTTGAAATTCATCATCATGATCTTCATCACTGTTTCTCTCATAGTCCATAGGATTAGGACTAAGTGGACACCGTGACACTCCATTCTTTTGAAATTCATCATCATGCCCTTCATCACTATTGCTTTCATATTCCATAGGATTAGGAATAAGTGGACACTGTGACACTTCATTCCTTTGAAATTCTTCATCATGTTCTTCATCACTGTTGCTCTCATAATCCATAGGATTAGGACTAAGTGGAAACTCTGAATCTTTATTCATTTGAAATTCTTCATCTCCTCTTTCATTAGTGCTGCTCTCATAGTCCTTAGGATTAGGACTAAGTGGAAGAATTGGTTCTCTATTCATCATGGAATAATTTTTTCTATATTGATCAATATGAATAGAGTTGTTATGCGACGAAGATGTTGATGCTTCACAAAGCGAAACTTCATTATTATAAGAATTCATGCCTCTCAAATAGAAGAGGTTGAATGATACAAATTCAAACTCTCCTAATGACAATATATCTTAAAGAATGAAAATTTCCCTCCAAAAATTTTTGCCAAAATTTTTCCCTCCATAAATTTCATTTCATGTATTTCCCTCCATTATTTTCTTCTACAATTTATTGAAAAATTTTAATTAATTTTATTTATGAAATAAATCTTTAAAATTAAAACCGTAAACTAAATCTTTTACCTAAATTAATTTATTACTTAAACTATATAATATTTACTAAACAATTGAATGTTTCTTTTTGTTTATTATACCTTCTAACAAATTCATCCCACATTCATCGTGTTGTAAAACAATTTCGTAATATTCACTTTATCATAGTTTCCTATATTGCCATAACAAAATTAACATGTTAAAATTTATAAAAACAAATTTATCCCACATTAACCATACAGTAAAAAAATTCCGTAATTTTCCCTATATAATAAATTTCATTATTACTAATCCTCACATCACATCAAGGTTTTCCAAAGTTTATTAAAAGACTTGGAGAGAATTTGTGGAGCAGCTACATTGCTATCAACAACATTTTCAATAGAGGATTATCACATTTGAAAGGTCAGTTAATTTTTTTGCTATGAAAATTTTAAAATTAAATAAGTTTTATGAAATTTAAATTTTTTTAGTAGTTAAAAAATTTTGTGGGACAAATTTATCCACTACGTCCATAGTGGGCGTGGTGGGCCCGATAATTCTCATGAGTGGCAAGCTCGTGAGTGAGGGGCAGGGAGGTTGGCTGCCTAGCACCCCAACCCACCTCGACTTCTCAACGGCCGGCCAGAGTGGCAGGTCGTTGGGTCGTTGGGGTGGCAGGCTGATTCTCGGAATTGACCCACCACCCCAGCAGGCCGTTGGGTCGCAGGGGTGGGGCAAAGGGCTAGCAGCTAGCCCCCCATCCCACTCTAGCCCCATCTAACCCAACTCCGCCTTCCCACCCCACCCTACCCAACCCTGGTGGTGCCAGCCGCTCCACCCCACCTCGACAGCGCAACGGCCTGCCACCCTGGCCGACCGCTGGGTCGTTGGGGTGGGACAGGGGGGCTCCTGACAGGCCATTGGGTTGTCTGGGTTGGGCGGATTGCTGGCTGCCAGCCCTCCGCCCCACCCCCGCAGCCCAACGGCCCGCTGGGGTGTGGCGAGGGGCTGGGCACCTGTTCCCCTGCCCCACCCAGTAGCCCAACGGCTGGTCGGGGTAGTGGGCTGGGCACCAGTCCCCTTGCCGGGCTGCAGGGGTGGGGCATAGAGCTGGGCGCCAACCTTCCCACCCCCCCGCTAGCCCAATGGCCAGTCGGGGTAGTGGGCTGGGCACCAGCCCCCCTGCCCCATCTCGGCGGGCTGTTGGGCCACCTAGGTGGGGCAGAGGGGATGGCATCGCCGGGGTTGGATGGGGTGGTGTGGAATGGGGGGTTGGGTCGGGTGGCGCTGGAGTGGGGAGGGGGGCAGTTGTTGGGCCACCATGGTAGGGTAGGGGGGTTGGGCTCAATTGCCGACTGATTTCCATGGTGGGGCGACATGGTGCTGTATTTTTAAATTTCTTATTTTTCTTTTTTAAATTGTTATGTTTCACAAAAATAATTATCATTTATCATTTTCTTTGTTAATTTAAGCTATTATTTTTTTGTAATTTACTGATTTATATGTGTTTTTTTCAGGAGAATGGCATCAAACAAGAATTTTGTGAATATTTATGGACCAAAGACTATTAAAGGTGGATCTTTAAAAAACATTGTTGAATGAACCAAATCTGAGTTGATAGCTACAAATCTTTCAAGTGCCTCAAATAATAAGAAGATGATTTCATACTGGAAGAAATCAAAAGAAGTGAAACTTCTAGCAAATGTCTGGTATGTGAAAGAAAGAGAAAGCCAAGATGTATAGATATATCTGTTTGTTTATATACCTAACGATACTATAATTTATGAGGTGTTGGGAAAGGTCATAGACATGTGTTCGGTACCGAACAGTGAAGTTGTTTACATACTTACAAAACTGCCCATGTCACATGAAAGGATTAAATACCAATTATCATATTCATTGTATGACACGAGAGAGATATCTACAAAATTGGGTAAACAAATCATAAATTAGATGAAAAAAAATATCGTAGGTATTTATATTTATATTTGTGTTTTGCATTCTTGTAACTGCCTCATTATATTTTTATAACTTTGTTTGTATTGACATATAATATTTTGTTTGGCAGAATTTTGTTGAAAGTTGTTCAATTATGCTGGGAGGCATTCATTTCATAGAGCATGATATTATGAAAGTTGTCAACAGTTTCTACTTAGTGTCAGAGGAAGATATGGCAAACAAGCAAAATGTAGTAATTTATGATGCTACAAAATTACATCCAAGGATCAGAAAAAAATGCCTCTAGTGGATAAATCTAGCAAAGGTAGACAGGTTACTTTTGAAGATAAGGAAAATGAAACTGACACTAAAGAATATGTTGTCGTTACTAAGGATGACATTGGAACTGATGTTAGAAAGGAGAAGAGCCGTAAAAGACCAAAAGTAACAATGCCCAAGAATAAATATGTTCTAGTTAATGATGAGAATGTTATGAGGAAGAAAAGTAAAGTTGAACATTCTGAAGTAGTCATTACCAACAGTCAAGATCCTAGTGAAACTTCAAGAGAAAGTAGAGAAATCATTACACTAGGAGCTGATTTAGAGGATGGCATTATTAAAACAAAACAAAATGCCATTCGACAGAACTTGACAAAGAGAAACTTAATTGAGGGTGGTCATACATTTTAGCTTAATGTGAGACAAATCTATAAGGCAAGTGAAGGACAATGTAAATATCAAATCAGAAAGCCACACCACCTGCATGTTCACAACTTGAAGACATTGATGAGGTACAATCCATATGCTCATGTGGTTAATTATGTGCTTCTTGTTGATCCAGATCAAGTTCCCAACAAAGAAGCATTTGATAAGTCAAAATGTTTTGAATACAATTATTATGTGCTTCGGGGGAACCATTCTATAGAAGTTCAAAGACACTTGATGGAGGAATATCTCAGTAACCCACGTTTTGAAACAATGAAATGTATCATTTATGTTGGTTTATTAGATACAGAAGCAAAGTTAGTGGCATGGGATCATAATTCAGATAATGAATATAGGATGTCTATGACTTTCATCCAAAGCGTTAGATTTATTCATAGTTAATTTGAAGAAAAATGTGGTGGGGATAAGCTAAATGTTATTGTAGATTTCTGAAAGGAATGTTGTATGGAAATAGGCTATCAAATTGAGGAGAAAATAAACTCAAAAGTCGCAGAGTAAATACTGATTTATTCAGAGGTATTAATAACATTTTCTAGGTGGCATTTAGACTTGGACAGATATGGGAATTGATTAATGAGATTTTTAGCATGTGGGAGAACATTGGCATTAAAAACCAGAAGATCAAAAGGTCTAAACCATTGATATGTAGCAACAGTAAATCGGGTCCCGAAATGAAGCAGTTTCCATAATATATGACTATCACACCTTGGAGAGCATTGCAAGGAGTGAAGGATGAAATTTTTTTCAAAGAAATCTTATCTTGTGTGAGGTCATGGGAATTATCATTGGAGAAAATGTCTAAGGAATTTCAAAAGTACATTTGTTGAATTATTTTTATTATTTCTAGATTATAATTTCCTTTTAAATATAACATATTTTTTTTGGTATTATTTGTTATATATATCATTATATTAACTTTTTTTACTTTATCTATGCAACCAAAAAGTTTACATGAAAATACAAGAACAAATGGTTAAATTGTTGAATGAAGATAGTTGGGATGATGTTGTGTGCAACTATCCAGATTCAAGTTCTATGCCAACATTAAAAAAAAATTATCTTGCATTTAAAAAGGTATGTTGATTTATGCATTCATTTTTATTGTATATTATTTTTATTTTATAACTTACACATATATTTGTTTATTTTATTAAAGATGAGGAAGGATATTTTAGAACCTTTATTGAAAAAATTAAGATCTAAAGACTGAAGAAGCAATGTCTTAATAATGTTGAACTTGATCCAACACTTACTCATTTCATTTGGAATGGGCTTGACACTATTCAATATCAAGTAATATAAGGTGACTGTGAAGAAAGTGCTAAACTCATACCTAAAAGGGATTATGCCCTAGTTATTGCAGATATTCACCATGGTTTCAATATTCCAAACATTGACTATGATAGTGATCCTTATACTTATCAAGCTCTTAATATAGTGGTTGGGGTATTTCTAGAAGTCACACCATCACCATTATGGAGATTTGTGACATTTCATTTAGACACATAATTAGCAATGTTATTGTCAAGCTTCAAGGGTAAAACAGACTCAAGGATGCAGCTTACATGGTAAGACGTTGAAAATGTATATTTGATTAATGTTAAAAAAATCATTTATGTACAATTTAATTGAACTTTTACTATTTCATGTTAAGGGGAAAAGACAAATCTTCTTAACCATGAAGATCAACCATTTATAAATGATTGCGAGTTCATCCATATTGATAGTTGGGAAAAATATGATAGCTATATGTCTATGATTTTTAATCGGGTAGATGGAAAGAGTCATAGCCAAGTATTGGCTTATGATGTTGTTGTGAGAAAACTAACATATGAAGACAAAGAAGCAAAAGGAGAGATAGTTAACATTTATCAAAAACCACAGTTATTGATTAACTATCTTATAGACATATGTTCAAATGAAGGAGATTGGGTTATGGATTTATTTTTTGGCTCAGGTAAGTTTTATTATATGGAATTGAATTTCAATATCTTATTTCTTGATTTATATGTCATTGTACTAATTTACTTTGTTATTTCTTTTGTGCTCGATAATTAGGTACAACGCTAGCATGTTGCCTTCAAAAAGGAAGAAATTGCATTGCTATCGAAAAAAATCCAATATAGTGCAATTTTATTCAACAAAGAATTAATGCTCTTCAATTTCTTCCAGATGCAATGCAAGAAATTGGGTTGAATAAAGGGGACTTTAGTGAATCGCGTGTGGCATAAAGGCAAAAGAACCCCAACCACCATTACATGGAATGATTGGAAAGGAATACATTAGGAGATGTGCAGACATCAAAGGTCCATTAGAAGAGGAAAATGAGCAAAATGAAGCAGGAAATATTGTGGAAGAAGATAATGATGAAACTCTAGAGGATGAAGAGTTTGAATTACATGATATTGTTGATTAAATTTAAGTTATGCTTGGAAATCAAGCTCAATTTTTGTAAGTATTAATTAGTTATACATGTAAAGTTTTGACTTTGACATTTTATGATAAGAATAGGCATTCAATTAATGTTGTTATGTGTTCAATATTTGTATTATGTGATTTTCGCATTCATTTTTATGTTAATCATTATTTTTTGAAAAAAACAGTGATTATTATTATTTTTTTGACATGAATTTCATAAAAAAAATTATTATTTAACCATTTTTAGTTAAAATTTTCCTATAAAAATTGTGATTTTGACATGTTATTTCTAGTAAAAAATTACAAAAAATGATCAAAATGTGTAATTGTTTAGTTATATTTATGTTGAAAATGGTTATTTTTATGTCAATTGTTAAAAATTGTTGTTTTTTAGAGACAATTATTTAATGTGCATTGAAAACTTAATTAATGATGTATAAATATGTAGAATATCAAAACTTCAAAATATTGACCTTCTTCTTTAAATATGCAAAACAATAAAAACCTCACTAAAAAAAAATAAAAACAAGAAAATATGAAGAAGAAGACCACTTCAAAAATTGTATAATTATTTACATTTCATACACTAGAAAATTTAAACTGAAGAAATAGGTCTTTTAAAAAAAGGGCCTAATGCAGAATCGCCACTTTTTTAAGTTAGCATGCAAATCACTAACATTTTAAAATGTAATGTACATAAACAAATTTAAAGTGCCAAAAACTATGCTCTAAAAAAAATATGTGTGTTCTACATCACCCCTTTTCAAAATCGGGACACTTTTTTGCTATCTCTACAAAACAAGTAACAATATTAGTTCCCGTTTCAAAGTTTACATTGTTTCATGTGGACTAATCCACTGAGTGTTATACACGTTATCATCCCTTGTGTGTTGTGACTACCGCATCCATGTGGACTTCTCTGCAAGAAGCTATGAATGTCCTATTGTGTTGTGTGTTCCTTAGAGTTGGGACTTCTCCCAACTGACTTGGGACTCACTCTCACCCTCTCCCTCTACAAAAAAATAACTATTGACACAAGTAACACTTACAATCACCAGGCACACGAACCTCACTTCTTGAAAAATAAGAAGACCACTCTCCTATGCTGACAAGCAAGAGTTGAGGAAAATCTTTAAGATGATGGCAACCAGGCCATCATACCGGATGGGACTCCCACTCCAAACGGTCTGAGGTCTCGTTGGGACTTCATACCAGGGTGATCCCCTGAATGTTGGTGGGTCTAGCATTGTCAACATTTATGGTGCTAGAAGTAGGGCAGCCAGTTTTATATGGCTAAACATCCTCTCACACTCATTCATCAACCATCTAGTCAAGGCAGTAACTCACACTCCCTCTCACCTACATGCAACTCTGCAATTGGTTACTTCTCACCTCCCAGGATTGAACACAAGATTCCATATCATCAATTTTGCTCCCTCCATCCCATCACTTGCTAGTTCATGAAAGTATTTAGACTGATCCTAAGCATACAACATCTTCCATATGCATAAAGGAAGCAAAAAGCCACTCCTATAGGAGTTGTTGTATCCTCAGTGGAAGAAGCAGTCCTTACCACACTTGAAGCTCTGGCAGAAGCTATTGAAGACATAGGGTAACCTCCAGCATTCTGGCATGGTGAACAAGACACTCTTGTTATCTTAAGATCAGACTCTGGTATAAAAGGTAGAGGGGAAGGCAGCGAAGGAGGCAGAGGTGGAGACGAACCAGCGGACTCAGAGCCGGAACCATCATATTTTGAAAGAGAGGAGGAGGATGAAGAAGAAGAAGAGATGGCTGACCCAAATCTGGAATGGATGACTTAGGGACCCTTGGCTCTCCTGGTTGTTCTGCACAAGATGCCAAAGCGAGTGCAGAGGATGAACATCAAGTTTAACCTTGATAGTACAGTGAAGGTAGAAGATCACATGGACAAATTCTACCTGCAGCTACAGACCCTTGAGGTATGGTATGACGATGTAGCATGTAGATTGTTTCCATGTACCTTGGATGGTTGCGCAACTGCATGGTATCACAGCCTTCCACCGAACTCTATACAGAACTAGGGTGCATTCAAACGCATGTTCCTTGAAAAAAAATTTGATGACAAGACCCCTGCCATGCTACTCAAATAATTGGGAAGCTTGAAGATGGAGGGAAAAGAAAAAGTAAAAGACTTCATTTAGAGGTTTACATTCATATTGAACAAGTTTGCAGTGGACATTAAACCTCATGAATCCATCACCGTTGATTACTACATGTTCGTACTACCAACCGACATTGCGTAATTGGTCAAATGAGCTATGAAACCAACACTCCTCGAAAGCTGTGAAGAGGCTATCATTGTGGAAAAATACCTATGCACAATTTGAGTCTTCAAGGATGACAATCCAACAAAGGACTCCAAATATGCGAGCAAGAATTCCCAAGCAGTGGTGAGCAAGGGTAGAGACAAGGAATTAATTGATATTGAAACCCTCACTCACCTCGTCAAGAATTTTACCACCAAAGTGTTTGAGCTCAAACAATAGAAAACGAACACATATGCAGGCAACCATCCATCCAGGCAGAGGCAGGTAAGAAGCTCATCAGGCATCAACTAGTTCACTCCAAATCCTGCATAGAAATTTTTGTTCAAGGTCGAAAAGTGGGTAGATTCGAAGTTCTTCTCAATCCATGAACAACATCACCTCGAGAACTCTTGTTCAGACTGGAAGCGAGTAAAAAAATTAGTATGCAGTCATATACTTGATGTAGAAAATGGTATCGAGGAGCAGCTGGAAGACACTGATGATGATGATGAAGAGGTTGCACCTGATGAACCATCAAGTTCTGGGCATGAGGTGAATGCGTATCAGTGCTTGTAAACAATGCCGAAGACAAACACCAAGAAGTAGCCCCAAAAGAAAAATGATCATTACAATCTTAGGAGTAAAGGGGCTTCCCTTTCACTTGGGGAAGCACAAGAAAAGATGAGACTACTAATGAGGAAGGTTGATCCACCAACCATCCCAAAAAAAAAACACAAAACAAATCTAGTAAGACTGTGGCGGACAAGAATACATCCATGAGCAGCAAGTTGTAGAACACTCTGCCAGATGACACAAACATCTGTTCTACCCTAGACACCTCGGCGAGTCTACCACCTCTCTACTACAATATTTTTTATGACATGAAGAAAAATCGAGTGAACATCAGTTTGTTTGAGTTAGCTAAGATCCAGTGTCAGTGAGACATCCTATTGCGTGCATTGGGACAAACAGCAACAGGTAACGTAGCCTCTTCAAGCAATGCAGCAAGAACACCTCCCAAATCACTTTCCACTATGCTCAACATGCTCCGAATGGAAGAAACAAACTCAAGTTTCCTTCTATTCCTACTATCCTTTGAAATATTTAACTACAATGTTCACAACTGCTTGGTTTATTCTGTCGACCGCCAACGTCATGCCACTCTCCATTGCAAAGCAAATCAATGGACAATGGAGAAAAACATCAACAACGAATCATCCAACATGATCAAACATCGGTACCAGCCATTGGTGAATTGTGAGACATGATCATCCAACTATCTCATGATAGTCAAGTCCACCAATGCATCAACATAGTTGTTGTGGACATATTGAAGCATATGATCTACTACTTGGTAGAGACTAGTCCAACAATCTGGATGGATATTTTGCTACAGACTGGTCCCACATGTGGCTTTTGTAAAAGGGAAAATGCAACCAAATATGGGTATTATCTGAGAGGTATATGAAGCACAATGTTACCCCCCTTACCAGTGAGAATGAACCATTGGTATTCGCAGAACTCATGCTTGGCAACTGCATCCTAGAAACAACATTGGGGTGTTATCCTGCACAGCCAACTCCAACCCTAGTAGACACACAGTTGGGACTTCATCCTTTCCCAACTGATGGTAATGAAACATGTATAGTGCCTTGTACCAATAGTAGCAGTAGTAGTAGCAACAGTAGTAGTAGCAGTACTAGCATGCCAAATGGTCTGTGTACAAACAAGTCGTGGGCCATGGATTTTGATGAATTAGAGACACATGATGGCTCAAGGGCCCAGTGTATCTCAATCACCCAAAATAACAAAAAATGCATGATTTAAACTTCCTTGAAGTTCGAGTGAACAAACAACATTGCTGAGTATGAAGCACCAGTGTTGAGCTTACAAAGGACCATCAGCCTCAACGTGGTCGCACTCAAAGTGATACTACACCCTGTGGACAGTGTTGATGCTTTTAAGGACATAAAAATTGATGAAGGTAAGCATGAGTAGCCCCTAAAAACTACAACTGAGGACAAGAAAGGAAACCCCACTCCCAAGGGTGTGATTTCGCTCAACAAGCTCTATGATTTGCAGAACTTTTGTCGAGGGCCAAGACATAGCAGAACCCACAGGTCCACCACTATGAATGAATAGAGAAACCTGGGAACCAATCACGATCTGAAGACAGCCATTCTCGGTACAAACCAAACATCGCAACAGTGACCAGTATTTGACCACTTGATCAAACAGTACCATGATGTGTCTACATGGGCAGATGATGACCTAAGTACACACTACATGCAAGCAATCCAAGACGAGATTCTAGGTAATGGAGGAGCTAAGCCATTGCAGCAAAGGCTAAGTAAAACACATATGTCAATTGGACTCCTTATACAAAAAAACTTGCGTAAGATTTTGGATGATTGGATTACTTACAAAGTTCATCATCATACTTGGGTTTTTTTGTACATAAGAAATACGGGGAAATCCACTTATGCGTTGATTTCAAGAACTTGAACTACTCCCAAAATAAAAACAACTAACTCGTGCCATCATCTAAGCCTATGTTGCATGCAATATCTGAAGCAGTGGTGTCGTCTTCACTTAAAGGTATTTTGGAATACCACCAGGTTCCGGTAGTGGAACCCGGTGGACTTATACTTGTCCATGAAACTTGGCACACACACATGTTATCTGCAATCACTTGACGGGAGGGTTGAAAACCTTCTTGTCAATGGCCAAGATCTCAAATGTTACTTCTAGTAGTCCAGGTCATGCCCCATGCCATGTACATAGCCTGCTTGTTGCTCGTTTCTTTTCATCTTGTTTGCTTTTCTTACTATCTTTGTTTTCACTTGGTTTACATTTTTTTTTTTTGCTTGATATATTACTATTTTTGTTTTCGGAACAAGTGTTTCCAACTACTACATTCTGGCTTTTGAATAGAGTATGTGGCTGAAATATGAAGATACTTGTGACACTGCAGCACTTGGCCAATATTGTGTTCATCTTCTATGTTCTTGGTTATAACCTTCGACTGATGAAGTCTTGATGGAAAATACAAACCATCCGCGAGGAAATTTTTGGTCAAACCATGAACTTGTGCTCACACTGGGAAGCCCATGCCTGTACTCAACCTTCTGCTCTGTGTGTTCAAGCTTATCCAACCAGTAGAAACAAAGAAGGGGAAAATCAAAATGAGCAAACCTATGTTAGAGGTCTTACATGCTTCTATGAAGGAACAACCTCTTCTACTCTCAATAAGTTGGGATCCCTCTTCCACCCAAAAAATAAATAAGTGCATGTGCAGAATCCTCTTGTAAAAAATACAAAGGAGAAAGAAGAGAAAGGCTTCTTGCATAGAGACGTGAAGCATGCAACTCCACCGGGATACTGAATAGGCTCACTGGCAGTGGAGCAATGCATGTGTTCCCGCGTGAGTCCGTCAGGTACTATCCAGGCCTACTGGCAGTGGAGAAACACAAGCGCTAAAAACTTATACTCTGAAAATCTTCAACTCATGAACTAAACTACCCTTCACAAATTTGAAACACTATGATCAAGATAAACTTTTGATTGTGTTTGATTAAGTTGGAAAAAGATGAACCATGTATGTCCATGGGGTAAACGGGGAAGCCAAAGTAACCTGAACATCGATTCAATACTCCCTGAAAGACCAAGGCTCTGTGCTATCAATGAACCAGAATAGAGAAGTTTGAATTCTACCAGTGTGTCACCAAGTGTTGTAGTGGCTACAATGACCCTCCAAAATTTTGACGTGCACCTAATTTCGAAGCCTTCCTTGAGAGTTTCACTTGATTACTGCACACACTCGAGTTCACTTCGTGAGCTCGCGTGACTCTTCAGATTGACCTTGCTTATTCAATTCACCAAGTCTTTCATGTTGATGTCAAAGTCATGCTTGTGACCATGATCTGGTTATGCTCAAAGTCTTTTCTTCGTGTGTACTTGTTGCATTCACTATGAAAACATCGGTTGCACTCACACACAGAGTCATATTCATTGTCGCGCAAGAATTGTCACAGTCAACCAACGATCAATCACAAGTGTCATGCTTGTCACCTACATCATCAGTCAGACATGTTGTACACATGTGTCTGGATGGTTTGAGTCATCTCATCGTCAGGGCATGAAAGTGTGTGTTGCAAGATCACATATGCATCTTTCACTCATTCACACACTTAGTCATTTTGCTGAAGTTCTAACGACTAGATTCCCCTCTGACAGATGGACCATCACCCTGCCATCGACTCGATTGACTGTAACCCAGAACAACACAGGAGCACTAAGCAAGTCATTTCAAGCTACACTGCCTGCAAGAGAATCAATAAATCTCCATGTTGGTTAACCAGAGAATTTGACAAGGTAGCCACCCTAGGACTGACTCCCTTGAAAAATTGCACAGAGGCTACAATAATTTCCCACTCTGCTGACTGAGAAAATTGCGCAGATAGGCTGAACAGACACTCAGTGCCCGTCCCTGTCTCTCTGAGCAAATTGCATAATTTTTCCAGCTAGCCCCCCCACTATCAACCTGTTGCTCATCCAGAAAATTGTGTAATTTTCATGAGCAAGCCCTCTACTGCCTAGCAGTTTGCTCAGCTCAAAAATTGTGCAGAGATGATCAGTAGGCTGGCCTCCCAGCATGAGTGAAATTTCTCTCACTATCAGCTCCTAGCAGTAGACTGCCAGTTCCCTCCAGCATTTACATAGTTTCTACTATTAATCTCCCACCAGTTAACTATCAGTTCCCCTCAGGAATTACATAGCTTCTACTACTAGTGACCCAACAGCCAGCTATAAGTTCCCCCCAAGAATTGCGTAGCTTTGGTTGCCAAGCTCCTGGAAAGCTCCTCCAAAAAATTGTGCAATTTATGTCTGCCAAGCCTCCCTACATCCTAGCCTGTTCCTCCAAAACATTGCGTAGTTTTTCTTGCCAAGCCCCACTACCCTTTCATTCTAGAAACTGCACAGATTTTTCCTGCCTAGCCTTCCTGCAGCCCAGACTGTTCCCCTCACAAACTGTGCAGTTTTGTCCTCCATATGGGCCAAAACTTGCAAACAGTCATTGTCGATCCGAATTTCCCATCTCCATCACCCAGTGACTCCTACGCAGTTTTCATCAGCATTTCCCAGAGCCTCCATCCTGCCTCATAGCCTTGTTGCCTCTCCCAATCACCTGCATCCGAAATGATCATGTATCATGCTAGACTAGAAGGTTTTTGGATTTGATGTCATCTCATCATGAGTGACTATAGGAACAGGTACACAAACAAACATGGCATAATGATAAATAGGATGAATGAAGGGGAGCACATGCAAAAGGATAGGTTCACCAATGAACGGACAAATGATGTCTGGAAAGAGATGTGCTCACGAACGGGTGATCATGCAAAGATGTATTCGCAGACGGACGGATGAGGAAACATGCAAGATGTGCTCACAGACGAACAAACGAATGAACATACATCTTTCGCGAACAGACGAACTTGTCAAGCCTTCCAACATACAAGCAAGGAGCAACGTGCGAAACCAACATCAAGTGAACCAACAACCATCAAAGACTCTGCGCACTTTTCCATGCAGAGGTGAATCTATGACACACCATGAGGACATCCAACACCCAGCAGCACTGTAGCTCAACATGCACACTAGCAGTAGCACGAATGTACCAACATTGTCATGTCAAGTCATGTCATCCACATCCCTAGTGTGGGTCGTACTATCTATCAATGTGACGTAGCATGGAAGTCCAAGAGACCCACTTGTTGTACAAATATTCATGTAAAGTCAAAACGTCATGGAAGTCAAATAGTCATGAGGGTAGTTGAACAACCACAATGGTTAGTTTCACCCTTGGCTATAAATACCCCGTCATTTGTACATGCAAAAAGACTTTTCACCTCAACTCCTCCCACATAGCCAATAATGTATGTAATATTTTCTTTTAGGAGTAAGTAGTGGCTCCAACGCCCCTCACATGGGGTTAGTGATGTATGGTGTAACGATGTGTCTTGGAACTTTTGCTTAATTTAGAAGCCTGCTAATAGGCCAACATGTTTTTAGACATGTGTTGTAACTATTGTAATACTAATCTTAAACACTTGTAATGCATGTTGTTTTAACCTGTGTTTCACATTTGAAGTATTTCACTTTTTGTAATAATAATCTGTTATTGAAAATGTGTTGTATATGTCATTAATGCTCTCTCATCCATGGTGTCTGCCTTCTCGGACATCAGACATACCTTTCACATAAAATTTCTGTAACAACCGTTGCACTTGTGTGGACTAATCTGTTGAGTGTTATACGCGTTATCTTCCCTTATGTGTTGTGACTGCCACATCTATGTGGACTGTTGCGCCAGAAGCTGTGCATGTCCTTTAGTGTTGTGCATTCCTAGAAGAGTTAGGACTTCTCCCAACCGACTTGGGACTCACTCTTACCCTCTCCCTCTACAGAGAAAGAACCATTGACACAAGTAACACTTACAATCACCAGGCACGTGAACCTCACTTCTCGAAGACTAAGCAGACCACTCTCTTGTGCTGAAAAGCGATATTTGAGGAAAATCTTTAAGATAACGGCAACTAGGCTGTCATCCTGGGTGGGACTCCCACACCAAATGGTGTGAGGTCTAGTTGGGACTTCATAGTAGGATGATCCATTGAATGTTGGAAAGTCTAGTACCATCAACAGGACCATTTGAGTGACACTAATATCTAAATGAAAAATGGATTGAATCCCTATTTTTATAGAAACAAATAGTTCTACCCGAACTGTGTGCCCTAAACATTGAAATAGGTGTAAGACCACTCCTGCCTTATACAAGCTTTTGCAAAAAGGAAAATTCTTCCCTCTGTTGAAGACCTCATGTGCCTTCAAGGATCACCTAAAGCTCCGCTTCCAGGTCTTCTACAAATTCCTATGGTTTTTCACGCACTCTTTCTACAATTACATCAATCCCTCCCCCTCCTACAACCCAAAGTAAGATATGATCTGAATTTTCTACTATATGTCCCATTTTCTTCTCTAGACATTCACTTTCTTCCTATGTTTATTTCTACCTCTCCATTTCCTTCTTGTGACAGAAATGCTCTACTACCACCTCCACACGTGTTTTCTCAGTACGACATGTTTCCCATGAGCTTTCACTCTTTCAGGGAGACTCATGGACATTATTAGGATTTGAAATATAAACTCGTAGGTCTATTGATCAACAAAATTTAGACGATGCAAGGGAAAGAGAGGTATGTATGCTAGGAGTCCTGGATTGTTGTCGAGGTGGACAGATTTGTTGCTTTTTTGGATGAAAGGATGCTCCAGAGGATGTCCCATGAGATCTACAATCCCAACTAATAGAAAACTTGGAGAAAATGAAAGTAATGAAGAAAAACCTTGCCTCATAATCAGACATTGTGCACATGTAGAATCAGAAGGTAATGGATGATTTCAAATGAAGTTACTAGAATTCAATTATGTAGCTTTCGTACCATACCGAAATAAAAATAACAATAATATTTGATTGGCTCACCCTCCCCGAAGTTACACTAATTTGATATAGAAGCCAAGAGTTGTGAGAGTTTGCAAGATGCACCATCCATTAACAAAAATAAAAATAAAAATATTTGACCGACTCGTCCTCCCCGCAGTTACACTAATTTGATATAGAAGCCAAGAGTTGTAAGAGTTTTCAAGGTGTGTTTTGAGGATAAAATTAGAACCATATTAGAGTGAAATGGGTTGTTGCATTGGTTTAGGGGTAAAGATACTCTATAAGTTAAAGAAAACAATTGCAATGTTTACCTATACAAAATGTTTATGATATATGATTAATGATTTTTTTGTTGGAAATCGGAAGAGAAAGATAAGAAAGGAGAGGCACTGAGGTTTTTTGTAAATCAATCAAAAGGAAGGAAAAATGTTTGCTAATAGAAGGATTTTTCAAGTTTTCTCTTCAATAGGACTAAATTTTAGTTGGAGCTAGGGAGTTGGCCTCAAAAACATTGATTGAGTACTCTAGAAATCACAACCTGACATATCAAAGCTAGTCCATTAGTTAGATTCATCTTGGACAAAGTGTTATAGACATATTTGGGCACTGCAACCCCAATCTTATATGTCGATAAACCAATGGCTCTTTAACCCCTAAAAGTGTTGTTTCATACCCTAAAGGATCATGGTCATCTGATTACATCATTCCCCAAAAGCTCCACCTAAAAAACCACTCAAGACTGGCCAAAACTGGACCATATTGACTACTCCACTATCAGGGTATGATGCATACTGATTTCCATACTATCGAGGTGCGATGCATACTGAAGAGGCCTTCTATGGGGTACGATGAGCGAGGATGGACAAATGTCTGAGACAATTTGCTAAGTGGATGCTCATGGAATCTTCCAGAAACTTCTCCTATGACACTTGCCTCTCTGAATTCACCCAGGGATGAGTAAGATATCCAAGAAATCTCCAAGTGGAACCAAGAATAACAAGTGGAATGACACTAATCAAAAACCCAAAGATGACTCACACCCTTGCAGACATCTATAAATGGATCCCTCTTCTGAGAGATCTAGGGGCTGGAATTTTGTAATTTGTAAGGAAGTGCTAATAGTTTGTATTTGAGAAAGAGCATTGTATTATTCGGTGATCTTGCTTTTCATGAGGTGAAGAGGGCTTTGATGTTGGGAGGATGATGATGGATCAGACAGCTATGTTGTAATTCTCCCTTCTATTATTAATAAAGTTCTTTGAGTTTTCCTCCATACAATCGTGTATTTGTGAATGTTGTTATTTGTGAATGCCATTGTATGATCAATGTATTTTTTATTCTGCATTGTTTATTATATAATAGTTTGAGATGATTTGATGGTGTTTTGTTACTTTGTCTCTACAGGTATTCATTGAGTGGGATAAGTAGGAGAAGAGGTGCAAGCTCTATCAAGGGAGAAAGAAATCAAGCAAGGATTCAAGTGGAAGATCCAGGTTGGTCCCTTTGCTCCTCTCTTATCTATCATACATAAAGGAAATTGCAAATTGTTTTGATTGTTTATTTCTAGGATAGCTGCCAATCTTAGTGGGACTAGCAGATCGAAAAGACACTAGTTTCCCCGAAAACAAAATGGCGAATCTGCTGGGGATCGAATAGTTTGTTTATTTGCTATTGATTTTTTGTTTTATAAACTATAGACAGAGCCTAAAGTTAGCCAGATAGCCTTCGAACTACTCTTGCTCTGTAATTGCAAAGTAGATGAATGATGCTTCAGTCTATCTTCAGTTTAGTTTATTATTTGAACATTTGACTTATAGACTTTCTAGATGCCCTGTTGGTAGCTCAATAACCTCCCAAGATCATAGCCCTGTACTTTGCTTTTACTGTCCATAATAGCTCAGCTTAACTCACTGAATTTAGCTGCAAATTTGAGATAAAAACCCACCTAAGTTGCGCTCCCTGGCCCATCGCATTGTCTATCACTGGAAGCTAGTATGCATCGCACTTCCCAAGTATAGCAGGTGAGATGCATCCCTATTTCTGTGAAGCATAGGTGTGATGACTGAGTAGTCCTATTTCTTTCCTTGAAATTTGGGTTTTTGTCCTTGTTTTTAGCTCTCTTTAGTTGTTTTGCTGCTTATGAACAGTATCTCATTGCTGAAGCCTCCTTGAATTACATTGACCAACCTCCATTGATTAGGATTATTAAATGTTTTTATGTATTTGTCCATCATTTGCAATCCTTTGTTGAAAATTTGTGTAAAATAATCTGTCGTCTTGGTGCAAAATGTGTCATAACTGGTATTTTGTATCAAAAAAGAGAAGTGTCATTGAATCTTCCTTCCTTGGATAGTTGATTGGAATTTTTGTCGTGTATTTGATTTGATTTGTTGATATTTGAAGTGTCAAAAGCATTTTCTATTCGAAATTGAAAAGTGTCATTTAAGTCTTCCTTTCATTTTGAAAAAGAAATTGTCAAAATGTTGCTTTAAAGAAAATATTTCAGATCTATACTCAGTTTTCCTTTTTGGCATTTCTCACATTAAGGGAATGAAAAAACAAATACATGCATTTGCATTTGCGTTTATATTGTGTGCAAAAAATGATTTAGGAAAAGTTCATTTAGTGTGTTCCTTTTGCTCTCTGTTTGAAAGAATCGTAATCTTCTTTCCTTAGTAGCTAGGATTTTCATAGCTAAAAAATAAACAATGATTGTTTATCATTTTAGATTGTATATTTAGGAATTTTACATATACATCACGCGGTGAACCTTGAAAGGAAAACTTCTAAGCAAGATAAACTCTAAAATAAATTTCAATGAACTTAACAATGCTTTGGAACCTAACACAACACATCTAGAGGTCTAGGCTATAGACATGTTCGACGTCATAAAATCTAGTAACTATCATTTTCATCGAAGGTTGGGTGATTCCTCCTCTTTCATACGACAAGTGCTAGCACGGACTTGTGCTCCCCACACTGTCGAGTATATATTGGGAGACCATAATAGGCTTATATCCTTTATCCATAGGAAGCTGTGTCTGCCTCCCTATCGATCACAATGCACTGAACACAACATTCCAGAAGATTAATTGCCGTACATAAGTACTTGGTAATTTCTCTTTAATTTATCACCAAGGTGTATTTTGTAGTTTTGCAATTGGTTTGGTAATCCCTCTGTCTATATTTCCAGAGTAGTCACTTTCGTTCCTTTTCGACTCCTTAAAAGTAAAGGTCCATCTGAGCACTTGTCACTTCAAGCTCATTAAAAATAGAAGGGGACTAGAGTCATCTTTAGCTTTATCCCGACTCTTAAAAATTGAAAAAACAATGTTGTGTCAAAGTGTCATTAAAATTTATTTAAATTCGGAATAACATCCATGTTCCTTCATTGGTCTTAGGTTGAGATAATGGAGTCCACCAATCAAGGAATCCCTTTGGATGGGATTCCTAGTCCTTTTACATCTTGGGGAAATATTGGTGCACCTCATATGGCCACTTTGCCCCTTCTGGGACATACTATTGGCCTGCCAGTATGGCTATTCTCAGCCTCTGTGGTTCAAAATAACGTGATTCCTCAGCAATCGAATCAACAATCAATTGATGTTAAAATTGACCCCTCACCTTCTTCTTCGTTTGTTTCTCCCTCCCCTTCTTCCTCTTCAGTTGGTGAAAGTAGCGATGCTAGTAACCGGGAAACTGAGAAGAAGAAGAAGTCAGTTAAGCAAGGGGGCAACCAACCAACCATAGGTTTGGATACATCATCTGGTGAAAACCTGCGCACTAAATCTCCTAAATATCCTTGTGTAATTTGCAAAGGAAACCATTTTCATTGAGATTGTCCATGCATTCCTCGAATCTTGATAGAATGGTCACCTTGTTGTAGCTCTAATACCAATTGTTGTAGCTCTAACCCAAAATATTATAGATATGATATAAAGATAGAAAACAATGCAAATAAACCCAGAAATAATATGAAATGATTCTTTATTGATCCAACCCTTATGGTAGGGCAACACCATACATTCACTCCTTAAGGAAGGAGAACACTCCACAAGCCATATGCTTGTTCATACAATATTCCTTCCCTCTTTCCATGTGGAGTCTCTAGCCTCTATATAGGCCTCATACATACAATACCATGGGTCATTACCATGGTTCCCTCATACCATCAACTAATACCATGGGCCCATTACATTATTACTAACTACTTGTGGTCCCTTACATGATGTGGGTTAACCAGCTTATTTATTACTATGGCCCATCCCATTATTACATTATTACCTTGGATACCTCCCTTGGTACCCCATATTATCCCCCCTAGGTATATAACATTCCACCCCCCTAAGCATGTTTCATCCCCGAAACATGGGAAGAACACAAATAATAAGATCTACTCAAAAGAGTAGTCCACTGGTACCATGCACGTGCATCTAGCCATCCAAGAGAAAGGTGAACCCTCGACCTCGCGGGTGCCTCGCTCGCTTGAGATGGAAGTTGACCGTGGTAGCTCTTCTGTGTGGATGTGTAGTAGGTGGATCTTCGCTTCTCTCGATCTATCATGCGGGGGTTTTTGTCCATGTGGCTAATTGGTTGCCATCTTGATGGTTGTCTTGCGGGGTGATGTGGGTGATGATATGTTGAAGTTTTAACCCACGATGGCTTTTTCTTTACTTCACCCTACTGTGGTGGCTGTTGTGGTGTCTTCTTTTTCAATATGACTTCAACCACTGAGCCCTCCTCTGATGTATCATCACCTGTAACCTTTTCTTCTTCAGCCTATGTTTGTGTTTGATTGTTGATCATCAAAGGCTCATCATTTGATATGTCAGCCCCTGGAACATCTTTTGCTTCAGCCTCCATGTGCTCTACCTGTTTATGGATGGAAATATCCTGTAATGTAATTTTCTTCTTTTTATACCAGAGCTTCAGGAATTTGTTGTGGTGTCTTCTATCTAGATCTATTGCCAGAGAATTTGTTGTGGTGTCTTCTTTTTCAATATGACTTCAACCACTGAGCCCTCCTCTGATGTATCATCACCTGTAACCTTTTCTTCTTCAGCCTCTGTTTGTGTTTGATTGTTGATCATCAAAGGCTCATCCTCTGATATGTCAGTCCCTGGAACATCTTCTGCTTCAGCCTCCATGTACTCTACCTGTTTATGGATGGAAATATCCTGTAATGTAATTTTCTTCTTTTTATACCATAGCTTCAGGAATTTCTTCTGCACATTAATATTGATAGTACCCACTAATTCCATCCAAGGGTATCCCAAATAGATATTATGTTGTGGTAATCGAGTTTTAACCCACGTAAGCGAGTTTTATCTAGAACATCTTCTGCTTCAGCCTCCATGTGATTTTTCTTTTTCTTATCTAGAACATCTTCTGCTTCAGCCTCCATGTGCTCTACCTATTTATGGATGGAAATATCCTGTAATGTAATTAGCTTCTTTTTATACCAGAGCTTCAGGAATTTGTTGTGGTGTCTTCTATCTACATCTATTGCCAGAGAATTTGTTGTGGTGTCTTCTTTTTCAATATGACTTCAACCACTGAGCCCTCCTCTGATGTATCATCACCTGTAACATTTTTTTCTTCAGCCTCTGTTTGTGTTTGATTGTTGATCATCAAAGGCTCATCCTCTGATATGTCAGTCCCTGGAACATCTTCTGCTTCAGCCTCCATGTGCTCTACCTGTTTATGGATGGAAATATCTTGTAATGTAATTTTCTTCTTTTTATACCATAGCTTCAGGAATTTCTTCTGCACAATAATATTGATAGTACCGACTAATTCCATCCAAGGGTATCCCAAATAGATAAGAATAACAAGATAGAAATAGATAGAAATGCTTCTTTATTGATCAAAACCCTTAAGGTAGGGCAACACCATACATTCACTCCTTAAGGAAGGAGAACACTCCAATTGTTGTAGATCTAACCCAAAGATATATGATAATAGAAATAACCCCCAGAAACCTTTATAATAATAGAAATATTTAAGTGAAATTACCAGAGCTTCAGGAATTTGTTGCGGTGTCTTCTATCTAGATCTATTGCCAGAGAATTTCTATCTAGATCTTTGGGTTAGATCTACAACAATTGGAGTGTTCTCCTTCCTTAAGGAGTGAATGTATGGTGTTGCCCTACCTTAAGGGTTTTGATCAATAAAGAAGCATTTCTATCTATTTCTATCTTGTTATTCTTATCTATTTGGGATACCCTTGGATGGAATTAGTGGGTACTATCAATATTAATGTGCAGAAGAAATTCTTGAAGCTATGGTATAAAAAGAAGGTTTCTATTATCATATATCTTTGGGTTAGATCTACGACAATTGGAGTGTTCTCCTTCCTTAAAGAGTGAATGTATGGTGTTGCCCTACCTTAAAGGTTTTGATCAATAAAGAAGCATTTCTATCTATTTCTATCTTTTTATTCTTATCTATTTGGGATAACCTTGGATGGAATTAGTGGGTACTATCAATATTAATGTGCAGAAGAAATTCCTGAAGCTATGGTATAAAAAGAATAAAATTACATTACAGGATATTTCCATCCATAAATAGGTAGAGCACATGGAGGCTGAAGCAGAAGATGTTCCAGGGACTGACATATCAGAGGATGAGCCTTTGATGATCAACAATCAAACACAAACAGAGGCCCTTATGGTCTATCTAGATCATAAGGGCCTATACCAAACCCACAGAAACCCATGAGCACTTATTATCAAATCAAACCTTGGGTACCTCCCTTGGTACCAGGGTTTTTATACCAGAGCTTCAGGAATTTGTTGTGGTGTCTTCTATCTAGATCTATTGCCAAAGAATTTGTTGTGGTGTCTTCTTTTTTAATATGACTTCAACCACTGAGCCCTCCTCTGATGTATCATCACCTGTAACATTTTCTTCTTCAGCTCTGGGTTATTTCTATAACTATGGTTGTAGATCTAACCCAATAAAAAGCTTTGGTATTGTATTATCCCCCCTAGGTTTCTATTATCCCCCCATATATACCTAGGGGGGATAATATGGGTTACTAAGGGAGGTACCCAAGGTAATAATGTAATAATGGGATGGGCCATAGTAATAAATAAGGTGGTTAACCCACATCATGTAAGGGACCACAAGTAGTTAGTAATTATGTAATGGGCCCATGGTATTAGTTGATGGTATGAGGGAACCATGGTAATGACCCATGGTATTGTATGTATGAGGCCTATATAGAGGCTAGAGACTCCACATGGAGATAGTGAAGTATTATTGTATGAACAGGCATATGGCTTGTGGAGTGTTCTCCTTCCTTAAGGAGTGAATGTATGGTGTTGCCCTACCATAAGGGTTTTGATAATAAAGAAGCATTTCTATCTATTTCTATCTTGTTATTCTTGGGTTATTTCTATTATCTTAATATCTTTGGATCAGATCTACAACAATTACATTACAGGATATTTCCATCCATAAACAGGTAGAGCACATGGAGGCTGAAGCAGAAGATGTTCCAGGGGCTGACATATCAGATGATGAGCCTTTGATGATCAACAATCAAACACAAACAGAGGCTGAAGAAGAAAAGGTTACAGGTGATGATACATCAGAGGAGGGCTCAGTGGTTGAAGTCATATTGAAAAAGAAGACACCACAACAGCCACCACAGTAGGGTGAAGTAAAGAAAAAGCCATCGTGCGTTAAAACTTCAACATATCATCACCCACATCACCCCGCAAGACAACCATCAAGATGGCAACCAATTAGCCACATGGACAACAACCCCTGCATGACAGATCAAGAGAAGCGAAGATCCACCTACTACACATCCACATAGAAGAGCTACCACGGTCAAATTCCATCTCAAGCGAGTGAGGCACCAGCGAGATCGAGGGTTCACCTTTCTCTTGGATGGCTAGATGCACATGCATGGTACCAGTGGACTACTCTTTTGAGTAGATCTTATTATTTGTGTTCTTCCCATGTTTCGGGGATGAAACATGCTTAGGGGGGTGGAATGTTATATACCTAGGGGGGATAATATGGGGTACCAAGGGAGGTACCCAAGGTAGTAATGTAATAATGGGATGAGCCATAGTAATAAATAAGGTGGTTAACCCACATCATGTAAGGGACCATAAGTAGTTAGTAATAATGTAATGGGCCCATAGTATTAGTTGATGGTATGAGGGAACCATGGTAATGACCCATGGTATTGTATGTATGAGGCCTATATAGAGGCTAGAGACTCCACATGGAGATAGTGATGTATTATTGTATGAAAAGGCATAGGCTTGTGGAGTGTTCTCCTTCCTTAAGTAGTGAATGTATGGTGTTTCCCTACCATAAGGGTTTTGATAATAGCACTTATTATCAAATCAAAGGCTCTGTATGGTGTTTCCCTACAAGGATTTCTATTTGGGATACCCTTGGATGGAATTAGTGGGTACTATCAATATTAATGTGCAGAAGAAATTCCAGAAGCTATGGTATAAAAAGAAGAAAATTACATTACATGATACTTCCATCCATAAACAGGTAGAGCACATGGAGGCTGAAGCAGAAGATGTTCCAGGGACTGACATATCAGAGGATGAGCCTTTGATGATCAACAATCAAACACAAAAAGAGGCTGAAGAAGAAAAGGTTACAGGTGATGATACATCAGAGGAGGGCTCAGTGGTTGAAGTCATATTGAAAAAGAAGACACCACAATAAATTCTTTTTGGGATACCCTTGGATGGAATTAGTGGGTACTATCAATATTAATGTGCAGAAGAAATTCCTGAAGCTATGGTATAAAAAGAAGAAAATTACATTACAGGATATTTCCATCCATAAACAGGTAGAGCACATGGAGGCTGAAGCAGAAGATGTTCCAAGGACTGACATATCAGAAGATGAGCCTTTGATGATGAACAATCAAACACAAATAGAGGCTGAACCTTCACCCTGCTTTTTATATTACCCATGGTAATGACCCATGGTATTGTATGTATGAGGCCTATATAAAGGCTAGAGACTCCACATGGAGATATTGAAGTATTATTGTATGAAGAGGCATATGGCTTGTGGAGTGTTCTCCTTCCTTAAGGAGTGAACGAATGGTGTTGCCCTACCATAAGGGTTTTGATAATAGCACTTATAAAGGTTTCTGGGTTATTTCTATAGCTATGGTTGTAGATCTAACCCAGAGATATTCTGCTTCAGCCTCCATGTGCTCTACCTGTTTATGGATGGAAATATCCTGTAATGTAATTGTTTTAGATCTGATCGAAAGATATTAAGATAATAGAAATAACCCAAGAATAACAAGATAGAAATAGATAGAAATGCTTCTTTATTATCAAAACCCTTATGGTAGGGCAACACCATACATTCACTCCTTAAGGAAGGAGAACACTCCACAAGCCATATGCATGTTCATACAATAATACTTCACTATCTCCATGTCGAGTCTCTAGCCTCTTTATAGGCCTCATACATACAATACCATGGGTCATTACCATGGTTCCCTCATACCATCAACTAATACCATGGGCCCATTACATTATTACTAACTACTTGTGGTCCCTTACATGATGTGGGTTAACCACCTTATTTATTACTATGGCCCATACCATTATTACATTATTACCTTGGGTACCTCCCTTGGTACCCCATATTATCCCCCCTAGGTATATATGGGGGGATAATAGAAACCTAGGGGGGACAATACAATACCAAATCTACAACAAAGGGAGGTACCCTACCTGGGAGTTTGTGTTTCTACCATGGACAACAACCCCCGCATGACAGATCGAGAGAAGCGAAGATCCACATACTACACATCCACACAGAAGAGCTAACATGGTCAACTTCCATCTCAAATAGAGCCTTTGATTTGATAATAAGTGCTATTATCAAAACATTTATGGTAGGGCAACACCATAGATTCACTACTTAAGGAAGGAGAACACTCCACAAGCCATATGCCTGTTCATACAATAATACTTCACTATCTCCATGTGGAGTTTCTAGCCTCTATATAGGCCTCATACATACAATACCATGGGTCATTACCATGGTTCCCTCATACCATCAACTAATACCATGGGCCCATTACATTATTACTAACTACTTGTGGACCCTTACATGATGTGGGTTAACCACCTTATTTATTACTATGGCCCATCCCATTATTACATTATTACCTTAGGTACCTCCCTTGGTACCCCATATTATCCCCCCTAGGTATATAACATTCCACCCCCTTAAGCATGTTTCCTCCCCGAAACATGGGAAGAACACAAGTAATAAGATCTACTCGAAAGAGTAGTCCACTGGTACCATGCACGTGCATCTAGCCATCCAAGGGAGAGGTGAACCCTCGATCTCGGTGGTGCCTTGCTCACTTGAGATGGAAGTTGACCGTGGTAGCTCTTCTGTGTGGATGTGTAGTAGGTGGCTCTTCGCTTCTCTCGATCTGTCATGTGGGGGTTGTTGTCCATGTGGCTAATTGGTTTCCATCTTGATGGTTGTCTTGCAGGGTGATGTGGGTGATGATATGTTGAAGTTTTAACCCACAATGGCTTTTTCTTTACTTCACCCTGCTGTCGTGGCTGTTCTGGTGTCTTCTTTTTCAATATGACTTCAACCACTGAGCCCTCCTCTGATGTATCATCACCTGTAACCTTTTCTTCTTCAGCCTCTGTTTGTGTTTGATTGTTGATCATCAAAGGCTCATCATCTGATATGAAAGCCTCTGGAACATCTTCTACTTCAGCATCCATGTGCTCTACCTATTTATGGATGGAAATATCCTGTAACCACTGGTACCATGCACGTGCATCTAGCCATCCAAGAGAAAGGTGAACCCTCGATCTCGCTGGTGCCTTGCTCACTTGAGATGGAAGTTGACCGTGGTAGCTCTTCTGTGTGGATGTGTAGTAGGTGGATCTTCGCTTCTCTCGATCTGTCATGCGGGGGTTGTTGTCCATGTGGCTAATTGGTTGCCATCTTGATGGTTGTCTTGCGGGGTGATGTGGGTGATGATATGTTGAAGTTTTAACCCACGATGGCTATACCAATTGTTGTAGCTCTAACCCAAAATATTATAGATCTGATATAAAGATATAAAACAATGCAAATAAACCTAGAAATAATATGAAATGATTCTTTATTGATCCAACCCTTATGGTAGGGCAACACCATACATTCACTCCTTAAGGAAGGAGAACACTCCACAAGCCATATGCCTGTTCATACAATATTCCTTCCCTCTCTCCATGTCGAGTCCCTAGCCTCTATATAGGCCTCATACATACAATACCATGGGTCATTACCATGGTTCCCTCATACCGTCAACTAATACCATGGGCCCATTACATTATTACTAACTACTTGTGGTCCCTTAGAGGCTAGAGACTCCACATGGAGATAGTGAAGTATTATTGTATGAACAGGCATATGGCTTGTGGAGTGTTCTCCTTCCTTAAGGAGTGAATGTATGGTGTTGCCCTACCATAAGGGTTTTGATAATAAAGAAGCATTTCTATCTATTTCTATCTTGTTATTCTTGGGTTATTTCTATTATCTTAATATCTTTGGATCAGATCTACAACAATTACATTACAAGATATTTCCATCCATAAACAGGTAGAGCACATGGAGGCTGAAGCAGAAGATGTTCCAGGGGCTGGCATATCAGATGATGAGCCTTTGATGATCAACAATCAAACACAAATAGAGGTTGAAGAAGAAAAGTTTACAAGTGATGATACATCAGAGGAGGGCTCAGTGGTTGATAGAATGGTCCCCCTGTTGTAGCTCTGATACCAATTGTTGTAGCTCTAACCCAAAATATTATAGATCTGATATAAAGATATTAAACAATGCAAATAAACCCAGAAATAATATGAAATGATTCTTTATTGATCCAACCCTTATGGTAGGGCAACACCATACATTCACTCCTTCAGGAAGGAGAACACTCCACAAGCCATATGCCTGTTCATACAATATTCCTTCCCTCTCTCCATGTGGAGTCTCTAGCCTCTATATAGGCCTCATACATACAATACCATTGGTCATTACCATGGTTCCCTCATACCATCAACTAATACCATGGGCCCATTACATTATTACTAACTACTTGTGGTCCCTTACATGATGTGGGTTAACCACCTTATTTATTACTATGGCCCATCCATTATTACATTATTACCTTGGGTACCTCCCTTGGTACCCCATATTATCCCCCCTAGGTATATAACATTCCACCCCCCTAGCCATGTTTCGTCCCCGAAACATGGGAACAACACAAATAATAAGATCTACTCAAAAGAGTAGTCCACTGGTACCATGTGTTATCTCGAAATCAGACCCTGGAAGGCTGCTGACCAGGAAGACTTCAAGTAACTGTTTCAAACCAATCTTTTGACTAAGGTTTAGCCTCCTTAGCCTGAGAGGGCTCTCTCAAAAGGTTATTGATTTTGATTAAAAAAATAAGAGTGCTAACTCTTGGGAAATAACAGTGACAAATATGAAGGTTGGACAAACATTACGTAAGTTTCCATTGGGCTTATGGAGTCAATAAAACCTCAGCAAATAATGATACAGCCTTTACATAGAAGTCAGGGCATGTGGCATTTAAATGTTCAAAACACAACTCTTATAAAACCACAGTTCATGAATGTGTACAGGAAATCAGAGCAGCATAAGTGAATTCTGAGTGATTACACATCTATGCAACTGTAAAATAAATCAAGGATAAAGTAAAACCACACATCTTGAACATAGAAACACTTTATGAATCCTGAGAAGAAAAGCAGTTCTATTATATTACTGAACTCTGTTTTTCTACATAAGCCAAAACAGTACTCTGTTTTATAAAATCTCCAACCCTCATTACATAGATGTTCCAGCTATATATAGAATCCTTATTCTAACTACTTCGAGCTTCCTCCTCCAGCATGAGGGGAACTCGATAACTGCCTCTAATGACACCTATTAGCTATTGAACTAACTAATAATTACAATAAGGAACTGACTATAGTGTTTAAGAGTTCTAAATTAACTATGACTCTAACTCCATTTTGCATGCATAATGACTTCTTCTTATTCTCTGACACCTGTTCTTTCGACTTGGCTGAGCTGGATGTTTAATATTCCATAGTGATCTTGAACGCTGAACCTTTCAACTGCTCAGAAGTATTAGGAGATTTCCCTTACTTCTCGGCTCCAGTTTTCCTCAAAATGCTCGAATGTACCAAGCATGTTTCTAGCCTTTAATAACCCATAATATGGAACATTGCCACGTTCTGGATGTGTTGTGAGCTGCATCGATCGACATGTGTGCAAGCAAAAGGTCCTTGTATGCAAAAGATTTGCTACCTCTTGAATGGTGACAACGGGGATATCACAGAACTTTAAAAATGGGTTGAAATATTCCACCTTTTTAAATCCTCCACTTGTCTTGTTTTGATTGGCTATTGTCGTTCCCGCTGATATCTTGTATACCCTTTTGGCGTTTCCTTTTCAAAATTTTCGCTCAAAATACAAAACTGCCTGTTTTGTGTTAAAATCATCACCTTCAGCAGTTTCGTAGCGCGCTACGAAACTGCTGAATTATTTAAAACAGCATGCCTTTACCCGAGACCTTTATCACCGAAACATTTGATTGCCAAAACTCCCTTCGACTTTTCATATAATAGCAGGGATTTACATGTCTTCAAAAACAGTAAGACTAAGCAAATTTGGCAAAAACTTGGAACAAAACATCCCTTTGAAAAAGAAAATTCATTTGGCAGCTAACTGGCTTAGCTGTACCTTCAGGTTTTCAATCTTCTTCTTCAGAGCTTTATTCTCAGCTCTTAATTGCATATTTATTTTTCTAACGAACTGGGCCTCTTTGATGGCTGGCACTGTCCATGTGTGAAATTGTGCATGGCCATCAACTACTGAATTCATCTGGTCTTGAAAAGTTTTAGTCTCACCCCACAGAGCTTTACGATATTTTGTATACACATCTGCATGTTTTCTAACTGCTTGCTTCAATTTGGCAATCTCATATTTGGCTGCTTCTAATTGGCTCTTTATGACTTCTATATTATCCTCTTGAGATGTGATGATTGTTCTGCTTGCATTATTTTGCTTAACTTTCTCGATTGCCTCTATTTTTGACAGCACTTCTTTTACTTGCTTCCTTGTAATAGGTCTTCTGGGTTTTAAAATGAATTCTTCTCCTGGCTCATCGAACTTGAGCTTTTTTGAGGCTTTAGACTTCTTGTCAGTTTCTGGTGATGACTGTGTCAAATCAATATGAACTGGTTCAAACTGCTCGAATTCAATGGCCTGTAATAAATCATTCAAGCTTGCCTTGGATGTTGGGCTCTCTTCAACAGCTATGGCTTTACCCTTTTCCTTATTTATTTGACCTCTTGTCCTTACCCTTGATACTGCTTCAGATTTGCTTGTTTCAGGTGCAGTCTTCTTATTCTGAGGTTGTTCTTGAATGACTAGTGGCTTCACTGGTTTTCTTGGCTGTGACTTGTTTTGCTTTTTGGCTCTTGCTTCTTTTTGAAGTTCAGCTATTGTGAGTTCTCTGACTGGTTGTGGAGTAAGGCCAGTCTTGCTTTGGAATCCAGCCATGAAAATAAACGAATTCCAGTCTCTGCCTATCTTTTGGAGGCCATCCAAAACAAGCAACTTGATTAAACCATGATGAAACAAAGAGGTTTCACAGTCCTCCTTCCTTAACTGCACCTTGTCACACATCTTACTCAAACTGCGAAATAAATAAAAAGGAATATCTATGGAGACTTTCCCAGTGAAATGCAAAAGCAGTTTGAAATGGTAAGAATAGACCTTATTGTACCTTCCTTCACAGGTCAAGTATTTCTGAATGCAGGTGAGAAGAAGAGCATAATGTTCCTTTACATAATTTCTGGGCACTGCTTTTGTTAAGTCTTCATTTACATATGCCTCCTTTAGAAACTCTTTACAAGGGTTCATATCAAATTTAAAATTTTTAAACCATTCTTCCCGTCCTCTTGGGATCTTTGTCACAGCAGCTATGGCTTCTGGAGAAACTTGGACTTCTAGCATAGCTATCTTTGAATTTAAACCAGTGAAGTTTAGCGCAAATTCTTTGGTTACCTGCGCATGTCCTCCTTGTAGCTTCTTGCAAAAGTTCCAGCAGCCGGCATCTTTGAACGCTTTCTTCACACCTTCATCCCTCAACGCTATATCCAAACCTTCAGGTTCAGTCCTCTGGCATTTACCGGATCTGTGTTCTTTCCTCTCCATTTTCCTTTCAAAATCTTCACACACACAGAGTCTAACAGCTTTAGTTGCAATGGTAGTTCATTTCCTTTTAATTCAGCCTCGCTTGAAATCAGGCTCGCTTGAAAACAGCCTCGCTTGAAATCCAAATTCTTTGTCACTCATGAAGCACTTACGACTATCATTAAGTACATGCACGGTAAAATCCCTTAAGAATGATATTTCTTTGCATGTTGACAGAGCTAGTAGTGGGATAGTGGCAAATGAGTGTTCAAACGTGATACGAGAGGTACAAAAACTGACATGAGTGGACACAACTGATGACTCGGATAACAGACTTGACCTTTCAGGAAAGATTCGCTGCAAAAAGCACGAATCCATGATTTCGCAACGCTGTTAGTTTGAAATTCTAATAATGCGCTGCGAAACGGCCTAATCATGACGCGCTGCGAAATTGCTAAACCATAATTGCGCTGCGAAACTGGCCAATGGGATTTATGCTGCGAAATCACTAAAAGACACGATGACTCGGACATGGATAAGACATGACTATGGAACAATGATGGATGAATTAGAACCAATGGGAGTCGAGTATGGTTTAAGTTAAGAACTTTAACACTCAAATCCTAAGTAAGACATATAAAACGAAATCAACTTGACACAGACCTTTGTACTTGGACTAGGACAAACAACTATATGCATAAAATTTTTTCTTTAGTTCTAAGTGATAACAGTGGCTCCACTTGGGATAGTGTGCTCCTGTAGTACACTAAGAACTCGTAGGTCCAGTGCTTTGTTCAATTTCTGAAAACATAAACGGAGTTGACAAGCATTCCTTTCTAGCTTTGTGGGCCTTCACCTCGGGCTTAAGCTTCCTGTTCAGCTTGTCATTTATTTTTAACAAGAAAGGCTAATAAAACGGTTATATACAATGTTTATGAGACACTTGGCAGAAATTCAATCAATTGTAATGCTTTAGGAACCTGCCATTAACAGGTCCTCCAGCATATGGTGTTCCATCAACCTCCTGCAGAATGTAGGTGTTATTCCCATGAAAAGCAGAAATTTGATATGGCCCTTTCCATAAATTTTCGAATTTACCATGTTTACCTTTCTCTTCAATTCTAGCTTCCCATTTCAGGACTTTATCATGAATCTGGAATGTTACCTCTTTGATCTTTTTGTCAAATGCTCTCTTGATCCTGTTCTGGTTTTGTTGATGACTGTCAAACACCTCATTTCTTTTCTCCTGCAAAGCTATTAGCTGATTGATCCTTCGCTGTATAGCATTTGGTTCCTCTTCTAATCCTTGAATCAACTTCATTACTGGTACTCCGAGAGATGTTGGAAATATAGCCTCTGCCCCATACACAAGCTCATATGGTGATGTTCCAATGGACCTTTTTGTGCAAATCCGGTCAGCCCACAAGGCATATTTCAGTTTCAAATGCCAAGCCTTTTTATTTTCTTGCAACAGCTTCTTAATGATTCTCACAAGACTCTTGTTTGAGCTTTCAGCTAAACCATTTCCCTGTGGATAATAAGCGGTGGAATGTCCAAGGGAAATGTGATACTGATGACAAAAATTAATCATTCTTTTGGACTTGAAAGCCTGAGCATTATCTGTAATGATCTTGATTGGACAACCAAACCTTGATAATATGTTATTTTCTAAGAAAGAAATAATCACAGAATCATTTGCTTGCCTTGTGGGTATTGCCTCTATCCATTTTGTAAAGTAATCGGTGGCTGTGAGAATCCAGCGATGTTGTCCTGATGAAGGAGGATGGATTTCCCCTATAAAATCTAATCCCCACTACTGGAAAGGTGCTTCAACATAAATGGGAACCAAAGGCATTGGCATGAGCTTTCTCTTTCCCTCAAACAGTTGACATTCATGGCATGTGGCTATCTTTTTATAGATATCTCTAAACATAGTTGGCCAAAAATAGCCAGCTCTCAAAACCTTGTTAGCAGTGGCTTTCCAATAGTGATGTCCTCCACAATCCCCTTTATGAAACTCATCAATTACTTTATCAGCTTCTTCTTCAATGAGACAATTTAATAATATTCCTCCTGCATCCTTCCAAAACAGATTTTGGTCATATACAAAATATCTGAGAGATTTCAACTTGGTGAACCGAGCTTTGGATTTTGAAAGGTTATCAGGAGCTCTATTATGCTGCAAGACAAATGCTACATCCTTATACCATTCTGAGATCAAAAATTTCTCATTGATTTGGACCAACTCTTCTTCATTTTCAGAAATTTCTGAGATTTCTGTGCTTAAATTAATATCAATACAGTCTAGATTTGACTGAGTCAACAATTTGGCTAGGCCTTGACCCTTTACCAGCTTGGTGGGTTTGATCTCGATGTCATACTCCAACAGTTTTGCTATCCACTTTCCTCTTTTTCCATCTGGATCAGCTTGTGTAAGAATATCTTTTATAACAGCATTTGGCACGTATGCAACGATATGAGAGTGCAAAACATAAATTCTGAAATCCTTAATTGCTTTCACCAATGCATATGCTTGTTTTTCTAAGATATTATATTTCAATTCAGCATTAGCCAATGTCTTGCTAAAGAAAGAAATGGGCTGTTCAGTACCTTGACCTCCTTTTTGCAGTAAGACTCCAGCAATTGTGTCTTCAGAAGCAAATGTGAAGATCAAAAATTCCTTGGTAAAATTCGGGCTAATGAGGACTGGTGCTTGAGTGAGTGCTTTCTTGATCTCTTCAAATGATTTCTTTGCTTCAGCTGTCCATTTAAAATCTACTCCTTTCCTTAACATCTTTGTTATGTTCTTGACCACTTCAGCAAAGTTAGGAATGAATCTTCTAACAAAGTTAACTTTTCCAAGAAAGGATTGAATCTCCTTCTTACTCCTTGGTAAATCTAACTTTTGAATTGCACTAACTCTATTAGGATCAATCCTAATTCCTTCTTCAGAAATAATATGTCCAAGCAGTTTGCCAGAAGTTAAAGCAAAAGTACTTTTGGTTGGGTTTAAAGAAATACCAAACCTCCTACACTTCAGTAGGACCCTTTCAAGGTGCTTTAAGTGGTCTTCTTCCTTTTTTGAAAAGACTGTGATATCATCAAGATAAACCACCACTGATTTGTCCTTTTCTTCAGCAAAAGCAATATCCATTGCTCTCTGGAAAGTTGCTCCTGCATTCATGAGGCCAAAGGGCATTTTTGCATACATGAATGTTCCCCATGGTGTAGTGAAAGTTGTTTTCTCCTGATCATCTGGGTGAACAAGGATCTGATTGTACCCTGAAAAGCCATCAAGCATAGACATCCTTTGTGAACCAACAATGTTTTGCAGAATGAAATCCATTTTGGGGAGAGGGTAGTTATCTTTCAATGAAGCTTTGTTTAAGTTCCTGAAGTCTATACAAATTCTGATCTCCCCATTCTTTTTCCTGACTGGTACCAAGTTAGCAAGCCAATTTGAAAATCTGATTGGAACAATAATTTTGGCATCAAAAAGCTTTTTCACTTCTTTTTCAATCAGTGGCATTAGAAGAGGATTAATCCTTCTTAGCTTCTGCTTAAAAGGTTTCTCATTCTGCTTAATAGGGATGGTGTGCTCTATGATTGAAGAATCATATTGTTTCAAATCAGCATAGCTCCATGCAAAAACATCAATGAATTTTTTCATCATTTCAACATATTTGGTCTTCATATCAGCTGAAAGGAACTTTGAAATCTTGACTATTTTAGGCACAACTGAGTCACCTAAATTACAATTTTCTATTTCCTCTTCATTAGCTTGCAGCCTTGGTGCTTTGAATACATCATTTTGATCAAATAATTTTTCAAGGGGAATGAGGCCTTTAGGGATTAAGTTATTTTGTAGCTGTAAAACTTCAGAACTTCCTCTTGACTCTGTTAACATATTCTGCTGATCTATTTGATTGTGCTCAAACTCTTCTTTTAATTCAATGAAATTCCTTACCTGCTGATCATCCTCAAAGACTTGCCAATTTATGATATTATCTGCTATGACCGGTCTATGGCGCACCTCTACTTCATAGCTTTTAGAATAATGCTTGGGAATAATAAAGAGACTAGCTTAAACAGCAAGAGAATCTGCAATAGAATTTTGATCTCTAGTTTTGATGCTGAAGGAATAGGATTGAAATTTTTCCAACAGTTCCAACACTAAATTTCTGTATGCTCTCATCCTTGCATCCTTTGTTTGATATGTACCTTGTACTTGTTTAATGATCAATTCGGAATCTCCACAAACAGCAATGTTTTTTGCTTTCAATTTTATCAAGGTTTCCAAACCTAAAACCAGAGATTCGTACCCAGCCATGTTATTGGTACAATCAAAGTTTAGTTTGTATGAAAGAAACTTACTTTCTTCAGTTGGACTAGTGATCCAAATCCCAGCTCCTGCCCCTTCTTTTCCTGCTGATCCATCAAAGTATAATGACCAGCAACCCGTGATGTCTCTTTCATCTCTTTGCTGTCCTTCTTGACACTGATTTTCTGCATGTTCATCTTGTGATTCTTTTCCAACTAATTCATTGAAAATGATAGCTGATCCAAGACCAGTATCACATGAGTAAATAGGAAAATTCTGAGGCTTGTCTTTGCTGCTTACCATGTATGCCATCCTTGTTTCACGATACAACCTCCTTTGTTCACCAAACACTGGGATGGTAGCATATGTTAGATCCATTTGCATAGTACCCTTAATTTTTGCTGCCCATGACCTTGAAAGGAGCATCCCAAACTTAGGTGGAATATCTGCAACAACAATGTCCATGACAGTTGTTTTTGCTGGGATTTGTGTGAGTGCCACAACAACATCCTTTATTAAACCAATGCAATGAACTCTCTTTGAATCAAAGGAAAATAAGTCCTTGTATGGTCTAGTTACTTCTAACCCCAACCTTTCCATGATTACCTTAGGCATGAGATTATGTGATGCCCCTAAATCCAACATAGCATTATGTAGAGTCAAATCATGAATATTAATGCTTATGTAAAAGGGGGGAAACTCATCATTTTGTTCATCCTCAAGTCTTGGACCTAAACAGATAATAGGATTATCCTCTTGTACATTTAGGATATCAGCCACTCCTGGTGGAGAATTAAGCATTTCAACAATCTTGCTTCTGTATTTGTCTACCTTGAGAATTTCATTGAAAGGAACTGATATTTTAATTTTTGCAATCTCATTCTCAATGTTAAAAACAGAAGTAGACTTTTCCATTTCTTTAGGAGGAGAAGGAATTTGAATATCCTTTTTATCAAGAGGGGAATCACCTTTACCTTCAACCATCTTTGATTTTTCCTTTTTATCCTCAACTGCCTTTGAGATATTCTTCTTGGGCTGTGCTTTGTTTGCTGTAATAGGAACATCTCTATTCCTAAGATTGTACTGCTTCTGTATCTCAAATATAGCATGCTGATAACCCTTTAAGAAATCTGAAGGCTCTTCTTCTGATTTTATCATGCTGGACTCATCATGTTCCTCCTTAGTTAAGAAAATTCCTGAATCTTCTTCATCAAAGCAATGGATAGATTCCTCAGGGACTTCAGGTTCTTCTTCTTCATCCACCAAGTTTTGTTGGAAAGGAGGTCTCACTGGAGGATCTGCCTGTTGATTTCTGTTGTCTCTTGGCCTTTGCTGATTCTGAGGCCTTCTGAATTGAGGGTTCCTAAACTGAGGTTCTTGCTGTGCTTGGGGAGCAGAAGTATTCCCAAGAGCTAATCGGTCCATCAATTTCTCCATGGTTTTCATCATTGTTTCAAACTTGTCTTCTTGAGCAGAGGTAGAAGGCTTCTCTTCTTCCTTTATCTTTGTCTTTGCCATCTTTGATTTCTTAGCAGCAAGCATATTAACTTCTACCTTAATTGCATCATTTTGCATGTCAGCAAGAGTGGCAGACTCTCTTTCTCTGAGTAAAAGAGAGAAATCTGAATCAAATGACTCAGCATATCTCAACTGTGCCAAAGCTCCAGGAGGTTTCAAATGTGATGGAATAGAATTATATGTTTTATTAAACCTCTTAGAAAAGTTTTGGACAGTTTCATTTGGAGCTCTTCTTAGATTATTGTATTCGGTGAGGGCTTGAACAAGGTTGGTTCTGTTTCCCCATTTCCTCAGAAAGCTATCTTCAAATTCAGCCCAACTACGAATGCTACCAGCTCCAAGGGCTTTAAACCATTTTCTGACTTCCCCAATGAAAGTTTGAGCAAACAGTCTTAATTTTACATCTTCATCATCCACTTCTTCCCTGTCAACAAAGTCATTGAACCTATCCACATGTTCCTCAGCTGTAATATCTTCATCTCCTCCCCATGTTGGAATTCTGGTAGCATATTTACTAGGAAGATCATGCAAAACAGCAGGGAGAGCTAGAGGGGCATACCTAGCAGGTATAGCCATAGTGAATGGAGGAGCAGTGATAACAGGTATTGTATGCCCAGTGGAACTAGAACTAGTATGAGATGTTTTCTGAGGACTATTTGGACTAGCCGAGGCAGAAGATAAAGTATGGGTACAAAAAGGGCTATTTGGACTTTGTAAACTACTGACAAAAGAACTCCAATTTGGGAGAGGTAAACCAGTTTTAGATTTGAGCAAAACTTCAAAAGGGTCAAGCCCTTTGAGCTGATTCAAGTCCTCTTCCTCTAATAGCAATTCTTAAGTAACAACCTCCCAAAACTCTTCTTTATCCTTTTGTGACACTAAAGATGAAGTATCAATGCCTCTTTTTTGTAAATCCAAGATGATTCCATTAAGCTCTTCTTCGTTCTCAGACCTCAACAATACCTCATGAATTTTATCATCTACAATCTTATCTTCAGGACTTCTAGAAAATTCAGGGAACAAAGATTTTGATACAGATGAGGTACCTGGTATATCAGAAAATTTTTGCCTGCTCCTTGAGATGATGTTTGGGTTATCCACAGGAGTAGGTGGATCTGGGTCAGGATGACTCCTTGTATATCTTCCTCTCGAAGCCACCTTTTAAACTTTAAGATTGAATGGAGTCACCAAGGTAGAATGCAGCCTCGAAAATCCTCTGAGCTCCTGCTACCTTCAGAAGTTCAGCTTCATGATTTCGGGAATGATTAATCTTCAGGCTCCCGGCAGACGCACCAAAATGTTATCTCGAAATCAGACCCTGGAAGGCTGCTGACCAGGAAAACTTCAAGTAACTGTTTCAAACCAATCTTTTGACTAAGGTTTAGCCTCCTTAGCCTGAGAGGGCTCTCTCAAAAGGTTATTGATTTTGATTAAAAAAATAAGAGGGCTAACTCTTGGGAAATAACAGTGACAAATATGAAGGTTGGACAAACATTACGTAAGTTTCCATTGGGCTTATGGAGTCAATAAAACCTCAGCAAATAATGATACAGCCTTTACATAGAAGTCAGGGCATATGGCATTTAAATGTTCAAAACACAACTCTTATAAAACCACAGTTCATGAATGTGTACAGGAAATCAGAGCAGCATAAGTGAATTCTGAGTGATTACACATCTATGCAACTGTAAAATAAATCAAGGATAAAGTAAAACCACACATCTTGAACATAGAAACACTTTATGAATCCTGAGAAGAAAAGCAGTTCTATTATATTACTGAACTCTGTTTTTCTACATAAGCCAAAACAGTACTCTATTTTATAAAATCTCCAACCCTCATTACATAGATGTTCCAGCTATATATAGAATCCTTATTCTAACTACTTCGAGCTTCCTCCTCCAGCATGAGGGGAACTCAATAACTGCCTCTAATGACACCTATTAGCTATTGAACTAACTAATAATTACAATAAGGAACTGACTGTAGTGTTTAAGAGTTCTAAATTAACTATGACTCTAACTCCATTTTGCATGCATAATGACTTCTTCTTATTCTCTGACACCTGGTCCTCTTTTGACTTGGCTGAGCTGGATGTTTAATATTCCATAGTGATCTTGAACGCTGAACCTTTCAACTGCTCAGAAGTATTAGGAGATTTCCCTTACTTCTCGGCTCCAGTTTTCCTCAAAATGCTCGAATGTACCAAGCATGTTTCTAGCCTTTAATAACCCATAATATGGAACACTGCCACGTTCTGGATGTGTTGTGAGCTGCATCGATTGACATGTGTGCAAGAAAAAGGTCCTTGTATGCAAAAGATTTGCTACCTCTTGAATGGTGACAACGGGGATATCACAGAACTTTAAAAATGGGTTGAAATATTCCACCTTTTTAAATCCTCCACCTGTCTTGTTTTGATTGGCTATTGTCATTCCCGCTGATATCTTGTATACCCTTTTGGCGTTTCCTTTTCAAAATTTTCGCTCAAAATACAAAACTGCCTGTTCTGTGTTAAAATCATCACCTTCAGCAGTTTCGTAGCGCGCTACGAAACTGCTGAATTATTTAAAACAACATGCCTTTACCCGAGACCTTTATCACCGAAACATTTGATTGCCAAAACTCCCTTCGACTTTTCATATAATAGCAGGGATTTACATGTCTTCAAAAATAGTAAGACTAAGCAAATTTGACAAAAACTTGGAACAAAACATCCCTTTGAAAAAGAAAATTCATTTGGCAGCTAACTGGCTTAGCTGTACCTTCAGGTTTTCAATCTTCTTCTTCAGAGCTTTATTCTCAGCTCTTAATTGCATATTTATTTTTCTAACGAACTGGGCCTCTTTGATGGCTGGCACTGTCCATGTGTGAAATTGTGCATGGCCATCAACTACTGAATTCATCTGGTCTTGAAAAGTTTTAGTCTCATCCCACAGAGCTTTACGATATTTTGTATACACATCTGCATGTTTTCTAACTGCTTGCTTCAATTTGGCAATCTCATATTTGGCTGCTTCTAATTGGCTCTTTATGACTGCTATATTATCCTCTTGAGATGTGATGATTGTTCTGCTTGCATTATTTTGCCTAACTTTCTCGATTGCCTCTATTTTTGACAACACTTCTTTTACTTGCTTCCTTGTAATAGGTCTTCTGGGTTTTAAAATATATTCTTCTCCTGGCTCATCGAACTTGAGCTTTTTTGAGGCTTTAGACTTCTTGGCAGTTTCTGGTGATGACTGTGTCAAATCAATATGAACTGGTTCAAACTGCTCGAATTCAATGGCCTGTAATAAATCATTCAAGCTTGCCTTGGATGTTGGGCTCTCTTCAACAGCTATGGCTTTACCCTTTTCCTTATTTATTTGACCTCTTGTCCTTACCCTTGATACTGCTTCAGATTTGCTGGTTTCAGGTGCAGTCTTCTTATTCTGAGGTTGTTCTTGAATGACTAGTGGCTTCACTCGTTTTCTTGGCTGTGACTTGTTTTTCTCTTTGGCTCTTGCTTCTTTTTGAAGTTCAGCTATTGTGAGTTCTCTGACTGGTTGTGGAGTAAGGCCAGTCTTGCTTTGGAATCCAGCCATGAAAATAAACGAATTCCAGTCTCTGCCTATCTTTTGGAGGCCATCCAAAACAAGCAACTTGATTAAACCATGATGAAACAAAGAGGTTTCACAGTCCTCCTTCCTTAACTGCACCTTGTCACACATCTTACTCAAACTGCGAAATAAATAAAAAGGAATATCTATGGAGACTTTCCCAGTGAAATGCAAAAGCAGTTTGAAATGGTAAGAATAGACCTTATTGTACCTTCCTTCACAGGTCAAGTATTTCTGAATGCAGGTGAGAAGAAGAGCATAATGTTCCTTTACATAATTTCTGGGCACTGCTTTTGTTAAGTCTTCGTTTACATATGCCTCCTTTAGAAACTCTTTACAAGGGTTCATATCAAATTTAAAATTTTTAAACCATTCTTCCCGTCCTCTTGGGATCTCTGTCACAGCAGCTATGGCTTCTGGAGAAACTTGGACTTCTAGCATAGCTATCTTTGAATTTAAACCAGTGAAGTTTAGCGCAAATTCTTTGGTTACCTGTGCATGTCCTCCTTGTAGCTTCTTGCAAAAGTTCCAGCAGCCGGCATCTTTGAACGCTTTCTTCACACCTTCATCCCTCAACGCTATATCCAAACATTTAGGTTCAGTCCTCTGGCATTTACCGGATCTGTGTTCTTTCCTCTCCATTTTCCTTTCAAAATCTTCACACACACAGAGTCTAACAGCTTCAGTTGCAATGGTAGTTCAGTTCCTTTTAATTCAGCCTCGCTTGAAATCCAATATCTTTGTCACTCATGCAGCACTTACGACTATCATTAAGTACATGCACGGTAAAATCCCTTAAGAATGATATTTCTTTGCATGTTGACAAAGCTAGTAGTGGGATAGTGGCAAATGAGTGTTCAAACGTGATACGAGAGGTACAAAAACTGACATGAGTGGACACAACTGATGACTCGGATAACAGACTTGACCTTTCAGGAAAGATTCGCTGCAAAAAGCACGAATGCATGATTTCGCAGCGCTGTTAGTTTGAAATTCTAATAATGCGTTGCGAAATGGCCTAATCATGACGCACTGCGAAATTGCTAAACCATAATTGTGCTGCGAAACTGGCCAATGGGATTTATGCTGCGAAATCACTAAAAGACACGATGACTCGAACATGGATAAAACATGACTATGGAACAATGATGGATGAATTAGAACCAATGGGAGTCGAGTATGGTTTAAGTTAAGAACCTTAACACTCAAATCCTAAGTAAGACATATAAAACGAAATCAACTTGACACAGACCTTTGTACTTGGACTAGGACAAACAACTATATGCAAAAAAAATTTTCTTTAGTTCTAAGTGATAACACCATGCACATGCATCTAGCCATCCAAGAGAAAGGTGAACCCGCGATCTCGCTGGTGCTAGGCCTCATACATACAATACCATGGGTCATTACCATGGTTCCCTCATACCATCAACTAATACCATGGGCCCATTAGATTATTACTAACTACTTGTGGTCCCTTACATGATGTGGGTTAACCACCTTATTTATTACTATGGCCCATCCCATTATTACATTATTACCTTGGGTACCTCCCTTGGTACCCCATATTATCCCCCCTAGGTATATATGGGGGGATAATAGAAACCTAGGGGGGATAATACAATACCAAATCTACAACAAAGGGAGGTACCCTACCTGGGAGTTTGTGTTTTTACCATGGACAACAACCCCCGCATGACAGATCGAGAGAAGCGAAGATCCACCTACTACACATCCACACAGAAGAGCTACCATGGCCAACTTCCATCTCAAGCAGAGCCTTTGATTTGATAATAAGTGCTATTATCAAAACCCTTATGGTAGGGCAACACCATATATTCACTCCTTAAGGAAGGAGAACACTCCACAAGCCATATGCCTGTTCATACAATAATACTTCACTATCTCCATGTGGAGTCTCTAGCCTCTATATAGGCCTCATACATACAATACCATGGGTCATTACAATGGTTCCCTCATACCATCAACTAATACCATGGGCCCATTACATTATTACTAACTTCTTGTGGTCCCTTACATGATGTGGGTTAACCACCTTATTTATTACTATGGCCCATCCCATTATTATATTATTACCTTGGGTACCTCCCTTGGTACCCCATATTATCCCCCCTAGGTATATAACATTCCACCCCCCTAAGCATGTTTCGTCCCCGAAGCATGGGAAGAACACAAATAATAGGATCTACTGAAAAGAATAGTCCACTGGTACCATGCACGTGCATCTAGCCATCCAAGAGAAAGGTGAACCCTCGATCTCGCTGGTGCCTTGCTCGCTTGAGATGGAAGTTGACCGTGGTAGCTCTTCTGTGTGGATGTGTAGTAGGTGGATCTTCGCTTCTCTCGATCTGTCATGCGGGGGTTGTTGTCCATGTGGCTAATTGGTTGCCATCTTGATGGTTGTCTTGTAGGGTGATGTGGGTGATGATATGTTGAAGTTTTAACCCACGATGGCTTTTTCTTTACTTCACCCTGCTGTGGTGGCTGTTGTGGTGTCTTCTTTTTCAATATGACTTCAACCACTGAGCCCTCCTCTGATGTATCATCACCTGTAACATTTTTTTCTTTAGCCTCTGTTTGTGTTTGATTGTTGATCACCAAAGGCTCATCATCTGATATGTCAGCCCCTGGAACATCTTCTGCTTCAGCCTCCATGTGCTCTACCTATTTATGGATGGAAATATCCTGTAATGTAATTGTTGTAGATCTGATCCAAAGATATTAAGATAATAGAAATAACCCAAGAATAACAAGATAGAAATAGATATAAATGCTTCTTTATTATCAAAACCCTTATGGTAGGGCAACACCATACATTCACTCCTTAAGGAAGGAGAACACTCCACAAGCCATATGCCTGTTCATACAATAATACTTCACTATCTCCATGTGGAGTCTCTAGGCTCTATATAGGCCTCATACATACAATACCATGGGTCATTACCATGGTTCCCTCATACCATCAACTAATACCATGGGCACATTACATTATTACTAACTACTTGTGGTCTCTTACATGATGTGGGTTAACCACCTTATTTATTACTATGGCCCATCCTATTATTACATTATTACCTTGGGTAACTCCCTTGGTACCCCATATTATCCCCCCTAGGTATATAACATTCCACCCCCCTAAGCATGTTTCGTCCCCGAAACATGGGAAGAACACAAACAATAAGATCTACTGAAAAGAGTAGTCCACTGGTACCATGCACGTGCATCTAGCCATCCAAGAGAAAGGTGAACCCTCGATCTCGCTGGTGCCTCGCTCGCTTGAGATGGAAGTTGACCGTGGTAGCTCTTCTGTGTGGATGTGTAGTAGGTGGATCTTCGCTTCTCTCGATCTGTCATGCGGGGGTTTTTGTCCATGTGGCTAATTGGTTGCCATCTTGATGGTTGTCTTGCGGGGTGATGTGGGTGATGATATGTTGAAGTTTTAACCCACGATGGCCTTTTCTTTACTTCACCCTGCTGTGGTGGCTGTTGTGGTGTCTTCTTTTTCAATATGACATCAACCACTGAGCCCTCCTCTGATGTATCATCACCTGTAACCTTTTCTTCTTCAGCCTCTGTTTGTGTTTGATTGTTGATCATCAAAGGCTCATCATCTGATATGTCAGCCCCTGGAACATCTTCTGCTTCAGCCTCCATGTGCTCTACCTGTTTATGGATGGAAATATCCTGTAATGTAATTTTCTTCTTTTTATACCAGAGCTTCAGGAATTTGTTGTGGTGTCTTCTATCTAGATCTATTGCCAAAGAATTTGTAGTGGTGTCTTCTTTTTCAATATGACTTCAACCACTGAGCCCTGCTCTGACGTATCATCACTTGTAACCTTTTCTTATTCAGCCTCTGTTTGTGTTTGATTGTTTATCATCAAAGGCTCATCCTCTGATATGTCAGTCCCTGGAACATCTTTTGCTTCAGCGTCCATGTACTCTACCTGTTTATGGATGGAAATATCCTGTAATGTAATTTTCTTCTTTTTATACCATAGCTTCAGGAATTTCTTCTGCACATTAATATTGATAGTACCCACTAATTCGATCCAAGCGTATCCCAAAAAGAATTTGTTGTGGTGTCTTCTTTTTCAATATGACTTCAACCACTGAGCCCTCCTCTGATGTATCATCACCTGTAACCTTTTCTTCTTCAGCCTCTTTTTGTGTTTGATTGATGATCATCAAAGGCTCATCCTCTGATATGTTAGTCCCTGGAACATCTTCTGCTTCAGCCTCCATGTGCTCTACCTGTTTATGGATGGAAATATCATGTAATGTAATTTTCTTCTTTTTATACCATAGCTTCAGGAATTTCTTCTGCACATTAATATTGATAGTACCCACTAATTCCATCCAAGGGTATCCCAAATAGAAATCCTTGTAGGGTAACACCATACAGATCCTTTGATTTGATAATAAGCGCTATTATCAAAACCCTTATGGTAGGGAAACACCATACATTCACTCCTTAAGGAAGGAGAACACTCCACAAGCAATATGCCTATTCATACAATAATACATCACTATCTCCATGTGGAGTCTCTAGCCTCTATATATGCCTCATACATACAATACCATGGGTCATTACCATGGTTCCCTCATACAATCAACTAATACCATGGGCCCATTACATTATTACTAACAATTTGTGGTCCCTTACATGATGTGGGTTAACCACCTTATTTATTACTATGGCTCATCCCTTTATTACATTATTACCTTGGGTACCTCCCTTGGTACCCCATATTATCCCCCCTAGGTATATAACATTCCACCCCCCTAAGCATGTTTCATCCCCGAAACATGGGAAGAACACAAATAATAAGATCTACTAAAAAGAGTAGTCCACTGGTACCATGCATGTGAATCTAGCCATCCAAGAGAAAGGTGATCCCTCGATCTCGCTGGTGCCTCGCTCGCTTGAGATGGAAGTTGACCATGGTAGCTCTTCTGTGTGGATGTGTAGTATGTGGATCTTCGCTTCTCTCGATCTGTCATGCGGGGGTTGTTGTCCATGTGGCTAATTGGTTGTCATCTTGATGGTTGTCTTGCGGGGTGATGTGGGTGATGATATGTTGAAGTTTTAACCCACGATGGCTTTTTCTTTACTTCACCCTGCTGTGGTGGCTGTTGTGGTGTCTTCTTTTTCAATATGACTTCAACCACTGAGCCCTCCTCTGATGTATCATCACCTGTAACCTTTTCTTCTTCAGCCTCTGTTTGTGTTTGATTGTTGATCATCAAAGGCTCATCATCTGATATGTCAGCCCCCGGAACATCTTCTGCTTCAACCTCCATGTGCTCTACCTGTTTATGGATGGAAATATCCTGTAATGTAATTGCTGTAGATCTGATCCAAAGATATTAAGATAATAGAAATAACCCAAGAATAACAAGATAGAAATAGATAGAAATGCTTCTTTATTATCAAAACCCTTATTGTAGGGCAACACCATAGATTCACTCCTTAAGGAAGGAGAACACTCCACAAGCCATATGCTTGTTTATACAATAATACTTCATTATCTCCATGTGGAGTCTCTAGCCTCTATATAGGCCTCATACATACAATACCATGGGTCATTACCATGGTTCCCTCATACCATCAACTAATACCATGGGACCATTACATTATTACTAACTACTTGTGGTCCCTTACATGATGTGGGTTAACCACCTTATTTATTACTATGGCCCATCCCATTATTACATTATTACCTTGGGTACCTCCCTTGGTACCCCATATTATCCCCCCTATGTATATAACATTCCACCCCCTTAAGTATGTTTCCTCCCCAAAACATGGGAAGAACACAAATAATAAGATCTACTCAAAAGAGTAGTCCACTGGTACCATGCACGTGCATCTAGCCATCCAAGAAAAAGGTGAACCCTCGATCTCGCTGGTGCCTCTCTCGCTTGAGATGGAAGTTGACCGTGGTAGCTCTTCTGTGTGGATGTGTAGTAGGTGGATCTTCGCTTCTCTCGATCTGTCATGCGGGGGTTGTTGTCCATGTGGCTAATTGGTTTCCATCTTGATGGTTGTCTTGCGGGGTGATGTGGGTGATGATATGTTGAAGTTTTAACTCACGATGGCTTTTTCTTTACTTCACCCTGCTGTGGTGGCTGTTTTGGTGTCTTCTTTTTCAATATGACTTCAACCACTGAGCCCTCCTCTGATGTATCATCACCTGTAACCTTTTCTTCTTTAGCCTCTGTTTGTGTTTGATTGTTGATCATCAAAGGCTCATCATCTGATATGTCAGCCTCTGGAACATCTTCTGCTTCAGCATCCATGTGCTCTACCTGTTTATGGATGGAAATATCCTGTAACCACTGGTACCATGCATGTGCATCTAGCCATCCAAGAGAAAGGTGAACCCTCGATCTCGCTGGTGCCTCGCTCGCTTGAGATGGAAGTTGATCGTGGTAGCTCTTCTTTGTGGATGTGTAGTAGGTGGATCTTCGCTTCTCTCAATCTGTCATGCGGGGGTTGTTGTCCATGTGGCTAATTGGTTGCCATCTTGATAGTTGTCTTGTGGGGTGATGTGGGTGATGATATGTTGAAGTTTTAACCCACGATGGCTATACCAATTGTTGTAGCTCTAACCCAAAATACTATAGATCTGATATAAAGATATAAAACAATGCAAATAAACCTAGAAATAATATGAAATGATTCATTATTGATCCAACCCTTATGGTAGGGCAACACCATACATTCACTCATTAAGAAAGGAGAACACTCCACAAGCCATATGCCTGTTCATACAATATTCCTTCCCTCTCTCCATGTGGAGTCTCTAGCCTCTATATAGGCCTCATACATACAATACCATGGGTCATTACCATGGTTCCCTCATACCATCAACTAATACCATGGGCCCATTACATTATTACTAACTACTTGTGGTCCCTTAGAAGCTAGAGACTCCACATGGAGATAGTGAAGTATTATTGTATGAACAGGCATATGGCTTGTGGAGTGTTCTCCTTCCTTAAGGAGTGAATGTATGGTGTTGCCCTACCATAAAGGTTTTGATAATAAAGAAGCATTTCTATCTATTTCTATCTTGTTATTCTTGGGTTATTTCTATTATCTTAATATCTTTGGATCAGATCTACAACAATTACATTACAGGATATTTCCATCCATAAACAGGTAGAGCACATGGAGGCTGAAGCAGAAGATGTTCCAGGGGATTACATATCAGATGATGAGCCTTTGATGATCAACAATCAAACACAAACAGAGGCTGAAGAAGAAAAGGTTACAGGTGATGATACATCAGAGGAGGGCTCAGTGGTTGATAGAATGGTCCCCCTGTTGTAGCTCTGATACCAATTGTTGTAGCTCTAACCCAAAATATTATAGATCTGATATAAAGATATAAAACAATGCAAATAAACCCTGAAATAATATGAACTGATTCTTTATTGATCCAACCCTTATGGTAGGGCAACACCATACATTCACTCCTTAGGGAAGGAGAACACTCCACAAGCCATATGCCTGTTCATACAATATTCCTTCCCTCTCTCCATGTGGAGTCTCTAACCTCTATATAGGCCTCATACATACAATACCATTGGTCATTACCATGGTTCCCTCATACCATCAACTAATACCATGGGCCCATTACATTATTACTAACTACTTGTGGTCCCTTACATGATGTGGGTTAACCACCTTATTTATTACTATGGCCCATCCCATTATTACATTATTTCCTTAGGTACCTCCCTTGGTACCCGATATTATCCCCCCTAGGTATATAACATTCCAGCCCCCTAAGCATGTTTCATCCCCGAAACATGGGAAGAACATAAATAATAATATCTACTCAAAAGAGTAGTCCACTGGTACCATGCACGTGCATCTAGCCATCCAAGAGAAAGGTGAACCCTCGATCTCACTGGTGCTAGGCCTCATACATATAATACCATGGGTCATTACCATGGTTCCCTCATACCATCAACTAATACCATGGGCCCATTAGATTATTACTAACTACTTGTGGTCCCTTACATGATGTGGGTTAACCACCTTATTTATTACTATGGCCCATCCCATTATTACATTATTACCTTGGGTACCTCCCTTGGTACCCCATATTATCCCCCCTAGGTATATATGGGGGGATAATAGAAACCTAGGGGGGATAATACAATACCAAATCTACAACAAAGGGAGGTACCCTACCTGGGAGTTTGTGTTTTTACCATGGACAACAACCCCCGCATGACAGATCGATAGAAGCGAAGATCCACCTACTACACATCCACACAGAAGAGCTACCACGGTCAACTTCCATCTCAAACAGAGCCTTTGATTTGATAATAAGTGTTATTATCAAAACCCTTATGGTAGGGCAACACCATACATTCACTCCTTAAGGAAGGAGAACACTCCACAAGCCATATGCCTGTTCATACAATAATACTTCACTATCTCCATGTGGAGTCTCTAGCCTCTATATAGGCCTCATACATACAATACCATGCGTCATTACCATGGTTCCCTCATACCATCAACTAATACCATGGGCCCATTACATTATTATTAACTACTTGCAGTCCCTTACATGATGTGGGTTAACCACCTTATTTATTACTATGGCCCATCCCATTATTACATTATTACCTTGGTTACCTCCCTTGGTACCCCATATTATCCCCCCTAGGTATATAACATTCCACCCCCCTAAGCATGTTTCGTCCCCGAAGCATGGGAAGAACACAAATAATAGGATCTACTGAAAAGAATAGTCCACTGGTACCATGCACGTGCATCTAGCCATCCAAGAGAAAGGTGAACCCTCGATCTCGCTGGTGCCTCGCTCGCTTGAGATGGAAGTTGACCGTGGTAGCTCTTCTGTGTGGATGTGTAGTAGGTGGATCTTCGCTTCTCTCGATCTGTCATGCGGGGCTTGTTGTCCATATGGCTAATTGGTTTCCATCTTGATGGTTGTCTTATGGGGTGATGTGGGTGATGATATGTTGAAGTTTTAACCCACGATGGCTTTTTCTTTACTTCACCCTGCTGTGGTGGCTGTTGTGGTGTCTTCTTTTTCAATATGACTTCAACCACTGAGCCCTCCTCTGATGTATCATCACCTGTAACCTTTTCTTCTTCAGCCTCTGTTTGTGTTTGATTGTTGATCATCAAAGGCTCATCATCTGATATGTCAGCCCCTGGAACATCTTCTACTTCAGCCTCCATGTGCTCTACCTGTTTATGGATGGAAATATCCTGTAATGTAATTGTTGTAGATCTGATCCAAAGATATTAAGATAATAGAAATAACCCAAGAATAACAAGATAGAAATAGATAGAAATGTTTCTTTATTATCAAAACCGTTATGGTAGGGCAACACCATACATTCACTCCTTAAGGAAGGAGAACACTCCACAAGCCATATGCCTGTTCATACATTAATACTTCACTATCTCCATGTGCAGTCTCTAGCCTCTATATAGGCCTCATACATACAATACCATGCGTCATTACCATGGTTCCCTCATACCATCAACTAATACCATGGGTCAATTTCATTATTACTAACTACTTGTGGTCACTTACATGATGTGGGTTAACCACCTTATTTATTACTATGGCCCATCCCATTATTACATTATTACCTTGGGTACCTCCCTTGGTACCCCATATTATCCCCCCTAGGTATATAACATTCCACCCCCCTAAGCATGTTTCGTCCCTGAAACATGGGAAGAACACAAATAATAAGATCTACTCAAAAGAGTAGTCCACTGGTACCATGCACGTGCATCTAGCCATCCAAGAGAAAGGTGAACCCTCGATCTCGCTGGTGCCTCGCTCGCTTGAGATGGAAGTTGACCGTGGTAGCTCTTCTGTGTGGATGTGTAGTAGGTGGATCTTCGCTTCTCTCGATCCGTCATGTGGGGGTTGTTGTCCATGTGGCTAATTGGTTGCCATCTTGATGGTTGTCTTGCGGGGTGATGTGGGTGATGATATGTTGAAGTTTTAACCCACGATGGCTTTTTCTTTACTTCACCCTACTGTGGTGGCTGTTGTGGTGTCTTCTTTTTCAATATGACTTCAACCACTGAGCCCTCCTCTGATGTATCATCACCTGTAACCTTTTTTTCTTTAGCCTCTGTTTGTGTTTGATTGTTGATCATCAAAGGCTCATCATCTGATATGTCAGCCCCTGGAACATCTTCTGCTTCAGCCTCCATGTGCTCTACCTATTTATGGATGGAAATATCCTGTAATGTAATTTTCTTCTTTTTATACCAGAGCTTCAGGAATTTCTTCTGCACATTAATATTTATAGTACCCACTGATTCCATCCAAGGGTATCCCAAAACAACATCCATGTTATCCATATCTGAAGCATAAAAATCACCATGAAACACATACTTATCCATAGAAAGTTTCAAATCTTTATAAATTTGAACATCCTTATCATCAACCTGTGTATTTTCAATATGTTTTGCTGGGACTTGCAATTTTTTTGCCAAATTAACATTAAGAAAATTATGCTTGCAACTAGGATTTATAGAAACAATGACCTTCTCTTTCTGAATCAATCCATGAACCTGCAATAAGGATATACCAGTAGGAAATAGCCCCACATGTTTCTCTTTATCTTGTTTTCTGGCATGAGACCATCTGTCTAAAAGTAATTTTTCAAATTCTTCATCGGGCAGGTCGGAACACTTCTTTTGGTTAAGTAATCCCCACCATGTGGCTGCCTCATCTTTAAAATTAAACACTATAAAAGTTCTCCAATGAGGTGTCCATAATAACTTGTGTTCTTTTATGCATTCTTCAATAGTAGGACCATTATCTGTTCCTGTAAAACATAGAACCTCCATGAAGAGGGTTTGCGAAAAATTCACTTACTTGGCGAAAATTTGTAATTGTCACAGTTTCGTCAATATTGCTCAGAATCTCTATTATAACCTGTTTTTGGAAATGGAACAACCATTCTGCATCTGCCCATGTGATAGAAATCCTGATCCAGGCACTTGGAATTTCCGATCTGCGCTGCAACTCTCCCGCCGTCACCAAAATTTCTGCAAAAAAGAGCTGATTTTAAATCAGCGATATCTCCCTCATCCGGACTCTGATTCGACTGATTTTTTTTTTTGAAATTGGGTAATTTTTCTCAAACAATTCAGATTTACAATTATATTTTGTAGATCTTGCACCAGGACATCTAGATCTGCGCCGCAAACTCGCTGCCCTGAAAATTGTCTGCAACCCCACTGATTTTTAAATCAGCGATATCTCCTTCATCCGGACTCCGATTCAACTGATTTTTTTTTTGAATTCGACTATTTTTGCACAAAGATTCCAGATCTGTAATTATATTTTACATATCTTGCACCAAAATGTACATATCTGACCTGCAAAGTCGCCACCCTCGAAACCCTGCAAAAATAAAAAAATCTCCACTTTTGTGCCCAAGAAAGAGCTCTGATACCACTTGTTGTAGCTCTGATACCAATTGTTGTAGCTTTAACCCAAAATATTATAGATCTGATATAAAGATATAAAACAATGCAAATAAACCCAGAAATAATATGAAATGATTCTTTATTGATCCAACCCTTATGGTAGGGCAACACCATACATTCACTCCTTAAGGAAGGAGAGCACTCCACAAGCCATATGCCTGTTCATACAATATTTCTTCCCTCTCTCCATGTGGAGTCTCTAGCCTCTATATAGGCCTCATACATACAATACCATGGGTCATTACAATGGTTCCCTCATACCATCAACTAATACCATGGGCCCATTACATTATTACTAACTACTTGTGGTCCCTTACATGATGTGGGTTAACCACCTTATTTATTACTATGGCCCATCCCATTATTACATTATTACCTTGGGTACCTCCCTTGGTACCCCATATTATCCCCCCTAGGTATATAACACCCCCCGTTCACACCAACCGGTGTCATCAACCTCTGCTGATCATGTTGATAATACACCGTCAACTAGTGATAGTGAAGTCCACGGATAGGAAAATAAAGTTAATGTTCCATATGCGTTATGTGAAGGGAACCATATACTTCCCTGTTGTCCCTTTTTGGGTGAGGCCAAAAGAGTCTTGCATAATCGTCCTACTTCATCACAGCGACTTCCACCTAGATACAAGAAACTCTCCCCTAGTCCTTTACTAGTTGAAAATCCAACTGACTTAACTGAACCATTGGTCGAAAAGCCTATCATTGAAAGTGAATCTTCTAAGTCCACATCAGACCAAAGTCAATAGGTCGAAATGTTAGTCGATCCAGTCTTACCTTCAAAAGATCCACCTCCAAATGATATCATTCCCAAAGAGAGTGAGAGCGATACTGTTTAAATTATTTTTGTCACTTCATAGTGCGATGAACTTGGGGGAAATCCACCCGTTCCTTCGCAACAGGAAGAGAATCCCCCAATTCCCGCTACTCAAGGGGTTATTTCACCCATTTATTCAGTACCCCCTCCAAGCAATCTAATCACTTCATTTGATTGGAATCGATTAGCAAGATCTCGCCTTCCTTATAATGTACCATTTCGAATCAGAGTACAAGATCACAAAATGATCGTGTCTGGCACTATCATAGATGAAGGAGCTTCGGTGAGTATCCTTTCCTCAACTGCTTGGAAAGCGCTTGGTTCTCCATCACTTATGCCTATTACACATAAGTTGTCAGGCTTTAATAAAGGAACCACTCGACCATTAGGGATCCTTCCCAAGTTGCCGATAACTTTGAGAAGGAAAACCGTTCACTTGAATGTGATGGTAGTCCAAGGACCGTTAGTTTTCAATCTACTCCTCAGACGTGACTATGTTTACAACATGGAAGCTATTGTTTCAACACTCTTTTGAGTGATGTGTTTCCCGCATGAAGGAAAAAATTTCGCTGTTGACTAGCTTTCGTTCCCCAGTTCAAACACAACTTCAGGTCAAACATCATCTCTAAATGGTCCTTTTACATCAAGAGTGTCTCTTCAACCTTCATTACATCCACCTAATTGCCGCGAGTAGTCTGGTGAATGAAACAATGCTTAGGGGGCATGCACCCTTATCTATTTGGCGGATGAACCCAGCCAAAAAAATGAGTTTCCCTGTGAGTTATGTGATTGGTCTCTGACACCTTTCACCTTTGTCTATTCTACAGACAAAATGCAGGAAGTGTTTTTTCTAACCACTGACATAAAATCATCCTGCTTAACCACAATAAGTTTCCTGGAGACTCTCTTTTTGATGCCTGGGGGCATGCAAACCTTTTTATGCAAGCAAAAAAACGACCAATTTCATTTTTTAGCTTTTTAGTTTTTTAACTTCTTAGGTTAGGTGATTGGTCTAATCCACCACTCACCATTATCTGTGCTGTGGACAAGGCAAAGGAAGGGTTTTGTCTAAGTTGTTGATGAAACCATCCTACCTAACCTCAGTTGTTCCTTAGCTTTTTAGTGTCTTTTAGCTTTTTATTTTAGTCGTTTCTAACCTACATAAAAAGGGCAATGAGCAGTGTTATCATATAGTTCAAGCTAATTAAAAAATAAACCTAACAATGAGCATATGTTCCCCCAAAGTTCAAGCTCGTTAAAAAATGAACCCACCTTCGGTAAATAACCCTTGTGATCGCAAATTATATCAGCCTTTTGAACCTTGGTTGTGTTTCCTCCTTCACTTCCATCCGTTTGTTCGATCATACGCTTCCACTTGATTGTTTACCATTTTGAGGAATAGCTGCAATGAGTGGTCTTGTTAGCCACCCTCTTCACATCACCATGTTTTGCGAAGTTCCAAGATTACCCGGAACCAGTTACTACCCCGGATACCACTCGTTCCTAAAAAAACTAGTCCACTTTAAACCTTTTTCAGGCTCGCTAAATATGAAAAGATTGTCGTGAAATTGGCCTCTCCAGCTCGCTAAAGTGATTGGAAGTGCCATCCCTCCTATGTATTTTAAACTTTTCAGACTTGAGGGATTATCTTATGAAAAAGTTCGAGTGCTTGTCTTTTCAGCTCGCTAAAGTGATCAGAAAAGTCATCCCTTTTGTATTATTTTAATCTTTTTTGGACTTAAGGGATTATGCTACGAAAAACAACTACTGGAGTTCTCTTTTCATCCCTTTTTCAAATTCTCTAAACATGAAAAGGACCGAGTTAACTTTGTCATTAAACTCATTAAAACAATAGTGACAAACTTGTCCACCCAGACAAGAACGAGTTTCACTGTCACTAGACTCGCTAAAACATAGTGACATGTTTTCCCGAAGGGAAAATTATAGAATAAGCATATGTTATCCTCCTCAAGCTTGACAAAAATAAAGAGGTACTGGTCAGCAATGATTGGGGAAAAAGGGAAGAAAACTTAAAGAGTTTTATTGGTAGCAGGTCGCTCTTGAAATGACACTTTCACTCCATCACGATGATTGAGTTAGGCTGGGTTATTCTGTTCACCAATCATATCACCATTGGTCCTCCACACCATCCATCTTTTAGGGTTAATGCTACCAATCCATCTCAGTGTTGTCGATATGTTCAAGAGAATTCATTTAGAGAATTCACCATCTAGTCAATGCCTCATCCACTGCAATACCTTCACCCTCCAAATTTCATGACCACCATTCCTGAACCTTGTATCATTAGATCCTTTTCACCTCCAGAAAAACATTTACTTTGTTTCGTGTCGTATATGTGGGATACATTAAGGCCCTCCTACGACAAGTCACTTCTTGTCAACATCAGCTCATTATCTAGGAAGTTGACTTAGAAACAACCCTTTCAGTACTTTGAAGCTTGCATGCCTCAATGGCAAGTTTCTCACTTCGGATGATAGATTTACATCAATGGCCTTCGACTGAAAGATTTTGCGTGGTGTTCGACATCGGATTATATATTCACACCACATGAATTGTACTATAGTACCTTGAGGGTCATTATCATTATCAGTGATTCCTCTCGCACTTGTTAAAAGCTTACATTATTGGCTGGTAATCAGGTGATGTCTTTCCATGTTCAACTTCAGGACATCTTTTCACATGGATCAACTTGTACATCAGGTGAAGATTAAACGAGTTTTGAAGACCCCAGATCTAGTTTCATCCATCCAGGCTGCGATATATTCAGGAATATAAAGACATCAAATGTACACAGAAGCTGCACGGATAGTCATCTAAGCCATGGAAGATGACTCTTCACATGAAGAATCACCAGTCTGCAACTGCAGACGATTATCTATCCTATGTACATGAAAATGAATTTATAAAGCTAAGCACGGGAATGCCCACCTCAGCTAGATCATGAAAATAATATGATGATGATGTATTGTATTGTATCTTATATAGGTCACCTTCCAGTTCGAATACCTTGGATCCTCATGATAAAGCATTTCACTCGACATCAAAAGATTTAGGACTTCATTCTTTAGGGGGAAGTTGTTATAGACATATTTGGGCACTACAACTCCAATCTTATATGTCGATAAACCAAGGGCTCTTTAACCCCTAAAAGTGTTGTTTCATACCCTAAAGGATCATGGTAAACTGATTACATCATTCCCCAAAAGTTCCACCTGAAAAACCACTCAGAACTAGCCAAAACTGGATCATACTGACTACTCCACTATCAGGGTGCGATGCATATTGACTTCCAAACTAGCCAGGTGTGATGCATAACTAAGAGGCCTTTTGTGGGGTGCGATGAGTGAGGATAGAAAAATTTCCAAGATAGTTTGCTAAGTGGATGCTCATGGAATCTTCCAGAAACTTCTCCTATGACACTTGCCTCTTTGAATTCACCCAGGGATGAGTAAGAGATCAAAGAAATCTCCAAGTGGAACCAAAAATAACAAGTGGAATGACACTAATAAAAAACCCAGGGATGACTCGCACCCTTGCAGAAATATATAAATGGATCCCTCATCTGAGAGATCTAGGTGCTGGAATTTTGTAATTTGTAAGGAAGTGCTGATAGTTTGTCTTTGAGAAAGAGCATTGTATTGTTGGGTGATCTTGCTTTTCATGAGGTGAAAAGGGCTTTGATGTTGGGAGGATGATGCTGGATTAGACAATTGGGTTGTAATTCTCCCTTCTATTATTAATAAAGTTCTTTAAGTTTTCCTCCATACAATTGTGTATTTGTGAATGTTGTTATTTGTGAATGCCATTGTATGATCAATGTATTTTGGATTCTGTATTGTTTATGATATAATAGATTGAGATGCTTTGATAGTGTTTGGTTACTTTGTCTCTACAGGTATTCATTGAGCGGGATAAGTTGGAGAAGAGGTGCAAGCTCTATTAAGGGAGAGAGAAATCAAGCAAGGAGTCAAGCGGAAGATCCAGGTTGGTCCCTTTGCTCCTCTCTTATCTATCATACATAAAGGAAATCGCAAATTGCTTTGATTGTTTGTTTCTATGATAGCTACCAATCCTAGTGGGACTAGAAGATTGAAAAGACATTAGTTTCCCTAAAAACACAAAGGTTTCAAAGGCTAAGGTACAAATCTCCCATTTTTAATGTGAGTTTTAAACCTTCCATTTGAGAATGCTAAAAACAAGGTCGAGATCTTGAAAAGAGGTCCTTGATTTTACCAAAACTCAATATCAATGCTTAAGGAATGTTGTGATTCTTTCTATTTGGGTTTGGCCTTGAACTTTGAGATCTATCTTTGGGTCTAGTTAACAATATGTCGTATCATTTATGTGTTGAGAGGGTCTTAAGGGCTATATGGGATAAGATGGTTATTTTCCAATACCCCTCCCTTGAAACCCTATAAAGAGATGGTGCGCCCCATTTTGTTGTTGTAATATTTCAACCACAAGATCTTCCTATGAGGATGGCCCTAAAGGGTGGGTATGTAAAAGAAGTGAAAAAGAAACAAAATTTATTTGTTATTTAAAGGAGGGTTATAGATTGTAGGTGCATGTAGAGGTCTCGACAAAGGTGAAGAGAAATGGAGTTTACCTCCTATTGCAACACCTCCTATTGCACCATTCGATGTGCTAAAGGGCATTGAATGTAGGGTCATAGGTGGAAGATCACAAAAGTCTTAAAAATGAGAAGGTAAGAGTGATTTATCATAGGATTGATTCTTCAACAATTGAATTTTTGGGTTAGATTTCCTAGTAAATGGAAAAAATTGAAGCCCTACCAGCTACGTATTAAGTAGAGTATGAGAAAATGTTTCCTAATATCCAAAGAGTCTCTCCATATTTTTTCCATGAGATCCATGGGAAGTATGTTTAAGTGTCGATAACTCATGTTAAGATATCAACTTCGATTCAAGGCACTTATACTCCTTGAACTAGTGATGGAGATTCCAACCAATGAGTAGGAAAGGTTGTTCATTTACAAGGTTGGCATCAATCAAGTATTCTCACTCTCTGCTAAAATGTAAGATGAGGAGTGTGTATAATGGACTTATTATTGTAAATAATTGCAAATATTGGATTATCTTTAAGTTCAAGGGTTTGAAGTGGTTTCCTCAACCTACAAATATTTAAAGGAACTATGTGTTTGTCAAATAGACCCTTATGGTTAAGGAGATGCAAAAGAGGAATGCCTTATGGATATTTTTAAGGGGTTGGAAGAGGCTCACCTATGTACTAACTTGTTTTGTCAAATGACAAATGTAACTTTGGTTACTATTACAATAAACTAAATTACTCTCTTCTCAGTTGTGTATTCTTGTGTATTATTGATCCCAGAAAATTAGATCAGGTGATAAGTAACCTCTACTTTAAGGGTTTGTAGCAATTTTTCAATATTGTAAAAGTTTACATTGTTTATCTTTGACTAAATTGCTCATGAACAAGGTCTTTCAAGGTATTCTAAACAAATAACTAGAAAAATCATTGCCAATATTATTTGCTCCCTCTTTATTGACATCCATGGAGGAACATTATTGTTAATAACCAAAGCAGGTCATAACGAGTAATTAAATTTGACCTCTCTAAATTGATTGACACCATGAGATACCAATGAAAGCCTAAGATTATAGAGAAGCCAATGACCCCTAGAAAACTAGTGAAGTGATGGGATAACAAAAAATTCATTCAAGAAATTTAGCTAAGTGTTGTACTCCACATAGAGTGTTAAGTTGGTAGTTTAAAATTCCATGGTCCTAATGAGCATATCATATAAATATGAATACATAAACCATTTCTAAAAGAATTGGATCCTTGTGTTCTATGCAAAACCATCATAAATGAGATGGAGATCATCTCCAACAATTTGGTCCATGCATAGGTAAGTTCAAGAATAATTTCCTTGGTTAATGTTTCAAATTATTTATGTCCTCCTACCTATCAAATTGTTAAGTATGTTCTTTAACACATTCCCTAACATGTCCTTTGGGTTGTATTTAGAATGTATCTTGCAGTCAATGTAATTTGCCAAAATATTTAGAATATTGAGAATATTCGCTGCTATCCAAGGATTCGTAATGAATTTATTTTCCCACTCTATGGCCTATCTTTAATAAGGAGTGCCCTGGGTTCTACCCCACAATTGTGGTTTACTTGGAGTTGATTGGTAATAGATATATAAATAAGAATGGAAGCTACTTACATGCATATAGAGCTACTAAGACTCACTATTCATTTCCAAGTCATGCTTGGATAGGATTTTTTAAAAACAAATAACCTACCATACTACTTTATATGGATTCAAATTACCATGAAGGTAGGGGTAAATAGATAATGCCATGATTATCTTATGTTTTAGCTGCACACACCTTTTGTGATTTTGGTCACATCATAATTATGGTTATAGAGAAAAAATATTATTATCTAGTGTGGACCCATTCACAATGCATGACCTATTCTTGTATCTATTTAGTTTTTTTTTTTTTTTTAAATGTTAATGTTGTTTCTTACATGAATTTGTTGAAATGTTGACATTGCTATAAACAAATTGAATCGATATAAAATTATTCAATGTCTCCCGCATATGCAACAAAGGAGGATTCCATTGCAATAGTTTTGCAACTTGAGAGGAGGGGTCGTGTATGTGGGGTTGGATTTCGAGTCATTCCAACTACATTGTTTGGAAAAGAGTGTGCTTACAAGAAGAAATTGCATAATACAAAATAGAAATTGAGAGAAAAAGAAAAGGAACTTGGAAGATTGAAAGAAACTATTGAAGAATTAATGGAATTGATAGTTGCCACACAGGTGGGAAAATAAAATGGTTGAGTTGATCCAAAACCAATTGACAATGTAAGAATTACATGTATAAGTTATTTATTTTTTTATGTATGCCACCTTTGGAGATTGGGATTTTAAAAGCACAATGCCAATATTTACATGATTGCATTGCTCTAGGATGTGTAATTAATCAAACATTGTTCTTGTAGCTTAACCCTTCATCTTATGATTTCATGGTGTTGGGCCTCGAAAATGTCTTTAAAATGACATCCACTTTCACCTTTATAGCCACCATTTCACTCACATGTCGCAACTCCATAACCATATAATCTTTCATTAGCCACCATTTTCATAAATATATGGGTCAGGATCCTTATTTACCAAAGTTATTTATTTTATGTGTTTAAAGTGAATTTATGATTAAAAACTATGAAATTAACATGGCTTCATGTATCTATATATGTGGCTTGAGTTTCATGACATGTGTAGGTTATTTGGAAGCTTCCAAGGCACCCTTATGTGGCCTCCAATGCTCAAATTAGAATTCCCTTCAAAGGAGATTTCAATAAAGGTCAAATAAGGATATGTGTCCTATTTGGATTGTAACTCTATGAGGTGTCTCATCATTTCTTATTTGGATTAGAACTCTATGAGCCACTTAGGGGATATGTGTCACATTATGAGCTATTTGGTTGTAACTATATGAGATTTTAGTGGATCCTCGTTAAATAGGGTAGCTCTTATGTTTTTGTATAAATAGGAGAGCCTTTTCCTTTGAAGGCATGTGTAAAGTTAGAGAAATTCTCATGTTTTTAATAGAGAATTTGGAGCTTATACTTGGAGATTTGAAGATTTAGTTTTGCTTGCATATGGAGATTCTTCACTTTCCAACCTCATACACTATTGTAATGGCCATCTAATGATTGTGAGATTTAATCACTTTCATAGATTAAAGTTCATTTGCTTTCTTAGTATTAGTTTGAGAATGACTATGTAATATTTGCTTTTCTAAAAACATTTCAATAGGGAAGATTTATGTATTTTCTAATTCGATTAAGTTTGAGGCAAGGGCTCATAGTTATTTAGTTTCCTTTCATGTTTCGTTATTTACTTTCTTAGATCAGACCATCAATTCATTGTATAATTGAATAAAGGATCATGCCAAGAAGGTGACTTCAAATTGGGTGATTGAATGTTCAACCTATGCAATCATTGAGCTTTACTTGTTCATGCTTTTATATTTGCTTTTAAGATCCTCATTTAATTGCATTAGCTGATATTCCTAAAGATCATTGTAAGAAATTGATTTAATCATATTTCAAAATTGAATGGTTGAATATTTGATACATGCAATTACTAAGTTATTTTTTGCACACTTTACTTGCTTTTCGAGGACATTAGAAGTTAAGGTATAAATAGTTGCTTACACATCATCCTAAGAAGGTAACACTTCATAATTGAATGCTGGAGTAACTAAGCATACATTAGTTGTTTTTTGTTTCACAAGATTAGTTGAATTTCAATTTCATTATTTGATTTCATAGATTAGATGAGTTGGTTTTCATTATTTTGTAGTTAGATTGAACTAAGCTGAAAGACAATTCTAGCACATACAATACACGCATGCTTCACAAGTTTACGAAACCACCGGGTTGACAAATTAAATGACAAGGAATCACTTTTCTCCAACATTTTTGCGTCGTTGTTGGGGACGTGTGCATAGGAACTAACTTTTAGTTTATAGTGTATTTTATTTGTTTCTTGTTTTTACTAACCATTTATGGACATAAGATCTAAAATGCAGCCCAAAGACTACATTGAGGAATGGTATCAAGAAGTAGTTATGCCACAATATTCATTAATTCTTCTAGAGATCCTTACGGCAAATCAAAAGGTCAAGTCGATTTCGCATATCCTTACAAACAACCAGGTATATTTTTCAAGTTGGGATGTGAGCATTTCAAAAATTCTAATCCGTAAATGGCTTCATTGGAAGCATGAATATACTTAAAAAATAAAAATAAAAAATAGTTTTTAGACAAATAGGAAAAATAAAAATAATTTTTTATAGTTTTTAGGATAAATTTGATGTTTTATGGTGCAGTAAGAACCACCCATCTACTAACCCTTGGTAGGAAAAATTTGCAATAAAACAAATGGTTAAGAACAAAGAGTGCAAGCAAAGATCACAAATGATCATTTAAGGTATGAGATCAAGTCTTTTCATTTTATTTTTGAAAAATTTACAGAGGAATCAATTGACAAAATATTGACTATGCTATCAAAATAAATCTCTCATGTATGCTCTCCTTCTGCACTTTGTGTGACCTGGAGGATCAGAAAAATAAATTGTTTTCTTAGTATATCATAAAAATTACTTAGCTATTGTAAGACTTGCAAATCCATGTGCAAAAATCCTTACCTCTATAATACAAGAGTTAGATCTTCTCTTTTCCTTTGCTAGAAGACATCCATGCAGCCACAGGCCCAACCTTCAAAACCTACAAATCAAAAATCATGGGAACATTTCTAGAAAACGCAGCAACATAGATACCCAATATTAAAATGAATTTTCTGAGCAAAACAGGGTGAATCTGAAAAAGTTGGGCATGCGTTTTTTTGGGAACGGGATAAATTTAATAACTTAGAAACTGTTTCCTCGTATTCCTAACCATTTGGGAGAAATTTAGGGTTCTTTAGAGCTACAATTTGCAGATTTCGTGAGGGAAAAATGATTTGTTTTGAACTTTTTTAGCATAGCAAGTTGAAAGAAGAAAAATCCAAGTGAATAACAAACTCTGCTCCACATGGCATGTGGTCTAAGAGTCCAATTAGATTTAATAAATTTGATTTTAAAAAAATCCAAGTGAATAACAAACTCTACTCCACATGGCATGAGGTCTAAGAGTCCAATCTGGTTTAATAAAGATGATTTTAGACACATATGTGTCTCATTCGCTATGTGTATCATGATTAAAAACAAAAAAAACAACAAAAACAAACAAAAAAAAAGAAACATTTTCTTTATTATAATTTTTTTTATAAAGACAATTAAAAAAAAACAAAAAAAAATCATTTTCTTTATTATAATTTCTTTTTGATAAAGAAAATTAAAAAAATAATTAAAAAATAATAAATAAATATATAAATTGAAAGAGGCATTGCAATTATCACTGGATTTTGGCTCCAATAAACCACAACATTGTTTCTTGCTCTTTGAATTCATTTTGGTTATTTTCTGACTTGGGTTGTTTGTTTAGGATTTTAGCTACAGAAATTGTGCACATTTTGCAGCTGGAAAACAATTCTGTAGCTATGCAGTTAACTCAATGATTTATTTGCCAAACAATGATTTCTAACCAGAAATTCATGATCAACATGTCATTTCATCTGCTTACATTATCTTTCACTCTAGCATCATGTTCCCATGCCACATTTTACATGACAATTTTCACAGTTTCATAAAAATTTCAAAATAGTCTAACTTTCTCATTTTTTATTCAAGCATCGTTGGAAATATCTCGACGAGATCTACAAAATGAGGAAGCTATTATCAGATTTTGAAATAGTAAAGAATGAAGAAATTGTTGAAAAGAAACAACAGGTAACTTGAGGCACTACTTTCAACACAGGTATAAACTCTTTTGGTTTTCTTTCATGAACTTGTTTAATAATACTGATTCTTATTTTTTTATGTAAATGTCATTAACAGAGAAATTGATCACCTCTCTATTTTGATAACCTTACAATCCATTGGAGAAGAAGTACTAGTTTTTTGCAGGTTCTAGGAGGAAGAACATATGACCATAAGCAAATAGTGTCTCTCAAAGACCACATTTATTTCACAAGAAAATGATCAAAGCAACAACAGAGATGAAACATCAATGCATGAGCACATGCTAATGCATATCAGATCCAACAGTTGCAAACCTTTCAGGTGTCAGTGTTTCCATTGCATCCATACTCCTTTAGTCAATAAAACCTTCATCTCATTTCCTTTGCAGTCGCATTGCATTTCACTTAGTAAGTCAATAAAATTCTCATCTCATTTTCCTTCACTCCTTATTTTTTTCCTGCCTTGCTTTCACCAACTCATAACCCATTTTCATAAAGACTTTCAGCTCGCTTACATGCTGATTTGTCCTTTTACTTTCCATTCACTTGTCATTTTCCTTTTTGTTAAATAAACCTTGATCCACTACAAAATTTTCCATTCATAGTCCTTCAAAATCATTGTTTCATGCTCGCGTTAGATGATGGAGGATTCCTTAAGGCCTTCCTTCTAACAAGCCTTTGCCTATCGACATCGACACATTATCTAGGTCCAAGGCTAGAGTCCTCATTAGTATCTCGAGGCTTGTATGCCTTAATGACAGGCTCTCTCACCAACAATCATGGGAATACATCAATGTCCCTTGATCGTTGGATCTTACAAGTGGCTCGACATTGGCTCATTTATTTGCCCTTCGCAAGATGTACTTAGGTACCTTGGAACTCATTGACATTAATGATGAGTTTGCCTCACATTGGTTAATGACATTCATCAATGATCGGTAATCCAATGATCTCTCTTCATGCTCGACACCAACACATTTATCCGCATGACTAAAGTTGTACCATCAGTTTTATAGCAATTGAAGACTATATCATTTCAGCATTTTGCAGCAGATACAATAGATTTAGCAGCATAAATAAAGAATCCACTTCACAACCTCATCCACCATTTATGCAACCAAGAAGCAGATGAATTCTACATTTCATTCTATGATCCAGAAGCAGCCACACTCTTCAATTTCTATAACTCATGCACATTGAAGGTAAGTGAAGGTATGTGGTTTTCTAATTTTTAGTCATGCAATTCCTTAAAATACTAAAAATGTAACTTTGGGAAATTCCTCATTTCCTCTTTCACATTGTCATATCTTTAGTTGGGGGGAAGGGACATCATTTCATATTCATATATCATACACCATCACACATTTTCATTTCATCCTAACATACTTGTCCTAATCAATTATGATTGCATTATGGTTCAAAAAGTTATATGATTTGCAAATAATGCCTAAATTATGACCACACTATATGGCTGATTTTAAAGATGCATTCTTAAATATGTTAAATGAATCTTGCTGCAATAAAAAGAAACAAGGTATTCAAACACAAGAACCAATACCAATTAGAATTTGGTTCAAACACAAGAACCAACCAAACATGTTGCAATTCAATATATGATAAGGAATACTTTGCAAAAATAAATAAAATTGTCAAATGCAAAGTTTAAGGACATATAATATAAGCCAAGCTTATTCAAAAAGAAAGACTTTGTGATCAAATCAAAGGAATTAATGCAATGGTTGCATGAGGACATGCAATTACTCTAGTTGGGGGGTATGTTGGGCCTCCAAAATATCTTTAAAATGACATCCACTTTCATCTTTATTGCCACCATTTCACTCACATGTCACAACTCCATAACCATATAATCTTTCATTAGCCACCATTTTCATAAATATATGGGTTAGGATCCTTATTTACCAAAGTTATTTATTTTATGTGTTTAAAGTGAATTTATGATTAAAAACTAGGAAATTAACATGGTTTCATATATCTATATATGTGGCTTCAGTTTCATGACATGTGTAGGTTATTTGGAAGCTTCCAAGGCACCCTTATGTGGCCTCCAATGCTCAAAGTCGAATTCCCTTCAAATGATATTTGGATAAAGGTCAAAGAAGGATATGGGTCCTATTTGGATTGTAACTCTATGTGGTGTCTCATCATTTCTTATTTGGATTAGAACTCTATGAGACACTTAAGGGATATGTGTCACATTATGAGCTATTTGGTTGTAACTATATGAGATTTTAGTGGATCCTCATTAAATAGGGTAGCTTCTTATGTTTTTGTATAAATAGGAGAGTCTTTTCCTTTGAAGGCATGTGTAAAGTTGGAGAAATGCTCATGTTTTTAATAGAGAATTTGGAGCTTATACTTGGAGATTTGAAAATTTAGTTTTGCTTGCATATGGAGCTTCTTCACTTTCCATCCTCATACACCATTGGAATGACCATCTAATGATTGTGAGATTTAATTGCTTTTATAGATTAAAGTTCATTTTCTTTCTTAGTATTAGTTTTAGAATGACTATGTAATCTTTGCTTTTCTAAAAACATTTCAGTAGGGAATATTTATGTATTTTCTAATTGGATTAAGTTTGAGGCAAGGGCTCATAGTTATTTAGTTTCCTTTCATGTTCTGTTATTTACTTTCTAAGGTCAAACCATTAATTTATTGTATAATTGAATAAAGGATTAGGCCAAGAAGGTGACTTCAAATTGGGTGATTGAATGTTTAACCTATGCAATCATTGAGCTTTACTTTTTCATGCTTTTATATTTTCTTTTAAGATCCTCGTTTAATTGCATTAACTGATATTCCTAAAGATCATTCTAAGAAATTGATTTAATCATATTTCAAAATTGAATGGTTGAAAATTTGATACATGCAATTACTGAGTTATTTTCTGCACACTTTACTTGCTTTTCTAGGACATTAGAAGTTAAGGTATAGATAGTTGCTTACACATCATCTCAAGAAGGTAACACTTCATAATTGAATGTTGGAGTAACTAAGCATACATTAATTGTATTTGAATTCACAAGATTAGTTGAATTTCAATTTCATTATTTGATTTCATAGATTAGATGAATTGGTTTTCATTATTTTGTAGTTAGATTGAACTAAGCTGAAAGACAATTTCTAGCACACACAGTGCACGCATGCTTCAGAAGTTTACGAAACCCCCGGGTTGACAAATTAAATGATAGGAAATCACTTTGCCCCAACACATGGTATTCATGCAAACTATTTATTTTTTAATAGAGTTCCCTGAGTCCTAGTTAGGCTTCACCAAAACAAACTTCATCGAATTCAAAAAAACATATTCATGACCCAATTAGTGACTCAATAACATAGGTAAGTTCTATGCTTGTTTATTTTCTTATTTAATATTATCTTCTTATTTTGTGGAATCTCACTGGAATTTGTTTATTGGCAAGGTCTACCACAATTATTACCTTCAAGTACAAAGTTGAAGGTAAAAAAATGTTTACTTACATATTTTAATGATCAAGTGAAGGTTTCAAAGGGTTACTTAGAAAGATTGAACCAGTCTTTGTCATGCCCAATGGAGAATAATTAAGAGAAGGATATTATTTTGTGTGTTAATAATCAATTTTGGTTGATCTTGATTATGAAATCAAGATTACGTGTAAAATGCAATAATTTAGTAGATGCATTTAACACTTTTATATGTCGGAAGAGAAATGACAGTCAATTGATCAGTGATTGAGAGAAATGACTTGGGAAATTACTATCCCACCCATTGATTATGATATTAACAACTCTTCTTCAAGAGGAGCAAGGGATGACAAGATCTAAAGTTAAGTTTTAATATTCTTATTAACTATGGATTGAGTTCATTTGTAACTATGATTGAATTGATGGAGTTCATTTAAAACTGTAAAATTGAATTTGTATGGAACATTGAGACTTTGAAAATAATTGCAAGTGTTGAAACCTTAATTTATTCCTATGAACTTAGACGCATTTTTGGACATTATAAGACCATATTGTTTCCCTTTGAAATAAAATACGTGGAGGATATTAGGGGGAATGTGACTTTCCATAAAATTTAGATCAGATTTAGGGACCTTATGGCTCTTTTCCTTGGACCCTAGTAGTGTTTGGAGGCTGTATTTGGAGGTGTTAGAAAAAAAAACCTAATATGACTAAGAAGATTAGTGTTGGAGCACTTATGGGTTGGGAGAAAGGTTTATGGGTTCTAGGAGTTAAGGGGTTTAAGGGTTTATGAGTTAGGGGTAAAGGGTTAGGTCCTAGGGGATTTAGGGGTTAGGGGGTTGAGGCCTAGGGGACTTATGGGTTATAATTTAATAGCTTAGTGGTTAAGGGATTCAAGGGTTAAGGGTTAAGAACTAAGGGCTTAGGGGTCAGACTTAAGTGCTTAAGGGTTATGGGATTTATGCGTCAATAGGTTTAGGGGTTAGGGTCTTAGGGATTTAGGGGTTAGGTGTTAAGGGTTAAGGGTCAGGGTTTAAGAGGATATAGGGTTAAGGCTTAGGGGGATTCAAGGATTCTATGTTAGGGGTTAGGGGTAAAGGGTTCAATGACTTAGGGTTTACGGGATCAAGGGGTTAATTCATTATGGGTTATGTGTATGGTTTAAGGGGTTATGGATTTCGAGTTAAGGGGATATAGAATTTAGTTGTTATGGGTCATGATGAAGGGTCCCCTAATCCCCTTATCACAACTATTGGTAATTCACCTATCAATTTCTCTCGTTTACTTCCCTCTAGAACCCCTCGCCCCTATGGAATGAGGTCCTAAGGCTCCTTCTCATTCTCTAATGCTATGATTATAGATCTCAGTAAACCATGATCGAAACTCTCACTTATGCCCATCCATGCAACCCTCATGTTCCCTTGCTCTGTTAAATACACAAAAATATTATCATCCCAAAAAATTCATGAGAATTGAATAATTGGAGGTGGTTATTTAATAACAACCTCTAAAAGTCTAATTCTAATTACTTTTTCTTGGGGAGTGGGGTTGTCAAAATATGCCTCCAAAAGTTACATTCTCATGACTTTTAAGGGTGGTTAAGAGATTCTAAGTTAGGGGTTAGTGATTAATGGGTTAGTGTCTTAGGGTTTAAGGGATCAAGGGGTTAATGGATTATGAGTGTAGGGGTTAATGGATCATTGCTTGGGGAATAAGGGGACAGGTAATTTAGTGGTTATAGGTTAAGGGGTAACGAGTTGTAATAATAGGTCCCCTAATCCTCTTATCACAACTATTGGGGGTTCCCCTTATCAATTTCCCTTATTTCCTTCCCTTTATTCCCCCTAGCCATTATGCCATGAGGTCCTAAGGCCCCTTCTCATTCTCTAATGCTAGGATTATAGATTTTAGTAAACCATGCCTAAACCTCTTAATTCTACCCATCCATGCTACATTTATGTCTGCTTTCCCCATTCAATACAACAAAAGATTTCCATCCCCAAAATTCATCACAATTGAACATTTAGAGGTGGTCATTTAACAACCACTTATCAAGGTTTAATTATAATCAATTTTGGTGGGTGGTTGTCAAAAAATGCCTCCAAAAGTTATATTGTCGTGTCTTTAAGGGGGTTTGTCAAACAACCCCCTTTAAAAGTCACAATAATTCAAAATTTGGAGGTGGTTTTGGAAACCTCCCATCCCAAAACAAAAATTCTTGAGAAATTAACCTTTAGAAGTAGTCACTAAATGACCACCTCCAAATGTTCAATTCTCATGACTTTTTTTTTAGCATGGTTTTCAAAAACCACATCCAAAAGTCAAATTCTCATGAATTTTAGGGGGGTTGTCAAAAAAACACCATGAAAAATGTATTTTGGCGCAGTTATTTTTAACCCCTTAAAAGCAAAAGTCACGAGAAAAAACTTTTAGAGGCGATTGTAAGAAAACACCTGCCACAAAAAAAGTTAATTTTTCATGATTTTTGGGGTGATCTGAATTGGAAATGGAATCCACCAATGATTTTGAGTTTGTAAAAGGATAGAGGGATCCACCACAATGTCACTATAACTATTTTTCTTTATTTCAGTAGACATTCTTTGGGTGTTTTCTTCTTCTCTCTCCATGTTCAAGTTTCTCAAATTTTAACCCTAAGATCTAGATCAATGGTCTCAAATAAATTCTTTTCTAGTAGACATTCTATCACATCCTGAAATGTGATGAGATCTCAAGTAAAAGATATGAAAAAGTTTCTTCTCACTTATATGGACAATCGTTTTTAGCATCCACTATTGGGCGAACATCTCTCTCAGAAGACCATGGTCAACAACAAACCATAGATTTTTGTGATTACACTACATCACATGGAGTTTCTCAACACATGATATCTACACGGGTCTGAAAGCTCCATTCCCCTCTCCCCTCAGTGGCTGCTTCCAAATATTGGGGAGAATAAATTTTCAACAACTACAGGAAATCCACCTATTAAATACAAACCTAGACATGGCAATCCTAGTTATTTCATAGTTATTTGATTTTGGGGAATGGGGATGAGACTGTTGGTGTAAAGAAGATGAATCAAACTGAAAACCTATGAATGAAGGTCAACAATGTGAAGGGGGTAATAATGATGAATAATAGAGGGGATTCTTAATATTCATTCCCAAATGAATTGTTAGAGCATGTGTTGTTTGTGAATTCGATCAAGGATGGGTGCATGGTTTTGCTAGTATGTAAGGCCTAGAGCTACTAGAAGATCTTCAGTTGAAGCAATTATTCCATCTTGTCAGTGATCTTAGTGAGGAACTTCCATAAGATAACAATAATAACTCTCAAGGGGGATCCACAGTTGTTGAATTTAAACCTCGTTCCTCTCAACTGGGGGCGTAAATTCACCCCTTACTCTTGGTCACACGTACAACCTATCCATGGATTTGGGAGATCAATCTTAAAAGCATGATTGTCATTGATGAAAGCCTTGAGTTCATAATGCATTCTTCTCTCAATTTCCATGCTCTCTCGCTCATGAATTGTGATGGCTTAAACACTGATATCCTAACAGTCATCGCAACCCATTGCAGGAAGATGAAAAAGTTGGACCTACATGAGAGTGAGGTGGTTGTTCAAGGCGATTACTAGCTAAGTTATTTTCTAAAAATTTGTGTTTCTCTACTTTGACTTAATTTTACTTGTATAAAAATGAGGTGAATTTTGATGCCCTTGAGAGGCTGGTGGTTAGATGTACTACTCTAAGGAGTTTGAAACTAAATAAAACTCTTTCTTTAGAACAATTGAAGTGACTTCTTGTAATATCTCCTTAGCTGATGGAGTTGGGTACATACTCATTTTTTCAAGAGTTCAATTGGAAGAATTTATATATTTGGAAGAATCTTTTAACAACTATAAGGAACTTGGAACTTTGTCAAGGATGTGGAAAGTAAAACTTATGTATCTTCCTACTTTGTATTATGTGTGCTCAAACTTGAATTTTTTTAATTGAAGCTATGCTAATATACGAAGTATGGAGGGGGTCTGGCTTGCTTTTAATTGTCATCGCCTATTATGGATTTGGGTTCTTGATATTGCTAGAGACAAGGGATCAGAAACTTTATTATCAAGTTGTAAAAACCTGAGAGAATTATAGGTTTTTCCAATGGATCCATTTGTGTAGGATCGATTTAGTGTCACACAAAAGGCATCCTTGCAATATCTCCAGTGTTGAAAATGGCAACAAGAAATGCTAAAAATAGCACTGTTATAAATAGCAGTTTGGGTACCAGTGTTGGACATAGCAGTAAGGAATGAAAAATGGAAGTGCTAAAAATAGCATTGCTATAAATAGAATTTCAGGATGGATTCCAATTTTAGTTAGTCATTGAACTATAATTGAGAAGTAAAATTCGAATTTGATCTTAGTAGTTGTTTGTAAAATAATTAATTAATTCATCTTGAGTTAATTAGTTGTATAAAATCAAACATGAAGCCTATGTGAAGACATGCAACCGTTTCTCCATTGATTGAGGAATTTATCCCTTAGTTAAAGAGATAAGGATGAGTTGTAATTAGTTAGGTCAGCTAACTGAGTTAAGTCTAGTTAGATTAGTTCAAATAGTTTGTTGAATTAATTGTGAATTCAATTAGTTAATGCTTGCATGCATGTAATTACTGCTCTCTAGATAACTGAATATTCTCTCATAAATAACTCATGCATGTCAGTTCAGTCAGAGACCCGGTTGAGATCAGAGGAAGGGATAGTGTACTATCAATTGGAGGAATTTTCCTATATAGGAAACGCATCCATGCAGAAAGAATTATCTCCTTCAGGATTGCACAGTTACTATTGAGTTTAATGTGTTGTGTGAGAGGTAAATTCACACAGGTGGCAGCATTGGACCTCAATAGAAACTGCGCAAGTAAATAGGAGGCTTGGAGGGCAGAGGAGAAGGTTTGTGAGAAGCCTTTGACTATCTATGAGTAGCAGAGGGATTTTACTGAGAGCTGGATAGCTTGTGAACTAAAGCTTTTTGTAATCCGAACATATTTCCACTTGTATGATAATACAAAGATCGGGGTTTTTAGCTAAGGCTTTCCCCAGAGTATTCTTCTGTGTTCATGTGTGTATGATTTCTTCTTATTTGTTATATGTGTTCTGATTGATCTAGCTCAAATTGATTAAGCTTCCACAAATTTTGATTGTAGAAGTAGATCTAGATTTTGCTTTAGTATATTGCATTATCAGGTGATCTATAGTGGGAATTTCTACATCAAGGATGTCCTAATCATAGTTATGTTTCGTAATTTTGTAGGAAAATGAAAAATGCAACAATTATTATAGTCGCTCAAAATTTCCCTAGGTTAACACATTCCTACCTTTGTATCATGAATCCATACCAGTCATATCATTTGAAAAATGAACCTATGGATGAGGCTTTTGGAGTAATTCTAAACATTTGTAATAAATTACAACGATTAGCACTATCAGGATTTGTTACTAATTAGGATTTTTAGTACATTAGTCTTTATGTAAAGAATTTATTAACCTTGTCTGTGGCATTTGGTGGAAGTAGTGATTTGGGCATGGAATGTGTATTGCGGGGATGTCCAAAGCTTCAAAATATTGAGATAAGAGACAATCCATTTGGAAATGTTTCCCTCTTATCATATCTTGAATGCTATGAAGCCATGCATTCATTATTGATGTCTTCCTGTAAGGTTACAATGAGTAGTTGTAGGTACCTTGTCATAACTAGCCCAATATTAATGTGCCGCTAATAAAGGGAAACAATGAAGATTAAAATGACATAGACAATTTTTTTTTGCATCAAACTAATGAACTTTTCTGATGCAAGTAGTTCATTATGGATGTATTCATTAATCACCGCATCTTCCACATGAGACTCTTTATTTTACAACCATCAGAGGTGGGATTCAAGGATATCTTATTGTTCTACTTGAAGGAGAAGGATGAGCAGGCCATGAATCAATTTCCAATTGATAATGCTATAGAAAAGATAAAATCATCAATTAAGGATGGGAAGTTTGGCAAGAAGTCATCAAATGTTTATGATGGCAATGGAAACAATGGAAATTGTACATAGGAGGTGTATGGTATTTTTTGGGTATTAGGCTCAAAACTTACTAGCATTGCATGTCCACCTAAATCATCCTCCTTAAGCTAACCAACGATAATTGGAATCCTTCGAGCATCATACTTCTTGATACATTATCTTTTTTCAATCGATATCAAGCATGTTGGAGCTTTGTATTGTACCTTTCTAGATAGGCATTTGGTAGCTAGGGGTGCCCATGATGATTGGGCTATCCGTGCTAACTATCTTGAAGCATACTTATGGCTACAACAAAATGTCCCTCTTGATACCAAGGTAATGTCATGGTGGGACTATCAAATCAAAATAATGGGAATCAAAAATTTGAAACTTGAATACTTGGAGGAATCCTTTACAACATCTCATTGGATAGTTAAAAATTGCAAAGATATGCCACTAGATTTCCACCAGGCAGAACAACAAGTGAACTATCTCAAGGTCCATTTGGTATGTCATGTATTTTCAGTCTCATAGTTAGCACACAAGCATTACAGGGTATCTTTATCCTTGGACCCTTTTTTATCATGGCTATGGGTCAACCACATAGTAAACCCATGCCACTGAAGTCCATTCGCTAGGCCGCACATTGTCAACATCACAGTTGGCCCACATGCATTATAGGATATCTCTATCATTAGATCTTCATTCATCATGGTTATGGGTCAACCACACAAAACCCTTGTCTTCAACAACACTTGGTTTGGTTTATCCACAAGCCCATAATTATGGGAAAACCACACAAAACCCTTCTCCTCATTGGCTCATATTCAACAAATGTTTCTGAGGGGGGAGCTTGATGCAATGGGGACCATTACTCCATAAGGGGGCAGGAGTGATATCAATTGGAAGTGGAATCCACCTAGGGTATTTACGCATGCTATCGACCCATGGTATTGTAACTCATGAAGGCTATAAATAATAAGTCTCACTTTGTAAAAGTACAAAGCGATCGACCACAATAAAACTGTAACTATTTTTATTTATTTTAATAAAGAGTTTCTTTGGGTGTTTTGTTCTTTTGTCTTTGCCTTTAATTTTCTTAGATATTGACACTAAGATTTGGGTCACAGGGCATTGGGGGGAGGGGAGGGGGTTTATAAATCACCATGAAAAATATATTTAGGAGAATTCCCCCACATTAACCCCCCCCCCCCGCCTACCCCACCCAAAACAACAAAACTATTATGAGAAAACACTTTTAGAGATGATTGATAGGACCCTGCCCCACTAAAAAAATTAAATTATGAGAAATAACTTTTACATGCAATTGTTAGGACCCCCCTTCCCCCCCACCAAAGTTCACTTTTCATGATTTTTTAGGGTTTTTTCCAAAAAATTCCATGAAAAATATATTTTGGGGAAATAGTTTAAGAAACACCTCCAAAAGTCATCAGAAAATAATTTTAGAGGGAGTTGGTAGAAAACCCCCTAAAAAATTTACATTTTCATGACTTTCAGGGGGGGCGGGGTGGGGGGGGGGGGGGGGGGGTGGGTTTTTTAAAAAAATGCCCCTAAATTCCTAAAAATACTTTTAGAGGCAGTTTTGGCAAGACTACAACAAGGAAAACTAGCCTTAAAGGCCTTTTTTGTAGTAATGTAGGTTCCAATATGTGCCAAGTGCCAAGTGTTAGTGAATTCTAAGTGCCAAATATTCCTTTATTACTTCTCTCCTACTTTTGAATAATTGATCTCAAATAAGTTTAATCTTAAACCATGCAAAATCATACCAGGGAATATTAACACATGCCATACATGGTGACTTATTAAGTGGCAACATGTGCCAAGCACCGATGTGTGTCAGGGAGTGTTATAAATGCTATGGAGTGATAGGACATGTTAAAGAGTGCTAAGGTGTGCCAAGGAGTGCTAATGCATACCAAGGAGTGTCTGGGAGTACCAAGGAGTGTCAACGAGTGTTAGGCATGCCAAGGAGGGAGTGATAAGGTATGTTAGGTAGTGGTAAATCATGATAGGGAATACATGGAATGTTAAGAAGTGCCAGTGTATGTTAGGGAGCTCCAAGGTGTGCTAACATGTGTCAATTAGTGCCAATACATGCTAGGTTCTAAGGAATGCCAGGATGTGTTAGGTGCCAAGGTGTGCCAACATGTGTCAAGGAGTGTCAAGGCAACAAAAAGGAGAATCGAGCTAAAATGCAAGGAAATGAACACATAAGAGGTTTAGTAAGTTAGGAATTTACCTTTTTCAAAAGGGACATGCTAGGAACACTAACAATATGTTCCAATACATGCCAAGTTCCAATGTGTGTCAAGTGCAAATTTATGTCAATGCATGCCAATGTATTCCATGGCATGGTAGGGACTACAAGGCATGTCAACACATGATTGGGGAGTGTTATGTTGTTTTGGGGCATTCCAACATGTGCTTAGGAATCCTAGTCATCGAAAGATGTTCTAGGTACAAAGATGTTCCAGGACATGTGGGGTGCCAAGGAATGTTAGTGTGTTCCAAATCATGTCATGGTGTGCTAGGAGTGTTGAGGAGTGCTAGGTCTCTCTCATTAATAGAATTGACCAATATTTATTATGTATTGAATAATATGGTTCCTTCACACAATACTGGAACTTCATCTAAAGGGAATTTTCTATATAATAAACCTAACAGAGATGAATCATGTGTTGACTCAGGAAAAATATATTCTCATTACTTGAGCGAAATGATAAACACTAATTACTTCTTAACAAATTAATTGACTCTAACCACTGTGGTCTTTGACACATAATGAAAAAGACTCCATAAAATGGTCTTAAATTATTATATTTTAATAAAAAATATAGCAACAGTCACATAGCGTCATCAAAAACTCATTGTAATGATCAATGATCATGAACATTTTTTTACTGTCACCACAAGTAATGAAAAAGAGCATTGGTGAGGGCCAATAAAACATTGTCACTAGAAGTGTCACCAAAGAGAGAACTAGTGATGGGTCTTTAACAACCTTCACCAAAAGTGTCATTGAAAATATCTTGGTGACAAACCTTAAAGGACCATCACTATATGCAATTACAACAATGTTTCTTTAAGGACCCTCAATATATACAACATTGGTGACGAACCTTAAAGGTATTTCATAGGCATGACCATCACCAATGACCTTTCTTTCTGTAGTGTATGTGAGATCAACAACTAGAAACTAAATCAAATTGATTGTTTGAACCAAGTTTTCCTAAACACAATGATTTTCAAATTTATTTCCCATTACATCTTTGCACATAGTAGGGAGAAGCATGCTAAAAATTGATCACACTAAAAATTATTAGGAAATTCAACCATTCTTTCATTGCATCTGTAATGAAATTTGCATTCAATTATTTCCCCCCAGGTAAATTATATTTGCACTGAGTTGACATATGAAAGAGTTCATTGGATCAAAATAAGACTACTTGCATGCTCATTTAGACTGCAATTGTGATTTCTCATAATAGAGGCAACTGCTAATGCCAAAGTGGAGATCTACAAGGATGTTCCCTATCACACCATGTTCACAAACTATATATACATCATATCCTATCATTTTCTGATATAATGCAAGCACTTTGAATTACTTTCTGCATGGCCTAAAAGGTGATCCATCTCCTTAGATTGCTTGGACCAGATAAAAGGATCACTTTTTCACCAATATAAATGTGCTCAAGGGGAAAAACATACCACCATCATACTAGATCAAAAGTAACTCAACTCCTTATACGACTGGTCAATCAAAACAATAATGAAATACACAATTGAACCAAATGAGAACAGATTGGAATCTATATACTCATGTATAAGATCATAAGAAAACATTCAAATAGACTATAACACCTTCATGGAAAACATGAAATGATATAATAGGACCAAGAAAAAACATTTACACTAAGATAGTAAAATGATAAGGAAATATTTCTTTTCTCTCATGAGCTCCCCTTAAACTCATGCATTTTCTACTACTTGCTCCCCCTAAGACTAAGTTGGCTTCAATTTTTCATTGAGGACCCTTGGTGATCCTTCTTCTTCTAAACCCTGATATGTTTCTTTTATGTCTAAAGTTCTCTTTCACACTTTCATTTCAATCTACCCTGAACAAGCTTCTCTTTTTGACTTGATCACTGAAAATAACTAGGCAACTTTCAATATTTGGCCATATGGTCATCATTATCACATGTAAAACATCTTATGTGACCATGGAATTGTGGAAAAGGCTCATCTATTTTGTTGATATTCCTTCTATTATTTTTCTTCTTTGCATAGGTCCTATGTTCAATAGCCTTATGCCCAAAACAATTACATAAGTAATAATAACCATAAAATGAATTTTTATACCTGATCATTCACAATTATCTTCCTTGATTTCTATTTTGAGAAGGCTTCTTTTCGTGTTTCAACTTCAACTGCCTATTCTACTTATAAAAATTGATCATTCTACATTCATGATTAGCTACTATATGTTAAGAACTATGGCTAGTGAAGCACTTGATACCTTCAAACAATGAATTGAAAGGTCTTTTAGCTCAAAATTCATTTCTTCAACTTTTTCTTGGCTAGTAATAAAATTACTAGCCTCCTTTCTTACTCGAGTCAATTTTTTAAAGTCCTTTTGAATGTTTCCTTTAAACAAGATTCTCCTTCTACATGATTATTGTTCTTCTCTAAATCATTTCTCATTTTAAACACCTCAAATTCTAATCTTTCACATTCATTTTACTTTTATTTAAATTGGTTGCTCATTCCTTCTTCAATCCTCATTCCTTATTTTATTCAAGTTTTCAAACTAATACTTTCTTCCTTAAAAGCTTGTTCTCTTTCTTTAAGTATCTGAATAAGCTTATTCAAATCTCTATTTTTTGTTGAGAGCTTTTGTATTTCAGTTAATGCATAACTAAGTTGAGCTTGATCTCAAACTGATATTGCTTCTTAAAAATCAGCCACTTTGATGCTAGGATAACAGATCTCATTTGGATGATCACTTTCCTTCCGAGGGGCATTTTTGTTCTCCTTCCTTTTCTTTTCCTTTTCTCCACTAGTTCTAGTGGTTTCTCCTTCATGTAGGGCCTGCAACTTTTCCCAAATCTCCTTTACAGACTTGATATCCATGACTTTCTCAAGATCCAGATTATGAATATTGTCATAAATTTCAAACTTAGCTTGGGAATTCCCTTGTTGAACTTATTTTGAAGGGGGTTATTCACCATAAAATGAATTTTTATACCTAATCATTCATAATTATCTTCCTTGATTTCTATTTTGAGAAGGCTTCTTTTCTTGCTTCAACTTCAACTGCCTATTCTACTTATAAAAATTGATCATTCTACATTCATGATTAGCTACTATATGTTAAGAACAATGGCTAGTGAAGCACTTGATACCTTCAAACAATGAATTGAAAGGTATTTTAGCTCAGAATTCATTTCTTCAACTTTTTCTTGTCTAGTAATAAAATTACTAACCTCCTTTCTTACTGGAGTCAATTTTTTAAAGTCCTTTTGAATGTTTTCTCTAAACAAGATTCTCCTTCTACATGATCATTATTCTTCTCTAAATCGTTTCTCATTTTAACCACCTCAAATTCTAATCTTTCACATTCATTTTACTTTTATTTAAATTTCTTGCTCATTCCTTCTTCAATCCTCATTCCTTATTTTATTCAAGTTTCCAAACTAATACTTTCTTCCTTAAAAGCTTGTTCTCTTTCTTTAAGTATCTAAATAAGCTTATTCAGATCTCAATTTTTCGTTGAGAGCTTTTGTATTTCAGTTAATGCATAACTAAGTTGAGCTTGATCTCAAACCAATATTGCTTCTTGAAAATCAACCACTTTGATGCTAGGATAGCAGATCTCATTTGGATGATCACTTTCCTTTCGAGGGGCATTTTTTTTCTCCTTCCTTTTCTTTTCCTTTTCTCCACTAGTTCTAGTGGTTTCTCCTTCATGCAGGGCCTGCAACTTTTCCCAAATCTCCTTTACAGACTTGATATCCATGACTTTCTCAAGATCCAGATTATAAATATTGTCATAAATTTCAAACTTAACTTGGGAATTCCCTTATTGAACTTATTTTGAAGGGGGTTACTCACCATAAAATGAATTTTTATACCTGATCATTCACAATTATATTCCTTGATTTCTAGTTTGAGAAGGCTTCTTTTCGTGCTTCAACTTCAATTGCTTATTCTACTTATAGAAATTGATCATTCTACACTCATGATTAGCTACTATATGTTAAGAACAATGGCTAGTGAAGCACTTGATACCTTCAAACAATGAATTGAAAGGTCTTTTAGCTCAGAATTCATTTCTTCAACTTTTTCTTGGCTAATAATAAAATTACTAGCCTCCTTTCTTACTGGAGTCAATTTTTTAAAGTCCTTTTGAATGTTTCCTTTAAACAAGATTCTCCTTTTACATGATTATTATTCTTATCTAAATTGTTTCTCAATTTAACCACCTCAAATTATAATCTTTCACATTCATTTTACTTTTATTTAAATTGCTTGCTCATTCCTTCTTCAATCCTCATTCCTTATTTTATTCAAGTTTTCAAACTAATACTTTCTTCCTTAAAATCTTGTTCTCTTTATTTAAGTATCTAAATAAGCTTATTCAGATCTCTAGTTCTCCACTAGTTCTAGTGGTTTCTCCTTCATGTAGGGCCTGCAACTTTTCCCAAATCTCCTTTATAGACTTGATATCCATGACTTTCTCAAGATCCAGATTATGAATATTGTCATAAATTTCAAACTTAGCTTGGGAATTCCCTTGTTGAACTTATTTTGAAGGGGGTTATTCACCATTACCATTCATAACTACATTCAAACATTCAGATCCAAGTGCAGATAAGTGGGATTTCAACTTCTCTCTCCATTCCTAAAAATTTGCAGGACTAACCAACAACACACTATGATAACCCATGATTCACCCAAATCCATCTTTTAGTTATTAAGCTACAACAAAGGAACTGGCTCTGATAAAAATTGTTGGAAACTTAGTAATATTGAGGGTCAGGGGGGAGGGGGTGGTGAATTAGTATAATGTTGATACAAACAATTTAACAATTTTTCATCAAATCAATTAGTAGATAGAAAACCAACATCATTATACAAAAGAAAAAAAATTTAATATGCGTGCAAATTCAAAAACACAACAGAAGAAACAACACATAAGGACACGAAGATTTTAGGTGGAAATCCTCAACGAGAGAAAAACCGTCGTAGTGATACTATGCTTTTCTTCTTTTATTAATCATCAAGCAATTTTGTTTACATAGATATGATTTCCACAGCCAGATAGGAATCCACAAGTCCCTATATAACAATCCCCAACTTGCTCGAAGCCCCGACCTCCATAAAAACATTTGTTAGCCACAACTAACAAAGAAGCTCCAACTTCCTATCAAGCCAGCCACCACTTTTCAAACCTTCTCAAATATAATGGATAATAGTTTCATTCATTTTCACAATGGATCCCTTTCTACAACAATAACAAAGCAAAAACCTTCGTGCAACCAACACAATTAGTAGCACCAAAACTTACATAACCAAAGTCTACATACAACAGTATAAGCCCTCATTTGGCCATGCAACCCAACCACCTATGGTAGTGTAATACAAGGCAAGATACATAAGATATAACATCTACAATGATGAAATGAACCTCTTGAATATTCACCTCTACTATTTTCACTGCTACAAGTATAATATTAGCTTTATTACACATAGCAGTTAAACTTGATCTCCAACATTAGCATAACATATCTACGTTAATTTCTCCCTCATTTAGATAGACTAAATAAACACATTAATCACTCTGAAATCCCTTTTATGACCATACCAAATACAACCAAATCAAATCACTTAATGTGTTTACTCCTTACTTTTGGTGATCATCAAATATGGTCATATCAATTAATGCATTTACTTCTTACTTTTGGTGATCAAATCAAGGATTGAATGCATTTCATTACTCTTGATGACCAAACAATAATCTCTCTAAAGGTTGACATTAATGCCCACCAAACAACATTGTTTCCAATGTCCCAAACTTTCATGAACATTCTGATGCCATAAATGATGTATTTTATCCATTTGGGGGGTTTGAGATGCTATGGCATACCTTGGCCTAACCGATAGTTTTAATCCTTGAATATTTCTTTTGAGCAAGCTATTATACACCTAAAATAGAGATTGTATACAAAAAAAGCCCCAAAAAGTTGGCCTGCGAGCTGCCTTCGTGCTTGTTTCATCTTTTAGGGTTAGGGTTTTGGACCCTTAAGGTTCTTTTCTTTGTGTTGAAAGACTATTCTTTTAGCTATTTGTAGAAGCTTTTGCTAATGAACATACCGGCCATATCTCTCTTCAAAGATAAGCTACCACCATTATAGCTCTAGCTACTTTCTGTTGTATAATAATATACCATTCTATTTATTAATAGAAGTGCTCTTTAATATATTTATCTATATATGTTCCATTTCCTTTTTTTCCTTTTGATTTTCTTCATGTAATAACAACCCAATGAAATAATTTAACTATAAACCCTAACATGAAAAAAATTCAAAAGTTGCTCCTCATCCATTTAATATCAAAAATCAATTAATCATTATTTATATAAATATATATATATATATATATATATATATATATATATATATATTATATACTTTTAACCATTGTTACGATATTATAAAATTAAGACGATAAACCCATGAAGTGTAATCTAGTTAGTTTATATGAGATTTAATCCCATCAAACCACCATTTGAAAACTCATGAAAAGAGATTAAAAATAAAAACCTGTCACAAAAACTTATTAAAAAAAAACTCAAAAAAGGAATAAAACACAAAAGAAACGTGAATCAACGTGCAAAATAGTCCGAAGACTAGGAGTCCTAGCAAAGAGGTCCATTACCATTGAGCAACAAATAGGTAGATCTCCACGCTTTGAGGTTCATAATTTGTTGGTCAACTATGGACCAAAACTATGATTAAACCACTTACGTGTAAAAAACAAATGTTCGGAATAATTCAAGCGTTTGAAAACAATTACTTAATCAACGCAGGCTAACTACGTTTGAACGATATCTGGTCAATTCTGAGAATCACAAGGTTGAAAAGAAGCACCTATAATTAAGACATTACAAGCAACGCACCCAATCCGCTGGATGCCTTCAGAATGTGATGCACGTACATTAATTGTGAAAGATGCCGAGATCAGGTAGATTTGGGTAAAAATGTGGTGAAAAACAGCGATGTTACTCCATACGTAACCTTTTCTTCTGGTCAACGTGGATATCGTGGTAATGCACAGAGAAGAGGTTTACGCTCATGCTATTCTTGGGGATCATCATACAACGTTTTCTCGACAAGAATGATGTTCCGTCGTAAATTATATGGAAAATTATTGTTTTGAGGCTTCTGCCATCAGTGTTTTGTGTAGTTTTCTTCCGGGTTCTCGCATCTATGATTGTTTATATCGTTGACTGATCATGCAATTATATGTTTTGTGTAGTTTTCTTCCTTGTCTATATCGTTGACTGATCATGCAATTATAGGATAGATTATATGGAAAATGTTACCAAAGCTAACGTACGAACAGGATTTTGTAAAGGCGTTTACAGATGATTATGGAAAACGTTACGGAAGATGACATAGAAAATTGACAGAAAGATCTTTCGACAACTATCATGGCAGGTGACTAATAACTACTCTGCATTCCAGAATTAATACTACAGGGATGGAAGGGTGATTGGCAGCCAAAAAGAATTTCGTCATGATCAAAGGGAGATTAGATTAGATTTGCAGAAACCGTCAAATTTAATAGGTATTTTAGATCTCAAATTCTTACTCTCGCAGAGAATTGGGTATTTTTCATCAGATTCTAATCGTTTTTAACCTGAAGATATATACACATCTCCACCCAACATTTATAACTCTGCCAATAACAATTAGAAAATGTTCATTCAATTCTCATGATCGAAATCCTTGACTGATCATGCAATTATAGTGATAGAAATCCTTGAGTGGAAAAGAAAATGCCGTCGCAAATGGAGGTAATTCTATAGTATGGCCAATCATTAATTTTCATATGACAATGACATCTTTTTTCAAAATGAAAAAATTCGACTCCTTGTTAGGATGAAAAATCTCATACTAACATTATTTGAAGAATTTGTCACAATGGTCGTGTGGGAAGTGGTTTTGAAGTTGAAAATTTGAAAGTGATTGACGGACATTATTAGGGGTTTTGATTTAGAAATGAGATAGATTGATCAACTAATATTGTAGGAATAGTCTAAGTCTAAGTTTAAGGTTAGTCCAGCCAAATACGACTCCTTGTTAGAATGAAAAATCTCATACTAACATTATTTGAAGAATTTGTCACAATTGTCGTGTGGGAAGTGGTTTTGAAGTTGAAAAAGTTGAAAACTTCAAAGTGATTGATTGACATTATTAGGGGTTTCGATTTAGAAATGAGATAGATTGATCAACTAGTCTAAGTAAGGTTAGTCTAACTTTAATGGTTGTATGAGTTTTTTTTTGTAAGCTAAGGAGGGACCATTCTTTTTCCATTACTTCGAATTGAAACCATTACATTTTCATGGTGGCCTCAACCCGCCCTGAGGGGAAACCGGGTCTGTTGGCCACCTTAAGTTTTTGACAGCCATCCAAAAACAAAAAATATTAATTCTTCTTGTCCAGGCTATGTAAACTAAACATTCGAAAAGATTACTACTGCTTCTTGTTTGCATTCTAAACTGAAAATAGAAACGAAACTATCCAACCGCTTTCAAAAAACTATAGACAACATATACATATCTTCAAGTATTAAACCGCCATGACTTCCTGCTGCTCCTCTTCTTTCTTTATGCCCGGGTTGATCTCCTTTATCTGCTGCTGTATCTCTTCCAGTTTTTTATCCTGCATTATCAGAGTGACCTGAATGTTCTGCAATTCTTTCTTCAAATTTGGAATTCCCTGGGACAATTCTGCCATCTCCATGGCCACCTGTTCCATAGCCTTAGCCAACAGCCTTTTCATGACCCAGTATACATGCAAGGCCTGTTTATACAGAGTCATGCATCCTCTCGTGTTCCCTGGATCCGGAAGGAGGTATTCCCAATCTTCCATTTCTGATCCTGATTGACCTTGGGTCGCATCTTCCTCCAGTTGCTGAATTATCCTTCTGATGTCCTTATTGGTGTTCTCACAGTAGGCTTGCTCCGCAAACTGTATCTTCTTCTTCAGTGTTTTCCTGTATTTTCTTGCTGGTGCTGGTTCATGCTCTTCCCGTTTCCCTTCCGACCATCCTCTTCCTCTGCTGCATCGTCCTCATCCCCGTCCTGCTCTTCCTCTGTTCCTGTAATTTCCCCTGCCTCCCCGACTCTTCATGCCCAAGGTGCTTCCGAAGTCACCTCCCTCCTCTCGCCCTTTGCTACTCCTGTCTCCATACTCCCTGTCCTCCTGTGTTTTGTCCTTTGTTGACCCCACGTCCTTCCATATCTTCTTTCGCGGTTGCTCCACTCTATCCTGGTCTGAATCAAACATTTCCACTTCATCTTCAGTATCGTCCTGAACTGTCTGATACTTCTCTGCCGTTTCTCCATCCTCGATTCCTTTCCCTTTCTTTTCCTGGCTTCTCCGTCCTCTGTTGTCTTCATCCCCGTCGCTTCTCATTCTCCTCCTCGTTGCCATTCGATTCTTCCTTCCGGTGTTGCCTGCTTGTTTTCTCAGCCTCCTTTACCTTTCTGTTAACCTACCCAGAGCTTTCGCCACCTTGACTCTTCGCAACTCCTCTACAAATTCATTTAACGTCCTCCTCTCTTTGTCTCGCCTTCCTTCTTTATGATGTCTCCTCCGCCAGTTCTCCTCATCTCTCCTCGCCCGCTTCACTTGCCACCTGCCGATTTCATCACCGCCCACCTCCCTTCGTCCTTCTTCTGTGCACTCATACCCACATCCAATCTCTGCCGCATTACCTCCACCAGCTTCTTCTTTATTACCTCATCGCCATCCCTCCTCGATATGATACCTTTTCTGGTGATCTCTCTATCCACCTTCATCATTACCTGAATACCTTTTGCCTCGTCATCCTTCCTTACCTGATCTGTATTAATTTCCCTGATCGCCGTCATTATCACCCCGATCGGGGGTCTCTGGGTGTCTTTTTTATTGAGTTGCGGATTCATTATGGTCTTGAGTGATTATGGTGGTGAGTTCATCCCATCCCGGTTTATTCCTTATTGTTGGCCAGCTGTTGTCGATCTTTTCCTCCTGTTCTTTACTCCCCCAGTTTGCAAGGTAGTCTGCAACCTTGTTTCCTTTCCTCCTGACGTGATTAATGATTTTGTATTCTATTCTCTTTAATAATTCAGCCAAGTCTTGGACGATCCCAGCCGTCCTCCAGCTTCTAGCTACTTGCTCCCAGTCTTTCCCGTTGTTGAGTTTTCGTAACATTTCTACTGCTATCTGTGAGTCGCCTTCTATTTCCAAATTCGTGTAGCCGTTCCTTACTGCTATCCTTAGACCTTGATAAACAGCCCACAGTTCTGCTTCATTGTTGGTCATTTCGCCTCCTCATTCCCCAAGTGGGGGGAGATTAATGGGTGTATGAGTTTTGGGATAAGGGAATTTTTGTTTTTCAAGGGAGATGTAGATATTTTATTTTCCAAATTTGAGTTAATAATTTATTTGGAGAAAAATTATATATATATTTTTTATAAATTTATTAGATTAATAATTTATTACGAAAGAAAATGTATTTTTAATTATAATTTTAGTATATTTTCTCGAGTGATTACATAAACATATATATTTTTTTTAATGAAAAGTAGGGAAAATAACTTAAAAACCCAAAATAAATAAAGCTATTACAGTGCCAAATAATTTAATGTATTATGATTTTTTTCAGAAATATATGAAATTATGTTTCTCTTATTTATAAAATTATGTTTGTCATAAATATATCTAATTATTTAATTATATATATATATATATATATATATATATATAATCAATTTATTTATTTATGTTTAAATAATTTTATGTATAATATCTATTTATTATTTTTTCAAATAAAAATATTATTTTTAATAATTTTAATACATAAAAAACTCTTTAATATTATTTTAAATAAAAATGTTTATTTTATAGTTTATTTTATATGTTTTTTTCTGTGTAAAGATACTTATTATTATATTAATATATATTACTTTGAAAAATATAATATAACATTTTACTTTATACACATTGAAATTAAAATTAAAATAATTAAAAGTTTAAGTTTAAAAGAGAATATTTAAATTTCAAAAATATAATTTATTATTTAAAATTGTTATATATATATATATATATATATATATATATATAAAAGAAAAGCTTGAAAAAAATTATGCTGATATAAAATTTGAATAACAACAAAAAAAAATCTAGATAACTTTATAAAAATGTCATTTCTCATTAATATAAACATTTTACAATATTTTACAAAATAAATTCCTAATATTATACTTACTTTTTTTAAAATTTATATGTTAAATTTGAAGCTTTATGTGAATGTTTTTTTATTTTATTTTATTAATAATATATTAATATAAAAATTATAAATTTGAGTTTTTAATTGTATTTTTTTCTTATTTTATATTATTTTATTAAGAACATATCTCTGAAAATATTGAAATAGTTAGGATATAAAATGAAATTAAAAAATTGGCAAAATAAAACTTGTATTCAAATATTCCCACATATATTTAAAAAAAACATTTTTTTCAAAAACTTTTTAAATACAAAATAAAATAACAATTAACTTAAATTATAGCTCTTCCATTTCTCTTTAATGTTATATTCTATTTATTAATTGTACTATCCACTATTACTATCTTCCACTTTCTAGTGCACTATTTTCGTTCAAATTTAAGAATAGATCCCCTTAATCTTCTTACATTAAGAGAGGCACACGTCTAATTGAAATATAAGTATTCATCCGTAACAAGGGAAAGTCGTGATCTCAAGTGGCACTCGTAGGGTGGTTACCATGCACCGAACAAGAGGCTGGGAAGCACTGTGGAAAATGTGATTAAAGCTTAAGCAAGGGAGCAAATGTTTTGCACTATCCATATCTATGATAAGGTTCCTCATGTCAACCAAGGTTGATATTAACTATCAATATTGATTGCAAGACTATAATAATTTCAATGAGGGGTATTGAATGTGGTCATTCTCTAGATTTATTCTTTTATTTGAATTTTAATACTTTTGTTATTTTAACTTTTTTTAGAAACTATAATAGCCAATGTACTACTAGTAGAGTGATATTAATATGACTTTCTCATTAATCTATTATGTAATATTTTTATAACGTCTAAATTTGATTAAAGCTTTAAGCAAGGGAGCAAATGTTTTTCACTATCCATATCCATGATAAGGTTCCTCAAGTCAACCAAGATTGCTAGTAACAATCAATATTGATTGCAAGATGATAATAATTTCAATGAGGGTATTGAATGTGGTGATTCTTTAGATTTATGCTTTTACTTGAATTTTAATACTCCAATTATTTTATAGTTGCAAGTGTCATTTCATACACCTTTTGCTAGAAACTACAATAGACAATGTACTATTAGTAGAGTGATATTAATATGACTTTCTCATCAACCCATTATGTAATTTTTTTTATAACGTCTAAATTTGATTAAAGCTTAAGCAAGGGAGCAAATGTTTTGCACTATCCATATCCATGATAAGGTTCCTCAAGTCAACCAAGATTGCTAGTAACCATCAATATTGATTGGAAGATGATAATAATTTCAATGAGGGGTATTGAATGTGGTGACTCTCTATATTTATGCTTTTACTTGAATTTTAATACTCTGGTTATTTTATAGTTGTGAGTGTCATTTCCTACACCTTTTGCTAGAAACTACAATAGCTAATGTACTACTAGTAGAGTGATATTAATATGACTTTCTCATCAACCCATTATGTAATTTTTTCATAACGTCTAAATTTGATTAAAGATTAAGCAAGGGAGAAAATGTTTTGCACTATCCATATCCGTGATAAGGTTCCTCAAGTCAACCAAGATTGCTAGTAACCATCAATATTGATTGCAAGATGATAATAATTTCAATGAGGGGTATTAAATGTGGTGATTCTCTAGATTTATGCTTTTACTTGAATTTTAATACTCCGGTTATTTTACAATTGCGAGTGTCATTTCCTACACCTTTTGCAAGAAAATACAATAGCCAATGTACTACTAGTAGAGTGATATTAATATGAATTTCTCATCAACCCATTATGTAATTTTTTTATAATGTCTACTATTACAATTGAGAAGTAATGTCCAGTGACTTAGTTTGTGGGAACAACTTTAGTCCAAGCTACACCAAAATAAAATTTTTCACATGAGTAAAGAATATATGGTGCATGGTAGAGTTAAATGGTTATTTTCAATCAATTGTGGCCTATGATCATTAAGAAGGTTGTATTCATAATTTCTTGTGTTTGAAATTATTTTTGTTCACCTCTTTATTGTCAAAGTGTTCCATATGATGGTTAAAATTCAATATATGGAAACTCTATCAAATTTCTTCTGCTAGTTTCTATAAAGGCATGCTGAAGGTCATTTTTATTTTTGAGGAGAAGGTGTCATAACAATAGTTGTTGCTAGTTGAATGGACAAATCATCAACTGTAGAAAATTTTATTTATGTGTTTTGATGATGATTTATTTCATGGCAATTCATGTTATACTACTCTTTTTCATTGGAATGAATCATTGCTACATTAATTGTTGTGGTTTCTCATTAATCATATGATACTTTAGCAATAGTACTAGTTAAAGTGAAGCTAGACATTACTAATTGTGAAAATAATGGTGGAGTGACTACAATATTATTTCCAACCTATTCATGTCATAATGAATTTCTTTCCTAGTGAATAACCTCGATACTTAGAGTTTTATTTGCTATTGGATCCCTTGTATAGCCGTAGCTTAACAACAACTTTGAAACTTCTAGTGTAGTGGACATAGCCATATCATCATAAATGTGAGAGAAAAAATAGCATTTCTCTCCAACTCTTGCATACTAGTTTGCATTATAATTGTCTAAAATTCCAATGGTCAATACACTAAGGAAGAGATTCCAAAGATTTATGCAAATAATCAATCTTTATTTAACGATAAAAATTTGCAAATTTTAGTCTTATAATTTCATTTATGATGGTATACTATTTTTATAATTTGATTGTATATTAGTTTCTAATGTTAGTATCTCTTCATTATTACTACCTCTAACATCATATTTAGGATTAAAAAATCATGAGGCGATATTATATTTTTACTATCCAATGTAGAAGACAACATTTTGAGTAAATGACTTCAAATAAGTGGCTATGGATAATATTTGTGATGGTTGTAGGAGTGGTAGGGAAACATCCATCAAAGAAAAAATTGTGACTGTGCTTATCAGATATTGTAGAATGGGGTGCACTAGTGCTAGATCATGTATGGTGGAATGGATGAAGTGGGACACTATGATGTAGATATGATCATGTTTAAAGAAAATTTTGGACTAGACGAAGCCAACATTCTAGAAGAAATCAAAGGTGAAATATCACATATTCTTAAGGGTAACGAGCTATGATGGTCACATAGATGCAAAACAAATATTTTTAGTTGTTTAGAGGGATAATTCCATGAGAATTTAACATATATGAAAGATCATTGAGCGAATCTTCCAAGTGATCTGTGAATCCATAGCATAGGATCCGATTGGGATGCTAAAAATTATGTGTATAGTTGTCGAAAATGTATAAGAGTTTGTAGAAATAGATACAAATGTTACAACAAAATAGTTTGTAAAGTAAATGGCTAGTAAGTGAATATCCTCTTAGATCAAAATGACAAAGTGTTAGAAGAAGATAAAAAATCTTGGAGCTCATAAAATAATGTGCACAACCTGATATGAAGAATAAAATAGATTTATGATATATTTGTTTCGTGTAACTTAGGGGAATGGATTTTTACCATATCATGGATGAGGAAGTTTGTGACAAAGGGGATGGATCTGTCTTGATTTGATCTAATAGCTATGCCATGCTATTTTTTTTTGTCCCCATTGAATCCTTTTCTAAAAAGGAATATGCAGGGTATTGAGTGTTATACACTTATTTTCCACCATAGGCCTTACAAGGAATTTATTGGATGTTACAAGGTTGAATTTCCATAATTGAGTAATTTCTCATAATTATTTCATAATGAAGTAACTATTTTGTTACAATTTCCGATTATTGAATAAGAATTATTTCATGATTGAGAAATACCCATAATTGAGGAGAAAATTTATAGTATATTGGGAAAAAATCATAATTGAGCATGGGACTAGAGTGAAAATATCATAACATAGAAAAATATAATTATAGATTGCAAAAATCCTCATAATTGATCACGAAACATGTGCATGAATTGTAGATTATTGGTTCATGTGTCGTCAACTCTATCAATGACTTGTATCTACCTAATTCACCCGTTGACAAGCCTATCTCCAAACTCTTTTAAATTTATATAAAAAGAGGAAAAATTAGAGGGGATAGTGAGAGTAATAGTTCAATCAAATGTTGGTAAAATTCAAGGAGACTAATTATATACTATGGAATCCTTGCTACTAGCCAAGTATGATTTGAGGCTAAGGAATTAGAAGTGGTATTTTCCATTTCCACTAATAAATAAAACTTGTGATAATTGCCACACATATTATTGTTGATCTTTGTTCGACTTATAATAGATTGGGAGATTTATACTTATGATTTATAAAGACTTGCATATTTTGATGAGATCTTGGGGTTGCTAATTATGTGTAGGTTGTAGGTGTAGTAGAGAGGAGTAAAGACAACAATGGAAGAAGGATCTCCCTCATACATAATCAATTAGGATCATCACAAACTTCATTATAAGCTTGATATTGTTCTTTCCTTCTTCCTTTCCATTACATGCATGTAAGGGAAGTAGGGAATAGGTATAAGGGATAGGATTACAATAGATATAGTCTCTTTGTCTCTCAAATATTGGGAAATATATGTGGAGTTAAACTCTTTAGCCATAGGGGGCAATTCAATCTATCAAAATTGGTCACTCGATATGGTAAGAATCATTTGAATTTCTCCTCAATTTCCAGTTAAACATTATTTACTTTTATTGAATGAGTGTTTAATAGTGTTTCATATCTAATTTACATCATTTTTTTATCTAGATCGACCCATAATTCATCAGGGCTTAGCCCAATTCAATAAAAATAAAATAAAATAGTGAGATTAAGAGGAAAAAATAGGCTATGGATTTTAGGCTATGTAACATTCTATACAAAATTTGAATGAAATAGATCCAAATATAATTTGTCCTCAAAATTTTATCCCAATTTAATATTAATAATAAAAAAATCATCCAAATCAATGTTCGAAAAGAGGAGATATTGTTAATTGTGAATCGTCTATATTTTCTTATTTTCTATGATGGCCACATACATTTGCTTTTATAATATATTTTGATAGGGACCTATAATTTCATAGGAACAAACTCATTTGGTAAGGAATTTTATATGATTTTGTTTGATATATGATACACCATATTTTTCAGTGAAAAGAAAAGTTATCTAGTGCCCTTCAAAAATTATTGTCTCAGTTAATTCTTCAAAGGATTTAATTTTTAATTTTTAATTTCAATTTGATTTTTTACTTCAATTTCATTTCATCATAAAAAATTTCCATTATTTATTTTAAGTGATTTTTAGTTCTAAATTAATTGGTATATTTGGTTTAGAATTGTGAACCTTAGATTATATTTTCATCTCATATATTTTGAGGATTTGAAGTGTTAACTGAGAGAGTGTGAGGTTCCTAAACTATTGTTGAAAATGGAATCACCAAGAGTTACATTGGGAAGAAAAATTTGGTGTTTGTCTCCTTGAGGAAAAACCTAGAGAAGTAATTTTTTTATCCAGTATTAGCTTATCTAGTGAAGAAGCTTCATATATTGTGGATTCTCTTCTTTTGATAGTAATTTGTTATTCTCTGTTATATGGTATCCTCAGGTGGATTATATTTTTTCTTGTAAGTCTCGAAGTATAAATGGAAATCGATGTATCTAGTGGATGAAGGTGGTGTGATATTGTGACATCTTGCCAAACCAAAGACATGGTTTTGTTTCCCTTCCAAAAGGACCTCACCACAAGCACTAGAATTTGGCTCGAGGGCGACAACAGCAAGTGATAAATATATGCTACTTATCTATGATTAGGTGGAGACTTGTTGTCCCTAACTCATTTTCCAAAATCCATATCCAGATGAGCGTTTTTCATATGCATTTCTTGCAATTAATTTCATGTTGAACTATTAAATTAGTGTTGTATTCATTGTATGAATGGTTCATGGTTTACTCATGTTTTAAATGAATAAATCTCTATTGATTGGTACCTTGCGAATGTGATTTTACAATTATTCCCTTTATACATGAAATTAGAAATGTAAATTTTCATGTTAATATTGTTTCCTTGAAGAAACATTGATGTTCCTAAGCTTGAGACTAGTGAAGCTCTGATGAATGGTTCTTGCATTATGGTTGTAGAACCATTTTTTTATAGAGGACTTATATAAGCATTTATGTGAGTGATGTATGCACTTCTAGATATAATTTCACTGTTAACATAGACAATTACTGCACAAGGATATGAGAATCCATGTCTATTTGATTAAAATTTGAGCTTGATCAATGAGCTAAACCTTTGATGGTTCAAATGCCATGATGGCTTGAACGAGAAGCTCGTGTTACCTCCACAACATTGGCATAATTATTGATGCAATTGCCATGATGAGACATTATGTATGTCTAACAAAAATGAATGTGAAAATGTTGGGAAGTTTTGATCCATTCATTCTGATATTAAGAGAGGATATTTTTTCTTCATAAGGCAATAGACTCATATGTAAGCTTTAGGGAATCAAATGTAAAAATGCTTGGAAGTTGAACCATTCGTTTCAGTATACATTTAGGGAAAATTGAATCCACATGCTCATTTCAAAAGAGATATTCGCCCTCATGCCACTGTCAAACCAATTGATGGGATGTGTGTAGTCAATTGAAATGGCCTTGGGGAGTCAATTTTCCTGTGGTCTTGTGCATAATGGTCTCAACTCATGCACAGGTGGAATTATATAAACAATAAACACTCATTTTATTTCAAATCATATATATATATATATATATATATATATATATATATATATATATATATATATATATATATATATATATATATATATATATATATATATATATATATCCCAAGGATCTTGGGCGTTGAAATTTACCGTTGGTAAATGAAATGTCCAATGGTAGGAGTTTTAAGCACATGGGTCAAGTCACATAACCCATGTAACCACATGTCATGATCATGGATAGAGGTGTATGCATGAATGGATGAAAAGGATAGTCAGATGAGATCGACGAATATGGTGGACTATGTTACCGTTAGAGAGATTTTGAGTTGTAAAATGGGCCTCCTAATGAATATTATAAAATAATAGTGGAAGCAATAAAATAATATTAGATTACATCATTAAATTTTAGCAGGAAAAAAGAAAAAACAACTTTTCAACTCATATTTTCAACTTATCTCCCTATGGTTTTACTCAAACTTCAAGTGGGAGCACTTGTTGGACTTGGAATTTGATTCTTGATCCAAAGAGTACCTATGTTGGATACTTTTGATGGACACTCCTACACAAAAAATGAGAAATATATGAATACTAGTCTTGCATATGACAATGATACTAGTGGGTATATATATATATATATATATATATCACAACACTTGTATGAGTATTAGTGTGGAGTAATTCAGGGTGGTATAGTTGTGACTGTCATCTGCACAATTAGTTTTTATACACATATTGGGGCTATTGTATACTACTATGCATAGTACATTTCCAACACACACAAACACACGTGTGTGTGTGTATTCTCACATATGGTATTGACCCTGAGAGTAAGTCACGGTTATATGATGGGTTATCACACTTCAAGGACATTAATAAACAAAGCTCGGCAACATATATATACAGATATGTGTCGAATTAAGTCTGCATACACAAGATTATACATGTATCTGCTTATGCACAAGTACCTTATCGTGTATGACAAAAAAACATGTGTCCTAGTAACTTGAGGGACTCTTTCAAATGACAACAGGTTGTTACACCATGTGACCACCACGTGGAGTCCATGTGGTAGAGAGGAAAGTGATGAATTTAAAAAAAGAAAAAATAGGAATCTTAAAAGGGTATAAATTAATATCCAAAAGTCCAAATTAGACAAAATTTTCTATCACTAAAAAAGTCTCATCGAGACGAGTGTGATGGTAGCATTTATTTTTAGTTTTGAAAACTCGAAAGAAAGACAAAAAATAATATCATCCCACTTCTCTAATTGTACCTGAGTAGTTGGATTAGTAAGTGTACATTTCATTGAGGTTAAGGTGGGGCATTTACAGGTGGTATCAGAGCATCAAGGTTCAACACCTAGAATGGATGGGATCTATCATGAGAAAGTAACTCCATAATTTCCACAAGGGGGTATCATAATGATTCTTAGAAAATTAATAGAACAAATGTTTAGGTGTTAAATTCCATTTTGCGATTCACTGATTACATGAATCATTAATATGCTTGCATTGTGATTAATTATGATGCATGGACTAATGATTGATATGATTTTTTCATCAATTGTGTGCATTAACATTTTGTGCTTGCTGATATATGTTATTGACTATGCATAAATACATTGAGGCTAATGATTTCATGTGCTACATGATTTATTTTGTGACACCCAATTACATTAGCAACTCCACAAAAATCAAGTTCATGGTCACAATTATATTTATTTATTTATGTCATATTGGATCTAATAGTTTTTTGTGAATGAAATCACATCACAAGAAGTAGAGGAAAACAACAAACAAAGGATGAGGATAGAAATGGTGCAATATAGATCCGACCAATCCGAATATGGTTATGAAGGAGCAAGGGAAATTGAAGTAGAAATATTAGTTGACCAAGGGGGAGGGGTGAGTTCTCCTGAATTAATACATAACTTTAGGGTCCTAAATGCCGAGATTAGGAGTTCTAAGGCCGATAATGAAAGGCTCAAGAGGGCCCAAGGAAATCAATTTGTGGTGAATGCAGTCATATTGCAAATACTTCTTGACTTATAGTGACATAGGTAGTATGACCTTAGGGCTAGCCAAAGGGACAAGCAAAGTCCTTTGAAATCAAAAGAGAGAACAAATGGGGAATATGGTAGTAGGTCCAACAATAGACGCGGAAGGGAAATTGATGACACCATAAGAGGGAATTCACCATTGAGTACCCCATAGAGAAGGAGAAATGCCCATGGGGATCATTCTGACAGACATTCTAGCCTTTTTGCCAAAAGACACAATCATCATCATGATCAGAGAAGAAGAGAAGGGGACTATATGATCAAGGAGTTATAGAAAGCCAAACCAACCACATTTGATGGAGAGATGAATAGATTTGAAGATGAGGAAACTTGGTTTCTTGGAATGAAGAAGTCCTTCATAATCCATAACTACTCTGAGAACATGAAGAAAAAGATAGCCACCCATATTTTGAAAGGGAAGGAATACATATGGTGGGAATATTTGAAGAATTTCAAGGACATAAGAAAAGAGGAGATGACTTGGAGAGAATTCGAAGCACTCTTTAGAAATAAACATTTATCATACCAATATTATGACAACAAAGCAAAAGAATTATATGACATGAAAATGGGAGAAATTGTCACCAGGTACCTGGAATTGCTAAGATATGTGCCATATCTCAATGATGAGAAAGGAAAGGTCCAAATATTAATTAGTGAGTTGTCACTATCATTTAAGGGTTGAATTGAAATTTTGGAACTTGAGACATTGGAAGATTTCATCAAGAAACTAAAACACTATTATGATCAATCAAAACATAGGCCAGAGCTCAAGATTGATTTGAAGGCAAAGGATAGTTTTGAACTGAGAGGAAAAAAGCACATAAATCAAAAGCAATAGTCAAAAAAGAAGACAAGAAGTTTCCCCACCAATAGAGGTGAGGCTCAATAGAGGTTTAATGTTGCTAATAAATACCGACCTACTTATGTGGCAAGAGAAGAACCCAAAAATTATAGAAAAGTACCCTTCAAGTGTTGGACTTGTGGGGAGAATCACCTGAAAAAAGAATGCCCACAACGTAGGAATAATGGTTCAAGGTTGTATCACGTTCAGGAAGATGGGGAAGTTCACCATGTGGCTCTCAAGGTGCCTAGAATTTGCGCAGTTATGGAATATAGGCAAGAGGGTCATTTGGCCTCAACTAGTGAGAGGGATGGTTAAATGTGGCAACATTGTTATCCCATCGCTAGGGGAAGTCAAGTGAATAATTTTAGAGAAGTCTAATTAGATTGTTGGGACTCAGTTGCTATAATTGTTGAAAGTTTTGTGCATTTTATGTTTTCAGACTATTTTTACTATTTAGCCACATGGTTTATTAATTCTTTTGATTGATTCAAGTCTATCATTTTCGCTTCATTGTTGAATGATGCATGTCCTTGCTACGTTATTTATGTTCTATGTCATTTTAAAAGCTATGATGAATGTTTTAATGATACAAATAATGGAAACTAGGACACTAATTAGAGGATGGGGTGAATCAGTATTGTAGCCAAATTATATAATTCTTCACAAATTATACTTTTCAATCACTTTAGCAATTATTCATGGATCAACTGCGCAACTCAATCATGTAAATCATAACATAATCATCATCAAGCATATAAGAAACATATATACAAGACACCAAACTTCCTTTTATTGTCATCATCAAGCACATAAGAAACATATACACAAGACACCAAACTTGATTACATCACTGCCCCACAAGCTAATACGTGTAGGTTTATCTACTACTGAAAGGAACTCCTATCTTTCTCATTTATTAGTATTGACTAAAAGGGACTATTTCCCTTGCTCATTTATGAGCCTCTATTGAAAGGGACTCTTTCCCCTACTCGTTTTTCATCCACTATTGTAAGGGACTCTTGCCCCTGCTCATTTACCAACGCCTACTGGAAGGAGCTATAGCCCCTAATCTAGAAGTTGCCACTTACTATCCCTCTTGATTCATCGTTCATCCATTTTCAAACTAGAACCAATAGACCACTTACCTCATAAACAACCAAATTTTCTCACAGCAATTGCTTGTCAAGACAACCTTACAAATACCTTCAACAATCTTTGATTACTCATAAAATCACCATCAAAATTGCCTTCGGTAATTTCTTATTACGGAACACACCAAACTATACCTACAACATCAATCCATCCAGCAATCACTAATACACTCCTTGCATCCAAGAAACACCTTTAAAATACCAAATCTAATCATTCATGCAGCCTTAATGCATACCATCACTATGCATCTAGTTGCACTAACAACCTGCCATCTATCTAAACTCTGCTCCTCGAATTTTGCCTATAAAATTTTTCATTGATTATTTTTAGCATGATATTTTAGTTAACTCCACTTTGAATATTTCTATGAATCAATTATTTTTTCCTTTGTCCTATTCAAATAAGTCTTCTAAACCTATTCTCCAAGTCTTCATTTACTCCTCACTTGTTACATCAAGAAATTCTGAGTTAAACTGTCGTTTTCCTCAATTCTTGTGAGTTACAAGTTTTAGTAGTGCTTTTCTATTTTTAGCTAATCTCTAACTTTAGAAAAACTACCAATTCTACCTGTTATTATGTCCATGCCACTAAATGATTCCACTAGCCTCATTCATGTTTGCTTTTAGAAATTTGGTATAACTACCAGACTCAAAGTTGTCGAATCATTCATTTGAACTACCACATATAGATTCTGAATTGTTTCATGCCAAAGCCCGAAGTCTTTCAATTAATAGTTCTACCAAATATATAGTAACTTAATTGACTTTGTTTCTCCTTTAAGCCCCAAGTGCTTAATTTCCTTCGCAACTACCTTTTCATGGGACCAAATATTGTTTCTTGGCTCCTCACACCCTTATCATGGTGCTTATATGTTGTGTCTCTTAATAATCTTCCAGGACCTATTGAGCGGGATAAGCTGTCAGTGGGGTCCGCCAACTCCACTTCCCATTAGTCGTTGGTTGTTTGTTGTGGGTGGTCACATTTCCTCACTCTATTCTCCCAACCCTTTCGTTTTGCGCACTCTTTAATGACTTTCTGAGGTTTTCCTTACGTGATTAACTATCCTAGTGATCGTCCCAACCCCTCCTTGCCCAATCACTTCATGCCCGAGCTCACTTGGCACTGACTATGACCCTATCAGCCTCATGCCAAGTCAGCCCAATGCTTCCCTTTCGTGATGGCTTCAAAACCTTCCGAGGTCCTGCCAACGGCATAACATCATGCTTACATCACCTCCGCTATATGGCGCTCAGTCTGTGGTCGACATGTCATCGGAAATGACCCACTTTGATATCTAAAACCCCAAAAACACTTACCATCTGTCCACATTCTATTGGGCCACATCATTTTTGACGTCATCATCCACCTATGCACTTTCATTATCCCTACAATCCAATCAAATTTTACCATGTAGCCTGCCAATTTCATCTCAGCACTTAAATTTTTTGTGCGCGTGCAAACCTCCAGGATTATCCCAGCAGGACGAGCTATCATGGGCTCGACAATCTGGCCAATAATGTGTTCCCATGTGTCTTCTTTTAGAGGAGAGAGAAAAGGGGTTCACGAGAGCCAGTTTTACACCATTTTCTTTTATAAATTTGTAACAGTACTGGGCCGCCTCTCTTACTTTAGCCACATTGTGCGACCCATTAGAAAACTGCTTCTCCTCATATATCTGGTCAATTCTGAGCATATTAAGAATCACGAGGTTGAAAAGAAGCACCTATATTGAATACCAACTGCAAGCAACACAACCAATCGTCCGGATGCCTTCACAATGTGATGCATGTGCAGGAATGGTGAAGCACGCCGTATCAGGTAGCTTTGGGCACACAAGTGTGAAAAACACCGACGTAACGCAATGCATAACCCTTTCTTCTGGTCAATGTTGCTATAGTGCGAACGCACATGGGAATTCTACTCTTCCAAACAACTTTTTCTTAGCGAGAATGTTGGTAGCTGATTATGGAAATTTTTTTATTTCCGCTTTCTTACCCAGAACGATGTTATCTGATTACGGGAAATTTGGATTTTTGATCATATATGTATAAATAGATTCAGCCTTTTGAAAAGTGAGAAGTGTATAGTTCAAATTTTTGATTCAAATTCATGTGGAATTCTCAATAAATTACATCAGAAAATATATTGAGAAACTGTCCAAAACATATATTGAATAAACTACTAAAAAAATATGCTGAAAATCAATAAAGGAACTTGTAAAGCCGTCCTCAGATGATTATGGAAAGCGTTACAGAAGATGACAGAAAATTTACAGAAAGATCTTTATACAACTATCATGGCAGGTGAGTAACAAGTACTCTGAATTGCAATATTAAATACTGCCAGGAATGATGTATATACACGACAACAGTTTTAAATGTGAAGATATATACACAAATCCACGCAACATTTATAATTCTGCAAATTACAATAAACGATGATGCAATTGTGATGATCGGAATCCTTGACTGACCATGCAATTCTCATGATCAAAATCGTTGACTGGAAAAGGAAAGCTTGTTGCAACGTGGGGAGGAAAATGGAAGTAATTATATAGTATGGTCAATCATGACGGCCTCCTCTAATACTAACTTTATTTGAATTAATACCTCACAATATGGAATTTGTCACAATTGTCGTGTGAACAGTGGTTTTGAGGTTGAAAATTTGAGAGTGATGATTGATATTATAAAATGTTTTGATTTAAAAATTAGATGAATTGATCAACTCATATTGTAGGAATAGTTTAATTTTAGGTTAGTTCAGCCAAATATTAAATGGGCGGGCGTATGAGTTTTACGATAAGGGATATCCTTTGTTTTAGGTTGATGCGGTTTTTATATATTACAAAATTGATCTCATATAATAAATTATTTTATCTATCTATCTATATATAATTATTATATCTCTATAAATATATATTTTGATTATGTTAAAATAATTTTAATTTTAATATTTATTTATTATTTTTTTAAATTTTAGGATTTTTTTATTGGGCTAGATTGTGGTTTAAATGGTTTTTTTAATATTTTTATTTGGATTTAATTAAAAAATAATAAAAAGTTAAAAATAATATAGAACTTAGTATAAGAGAGATATTGTAATGTTAATAAGGAAGCGTTTAAATGTTAACTCAATTAATAATAAAATGTTAAATGTAATAAAAAATAAAATTCAATTTGTTATATTCTTATTTTAGTTTTAAGATCCATTTTATCATACAAATTAAAATAATGATTTTGTAATATTATTTAACTTAAATTAATAAGCACATAAAAACTTAATATTTAAGATATATTCTTAATCATGGATATTCACCTTACTTTACCATAGATATCATGGCTTATTAATACTACATGTCCAAAAATATAAGTCATTTCACAATCAAAATATATTTTTTGATTTAATTTAATAACATATTTTTAATTAAATTGAAAAGCAATAAATTATAATTACTTTTGAAATATATCTAAACTCATTATCTCATTATTACTAAAAATATTTTTTGAATATTTCACAAGATTAAATCAAAGTTTTCATTATATATATATATATATATATATTATATATATATAAATAATATTATTATTAAGAATTAACATAAAAGCATTTTAACTAAATATTTGTTAAACATTGGGAGGAACCAAATCCCTTCACATTTAAATATTTTTTCATATTTTACATTTAAAAAAATTATATCTTACAAAATTTAATCCATTTGACATTTAATAGATCCCAAATTAAAATAATATTGATTTTTAATAATTTCAATATATAAAAAAAAAATTATATTTATAATTTTCTAAATATATTAATATATATTACTTTGAAAAATATTGTATTTCAATTTTTTATTATATATAATTAATTTAAATTTAATTTAATAGATCAGAAATTAAAATAACATTGATTTTTAATAATTTCAATATATATAAAACAAAATAAAAATAATTATATTTATAATTTTCTAAATATTTTTTCCTTATAAAAAAATTATTATATTAATATATATTACTTTGAAAAATATTGTATCTCACTTTATTATTATATATATAATTAATTTAAATTTCAAAATTATATATAACTTATTATTTAAGATTACTGCATTATATATATAATTAAGTGGAAAGCTTGAAAATATATATATAAGGTTGGAATAAAAGATAAAATAAAAATCTAAATAAAATTATAATAGTGCCATTTTAAAGTTAAATTTGAAGCTCTAACCTCTATATAGATGTTTCTTTATACTTGTAAAATAAAATGAAATAGAAAATTAACAAAATATAGCTTATATTTAAATATTTAAGCATTTATTTTATGGAAGCAATTTTATAAAGACTTTAAATACAGAATAAAGTAATAATCAACTTTATTATAATTTTTTAGTCTATTTTTAGTATTATATTTATTTAGCTATCTTCAATTTTTGGTGATTTGTTTATTTTAATTTTTCCTCTTCAAATTTAAATTTAAATGTATAGGGTTTTTGTATTTTTCTATGGAGAGAAGCACAAGGAAAATTGAAATTTGGGTATTAAATATTTAATTTGGGTATTAAATTTGAGTATTTATTTTAGTTAGGAAAATTGGAATTTGAGTATTCGTCTTAATAAATGGTAATAAGGGAAAGTTATAATCCGAATTGAATTTGTAGGGTTGTAATCTTTTTTGAATCAGGATAAGTGTGATGCCCAGAAGAAATGTAAATATTTAATTTTACTGCGATAAGAGACAAACTGAATATGACAATATTAATTGTTTGGAATTTAATGATACTTTTAATATTTTTAAATAAAATAAATAAAGTAAGAAATGTTTTTTGTAGGGTTGTAATCTTCTTTGAATCAGGATAACTGTGATGCCCGGAAGAAATGTAAATATTTAATTTTACTGCGATAAGAGACAAACTGAATATGACAATATTAATTGTTTGGAATTTAATGATACTTTTAATATTTTTAAATAAAATAAATAAAGTAAGAAATGTTTTCTTGATGTGCTGGCAACTTCTTGAGGAGGAAGTTGGGCAAAAGCAGTTGCTATGCTTGCAACCCTAACTACCTCCCCTAACTGGAAGGGCTTCTAGGGAAAAGGGAGGAGGTGGAGGAAAATCTGTGCTGACAGGAAGAGAGAAAAAAAAAAAGAAAAAGGAGAGGCTAAGTCTGGTGAGGACCAGATAGCCAAGCACCTTGTGCGAGCGTTCTTGCTGCGGATTGTGATCCTGCAAGACAGCTAGGGGGGAGATTTGGTCTCAAAAGACAATCTCACGGTCGGGTGGAATGACTAGCTACACCTAGAGGTGATCTCTTTCTGTGAAGATACTTAATTAAAGCAACCAGGTATGAAATACTCTGTTATTTGCTGACTGTGAATTATTGATATTATGTTTTTGTGGATGTGATGGTGCCGACAAAAGGTTCTACTAGTAGGGCACCATAAAATATTATACTGTTATAGGAACCCAGGTGTGTATTTATTTTAGGAAAATCAATAATTCCTATGTTCAGGGAATAATGACTACGGAAACTAAATTTGTCTGTAGAGGAACAATCTAACTGTGGTTAGACTACTGTACAGTTGAATCTTTTATTTATTATTGTGTTCCTGAATATCTTTACATGAATTTGATTCCTTTTAGAAAGGAAGAACTCGGTTCTGGTCATTTTAAATTTAATAGGAATTGAAACCAGGCTAGTGTCGCCAAACTACTATATACAGAGGAAAACGTGAAAAACATACACATTCTGTTTCAATCTTTCTTCCAAAAAAAAAATTAGATATCGGAAAAAACCCGAAGCTATGCACAGTGTCATATCATATCAAAGAATAGAAAATCTATACATAATGTTGTACCATTCAATAGAAGGACAATCTGAATGTAGAAGAGTTTTAAAGGAGAACTTATATAACAGTAGCATATATGAAGGTGATAATAGAAAAACATTATATATGAAGACTGTACCATTCCTTTCAAAATGAAGATTATTCGAACGCGCTGGAGAGTTGTAAAGGTAGGTAATATCACCATCATAGTATATATGCAGGAAAAAAAAAACAGGAATAGGTATATATTACTGCACCATTCTTGTAGATAAATGGAATACACGCAAACCAACCAAATTGTGTGGGGAATAAATAGTAAGCCGAGAACCAAACCATACAACTCTTGTTTGTCGGAGAGGTACAGGAAAATGGGAATAATACACCACTGCCGAAAACCCTATATCAGAACTGCTAAAACTGAAAAGAGTAAGCGTGTGTGTGTAGAGTCGTATTTATAAGGAATTAAAAACCTTCGCCTCGTCCAGGTCACCTTGAATAAGAACCCTGAGGGAATCCACAGGAATGACCAAGACTGAATGCTTAAAATAGACCCTACCTCGCCAATCTAGAATCTCCAGAGGTGGAAACCTCCAAGTAAGTTCCAGAGAATTGGCGGCGTGAATAACTTCGCAGTAAGACTTGCGAACAAAGGCCTAACCAGAATAAATCCCAAATCTATGGTAAGGTTTCACTCCATTAGGTATAAAAACGAACGTTGTATAATGTCACAGCAGAGAAAAGTTCTGAGTAGGGTTAATGAGGAATTATTAATATGATAGGAAGCTCATCAATGACCCGAAAAGGGCTCAAGTCCACATTTACAAATAGCCATAACTCTCCGCACATATACATCATAATCCAGAGAATAAACAGCAGAGCAAAAATTAGGAGAACAGTAAATTCGATTAAACTCATATATGTAAAATTCATAAATGTCAATGCACAGAAGATTTAGCCAAGCGAGCAATGGCACCGTTGCACAAACAATGAAACTATAACTGTGAATTATACACAGACATACAGCCGATAAATGTTCAGATACACATAAAATAGGAAAGGGTTTGTTCTGATTAGGAACGACGACACCTCCATGGGTGAAAAGTCATAAAACCCAACATATACAGAGAATTCAGAGGGTGACTCTGGGTATCAGAGTGACTACCCTCCAAACCCTCTGGGCGTTAACGCCTATACAAAAAAACAACAACTTAAGGCATGACTGGAAAGAGCGAGGGTCTTTTCATTAAATAGAACTGAAGAAATTCCAGCTAGAAGCGTTCATGCCATGGTGGATCTTACCCAGGAGAAATGTCAAGTTGAGGTTGTAGGTGCTCCTCTCTTCCCAAATCAACCAAGGTAAGTACCCATTTACCCTGCGAGACATAGGAAAACGCCAGAGGAAAACCCAATTAAAATTACAGTAAACGACTCTATGATCAGCAAATAAATTGAAACAATAAGAACAGAAGCTCAAGTTCACCTGTAGGTTCTTTGTTGGCAAATTCTGGGAACGAGGCGAAATACCAATAGCAACCAGGCTCTATGCACCAACAACATCGAGCTACCAAGGAAACAGTCGGTCTGGAGCAGGTTTGCCGGAGGTTTTCCTCCAAATGAATTTCTGCCCATAGAAAAACACGGAAGAGGCAACCCCGAGGAGACTATCGTCGTTGGATCATGGAGGGAAAGGAGCACCGTTGATCTGGGTGGGATCCCCAAACCGATAAATGAGATAGGACAGTCGTGCTCAGGCCACGTACCAAACAGAGCAGATAATTCAATAAAAAAAACTGCAGAAGTATTGTAAACCACGTGATGGCAGCAGGGTAACAAATACAGGTAAGCGAATGGGCACTGCGTGGACCTCCAGGTGATAAATAAAACCATAGCATTAAAAATGACTATCAATACACTGATGTGTTCCTTGGAATTGCAACTGCGTAATATCACAAGTGGTGAATAGGTTAAGTTTGCGGTAAAAAAAAATTAATGGAGACGTTACAATTGGTATCAAAGCCCAGTTACAGAACTGAGGCCTCTGGGAATTGAACATTAAAATTGAAATTTAAAACTGGAATTGACAGTGACATTGGAATTAAAATAGAGATTTAGAATTGAAAATTGAAAGTTGAAACAGAAAGTAGCATATACCATTATTTGTCCCTATTTGAGCAGGTTAAAGAAAAGAAATAGTAAAGTGTTGATTTATTTATTTATTTATTTTTCCATGTTAAAGACAAGAAACCGGAAGGTTGACAGTATGAGAAGAGGGGACAGTGCATCACGCAGATATGCGATGGGTCAGGGACCTGTACCTAGCCCTGAGGGTAATCCCGAGCTATGGGTACAGCTTGGGGAGGAAGCCCACAATACTTGAACCAAGCTATTTTTGAGATGGTGCAGGAACTGAAAAAATGAAATGGCCCGGTTACGTGAAGATAATGCATAATTGACGATGGAACAAGAAAGAATTCTAAAAAAGCTTATCTGACAGATAGAACCAGCCGCCAGCTAATCCCAGTGCGAAATAGCAGAGAATGTCGGAGGAACAAGACCATCATACGAAACCTAAGAAAGGGAGGAATGATCAGATAATGCATTTGAACAACAAACCTCAAAAAGGCAACGAATAGAGTTGCAAGGGGAATTCTGAAAGATTAAACCGCCACACTTCGATGGAGAACAGGAGGAAGCAGCTGAAGCATGGTTGATAAATATGAACAAATACTTCCAGCTATATGAATACGATCATAACCTGAAGGCACGATTGGCCATCTTTCAATTACAGGGAAAAGCGACCCTGTGGTGGGAAGAAGTTAAGATCGTAAAGGGAGTAAGCAAACAGACCATAACTTGGGAGAAATTTCAAAGGTACTTCAAAGAGAGATACCTGACCGAACGTTTCTATGATGAAAAGGCAAGCGAATTCCATGATTTGCGGTTGGGGCAGCAAACCATGGACAAATTTATCACCCGTTTCACTTCCTTGCTTCGTTATGTGCCTTATATTAGGGAAGAAAAAGCTAAGGTGCAAAGATTTGTTAGCAGTTTACCCCTGTATATGCGAGAAAGGATTGAGTTTGATAATCCAAAGACCATGGACGAAGTTATTCGTAAAGCCAGGATTTGTTACCAGCAGAGTAAACAGAAAGGAGAAGTTTCAGGCAAAAGATGGAATGAGAAAAGAGGTAATAAGTCAGCTGGAAACAGTAAAGGAAATCACAGTGGTGGAAGCAAGGGTATCAGCAAGGGGCAGAACAACAGAACTATGTAGAAAAACTCATACAAATCCAAGCCAACCAGTGAGTCCAGAGTCGGCGAACAGCCTGCAAGATTGGACAGTGAAGGGACAGCAAGACCCCCAGTACAGTGTTGGGGTTGTGGAGGGCCTCACTACGTCAAAAATTGTCCGCAGCGAAAGGGAACTGAGCAGTTATCCCAAATCCATGAAGCATCGACAGTTGGAAATGTAGGACGTAGCATACCAAGGATAAATGCAGCCCTGGATGATCGTTAGGCAGAGTACTAGCTAACCATGGTGGAATTTGAAGGTAAAATTTCTGACCTTACCATAGCTATTTCAATTGACCCTGGAGCCACATTAACTTATATTAGTCCAAAAATAGTAGAACATTGTAAACTGAAAACTGTTAAATTCAAGAACCCATGGTTAGTATAGCTGGCTGCAAGTTCCAAGAGGCGAGTGTTGGCAAAAGTCAATAGCTGCCCTTTAACAATAGCAGGTCAACCAGTAATGGCTGATTTAAATGTGCTTCCCCTTGGTTCATATGATGTTTTGATCGGTATGGACTGGTTGGAAAAGCACTGGTCATTAGTTGACTGCAAAACGAAGATTATTTATTATTGGGATGAACATGGAGCTAGGAAAGAGATGCAAGGAATCAAGTGGCCAGTGCAGGTTCGGCCAATAACTGCATCCCAGTTAGCAAAATGCATTAGGAAGGGGTGTCAGATTTACGCCATCCAAGTGGGCTATGCTGACTCAAAGGATAAAACAACCACGTTGGATAACATCCCTGTAATACAAGAGTTTGCGGATGTGTTTCCAGAAGAGATTCCCGTACTGCCGCCTAAAAGGGATATAGATTTTACCATCGAATTGATACCGGGGGCAGCACCGGTATCTCGAGCACCCTATAGGATGAGTGTACCTGAGTTAACAGAGTTAAAAATGCAGCTACAGGAGCTATTAGACAAAAACTATATCCGCCCCAGTGTGTCTCTGTGGGGAGCTCCAGTGTTATTCGTTAAGAAAAAGGACGGGACCCTCCGCATGTGTATAGATTACCGACAGCTGAACAAACTGACAGTCAAAAACAAGTATCCTTTACCTCAGATCGATGAACTTTTCGATCAAGTAAAGGGTGCAACAGTATTCTCCAAGATCGATTTGCGATCAGGTTACCACCAGATCAGAATTAAGGAGGAAGACATAGCTAAAACAGCCTTTAGAACAAGGTATGGGCATTACGAGTTTGTGGTTCTACCCTTTGGGTTAACCAACGCCCTTGCAACTTTCATGTGCTTAATGAACAGTGTATTTCATTGATATTTGGATAGATTTGTGCTGATATTTATCGATGATATACTGATATACTCCCATACCATGGAAGAACACAAGGAGCACCTTAGGTTGGTGCTATAAACCCTCTGAGAACACCAGTTATATGCTAAGATCAGCAAGTGTGACTTCTTCAAGGAAGAAATACAGTATTTAGGCCATATAATCACAAAGGAAGGGATCGCAGTGGACCCTGAAAAGATAAGGACCATAATGGAATGGCCCGTACCGAAGGATGTAGCAGACATCAGGTCCTTTATGGGGTTAGCCGGATATTATAGACGCTTTGTAGAAGGCTTCTCAAGAGTAGCATATCCTATCACTTCCCTTCAGAAAAAGGGAAGAGCATTCAAATGGACCCCGGAATGTCAAAGAAGTTTTGAGCAGCTTAAATATCTGCTCACCACCGCACCCATTTTGAGCATAGCCGATCCTAATAAGGATTATGTGGTGTTCGCTGAAGCAAGCAAGGAGGGTGTGGGAGGTGTGTTGATGCAAGAAGGGAAAGTAATAGCTTATGAGTCAAGGAAATTAAAAGAGCATGAGCAGAAATATTCTGCCTATGACCTAGAGCTGGCAGCTGTCATACACGCCTTGAAGATGTGGCGACACTATCTCATGGGGAGGAAATTTTTATTACTGACAGACCACCACAGTCTGACCAATTATTTTAGCCAGCCCACTTTAAATGCGAGACAAGCACGGTGGGTAGATTTCCTAAGTGGTTTTGACTTCGAAATCAAACATTTGAAGGGAAAAGAAAACCAGGTGGTGGATGCCTTAAGTCGGAAAGTACAATGTTTGTACAAAATTTCCTTCAGCGAATGGAAAAGCCCCTTCGAGGAAATGATAAAAAAGGCTGCAGAACAAGATGCTGAATACCAGCAAATAAAACAGTAAGCACAACAGTCTACCAGTGAGAAGAATCAGCAAGGATATGAGGCAGATGATGCTGGAATGTTGTATTATAGAATGAGGCTATATGTACCTAGTCAAAACAGTCTTAAAAATCCGATTTTGGATGAATTTCACATCAGTCACTATGCTGGACACCCAGGATATCAGAAAATTGTCACTGTGCTTTGAAAAGAATACTATTGGCCAGGTATGAAGAAGAATGTAGCTGAGTATTTAGCATGATGCTTGGAGTGTCAACAGATTAAGGCGGAGCACCAACATCCAGTGGGGTTACTGCAACCACTACCCATTCCAGAATGGAAGTGGGAAACCATTTCCATGGATTTTATAACAGGGCTACCTAAGACAAAGAAGAATAACGATTCTATTATGGTGGTGGTAGACAAGTTGAGTAAAGCAGCACATTTTATACCTGTGCAATCCACCTATAGAGCTGTACAGATTGCCCATATCTTCATGCAGAATGTGTTTAGATTGCATGGACTTCCAAAGATGATAATTTCAAACCGTGACGTGAAATTCATGTTAGCCTTTTGGAAGACATTATTTATAGAATTGGGGACACAACTGAACTTCAGTACAGCATACCACCCCCGGACCGATGAACAAACAAAGCAAGTGAACCAGGTGGTAGAAGACATGTTAAGAGCTTATGTAATGTAGCAGCCGACATAGTGGGAGGAGTATTTTCACTTAGTTGAATTTGCATACAACAACGGGTACCATACCTCATTACAAATGAGCCCCTTTGAGGTCCTGTACAGGCGGAAATGCCACACACCCTCAAGTTGGGGTGGACTTGAAGACAAATTAAGGTTAGGACCGGAAATGCTTAAGGAAATGGAGGATATGGTAAAAAGGGTACGCTCTAACTTAAAAGCTGCTCAGGATAGACAAAAGAGTTTTGCTGATCGGAAGAGGAGGTTCAAGGAATATCAATCGGTGACCATGTTTATGTGAGGATCCAAGCTAGGAAAAGTTCACTGCAGTGGAGCGGTTGTGCCAAGTTGGCACCCCGATATTGTGGACCATTCCAAGTCTTGGCAAGAATTGGGCCAGTGGCTTACCAACTCGCCCTACCAAGTCACATCTGGGTCCATAATGTCTTCCATGTTTCTTTGTTAAAAAAATACGTCTATGACCCTAAACATGTGATCTGATGGCAGGACATACAGGTAAGGATTATTTCCAGTAGACCAGTCTAAAGGTTTTCTTTAAAAGAAACTGATTTAGAATATTGCATGTGTAGGTCGAACCGGAAGGAGAAGTCTTAGTCGAGCCGCTGAGCATTCTCGACCGGAGAGAAGTACAGCTGCGGAAGTGAGTTATTACCCAAGTTAAAGTGCAGTGGCATCACTTTGGGCCTGATGAGGCCACCTGGGAGGATGAAGAGCTTATGAAACAAGCTTACCCGAGGCTGTTTATGGTTAAAAGACATCGGGACGATGTCCAATCTCAGGAGGGGGAGATGTGATGCCCCGAGGAAATGTAAATATTTAATTTTACTACGATAAGAGACAAACTGAATATGAAAGTATTAATCATTTGAAATTTAATAATCCTTTTATAATTTTTAAATAAAATAAATAAAGTAAGAAATGTTTCCTTGATGTGTTGGCAACTTCTTGAGGAGGAAGTTGGGCAAAAGAAGTTGCTATGCTTACAACCCTAACTACCTCCCCTAACTGGAAGGGCTTTCGGGGAAAAGGGAGGAGGTGGAGGAAAATATGTGCTGTAGTGACAGGCAGAGAGAAAAAAAAAAAGGAAAAAGGAGAGACTAAGTCTGGTGAGGACCAGATAGCGAAGCACCTTGTGCGAGCATTCTTGCTACGGATTGTGATCTTGCAAGATAGCTAGGGGGGTGATTTGGTCTCGAAAGACAATCTCACGGTTGGGTGGAATGACTAGCTACACCTAAAGGTGATCTCTTTCTGTGAAGATACTTAATTAAAGCAACCAGGTATGAAATACTCTGTTATTTGCTGACTGTGAATTATTGATATTATGTTTTTGCAGATGTGATGGTGCCGGCAGAAGGTTCTACTAGTAGGGCACCATAAAATATTATACCATTGTAGGAACCCAGGTGTGTATTTATTTTAGGAAAATCAATAATTCTTATGCTCAGGGAATAATGACTACGCAAACTAAATTTGTCTGTAGAGGAACAATATAAATGTGGTTAGACTACTGTATAGTTGAATATTTTATTTATTCTTGTGTTCCTAAATATCTTTACATGAATTTGATTCCTTTTAGAAAGGAAGAACTCGGTTCTGGTCATTTTAAATTTAATAGGAATTGAAACCAGGCTAGTGTCACCAAACTACTATATACAGAGGACAATGTGAAAAACATACATATTTTGTTTCAATCTTTCTTCCAAAAAAAAAAATATAGATATCGAAAAAAACCCAAAGCTATGCACAGTGTCATATCATATCAAAGAATAGAAAATCTATACATAATGTTGTACCATTCAATAGAAGGACAATCTGAACGTAGAAGAGTTTCAAAGGAGAACTTATATAACAGTAGCATATATGAAGGTGATAATAGAAAAACATTATATATGAAGACTGTACCACTCCTTTCAAAAATGAAGACTATACGAACGCGCTGGAGAGTTGTAAAGGTAGGTAATATCACCATCATAGTATATATGCAGGAAAAAAAAATAGGAATATGTATATATTACTGCACCATTCTTGTAGATAAATGGAATACACAGAAACCAACCAAATTGTGTAGGGAATAAATAGTAAGCCAAGAACCAAACCATACAACTCTTGTTTGCCGGAGAGGTACAGGCAAATGGGAATAATACACCACTGTCGAAAACCCTATATCAGAACTGCTAAAACTGAAAAGAGTAATTGCGTGTGTGTGTAGGGTCATATTTACAAGGAATTAAAAACCTTGGCCTCGTCCAGGTCACCTGGAATAAGAACCCTCAAGGAATCCACAGGAATGACCGAGACTGAATGCTTAAAATAGACCCTACCTCGCCAATCTAGAATCTCCAGAGGTGGAAACCTCTAAGTAAGTTCTAGAGAATTGGCGGTGTGAATAAATTCGCAGTAAGACTTGCGAATAAAGGCCTAACCAGAATAAATCCCAAACCTGTGGTAAGGTTTCAATCCATTAGGTATAAAAACGAACCCTGTACAATGTCACGACAGAGAAAAGTTCTGAGCAGGGTTAATGAGGAATTCTTAATATGATAGGAAGCTCATCAATGACCCGAAAAAGGGCTCAAGTCCACATTTACAAATAGCCATAACTCTCTGCACATATACATCATAATCCACAGAATAAACAGCGGAGCAAAAATTAGGAGAACAGTAAATTCGATTAAACTCATATACGTAAAATTCATAAATTTCGATGCATAGAAGATTTAGCCAAGCGAGCAATGGCACCGTTGCACAGACAACAAAACTATAACTGTGAATTATACATAGGCATACAGCCGATAAATGTCCATATACACATAAAATAAGAAAGGGTTTGTTTTGATTAGGAACGGCGACACCTCCATGGGTGAAAAGTCATAAAACCCAGAATATACAGAGAATTCCAAGGGCGACTCTGGGTATTAGAGTGACTACCCTCCAAACCCTCTGGGTGTTAATGCCTATACAAACAAACAACAACTTAAGGCATGATCGATAAGAGCCAGGGTCTTTTCATTAAATAGAACTAAAGAAATTCCAGCTAGAAGCGATGCTGCCATGGTGCATCTTACCCAGGAGAAATGTCAAGCTGAGGCTGTAAGTGCTCCTCTCTTCCCAAATCAACCAAGGTATGTACCCATTTACCCTATGAGACATAGGAAAATGCCAGAGGAAAACCTGATTAAAATTACAGTAAACGACTCTATGATCAACAAATAAATTGAAACAATAAGAACAGAAGCTCAAGTTCACCTGTAGGTTCTTTGCTGGCAAATGCTGGGAATGAGGTGAAACACCAGTAGCAACCAGGCTCTGTGCACCAACAACATTGAGCTACCAAGGAAATAGTCGGTCTAGAGCAGGTTTGCTGGAGATTTTCCTCCAAATGAATTTCCGCCCATAGCAAAACACGAAAGAGGCAACCCCGAGGAGATTGTCGTCGTTGGATCGTGGAGGGAAAGGAGCACCATTGATCTGGGCGGGATCCCTAAACTGATAAATGAGATAGGACAGCCGTGCTCATGCCACATACCGAACGGAGTAGATAAGTCAATAAAAAAAAACTGCAGAAGTATTGTAAACCACGTGATGGCAGCAGGGTAACAAATATAGGTAAGCGAATGGGCACCGCGTGGACCTCCAGGTGATAAATAAAACCATAGCATTAAAAACGACTATCAATACACTAATGTGTTCCTTGGAATTGCAACTGCGTAATATCACAAGTGGTGAATAGGTTATGTTGCGGTAAATTTTTTTTAATTGAGACGTTACAATGACACAATGTAAAATAAATTAATTCAATATTAATTAGAAAAACGCATAGGTTTGTAGTGATTATGAGCTGTGGAAGAAAACCATAAACTAATTAATAGTGTTGGAAGGGTTTGGGAAAATGTGTTCAAGGCTTGAGCAAGGGGAAAATGTTTTGCATTACCATATTTATGATGGAGTTTCTTAAGTTAAGCAATATTTCTAGTCACCATTAGTATTGGTTGCAAGATGGTAATAATTGCAATGAGGGGAATTAAATGTGATCATTCTCTACATCTATGCTCCTAATTGATCTAGATTTATGAAGGAACGAACATAAATATAGATATAAACAAAAACACAAAGATACAGTGGAAACAAAACTTAAATTCATTAATAACAATATACTGAAAATTGGTTACATGCAAAATGTAAATAAACTAGCTCAGGGGATGGTATCTTATCTCTAAGAAGAGATGTGGCAATGACATGCATTGTGAAGTGCGCTACAATGAGGCTTGAAGGCATATTTATTATTGAGAAATAATAGAAAACCCTAAACATCTAGAAACCTAAACTTACGAGATGAAATGCTAAGAGTTTGTGTGCCCTACTGGGGTAAATTGGTATATCAAATTCTAGGGGTCGTAACTTTGGCATACAATCTCTGTTTGAAACATATGATACATAATTAGAAATATCTATATGAGGACTTCAATGTTTGACTGCAAACTCTTGACATACAGTAAAAATTTACCCATTTTCTAAAAAAAACATCGTTTAGGTCCTCAAAACAACTATGGAAGTTCAAGACCTGAAAAAATGCCAAAAATAGTAAATTATGCTACAATTAAGGAAAATGAAAGAGACAATGGTGGGGGTGCAAGGGGAATAGGAATGTTGCCACCAATATCCACCCTGATCAGTCCTCCCCCTTAGGAAGCAATGGTCCCCATTGCATTGAGTGCCTCCATGAGATCGAGAAACTTATACTGAACTCAATCCATGTTGAGCCACTTGCCCCAGTGTAAGATTTGGTAATATTTAAGAACTCGATATATTTGGGTCCTTTGTTTGTGAGTGCTCCTGATTTGTGTGTCTATTATCTGATCAGTTTTTTCCTATTCAATGCAGTTTGGTTTGAGCCTTGTTGTTGTCAACTTCTCAGCAACGTCTCATTTGTCCAACAATGCTGGAAAGTATGGTTGAAGACAATCCACATTGAAAATGGGGTGTAGGCCAAGGAATGGGGAATACTGATCTCGGAAACATTGTCTCCCACAAACTTAGTGATGGTGTAAGGCCCATATGAGAGTGGTCGAATTTTATGATAAGCTCCCATGAGGGGCTCTTTTTGCAGATGTAACCAAACTTTGTTGCCCCCTTGAAACTTATGGGGCATATGATGCTAATCATTCCATTGTCTGTATTTGGAATTGAATTTCTCTAAGATTTCTTTAACATGTTGGTGGATGTGTTAAATGTGTGTAATTAACCTAGTGGCTTTACTAGCTTCGTACTAAAAATGGGAATATTCTTCCTGTGTAGTTGCAAAAGGAAATGCAACAATAAGGGGACATAATGTTTGAAATATTAGACCCACTTCAATGGGGTTGTGTCCACTCGAGATATGGAGAGATTTGTTGTAGATGTGTTTTTCATAGGGAAGACTTTCATCCCATGTTCGTGGATTCTTAGAGTTATACATGCGTAGGATGTGCACAATCGTCATGTTGAAAACCATTGTCTGAGCATTAGTCTAGGGGTGGTATGCAGTCGACTTGGTGAGCTTAGTGTCCACAAATGACCAAAGCCTTAACCAAAATGTGATTAGAAACCTATTATCCTAATCTAATATAATGATTCACGGGATCCCAAAATGTACCCACATTCATTCAAATAAGAGTCTGGTAGTGGTCTCTTCTATGATACCTTTCTTGCAGGCAACACTTATGGCCATCTTAAAAAATATATCGATTGCCATAAGTACACAATCATTGTCATTCTTGGTAAAAGGAAGACTAGACATATAGTCCATGGGGATCGATTCCCAGGGTCTGTTAGGCATAGGAAGAGGAGTATACAAGCCTTGCTTCTTAATAATTGTCTTCATAATGGAATAAACAATGTAGGATCTGATGTGTTTTCCAACATCATGTCAAATATTTGGCCAATAAAAATAGTTTTGTAGCATAGCAAAAATTTTCTCCACACCAAAGTGTCCTGCAAACCGACTTTAGTTGACCTCCAAAATTAGCTTGGCATACATGATTAAAGGAACACAAAGTTGGCACACGTAACATGATAATGCATCATGGAGGTGAAAGTTTGGAACTTTCTTTCCAACCACTAGCATCTGGTATGTGTTGGTGAACTCTAGATCATTTTTATATAGTTGAGGTCATCCATAGGTTTCGTGGCCACAAAAGGTGAGAACAGTGGTAAGTGTTGCAATTGGTGGCTGACTGAGGAAATAAACAACATGATTGGTGTCACCCTTCCTATATTTGATATTCAAATGGAATTTTTGTAGATATGTGGAACACTTTTGATGATGATTGTTTTGCAACTTTCCTTGTGTTTGTATAAATTATAGGGGCCGGTGATCTGCGTGGATGACCATCTCTTTCCCCATAATGTAACGCTTACATTTTCGGCAAGCCTACATGATGGAGTACATCTCCTTATCATAGATGGGGTATTTTTTAGTGGTGTTGGAAAGTGTTTCACTTTGATAGGCCACTGGATGCCCTTGTTGGGTGAGAACTGATCTAATAGCATAGTCATAGCTGTTTGTCTCAATTTTAAATGGTTGTTGAAGGTTTTTCAATGTGAGTACTGGTGCAAAGTAGATGCAGTGCTTTACCTCAATAAACACCTTCTATTGGGAATCGAACAAGAAAAACTTTCGCTCCGACCTTAGTAACTTGACTCAAAGGCCAAGTGATATGAAAGAATCCCAACATGAACCTTCGATAGAAAATTTTAAGGCCCAAAAAGATTTGAAGCTCTATTAGAGCGGTCGGGGCTAGCCAATCCTAAATGACTTGGATCCCACCTGAATTCATGCTCACACATTTCTCATCAATGGTGTAGCTTAGATATTGGAACTAGCCCATGCCAAATGTGCATTTCTCTAGGTTGTCACACAATTTGTGCTTCCATAGGATTTAAAGAACCTACAGAATGTGTTGCAAGTGCTCTTCCAAGCTCTTTCTAAAGATAAGGAACACATCCAGATAAGCAATCATGAATGAGTTGGTGAAGGGCCGCAATATGTCATCCATCAGCATCATAAAACTAGAAAGAGCATTTTTCAACTTGAAGGGCATGACCAAGCATTCAAAAATACCTTTTGTTGCCTACTTGGGGCCTGACCCAGGTTTAGTAGTGAGTTTAGCCAAGCAAATACCGGTACTACCGGCCCTTACGGCAATAGTCCACGGTGCACGGACTGAGGTCTCATCTGAGGTGGTATGGGAGGGTACTGGAACCAAGTTTCCCCACCCTAGGGATGTCATGAAGTCTGAGAAGTTCACGAACCAATCTGCACACTTGCACTGCTCCACACAACCATCTGTCCTTTGCGACTTGTGCAACTGCTTCCGCGTAGCTCTATAACGGGCATGAAGAGATGCTGTCTAGATCCTTTATCCCTACTATGTTTTTATTATAGATATTAACTTAATTATGTGGGTCCAATACTCTTGTTAATCATTCAACATTTATAACCAATGCACGCAATCATAAACTGTAAAGAGATGCATAAATATCACAGAAGCAATAAACACATAGTATTGCAGAATCAACTTATCTTTTATTAATCCTTTGCTCAAGTACAATCCCAATGCCGCCTTGCACACTCAGCTGCAGGGGTCCGTGCACATAGCTGCGGACTCAACCAGGCATCTGTGCATATAGCTGCAGAGCCTCTCACTACTACTATGACCCAAGACTCGGACTTACAGACTTAGAGCGAATTCCTCCCTTAAAAACCCATAAGACTTCCCAAAGCTAAGACTAAGGCTCACTTTCCACTTAGAGCCTCACTCTATTTATACAATCCCATGGCCTGCAAATCATGGGTAGGCCGACACATTCTATATTTAATTACATTATTTTAGGTAAGACAACCCTAGACTCTCGCATTCCATGCCCGCATTTTGTAGGGTCTTTACATTACATTGACAAAAACTTGGGCTTTAAGCCCCAAAAACATGCTATGGGGGGGTCCACTGCCTAATAGGCCCATAACACAATCATCATGACTCATCTCGAGTCACTCGGCTGGTGCAGTGATCTTTGCTCAGAGTCCATCCAACAACATTTGCACTTCGCTTACATCCACAACACATTCTTCCGCTGTGCACTGTACCAATTGTGTGCATATCTTTGATGCGTTGTTGTCAGTGTTAGCTCTGCCATATCACAGTGATTTGCCGAAGTCGGAAGCATCTTTTGTCGATGGTCACATTTAAAGGAGCAACTATGGTGGTTGCCCTCACATTCTCCTCTAGCCCCCTCACCCCCCATTGGTCTTTATTTCTCGTGTTTTCGTCGAAAATCATATTAAAATCCCTTTCTGAGTCCCGGGTGTTAATGCACACAAAACCTTATGAAACCCATGCCTACACGCTCGCTCGCCTTCATAAAGCTGCCCTGTAACCCCATCTGTTGATCTCCGCCACCTTGATCTAACGGCTCCCGTCGCAGAAACTTGCGCAACCATTCGCCACCATCTGATCATCTTCCCTCGCGATCGGATAGCAGTTGCTTTCCTCGCACCTTCAAACCAACCACCCATTAACTCATGATTAAAGCGGTTTTCATCATGTCCTGTCTACCATGTGTCATGTGTTGATTGGAATAGTGCACCTTTGTATGATTATTGCCCAACCCCCCATGGCGGTGCGATCAATACCACCCACTGCCGAGATTGCTTTCCTCGGCCATTAACCTCCGCATGCCTTCGACGCCTGATGACCGTTGGATCTTCTCGCCTGAGATCCAACGGCCTGTTTCCACTCCACTTCTATATTTCCTGATACCTCCCGCCAAGCCATATCTGCCATCCATCTGTTCAATCTGACGATCAATCTTGTTCCTTTGCCCTAGTCGTACATCCGCCATGCAGTCCACTCATCCTGATCATGCCGTGCACCTGAAGGACGAAGGTGATCATCTACTAGTACCTAGCGCATTTCATCTTCAACAACTGCATTTGAGAAATAGTATGGCCGAGGAGAAAAAGACAGAACTCGAGCAGGTGAATGCATTTAATAGTTATGGAATTCTATCCTCTACGACACTCCACCTACCTGAGAAGGACAACAGAGCGTAGGAAAAGATCAAATCCATCCACTACAATAAAGAAATCACACTCAAAAAGCCCTTCAGTTAGTTAAAGCGGTTGGTGGTCAATTATGACCCCTCCATACTCAGAATGGTTGAGTGCCTTTGTAATTAAAACTCTATATATACCCAGAAAATAGATGTAATCAATGTTGATGGTTGTTGTTTTGATGTAAGGTTCAACTTCTGGAGACTGTAACTGCTTTGATACTTGCAACGTCTCGTCTTCATTTTCAGCTAATACAAGCTTCTTTTGCTGTTAATTGCTCACTTTCCATCTCTTTTCTGTTCTAGGTTGTGCTTGATATGCATTCTTCCTTAACTCTTGATGTATAGCATTAGAGGAGTTGTCATCCTACCTCTATGTTTGAATCTTGCATGTATCAGTGAATCTGTTAATCAGGTTTCTTTTCACTTAGTGATAGAGATCTGTCATCCTGTTTGTGCACTAGGGAATTAGATTTGCAGGCCTTTTTACTGGGTGCAGTCGGCCATCACAGGGTCCTATGCATCTGCTGGTGTGGTCAGTATTCTCCATATTCACCCAACCCTTAAGCTGTGAGTAATTGGTGGTCTACAGCCTTGTAGTCTGGGGGTGTTCATGCATGTCTGGAGTCAAGCAAAGTAGGAGTGGTTATCTAGCTTGAACAAGCATCATTCCTTCCATTCATCCATGTCCAACATTGAGTTGAGTTTGTAATGTTCCCGAGCATCTCCGAGCTACAACCTAGGAGAGTTTCTTGGGGTGATAACATTGATTGGCGCCATTTTCGTGGAGAGGAGATTGAAGCTCAACTTCCCTGGGAGAACGACACAACTCCATGCTTTGATGATAGACAAGGTCTGGACACATTTCTGGTTGTAATCATCTATCTAGTGACTCTACTAGAGAACCTACCTGGTGGCGACTCCACATTTCAGTTTTGGCTTAGTTTGTGAGGCATACCCGAAGAAATCCTCAGAAATTACTAGCTAACCCAGTGCCTGACCCTGAGAAGATTACTAAGTAGAAGAAAACATCACAGAAAGGAGCATCAGGATAAGTAAGCCTAAGAAAACTTATGCATCTCTGAAAGATAAGGTTATAGCTGAGGATATACAGTTTGAACATTTAGAGCCCAGCATTGTTAGTGAGAACTACCTTCAGAGATTCATAGATCTCCTTGTTCAGTCAGTTTCCCTTTGGATCTCAGTCCAAAGAAAGCCTCCCATATAGTTCATCATTTTTCTTTGTGGCTGTCATCTATTTCATTACTTCCTACCATTCAATCTGCTAGTATCCTTCCACATATCTCAGTCATGGCAGGTCAACAAGCTCCCACGAAGATGGAAAGAATCATAGCTGCTAGGTATGGACCCCTAGTCTTGCCTCTTCCTTTGAATGCTATGCCTGCAGGAGAATATCAGAAATATATGCCCAAATTCACTGGTACAGAGGGGGTAATAGCTGAAGAACACCTTGAATCTTTCTATAGTTATGTTGATAACCTTGATATCAGTGAAGATGATGTGTGGATGAGAATATTTGTCCAGGGCCTTAATGGAGAGTCTAGAAAGTGGTTCAAAGAACTGCTCCATAGGTCAATAGCAGACATTGAAGCATTGGATGACGCATTCCTGAAGCAATGGGGAGATAGAAAAGACCTGCTCTACTACCATACAGAGTTTGGAAACCTAAAGAGGGAGAATGGGGAATCTTTTCCTGATTTTAATAAAAGATTTAACCGTATGTATAGTAAGATACCAGCTAAAGTAAAGCCTACCCCCACCTCTGCCAAACTCACTTATGCCAATGCTTTTGACTCAGATTTCTGCTTTCTTTTGAGAGAAAGAAGATGTGCCACTCTAGCTGATATGCAAGATGCAGCACTAGAGGTGGAATCAAATATCATGGCTGCAGAAAAGATTAAAAGTCATGATGATAGAAGAAGGCAGAGAGGTGAGGCTTCTTCTTCCTCTGCTTCATCTTAAGAACCTAAACTAGATAAAATGACTAAGATGATAGAGTCATTAACTGCTGAGATATCTAAGCTGAAAGTTTAGCAGAGTTCTGGGAAAACAAGGTTTCAAAACGCATTTGCTCCAAGAAATCCAAATCCACTCAAAAGAGCAAATGAGCAGTTGCAAATCATACAAATGGGTAAAGAAGCAAATGAAGAACAAAGGGTTAAGGCTCCTTTCCAAAATGTAGTCATGGAGGAGGAGCAATTTCAAAAAGAGGATGAAATTCATTACATGGAAGATAAAGGTAGTGGTACCTTTTTGACATTGGCTGCATATGAAGACTCATTACTGCAGGACCAAACCAGTCAAGATTGGGATAGAGAGGTTGTTCTGCAGACTGGTGAATAGCAAAGATATAATCTCAGGTCAAAGGCAAATAATGTCAAGGAGAGTCCTGCCCAAAAAGCTGTTGTCCAGATAGAGTCACAGAATATCAGACAGAAAAGACCAGCAGTTGATCCAGTCATCATCAAAGCACTAGCACAAGAGGTAATAGGTCTTGATAAGCCCCCTTCCCCTATCCTTGAGGTTCTTGAGCTGAAAGCCACACAAACCTCCACTGACTATGTCAATTTGTAAGATGATAAACTTGTAGTTGTGCTTAGCCCTATGATCGAACCTGCTGATAATAATTCTCCATCATTTTATGTCTCCTTGACCATTCATGACAGAATCCTCCACAATTTCTTGCTAGACACTGGGGCCAACCACAATCTGATGCCTAAAGTTGTCATGGAAGAGTTAGCCCTTGATATCACTATAACATATCATGACTTATTCTCATTTGCTTCAAGGAAGGTGAAATGTCTGGGGTTGATTAAAGACCTGGCCATTACCCTAACTCAGTTGCCCATGAAGATCATGATGATAGATATTGTTGTAGCAGATGTCCCTCCCAAGTTTGGCATGTTGTTGTCTAGAGGGTGGATTAAAAGACTAGGTGGGACATTACATAATGACTTATCTTATGCCACTATCCCAGTTTTGGGAGGAGAAAGTAGGAGATTGTACAGGGAAGCATCACCAGCCTACATCATCAGTGATGAGAAGAATGCTTCTAATCATCCCATATATGCTGTGGACACTGATTTTGGAGCTTGTATCCTCCAAATAGAAGAATCCCAAAAGGTCCCAATGCAGATCAAGAAACCAGTCAATCAGGCCAAGGGAGAGCAAGGAGGTCTGGTTTGGGAGATGTTCTTTGATGGATCATGTTCGAGGGAGACCCCAGGAGTAGGGGTGGTGCTGATATCTCTAGAGCAAAAAAGCACGCATCACTACAACAAAACTAGCAATTAGCGTCCCTTTTTACTTCTTTTTTTGCATCTAGAGCCCATTTTTGGTGCTATTTGCATCCATTTATCAAATATGGTGCAAAACTTGACACAAAATTTGCATCAAGTTTTGCACCAAATCTTACACCAAGTTTAGCACTAGGTATTACAATAGGTTTTGCACCACGTTTTGCACCAAATTTTATGCCAAGTTTTGCGTCATCCTTTACACCAGGTTTTGTTCTAGGTTTTGCATCAAGTTTGGCACCTAATTTTGTTTGACATACTTTTGCATCCTCATTTGCATCCACTTTTTGCACCTACACTTGCATCAACTTTTGCATTGACTTTTGCATCCTTTTTTGCATCCTTTTTTAAATCATTTTTTGCATCCATTTTTTCATCCATTTGTGCATCCCTTTTGTGCCAAGTTTTACATCGAGTTTTGTGTCTAGTTTTGCATATAATTTTGCATCTACTTTTGTTGCATCCACTTTTCCATCTTGTTTGGCATCCATATTTACATCCTCTTTTGCATCTATTATTGTACCCACTATTGCATCTAATATTTTTGTGCCACAATTAGCGCCTAGTTTGGCACCTCCTTTTGCACCCACTTTTGATTATAATTTTGCATCCACGTTTGCATCCTCATTTGCATCTAGGTTTTCATCAACTACTACATCTATTTTTGCATCCCTTTTTGTATCCAATTTTGGACCAGGATTTGCATCGGGTCTTGTGTCTCGTTTTGCATCTACTTTTGCATCGACTTCTATTGCATCCACTTTTGCACACAATTTTGCATCCACTGTTGCACCCATTTTAAATTTCACTTTTTGCATCCCTTTTTACATCTTCATTTGCATCATACTTTGAATTTTTTTTGCATCTATCATTACATCCACTTTTGTTATGCCACAATTTGCACCATGTTTTGCACTCACTGTTATATCCACGTTTGCTTCCAATTTTGCATCCATGTTCGCATCCTCTTTTGCATCAAATATTGCATCTATTTTTGCATCCACTTTTGTGTCAGGTTTATGCATTGGTTTTGCATCTCGTTTTGTATCTACTTTTGCATCTACTTACATTGTATCCATTTTTTGCATCCAATTTTGTTTTGCCTGTTGCATCAATGTTTGCTTCCACTTTTACATCCATTTTTGCATCTTATTTTGCATATTTTCTGTCTATTGTTACATCCACTTTTGTTGCACCATATCTTGCGCCTACCATTGCAACCACATTTGCTTCCATGTTTGCATCCCCTATTGCATCCACTTTTGTTTCATCCATTTTTGCATCTGCTTTTGTGTCCATTGTTGCATCCACATTTGTTTCACCACAATTTGTGCCAAGTTTTATACCTACCATTGGACCCATGTTTGCTTCCACTTTTGCCTTCATGTTTGCATCCAAGTTTGCATTGACAACTGCATCTACTTTTGCATCCACTTTTGTGTCCATTTTTTCATGTTGTTGTGCATCTACTTATGTTGTATCCACTTTTCATCCAATTTTACTTCTATTGTTGCCCCCATTTCTATGTTCGCTTTTGCATCCCTTTTCCAACACTCATCATATTTTCTGCATTGATGATATTCCTTATGGCATTGACAATTATGAACAATTGATGACAATGTCAATATATTGACAATGATGAAAATGAAGATGATGGCGATGACATGAATTGTGATTATGATGATAAGGACGATAGTGGTTACAATGACAATGATGATGATGGCAATGATTATGATGATGACGATGCTAATGACATTGGCGAATCTTCCCAATTTTAGATGTTGTCATTGTCATAATCATAAGCATTATCTTTGGTGTCATCATCATCATTTTCATCTAGGTCATCATCAAAAACTATAATGGCATGAATGATGATGATGATTACAGCAATGTCGATAGAAATTACATTAATGATGATGATGGGGATGATAAAAATGACAATGACAATGATAATGGTGGTGATGATGATCATCATCGATCATCTCTAAAAAATAGAGTTGTTATTTCTCTTACGTATATCAATGTGTCCTAAACAACCCTTTTCTAGCACTGATCACATTTTTTGGGTTGATGATATTTCTTACAACATCTACAATTATGAACAATTGCAAACAATGTCCATAATGATGATGATGATGGCATGAATGGTGATTATGATGATAATGTAATGATGGCAATAACAATGACAAGGATGTGATGATGATGACAATGATTATGATAATGAGAATGACCTTACAATCTTATGGATTCGTGAACAATTACTAGTTTCAATACCATCTTCTGGATACGTATTACTATCATACTTTTTAGATTTTCTGTCTCTCTTGAGGTATCTTACTATAATGGTGTTGTCAACACTAGAAAGATATCTTGTTGTAATGGTGGTTCTAATGTTAGCACTAGCAAAGTTTTTGTTAAATTTTGGTTAAAAAAAACCGATTTATGCAATTATTTTGACAATCTATGTAAAAAAGTAAATAACATCCAATTATTTTGACTGTAGTCCCATTGATTATCATGAATTCACCAGTCTGAAGACCATCTTCTACATACATATTATTATTAAACTTTTTGCATTATATCCCTCTTATATCTTGTTGTAATGGCAGTATTAGCACTAGAAAAATATCTTGTTGTAATGGTGATGTTAGTATTAGCACCAAAAAAATCACTAAATATAATTCCCTAAGTCCTATATATAAGAAAAATCAAAAGAAAGAAAAATAATGCCCAATGAATGGTAACTCATGTATTCACACCCTCTTCGGAAAACATATGAATATATACACTCCTAGTCACACTTGATCACATGTTTGTGATGGTTAAATCATGAAGTCCTCTTTTCCCCTTTCATTTTCACTTCATCATTTAAGCACCTAATTGAGGATCTAGGGAATTTTTCTTGCCTAAGGGTTTCATGTATACTCTTGGTTTACTTATGTCACACTACGGTCAATCATGTGACAGAGTGAAATACTTAAGTTTGTGGAGTTATTAGAACAGTGTATTAAGTTAGTCACCACACACACATGTATTACATGTCATTGATCCACATGTGTGGGTTGGAGACTCATTGCTTGAGAACTTTAATGGATACTACTTTAGGGCCTTGATGGTATATCTTACAAAATTGCTTGGTAAACATTGTGATTCATCCTTTCTTTTCCTCGAGACACTTGATAATATTGAAGTCACTCCCAATAATCCACGGAGATGGGGAGTATAAATTACTTGTGCTGGAAATAGAATTGAGAAATAGAAGTTTTCCATTTGCGATATTGGAGTCATAGACATTGGATACATTGGAGTCTATGATTTGGATATTGGAGTCTATGATTTGGATATTGGAGTCATAGACATTGGATATTATTGGAGTCATAATGCGAAAATAGGTAAACATATTGGCAACCTTGATGTCTTGATCATTCCAAATAATAACCATTCCACCCAAGTATATCTAATCATCAATCACTACTATTTGGAAATTCCTCCCCCATTTTCTAATTATATGAGGTAGAACCTCACTTAATATTTTTATTTCTTATATCAACATTATTGATGGGTGCTTTGCATACCATTTTTCTTTTATGAGTATTTGTTTTCCTTTACTATTGAGGTCCCTCATGTTCCATGAGACTATTTTCATGGATAATTTACACCGAAAGGAAGTATAATGTGACTAAAAAAAACATGTTCCAAGATTTATGTTATTGGACAATGCCACTTCATGACTCCTATATTTCCTTAACCTGGGACTGAATGGTGAACTTGATAGCCTTAAGGGAAATTAACTAATGAAAATCTCAAAAAGAGGTGACTTTTGACTTTATCACATATAAGTTAATATACTAAAAAAAATATCCATAAAAATTTCATCAATCAATGAATCTTTAAAAAAAATATCCAAAACAATTTCATCAAGCAATGAAGCATTACATTATAAATTACAATCTATAAACCTTTTGGGAACTTTTTGCTAAACCATGTTCAAAACCAACATATTTAATATTAATATTTAACAATAATATGGAAAATAACACATTTTCATAAATTAAATAACATGTTATCAATCCTAAGATATAGACTATGTTTAGATATAGACTATGATATAGACTATGTTTAGATTACATCATATATCAGAGATGATGATGATTAGGATGGCGATGGAATTGGTGATGATTATGTGGATGATATTATCAGGATGGCCAGGATGATGATCATGTAAATGATCATGAGGATGAACTTGACTATGATTTTCATGGTGCTAGCTAGCCATGCGTTATTTTTTATATTTAGTTGGATGTCTTAATATGGTAATCGTACATTTGAATTTTAGTTTATTTGAATAATGATGATGATACTATCGGCACTATCTTGTTACCTTATGAATATGTTGAAAATTGTTTACAATTTTTTTATGAAGAATTATCATGTATGATGAGATTCCTATTTTTTTATGGATGTTGTGAATTTACCTTAGCATAATGATATCTATGAAACATTTTTAGTTGGTAATCTTACATTGACTTTTAGTTGATTTGATTAAATATGATGATGATATTATCATTTTTATCTTGTTATTTTATGTATATATTGAAAATTATCAACATTATTTTGATGGAGAATTATTATGTATGATGATATTACTATCTTTTGATGGATGTTGTGAATTTACCTTAGAATAATGGTGTTCATGAAATATTTTGATATGATAATCACACATTTCAATCTTAGTTGATTTGATTAAAGATGATGAGGATATTATTAGTATTATCTTGTTACTTTATATATGTGTTGAAACCTATCAATGCTTTTTTATGGAGAATGATTATGTATGATGATATTACTATTTTTGGATGTAATGTTGTGAATTTACCTTGGAATAATGATATCTACGATAAATGTTGATTTAGTAGTAATATATGTATATTGAAAATTGTCAATGATTTTTTGATGGAGAATTGTTATATATGAGGATACTGCTATATTTTTTATGAATGTTGTCAATTACCCTTAAATTTGTTTACAAATAATAAGTTATGAATTTGAATTGTGATATATTCTTAAATGTGTTATACATGAAAATACCTCCTCATCATATTGGAGGAGAATACTATGCTGTTGGTTGAAATACCCCTTTCTCCTAAACTATATAAGCCTATAATATAAGTTATGTACGATGAGGACCACGATGTCCTAGTCTATAACAAGTTGTCCCCTTCATCTAACTTTTGTTATCAAAATTCTCACATTAGAGGAATTTTCAACTCAAAAAATAACCACTTAAGAAAAAATTAAGAAACTAATAAAATAATGCCATGTAGACAATTTTTTAATATATCATTTTTATTATTCTTTTACCAAAATTACCCAAATAAATGTCACATTTATCAAAATAACTGTATATGTATTTTATATTTAAATTAATATATTAGCACAAGATTTAATAAAATTTAAATTAAAAAAACAAATTTAAATTAAAAAAGCAAATTCAAAATTTAAAGGAAATTTAAATTTAAATTTAAATTACCCAAATAAATGTCACTTTTATCACCATCTACATGTATTTTATATTGAAATTAATTTATTAACACAAGATTTAAGAAAATTTAAATTTCAAAGGAAAATTTAAAATATAAATTTAAGTTAAATTTAAATTTAAGTTACTCAAATAAATGCACTTTTTTCAAAATAACCATATGTTTATATTTTATATTTAAATTAATTTATCAATAGAAGATTTAATAAAATTTAAATTAAGAAAGTAAATTTAAAATTTAAATTAAATTTAGGATTTATGATTTTATATTTAAATTTATTTATTTAACACGCCATGATTTACTCTTCATTAAAAATATTCTCGATATTCTAATTTGTATAGATTAAGATATTAATTTAATTTTTAATATTTAATATAGTTTTGGGTCACTTGGGCACTATTCACAGTTAAATTAGGTAAGTTATATTATTAAAAAAAATCCACTGCCTAGTCACACTTGTATGTCTTTTAAATTTTAAAGGATTTTGATTGGATTACACATTATGACATGGAAATTCAAAGTTAACATTTTAAAATGAAAATTCCTCTAATGCGAGGAAAAAAGCTCGAGTTAACTAGAATTTGACACTCTTGTTCACTTTTGGAAACTCATATGGTGGAATGTAATCTCTTTATCCTCATCTTTGGCTTTTTCCTAAAAAATAAAAGCATACAAAAGTGGAAAAGAGCCATAAAGCATGGGGAAGCTTTTTCCTAAGCACAAAAGCTTCTAAAAAGTGGAAAATGCCATTTTTATATGAGGAAACATTATTCATCCAAAAGCTTTTGCCAAAATTGAATTAATGAGGAATTTGGGAAATCTTCATAGCCTTCACTTTCCTATATATTGGAGGCTTGGCCATTAAGGAAATGATGGGAGTTCATGTATTGTCACGCTGCTGAGATTTATCCTGAGAGGGAGAGTTTTGGAGCTAGGAATTGGGGGAGGGGGAGGTATTGTTGCAACTGCATCTAATGGTTGTAACTTTCCTCCAACTCCTTTATTAATATAGATTAGTTGTTCTTCCTTCCATATGCTACTATTCATTCTTTACTTATCCTATTTAACTAATGAATGTACGCGATTTTGGTTTTCATTTATTTATTCAGTAATATTTATATGTTTATGATAGTTTCAATTATCAAGATATTACGTTGTGAAGTTTTCTTTGTTCTCTCTCTTGTGTGTAGGACCAAGATTTGGAGCTATCTAGGAGCGCTTCCCAATTACACTAAAAACTCCAACAAGACCTGCATGCGAGGACTCACATGAAATCATTCTTCTTTTCTTAATCTGTACTCTAAATATTGATCTACTAAGAATCCTGAGCCTTAGAACAACCTTTCTCTTAATCAATCTATCTTAGGTTTTTGGGATAAACTGTGAGGGTTTTATGTTCATCTAACTGTGCACTAAATCCTACAGCAAAATGATATTTAGAAACTGTAATATATTTCACTATGTAATAAAATTAGTAAAATGGAAGTAAAAGTAAAACTCTAAACAAGAAGCCAGAAGTGGATGTAACCATCGATGCAAAATTGGGAGTAGAATTGGATGTTAAACTAGCCATCAAAACAAGATGAAAACAATGAGACAAAAAGAGATTTAAAGTAGAATTAAAAAAGGGTGCAAAACTAGACACAAAGAAGGGAACAAAATAGGGCATACAAAAAGATACCAAATTGGGTGCAAACAAGGATGTAAAAATGGACACCAAAATGAGGATGCATAGAATGGTGTAAAATTAGGATGCAAAATTGGGTGCAAAAAGGATGTAAGAAAAGACACAAAACAAGAAGCAAAATGGGACTAAAAAAGGGTGAAACTAAGGATGCCAAAAATGATGCATAACTAGATGAAAATTCAAACTAAAATCTAGGTGCAAAATGAGATGCAAATGTGGACACAAAATGTGGCAGAAAAAATGATGCAAATTTGGATGCCAAAAAGGATGCAAAATTAGACACCAAAAAGGATGCAAAATTGGACATAAAAAATGGTGAAAAATTAGACACAAAAGTAGAAAAAATGGTGCGAAAATGGGCATAAAAATGGCTCAAATTTGAATGCAACATTGGATGCAAAATGAGGTGCAAAAAATGATTCAAAACTTGGTGCAAAAACAAATGCAAAAATAATGAAAAAAATGGCTCAAAATTGAACGTAACATTAGACACAAAATGGGATTCAAAGGTGGACACAACACATGGTCGAACATAGGGTAAAAATTTAGATGCTCAAAAGGATGAAAAATTGGATGCAAGAAATGTTGTTAAAAATGATGCTAAATTGGATGCAACAAATGATGCAAAATTAGGTGCAAAATATGATGCAAAAAAGGAAGACAAATGAAACGAAAAAGTGGATGAAAAAAATGGTGCAAAAATGGATGAAAATTTTGGCACTAAATCGGATTCAACATATGGTGTAAAATTAGCTGCAAAAAATGGTGTAAAAAAAGGCAGAAAAACTGATGCAAAAACAGATGTAAAAATAAGTACAAAATTAGAAGCAAAAAGTGGCATAAGACTAGATGCAAAAAATGGCACAAACTCGATGCAAAAAAAGGCACTAAATCAGACGCAAAAGATGGTGTAAAACTCGATGCAAATTACGACACAAAAATAGAAGCAAAGAATGGCACAAAATAGGGAGCAAAAAATGATGCAAAAATAGATGCAAAAAATGGCACAAAACTAGAAGCAAAAACTGTTGTAAAACCAAATGCAAATCTTGGTGCAAAATATGATGCAAAATTTGGTGTAGAAAAAAGATGCAAAATTTGGCGCAAAAAAGGACGCTTTAAAAATTGTACAATAGAGCCAGATTTAGCGCCAGGCTGCTCATCCCAATGGAGAGAAAAATACACTAAAATCTGGTGCTAAATCTGGCATAAATTGCCTGTTTTGTTGTAGTGCATCTATCTTTTAAGCTGGCTTTTCAAGTCACCAACAATATAGCAGAGTACGAGGCTCTGATATTGGGCCTCAATGCAGCTAAAGACAGAGGAATCAGAAACATAAAGGTGTTTGGAGATGCTGATCTTATCATTCAGCAAGTAAACAAAACATTTCAAGCCAAGCACCGAAAGCTGAAAGCATACAGAGATGAGGTATGGAGACTCAAAGATTCTTTTGATAATTTTTGATCTCATATATCCCTAGAGCCAAAAATCAACTTGCCGATTCCCTTGCTATGTCTGATCGCATGTTATTCCTCCCATGCCTCCGAGACTAATTTATGAAGTCCATATGAAATACAGACCATCCTTGCCTGATAATGTCCAGCATTGGAAATTTTTTTAGGATGATGATGAAGTAAATAGGTTTCTGCAAGTCATTGATGAGTTCTCCGAAATGCAAATTGACCAAGGAAATGAAGCCTTGGAAGAAAGTCCCCAATCCTAACTTAGAAATAGTATTGGTAAAGATAGCATTGTTCAATTTCCTAGAAATCATATACCTAAGGGTCTAGTTCCTTTAGAGAAGTTGTTTGACCAAAATGATGTTCCTTATAAGGCTTCCCAAAAAAAGATCAATCTACAGTCTGTAAGCATAATATAGGGAGTTCAAATCAGCCAAGATACATAAATCTGTCCACCCATTTGTCTGCTGACCAAAGTTTTGAATGCTGCAATTTAATGAAGCAATTTGCTGATGTCTTCGCCTAGGAATATAGTGACTTGAAAACATATGATAAAAAGATTATCCAGCATACAATTCCTTTAGAGAAAGACACCATCCCTTTTAAACAGAAGCTGAGACCAATAAATCCTTTGCTCCTCCCACTGATTAAAAAGGAAATCAAGAAGTTACTGGCTGCCAAGATCATAGTCCCTCTAAGATATTCAAAATGGGTAGCCAATTTGGTGGTGGTGAGGAAGAAAAGTGGAGAAATCAGACTCTGTGTCAATTTCAGAAACTTAAACAAATGCTCTAAGAAAGACAATTATCCTCTACCCAAAATGGAGCATTTTCTACAGAAGGTCTTGGGGGCCACAGTGATGTCTTTCCTAGATGGGTTTTCAGGCTATAACCAAGTTGATGTACATCCAGATGACCAAGAGAAGACTGCATTCACCACTCCTTGGGGCACTTTTATGTATTCCAAGATGCCTTTTGGGTTGATGAATGCTGGAGCCACCTTTTAGAGAGCTATGAATATAGCATTTGTGGGAGATAAGGACAAGTTTGTCCTTATTTACCTTGATGATATAACAGTATACTCTAGCAGCCATCAAGACCATTTACAGCATTTGAAGAAAGTGTTCCTGAAGTGCAGAAGGTTTGGGATTTCAGTCAATCCTAAAAATTCACAGTTTGCTTTAGAAGAGGGCAAGTTGTTAGGACATTTTGTTTCTGCTAAAGGTGTCAAAATTGACCCAGAAAGAGTAAAAGCAATACAGACCTTTTTTTGTCCCGAGATCAAAGAAGGATATCTAGTCCTTTCTAGGCAAAATAAATTTTGTGAGGAGGTTTATCCCAAATTTTGTAGAACTTGTGAATCACATTACCTCCATGTTGAGAAAGGGGTCGGAGATCAAATGGACTGATATAGCAAGAAGATCTTTTGAGTCCATTAAGAAAGCTATTATGGAAGCTCCCACTTTAAGAAGTCCAGACTACAGCAAGGAGTTCCATATATTTTCATTTGACTCTAATGACACCCTTGCAATAGTTTTATTGCAAGCAGATGAAGAAGGCTCAGAGCATCCAGTGGCTTTTTTCAGCAAAACATTAAGGGATGTTGAGCTGAAGTATGATATTATTAGAAAACAGGCATATGCTCTTATCAAATCTTTGAAAGCTTTCAGAGTTTATATCCTACATTCCAAGATAATTGCATATGTACCCTCTGCTTCAATAAAAGATGTCTTAACACGGCCTGATGCTGACGGAAGAAGGGCTAAATGGATTGCAAAGTTAATTGAATTTAATATAGAATTGAAGCCCACCAAACTGGTCAGAGGCCAGGGTCTAGCCAAGTTATTGGTTGAAGAAAATTGCAGAATGCTGGACATAAATCTCATAAGCACAATTGCAGAAAATGGTCAAACAGAAGAAGAGGAAGCAGTTGAACCAGGGAAAGAACAATCATTAGCAAAAAATCTAGCTTCTTGTGATTGATACTCTGCAATAGCTAAATTCTTGCTGAAGCTAGAAATCCCCCCAGGCCTTAGTTCAAGCCAAGCTAGAACTATTAGGCTCAGGGCACAAAAATATTGCATTCATGAAAATCTGCTCTATTGGAGGGACCCATCTGGAATGCCTTTGAGGTGTCTGGACAAAGAATAATCCATTGAAGTCATGCAGCAGTTTCATTCCAGTGTGTGTGGACGACACCACTATTGGAAAACTACAACACACAAAATCCTTAGAGCTGGGTACTATTGGCCCACCTTATTTTCTGATGTATTTTCATTTGTTAAATCTTGTGACAGGTGCTAGAGATTTGAAGGGAAGCAGCAATTGAAGTCCTTACCCTTAAAACCTATACATGCTAGTGGCCCTTTTCAGCAGTGGGGCTTGGATTTCATTGGAGAAATTAATCCACATTCCAGTGGCCAACATAGATGGATCTTAGTAGCTACTGATTATTTCACTAAATGGATTGAAGCAGTCCCCACCAGAAAGGCCGATCACCATGTGGTCATGAAGTTTTTAACAGAAAATATCTTCACCAGGTTTGGATGTCCACATAAGTTAGTCACAGACAACGCAGCAACCTTTAGGGTAAAAGAATTGGTGGAAATGTGTGATTCAGTGGGCATTAAACTGGTTCATTCCACCTCATACTACCCTCAAGGCAATGGTCTAGTAGAATCTTCCAACAAAAGACTGATAAGGATAATTAAAAAGTTGCTGGAAGACAATAAAAAGAATTGGGATTCTAAGCTCAAATATGCACTGTGGGCTGACGGAGTGACCACAAAGAAATCCACAGGGAATTCTCCATTCAAGTTGGTATATCACATTGAGGCTGTGCTTCTAATTCAGTTAACTCTCCCTGTGGCAAAGTTCCTACAAGAAGAGAAGAATGAGGAAGAAGATATGGCAAAAAGGATCACCGATTTAGTAGAGGTACATCAGATAGGAGAACAGCTAGTTGAGAAGTCAACAGCACATCAAAATAAGATCAAGGAAGCTTTTGACAGAAAGGCCAAATCAGATAATTTTCAGGTTGGAGATATGGTTTTGAAGTGGGATGCATTGAAAGAAAAGAAAGGCAACCATGAGAAGTTTGTTGGCATTATGAGACAAGTGTTGTCCTTGATGGCAAATCACACAGATGACAAATCATAGTGTAGCAGGTCAGTAGCAGAGAGTTGATGATTAGACTACAAAGAATGAAGAAAATAAGGTATACACAGGTTCCTCTTATCAAAGTTGCATATACATGTGAGATCATAGATCAAAAGGAGCGTATGTGTATACATGCACTTTCATGCAAGGGAAGGCGCATACATTGGGTTTTAGTCCATGGTATTAAGTCTTTGGTATTTGGACCTATGGTTTTGGACCATGGTATCTCATCAGAATTGTTGATCCCAAGTAGTGGGTCCATGGTATTGATTTGTTATGGTTTTGGACCATAGTATTGAGAGAAGCCTAAATCTATAAAAGGAGAAGAAGATCATTAAGCAAATGTATTGAGAAAGTCTTGAATATCTGATGAAATATGAGATCCAGTATGTAGGTTATGGGCTGATGATGCATTGCTTGATCTGAGCTAAGGAGGAATCTCACTGGTTGATGGAGATCAAATGGTTTGAAATGAACTATCTCTATATGGTTGATTATGCTTGTTCTAGATCTGTACACTGATGCATGTAATGTTCTAAACTGGGTATAACTTAAGTTTGAAATAGCTGCAAGTCATGATTGGATATTTATAGAGCTGTACGTGGGTTGGCTTTGGTGAAAGCGCATATGTACATAGGTTTGGTTCATTGTAGTAGCGTATACCATTTGAGCTATGATGTTTGAAGTTATAGGTGGTTCTGGTTGTTGATGAGTTCTGATGACTGTTTAATGGTGTCAGTATTCTGCATATTCTTTTTGGTTGATTGTGTTGAGCCTCAGTGTTGATGGATGAGATCTAATAATGGATCAAGATCATAATGATTCATATTTATGTGATCTGATGGACTAGATCTGGTTGCTAACACACATATTATCCTTGTATATGTAATAAACTGGATATGTCTAATGTCAGGAAGTGCATCAAGTTATAAGTAAGTAATTGATGATATATATGTTGGTTCACTTTGGTTCAGCTCTTCCAAGTACCGTATGCACTCTAATGCATGATTTTGATGATACAGTTGGTTCTGAATATTGTAGGAGAGTTCAGTGTTCTTCTCTGTGTCCTGGTGACTGCATTTTGTTGATATGGTTTCAGTGATTCAGTATTGGGTGATTCAGAGATTGATGATGTTAGTATTGATTGTTTTTGTGCTTCAATGATATTGATGGGTCCAGTATGGAAATTGGATGAAATGTGGCCTTCAGATTATAGTGTTGTGCTTCAGGAGTATCCATTCTGAAAATGTATGAAATGTGGTCCCTGGAGGATGGAAGGAGATTGTAGGCCAGTGCCTATGTACTAGTACATCAGCTAGTACAAAAGCAAAGGGAGTGGTAGCTCCCTTCCAGTAGCAGCTGGAGAATGAGTAAAGGTTGGAGCATTTCTGTAGGCAGGCACCTACGTACTAGTAAATGGATCGGCTAGTACAAGAGCTAAGGGGGTTGTAGCTCCCTTCTAGGAGAGTCTGGAGAACGAGAGAAGGTTATGGCCTTCTGCAGGTAGAAGCCTGTGTACTGGTATAAAAATACACTAGTACAGAACTATTGTAAAATGAGTTTCTTATTAAAAGAAGATAGAGACAACTTGCAGCAGGTGGTTTTCACCCACATTGGGTTTCCACCTTATATCATGGTGTTCATGTGTGCTTCTTGTATGTGATGATCTGTTCTGTTTTACTGCACCTGCTTACTGTATGTATAGTTAATGAAGTTCTGATGCTCTAACTAAATATCAACATTCAATGGATTAACTGAATCATAAGTATTCTGGATATACACTAGTTGCATTAGACACAGTTGCGTATACATGCGAGTTCCCTTAATTGAAGTACCGTATATGTATCTAAGTATGGAAATGAAAAAGTTTTATTGATTTGATAATACTAATTGACCCCCCCCTCTCAGTATTATTTCCAACAATTGGTTTCAAAGCAGGTCCTTTGGTAGAAGCTTGATCGCTTGAAGGAGATCCATGTAACAATGGGAAAGAAGCTTAAGAAGAAAGCACCTAAGAAGAAGAAGACATCTCAGAAAGACTATGACAGTGGGAGCATCAATTGGGGATTATGTGGAAGAAGCACTTTAGATTCAGAATCACTTCAGAATGAAGATGAACAAGATCTATCAGGTATGAATTTGTTATCCTCTGGTGATACATTTATTTATCCATTTGAAGACGATGAAAGCGATAGCGAAACAACTGAATTTGCTCTTATGGGTGAGCAAGAAAGATATCAAATAGAGGCAGAATTTAAAAGGCTAACAGATAAAATTAGAGATCAACAAGATCTATTGAACAACAGGGAATGTGCTTTCAAAGAAGTAGCTACCAGACTAAAAGCTCAACTAGAGGACAGTAGCAAGGTAAGGAAGCTATTCAAGGAAAAATATCAAAAGTTGCAGGATGAAGTGACATCATTAAGAAATGAAGTAAATGAAAGAAGCACAACAATCAAGAAACTCATAGATAGATCCAGCTACTATGAAAAGCTTGAAGCTACGCTCCTCTCGCTAAAGGAAGATCTTGAAAAATCAAAGAGGCAGAATGAAGAACTACTCCAAGCTCATGAAAAGCAAGAAAATGAAGTTCTTGATCTAAGACATTAGTTGGAAGAAGGAAGAAATGTTGAAGAAAACATGAAGAAGCAGTATCTTGGAAAGGAAGAGCATCTCCAGGTTGAGGTAAATATTCTAAAAGGAAAATTAGCAGAAAAGGATAAGCTCTTACGATTTCAAGATATTACTAAGATCTTGGATGATATTCTTAGTAGTCAATGGTCTCCTGCTATCAAAGTTGGTCTTGGTTTTCATGAATCTGTTGAAGAAGAATCTAGTTCACAAAGTAAGACAAGGGAATCTAATGCAAAATCTGAAATGCTCAACAAGGAGATGAGAGGTCAACCCCATCAACAGCTAAGGAAAGAAATTCTTCAAAGGAAATCTTTTACTCCTCCAACGAATAATGTTGAATGTTATGTATGTCATAATCTTGGACATGTTGCATCCAGATGCAGAAGTAGAATGGTTCAAGACCATCACACAGAAAGAACATCACGTTTCAAGTACTTTAAGGGATATTGTTTTTCTTGCAATATGTTTGGTCACAAAGCTGTTGATTGCTACAGAAGGAATATGAAACATATGAGATGTTATGCATGTAACAAGCTTGGAAATATAGCAAAGGAATGCAGGAACAAGGTATGGACATCACACCAAAAGGAGAAAACATCATCACACTTGAAGATATGGAAGAAGAAGGAAGTACAGTCAGAAAGATGTGGCACAACACCATATACAGACATAATAGACTCAGGGGGAGCTGAAAGTGTAAAACTTCAGTGTCCTTAATCTCATACGCAAGTTTCATAAAGGTAAGTCACGTATATACGCGAGTTAGACACTGCACAGTCGTGTATATGTCAGTCTGAGGAAAAGCAGAAGCGACAGGCTCAGAAAAAGGGTCTAATATGATTCAGTCTATTATTTGGTCTGTTTGATAATGGTTACAATCTGCTAATGATGTGTGGAAATGTCTTGATACCCATAAGATGTTTAGAAGTGTTTTTGATCCTAACTTGATGATGATGATGTCATGATACTTCTTTCTGATATATGAATGATCAGATCTGACAATAGACAGGATGGCATAGGTTCAGGGGGTGCATATGCTTTTAAATAAAGCATTGTTGGCATTATGGGTAATAATCCTTGGTAATGATGCTTATATGTCTAAATGATACATTTTGCTATGATATGGTTATGAGTTGTCCATGACAAAATCTCATATGATTCTTGGGGCTACATAGTTGATTTTCAGATCAGATTTGTGGTTGATTCTCTGGTGATGCATATATGGTTCTTACATGGTGATCTTCATAAGGATAAGGAGAAGTACAAAGCTTGAATATACATCTTCATTACTTGATGATGAGTCACTACTATGTTGTTGTCGTCATATGCATAAAGATCATGTAATACAGTTATGTTGCAGGATTCCTATAGTTCTTGGCACTCATGTGGATGAGGATTAATGTTGTTGAAGATATCGAGATACGCAGTACTATACTGGATACATGGATGATTACTCAAAGTTGCATTTTTGGAGACATGATGATGATGAGTTCTTACCTATATGATGATAGGTTGATACTTACATATGTTGATTGATGCAGATATTCCCAAGTGATGATACATGGATGATATATAAGATCATTTTGTTGATGACATGGGTATGGTGTTTTACTCATATGATATAATGTGAATGATTTTAAGGATGAGTTGATATCTATATGTAGACATACCTTGTTATAGGACATTTACAAGTTGCTGATCTGGAATTTGTTGTACGTGAGTTTCATGAGGAGGATCCGCGTATATATGCCTGTTTCTATGGATACAGTCGCGTATATGTTAATTTTAAGGAAATCAGTGGGCCAAACTTAGGATGAGAAGAGTCTGATATGGGCCTGATAGAGACCATCTGGCACAGATGGAACAAGTACAGAGGGAGAACATGATTGCTGGTCTAGATGTTGTTGACAAATGCTTATGGAGTAGATCATACATTGTGTATGATAGTTGCTAATGACTATCATGGTCTGATTTAGATGTTTGGTCTCATATCAAGACTCATAATGTAATAGTGTGTCTCTATCTATTATAGTCATTTGATGAAATCTCTTCTGGTCACATGATGTAATTTGTAACCCCTCTATGCATAAGAAGGATGATAAAATATTTCAGTCATGTATTTCTTTTATCAAGGTCATGTAATAGCCTATGTTGGTTTCCCCACTATGCCTAGGATGGATGATGTTATACTCTTGAGTTATCATGTGTAAAGCTTGATGTATCCCCACTTGGTTGGGTAGATGAGTCAGATCCCACTTGGTTGGGTGATGGATGTATGTATAGAGTCTTTTGTGATAGGAAGGTCACTTATGATGTATAGAACCATGTTCCTTCTTGTAGAACATCTTTTTGCAGACCTTGCTTACAGTCAGGGGGAGCATGAACAACACACTTAAGCAAGAGCAGAGCTTTTAGCATGTACTCAGAGGGAGCATGGACAGATTGGTACACCTTGGCATATACAAAGGGGGAGCACATTCAGAGATTTTAGTAGGTACTCAGGGGGAGTATGGACAACAGAATGTTTATCAAGGAAAGAGAATATCTTGGTCCGCCCTTTGCCCTTGATGTCAAAGGGGGAGAGTGTTTTGGTGTTGTTGCCATCAAGTCCAAAGGGGGAGATTTTTGGCATTATGATGCATGTGTTGTACTTGATGGCAACCCACTCGTAGAAGAACATCTCACTTATATATATAACTAGATGAATCCACAGAAGAGATATCAGATGTGACTTAATGCATGGGATGTCGGACAACTCAAAGGAATTAGATGACAGTTCTCAGTAATGACAAGTTAGCTTTGCCATCAAGTCTAAAGGGGGAGATTGTTGACATTATGAGACATGTGTTGTCCTTGATGGAAAATCACACAGATGAAAAATCATAGTGCAGCAAGTTAGTAGCAAAGAGTTGATGATCAGACTACAAAGAATGAAGAAAATAAGGTATACGCAGGTTCCTCTTATCAAAGTCGCGTATACACGCGGGATCATAGATCAAAAGGAGCGTATGCATATACATGCACTTTCATGCAAGGGAAGGCACGTACATTGGATTTTGGTCCATGGTATTAAGTCTTTGGTATTTGGACCTATGGTTTTGGACCATGGTATCTCATCAGAATTGTTGATCCCAAGTATTGGGTCCATGGTATTGATTTGTTATGGTTTTGGACCATCGTATTGAGAGAAGCCTAAATCTATAAAAGGAGAAGAAGATCATTAGGCAAATGTACTGAGAAAGTCTTGAATATCTGATGAAATATGAGATCCAGTATGTAGGTTATGGGTTGATGATGCATTGCTTGATCTAAGCTAAGGAGGAATCTCACCGGTTGATGGTGAACAAGATCTAAGGATAGATCGGGATCAAATGGTTTGAAATGAACTATCTCTATATGGTTGATTATGCTTGTTCTAGATCTGTATACTGATGCATGTAATGTTCTGAACTGGGTATAACTTAATTTTTAAATAGCTGCAAGTCATGATTGAATATTTATAGAGCTGTACGCGGGTTGGCTTTGGTGAAAGCGCATATGTACGCGGGTTTGGTTCATTGTAGTAGAATATACCATTTGAGCTAAGATGTTTGAAGTTACAGGTGGTTTTGGTTGTTGATGAGTTGTGATGACTATTTAATGGTGTCAGTATTCTGCATATTCTATTTGGTTGATTGTGTTGAGCCTCAATGTTGATGGATGAGATCTAATAATGGATCAGGATCATAATGATTCATATTTATGTGATCTGATGGACTAGATCTGGTTGCTGACACACATATTATCCTTTTATATGTAATAATCTGGATATGTCTGATGTCAAGAAGTGCATCAAGTTATAAGTAAGTAATTGATGATATATACGCTGGTGCACTTTGGTGAAGTTGCGTATACACGCTGGTTCAGCTCTTCCAAGTAGCGTATGCACTCTGATGCATGATTTTGATGATACAGTTGGTTCTGAATATTGTTGGAGAGTTCAGTGTTCTGCTTTGTGTTCTGGTGATTGCATTTTGTTGACAGGGTTTCAATGATTCAGTATTGGGTGATTCAGAGATTAATGATGCTAGTATTGATTTTTTTTGTGCTTCAATGATATTGATGGGTCCAGTATGAAAATTGGATGAAACGTGGCCTTTAGATTATAGTGTTGTGCTTCAGGAGTATCCATTCTGAAAATGTATGAAATGTGGTCCCTGGAGGATGGAAGGACATTGTAGTCCGACGCCTACGTACTAGTACATCAGCTAGTACAAAGCAAAGAGAGTGGTAGCTCCCTTCCAGTAGTAGCTGGAGAATGAGTAAAGGTTGGAGCATTTCTGTAGGTAGGCGCCTACGTACTAGTAAATGGATCGGCTAATACAAGAGCTAAGGGGGTTGTAGCTCCCTTCCAGGAGAGTCTGGAGAACGAGAGAAGGTTGTGGCCTTCTGCAGGTAGAAGCCTGTGTACTGGTATAAGACTGCACTAGTACAAAACTATTGTAAAATGAGTTTCTTATTAAAAGAAGATAGAGACAACTTGCAGCAGGTGGTTTTCATCGACATTGGGTTTCCACCTTATATCATGGTGTTCATGTGTGCTTCTTGTATGTGATGATCTGTTCTATTTTACTGCACCTGCTTACTGTACATATGGTTAATGAAGTTCTGATGCTCTAACTAAAGATCAACGTTTAATGGATTAACTGAATCATAAGTATTCTGGATATACATTAGTTGCATTAGACACAGTTGCGTATACACGCGAGTTCCCTTAATTGAAGTAGCGTATATGTATCTAAGTATGGAAATGAAAAAGTTTTATTGATTTGATAATACTGATTCACCCCTCCCCCCTCTCAGTATTATTTTCAACAAAGTTTGATGCTTTCTGGATAGGTCCTTTTATTATTTCTCATATCCAATGGAACAATACCTTCATACTACAAAGTATGGGAGGAGAAACAGTTTTTGATGGCCCAGTTAATGGGCAGTTTTTGAAAATTTATGTTATTTAAGGTCTCGTGGCCTTAAAATTGTAAATATATTATTTTATCTATTTTAGTGTAGGTTCAATTAGACTCCATGCCCAATGGAACACTAGGAAATTTTGCTAATTTATTTTACAGGGAAGGCATTGATCTGCGAGTTCTTGAGACCTCACAGGGAGGATCTCATCCCCAGAAGGAGCCAGTGTTAGCTCTGCCATATAACAGTGATTTGCCGAAGTCGGAAGCATATTTTGTCCATGGTCACATTTAAAGGAGCGGCTATGGTGGTTGCCCTCACATTCTCCTCTACCCCCCTCACCCCCCATTGGTATTTATTTCCTGTGTTTTTGTCGAAAATCATAATAAAAGCCCTTTCCGAGTGTCGGGTGTTAATACACACAAAACCTTATGAAACTCTTGCCCGCACACCCGCTCACCTTCATGAAGCTGCCCTGTAACCCCAGCGGTTGATCTCTGCCACCTTGATCTAACGGCTCCCGTCGCAGAAACTCGCGCAACCATTCCCCACCGTCCGATCATCTTCCCTCACGATCGGATGGCAGTTGCTTTCCCTCCACCTTCAAACCAACCGCCCGTTAAATCGCAATCAAAGTGGTTTTCATCACGTCCCATCCACCATGCATCATGCATTGACTGGAATCACGCACCTTTGTATGATTACCACCCAATCCTCCATGGTGGTGCGATCAATACCACCTGCAGCTGAAACTATTTTCCCCGATCATTAACCTCCGCGTGCCTTTGACGTTCGATGACCGTTGGATCTGCCCGCCCGAGATCCAACAGCCTGTGTCCACTCCACTTCTATATTTCTCGATACCTCCTGCTAAGCAGTATCTGCCATCCATCTGTTCAATCTGATGGTCAATCTTGTTCCTCCACCTTGCTCGTACATCCGCCATACAAGCCACTCATCCTGATCATGTCGTGCACCCGAAGGATGAAGGTGATCATCTACCAGTACCCAGCGCATTTCATCTTCAACAACTACATTTGAGAAATAGTATGGCCGAGGAGAAAAGGACAGAACCTGAGTAGGTGAATGCGTTTAACAGTTATGGAATTCTATCCTCTACGACACTCCACCTGCCTGAGAAGGACAACAGAGCACAGGAAAAGATCAAATCCATCCACTACAGCAAAGCAATCACATTGCAAAATCCCTCTAGTTAGTTAAAGTGGTTGGTGGTCAATTATGACCCCTCCATACTCAAAATGGCTGAGTTCCTTTGTAATTAAAACGCTATATATACCCAGAAAACAGATGTAATCAGGGTTGATGGTTGTTTTTTTGATGTAAGGTTCAACTTCTGGAGACTGTAACTGCTTTGATACTTGCAGTGTCTCGTCTTCATTTTCAGCTTATACAAGCTTATTTTGTTGTTAATTGCTCACTTTCTGTCTCTTTTCTGTTCTAGGTTGTGCTTGATATGCATTCTTCCTAAACTCTTGATGTACAGCATTAGAGGAGCTGTCGTCCTACCTCTATGTTTGAATCTTGCATGTATTAGTGAATCTGTTAATCAGGTTTCTTTTCACTTAGTGACAGAGAGCTGTCATCCTGTCTATGCACTAGGGAATTAGATTTGCAGACCTTTTTACTAGTTGCAACCGGCCATCACAGGTCCTGTGCATCTGCTGGTGTGGTCAGTATTCTCCATATTCACCAACCCTTAAGCTGTGAGTAATTGGTGGTCTAAAGCCTTGTAGTCTGGGGGTGTTCACGTATGTTTGGAGTCAAGTAAAGTAGGAGTGGTTATCCAGCTTGAACAAGCATCATTCCTTCCATTCATCCATTTCCAACACTGAGTTGAGTTTGTAATGTTCTCGAGCATCTTCGAGCTACAATCTAGGAGAGTTTCTTGGGGTGATAACAATCAGGTGCAATTCCTTACCTGAGTGCATATATGCCATGCATTTGTGCTAGCTTTCCCTCGATCTTGGCGGTGACCGTGAATGCTTCCTCGAGCCAAGGTTGGTTGCATGCTTTAAGCACTACTTCTTTCTGATGCACGACGTCCACCTGTTCCTTAGAGCCTGGGCCTTCCTCATCTTGGCCAGTCGCTGAGTAAGGGTGACCGTTTGCATGGTCCCCCAGACATTGTCATAGCCCTGCTGCAACTCCCGTGCTTCTGTCTCTAAACGTTGTAGCGTTGGGTCTTCCTGCAGTGCTATGAGGGTGAAGAGTGACTGATTTAACAAGCTCATGCAATTGTTATGAAACCAGCTCACAAAAAGATATAAAAGAGAGATCCACACCTTAGAATTCAGCCTCTCTAAGGGGCCAACCTCCTTTACATTACATAAATGAACAATTCTTGGATGATACAAATGAAAAGACCTCCTTTCTATATATAGGAGTCTAAGGGGTCATAACATAATCAGAGCCGACATAACAATAACAATGTAAGGGCACAATAATAACAATAGTGGGCTTCTATGGGGCACAATACTAACAATATGGGCACTATATGGGTACATCAATATAATAAGTGGGTTATACTAATAACAATAAGGGGTTACACTAGTAGTATAGGGTCCTAACATGCCCCTCTCCTTCAAAAAGCGTTGTCCTCAACGCTTGAGTAGTTCTTGATGCTTCTGTATAAAATTCTTGTCCTCCCCTGTAGAATCTTCAGCGGGTAAGTTCTTCCACTTGATGAGATACTCGGAAATTGATCGATTTCGTAGCTGTCGGGTTCTTGTTTCTATGACTGCTCCAGGTTCCAATATGATTTTTCCTTCCTCTTCAATTTCTGGCAATATTGTTTGAATTGGGATCTTTTGAAACTTTTGAATAAGTGGCCATACTTCTTCGTCCTTCTTCCATTCATCCCTTGCTTCATTTATCCAATCTGGTTGGATAATATAAATATCACAAAACAATGCTTCCACATCCTCATCCTTGAAGAGTCTTCCCATTCGGTAAGGTCTCCATTTTTTAAGTGCATGTAGTATTGCCAACATTTCCTTCTCATAAATATCTTTCTTGAGATGTAGCAGTAAAAATACCCAATCACCTACATCAAAACATTTTTCACTATGAATTTTATCTATCTATTGTTTCGTTTGATTTTGCACCGAAGTGGTGTTATCCTTTAAAAGTTGGAGAACTTGTTGTTGATGCTCGATGTGATCTTTCACTGCTTGAACCTTTTTCTTCTTGATATGTCCTTCTATCTCTAGAGTTTGAGGAGTGGTAATTTCTTCCAATCCTTTACAAGATATGGTCGGATTCATTTCTTGATGTTCGATGTGATCTTTCACTTCTTGAACATTTTTCTTCTTGATATGTCCTTCTATCTTGATAGTTTGAGGAGTGGTAATTTCGAACAATGAATTACAAGATATGGTCTGATTCATTTCTTCTTTCTCTGGGGTGGGGTCCTGGCGTATATCTTCTTCTTTTGATGTTTCTTGATCCTTTTCTTCCTCCTCTTCATATTCTATATAAAATAATTTCTTCTCAGCACACTTATGACCTTTAGTGCATTTGCTATCACAATTGTAACAAAGCCCTTTTTCTCTTTTTTCTTCCAATTGTTGTGGTGTAACCATTGTAGGTTGTGGAAGGCTAAGAGAAACAACACTTCCATATTTATAGTTGTGAGGGGTACGCTTCCTGGTTTCCATAATTTTTCTTTCTACTATGTCACAAAGCCCTTTTACTCTTTCCAATTGTTGTGGTGTTACTCCAAAGAAGGTGTTGCTCTTTGTATCCTCATAATGTGCTATCATTGCCTCCATGAAAATTGACCACGTAACAAGTTGTTTACGAGAACAAAGCCCTTCGTATTTTTATTATTAAGTGCTTCACGATCGTAGAGATTGAAAGCATGACATGATTCTACAAAAAACTGTTTGAAAGAGTTTATGGATGCTTCAGGAAATGTGTAACACCTTTCCTTCACACTGCTTTTGAACATCAGAGAAAACAACCTACAAGCATCATCCTTAGGCTAGATGTCATGGCTATCGTAGAAACAGAGAAAAGTAATTTTGTGCTTGAGTAAGGTTGTTTTACCCTTGCCATTGAACATGAAATTGGACAAGTCATTTAAAATTCTCATCGACAGTTTTAAATTTTCAAAGTTAGAAAAACATGTCGAGGTTATGATTTGCTGATAAGCCATCAAATGTTTGCAAAAATTCAAAACAGACATCAAGGGCTCAAATTTTCATCTGGACCTCCTTCTAGTGCTAGAAATGTTGAATGTGTTGGACCCACCAACATTCTTTGGATCTCCCCAATATGAATTCCCAACTAGACCTCACATTGTTTTGAGTAGGAGTCCCAACAGTGGGTGGTAATGTTATGCCTTGAATGCAGAAATGCAGAGAGGGAAGTATGATAACTTTGGGTGAGAGAAAGTGTGTGACCCTGTGGAGAGTCAAGTGTGATGCATGGAGGTTCCAACACATGAAGGGAAAAATAAGTGTGTCCCTTGGAATCAAGTAATAGTACGCAACTTTAAAGGAACACAGAAGAGAAATGACATCACAAGCTACATTTCGTAATAGTACACAAGCTAAAGTGATGAGCTAGTACAACAACACACACTCAACAAGATTCATGCAAATGAAGTAGCTCATAAGAATATGTGTAAGTTAAATAACATACATTGCCAATGAAAAAAGACTTGTCCTACTATATTAACATATGCATGAAAGTGTTTTGGCTCTGATTTTATTATTATATGTGACAATTCCATTCATACATACAACATTAATGACTACTAGCCCGAATAGTGGAACACTACATTCAAAAACACCTTCTCCTCCAAAGAATTATACTCACTTTGTGTTATGGAGAAGTGAAGGCTCTTCACAATACTCCCAAGTTCTTCCTAAACCTAAGCCTATCCAAAATATTGGCTCCAAAAATCCTATTACATGTGTTATGAAGTTATATTTATAACAAGAGGGGGGTGACTCTTCAACTCCCCCTTTGTGACCTTTGGACTACCCTCATCACTCTTCAACTTATTCACAAAATAACACATTATATTCCATGATGATTTTTCATATTCCAATACTGACACTTGGAATTTCACTTACAACATAATTACGAATAATATTACACTTTCTATTTATACCCATATAAGACAAAATAGGATAGAGGTTATCTAACAAGACACAACACTATGATTCTAGGGTTTGGGAGAATTCTAGTTCAGCAACCTCCACTTGCTACTTCTTGATCACATATTGGTGCCAAGCTTGGTACTACATGATGGTGTCCCCAAACTTCCTAATTATGTCTTGCTGGAAGAGGACTCTTCCCTCCATGGCATCCAAATACACTATCTTGGAACCTATGTGAAAATTGTTCTAAACAACGAGCATCATTGTTTTGACTTTGACAGGACCACCAATGAAATTTTGCATGTTCTATGTGTTCATCTCCATGTCCTCCTTGGTTGCATTCTGCCTTAGATGCTCCAAGTACTCTTCAACTTCCTACCGTACTTGGTTCTTGGGTTTAGCTTTGGTGAGGGAACCGATTGATGGGATCTGGTGCGTTATTACCAAGACATCTAAACTACTGTAGAAAAGAACATATGAGGCCTATATGATGCTAATTAATGTGGTGAACTACTTGTTGTTTTGAATCAACATTCAAACCTTCTCCTTCTCTAGCTCTACTAGTGGCTTCATTTTCTTCACTAAATCAAGTGGGGCCTCTTTGTACCAGATGGTCCACTCTTACACATATGCAATGGAAACTTGTATGTTTTTGAGAGTTTTAACAAACTCTTTTCTCTACTGTTGTAGGCCATGAAAATAGACAACTGCTTTATGTATGGTGACAAACCCATCATAGAGCTTCAACATGATTTCTCCAAGTGTTGATACTTTAGCAAGTACTACTTCTCTCATCTCCCCCACTGTGGAAGATGCATTCTACTTTGTTGCTTAGATTTGATTCAACCTCTTTCCTAGAAGCTTGTAATTTATTTGTCAGTTTCTCATTCTCAGCTATCAAATAATGAACATTTGATCTCGTTGCTCCTGGATAAGACAAGTTGGATTTAGAAATGGAATTTGGATGCTTCCTCACGTTCGACACTATCACCCTTTCTCTTATGAATGAAGGTGATGCATGATCATCCAAAAATTACTTCCTCTATGCTAGTACAATCCTCTTTTGGAAATCACTGAATGATAAATTGTATACATCGATGACCAGATCATCATCAAGGAGAACATCATCTCCTTGTTTGCTTGAGGTTGGCTCTGCTACCTGAGGTGGTGGAGATGTAGGGATGAACTGTGGTGCTCTTGGCATTAGATCAACATATTCATTTTGTGGCTCCTGTTGCAACTCCATGTCTATCACTTTGATTAGTAGCTCAATCTGATGATCAAGCTCCCGATCTTGCATCTATTCACATTCCTCCTCAGCTACTTGTTGTTCCAATTCTTCAACCTGTATCAATGTTGTTTCCTCTGTCATCACACCTTGCCTTTGTTCTTCTTCCTACTTTTTTTTCACTTATCATTATCTCCCTCTCAGCTCTTGTTCTTCCTTAAACTTCTTCTCTATCTCTAGCAGCTTGAGTTCTACTCCCTACAACCTCTACTTCTCTCTCTTTCTTTGCTCTTCTCTTTGTATCCTATGCTTCCTCTTTGCTTCTGTTGCGAACACTGCTTTCTCAATAAGAGGATCTTACTTCATTTTTCATATTTTCTCTCCCTCTAGACTATCAGAAAACTTCCTCTTTCCCTTTTCTTGTACGATATTGTTTCCTTCTACTGCTCTTGCTTCCAGAGATGGTGTTGTCTTTGGAGTAGCCTGTAAATTCCTTGTTAAAATGACTGGCTCATTAATTCTATAAGCATTGTCGGAATACCTCTAAGAATCCTCCTCTATCCAATGAAAGTCCTCGTCGATCCATGGAAAGTAAACTCTTGTATAGCGGTCCTTACAAATTTTATTGGGATCATACAGATTAAAGTCCTTAGTGTTGAATTCAAATCTCATTATTTCCTTAGCCTAAGAATCTGTAAGTTTCAAGTTCACTATCTTGTATAATTCGATCTTCAAAGGAAGAGTGGGTCAAGTTTATTTCTTCTTCCTGTGCAACACTGCTGACAACCCTATAGAGAGATGGTATGAAACTTCTTGCATGATCAATTTGCTAGTGGCATACCTTAGTAAGACATGCATGGGCTTCTCTCTGCCAAACACACTAATGAAGGTTCTAACTAGTGAGGCATACCAATATGCAATATCTATTATCTCCTCCATTACTTCTCGGGATATGCAAGATGGATCTTGTTCACATATAAGCTCATACATTCGGATGATAAAGTGGCTAGTTAGTCATGTCATTACTCCTCGATAACTGCATTCTAACAACAACTTGCAATAGATGTTCATGGTGGTCTCTCATGGTGTCCATTTCCAATTCATGCCAGGGAACTGCCGCTACACATAGATTGCATCTAGTAAGTATGCATGCATATATAATCTCACTCGCTCAACCTTGGGTGAATTTCGAGCATGTCCTATATGGGCCTTCAATTGTTGAGCCAATATTTCTGACCTATTGAATGGCCTCCCATAATTCACCAGTTGTTACAATAAGACTGGCCACCCTTCAGGAAAGGTTTCAATGCTCTCTTGACCATGGATTCTACAAGGAAAGATAGCCAAGAGCTGGTAAGATTTCCTAAGGGACTTATTCTTGTAAACATGAGTGGGTGTCTGTCAAAAATTCAATGGCTCTCTCACCCAACATTTAAGAATGTCTCTTGTGTTCACATAGTTGTGGGTAGTATAGAAGAGTGAGTACATGCACTTTACTGGCTTGGGAAAGTTATGCATTTGCTGAAAGTATTCTCCCCGGAAGGTGGCAAGATTCTGACCACTAGCACCTCTCAATATCATGGTATTTTCATTCATATGTGAGACAATCAAGCTGATGATGTCCGCAGATAGGAAGAAGGGATATATGCATGCAACCTTGAATAACCCTGACTACTGGATGGTGTTATAAACCTTTTTTTCCTCTAAATATTCCTCAAAGTCATTTGCAAAAGTATCTTTAATCAAATGCCATGTGAGTGATGATCCCTTCTCTAGAAACAATTGATATATGCATACGCTAGAAAATCAATGAATGTTTGCTCAACTACTTCCCCGGTACTACTCTCAGTGGTTTGCTTTGGTGCAGCTCTCTTAGATGCCATGGTAACAGTGACTGTTGGAGATGTGTTCAACAAGTTTTTTTACATATGGGATACAAGGGACACTCATGGAAAGAAAATGCCAGTCTAAAGAAAAATAACTTACAACGCAAGTTAAAGCAACAATAAAAGCACTAGAAGGGAAGGATTGTGCAATTTTTCTTAACAGGGGGGACTAGATCCCTGTGGGAACTATTCACTACATAGTCCAAGATACCAAGGTGGAAGCCTGATGGTTGAAACTACATAATGTGTAGTTAAGCCTAGGCAATGTCTTGGAAGAGTATGAACATTGCGCAGTCTCAGTGGTCATGTTGAGAGGTTGGATCCTAGAACTACAAATTGCATAGTTGGAGCTAGCTTGCACTGTGCACTACACAATTTGAGAGGCCAAGCTTGTGGCTTGAGCCTTCAGATTGTGCAGTGCTAGCTTTGCAAAGTGAAAATTGGCCTACCCAAGGGAAGTGTGAAAAATAAGAAGATTTGACAGATAGTGTGAATTTTAGTGCATATTTAACTAAGTGTAGATAAATGCATGTGAATCAAGTGCTTCAATTAATTAAACAGAAGGAAAATGAAGTATGCGAGGAGAGTTGCCACAACGATGACTATTGGTGCAAAAAAAATAAAACTAATGTGACACTTGGGAAAGGCAATCTATAACTTCAAAAAACACTTCTAAAAGTTAAATAAAGTGAAAACACCAGCAACCATGAAGAGAAAAAAGTCAAAAAACATTTATAGAAGCCAAACAACAAAATGCAACAAAAAAAGTAGCGAAACACAACAAAAGCAAAACTCAGTGGGAAAAGCGCAGACAATCACACCGAATGTTCCTTGATCTCGTTGGTAATTATAGAAATCCAATATTGAATGTGAAAATGATCTCTATAATCGTCGATTAAATAGATTTGGAAAAATTAGGGTTTATGACGAGCATGGCTAAAATCAAGGAAAAGCGACACTTGGAAGAAGTTTCTGAAAATAGTGCAAGTGCCTCCTTTGGGATACTAAAAATAGTTCCGTATTTTTTAAGGATGATTTTTTTTTATTTTTTCCTTTTTCCTTTCCTAGGAGACTTGTGATGCACACTGTTGGGAAAGACTACACAGTTATATGAACTGGGAAACCTCCTAGCTTAGTGTGTTGTGTAGTTCATGAGCTCGGTGAGGGTTGTGTAATTTATAGGCTCCATGTTGGGATGCCTCCCATGGATGCACAATTTTTTATCTCAAGGCTCACTAGAATTTAGGACTACACAATTCCCATGCTGAAGGTTTCTTGCCCTCAAGGATTGTGCAATTTCTAGAGGCAAGCCCATAACTGCTATGAAACCAAGTTAGGAGATTAGCTCGTCAGTTAGAAGAATCATCTAAGTTAAAAAAACACAAGAAAACATAAAAATATAAGTCACAATTGAATCATGAATGCTTATATCAATGTAAGATGAGCTGTTGTGGATAGTAAGGAAGTCTCCAAAGTTGAAGCATAGTAAAAATTTTGGAGGGTGGTTGTAGTCGCTACGATAGGGTCTAAGTGGAATAAGTGGGTGGCCACCAATATCCACCTGGATCACTACTTGACTTTTAATACACCCACTACATTTACAATTGGGTGAGTGTTATACAATATCAAATGTACTACTAGTAGAGTGATATTAATATGACTTTATCATAAACCCATTATGTAAATTTGTAATGTCCAATTTTATAGTTTAGAAGTAACATACAATGAATTATTTTGTGGAAACAACTTTAACTCAAGCCACATCAAATTAAAAAAATTCACTTGAAGTGAATAATGTATGATGTATGTTAGAGATACATGGTATTTTCAATCAATTGTGGCATATGATCATTAATATGGTTGTATTTAAAATTTGTTATGTTTGACACTTGTTGGCCTCTTCATTGTCAAAATGTTCTATATGAAGGCCAAAATTCAATATATGAAAAGTCTATAAAATTTCCACTGCTATTTTCTATAAATTCATGCTTAAGGTCATTTTTATTTTTTAGGAGAAAGTGTCACAAAGATATTTGTTGCTAGTCCAATGAACAAATAATTGATTATAAATATATAAAGATATATCTATGAGTTCTTAGAATGTTGTTTTTTTCATTCAAAATCAAGTTATGCTACTCGTTTTCTCTGGAAGGAATCATTCCTACATTAATTTTCATGGTTTCTAATAAACCATATGATTCTTTAGCAATAGTACTAGCTGAAGTGAATCTAGATGTCACTAATTGTGCAAATAATGGTGGAGCCAATATAATATTATTTCTAACCTATTCATGTTTTAATGAATTTCTTTCTTAGTAAATATCTGAAACATTTTGATTTATATTTTCTATTGGCTCCCTTGTAAAACCATAAATAAAGCATGGTTTTGAAACTTCTAGTGTAGTGGCCATAGCAATATCATGATAAAAAAAAAATTAGAAAAATAACATATCTCTCCAACTATTGCATAGTTATTTGCATTACAATTTGAGAATTTTATTCTTTTAATTTCATCTGTGATGGTATATTATTTCTATAATTGGAGTGTATATTAGTCTTTCAACATTTTTATCTCTTCATTATTACTACCTCTAACATTATATTTAGTGGAGAGATGATGAGGTGATATTATATTTTGACTATATTATAAGACAAGTTTTTGAGGGGATGAGTTCAAAGAAGTGGCTATGGCTAATAGTTGTGATAATTGTGGGAGTGGTAGGGGAACATCCATCAAAGAAACAATTTTATTGTGCATATCACATGTTGTAGAATGGGGCGCACTTGTGTTTGATCGTGTATGGTGGAGTGGATGAGGTGGGACACTATGTTGTAAATATTGTAATATTTAATGAAAAGTTTTTGCTATAAGAAGAAAACATTCAAGAATTAAGCTCAAGTGAAATATCACATACTCTCAAGGGTAATGAGATATGAAGGTCAAAAAGATGCAAAAAAAATGTGTTTAGTTGTCTAGAGGGATAAGTCCATGAGAATTCAACATTGATGAAAGATCCTCTAATGAATCTTTCAAGTCAGATATGACGCCATAGCATGGAATTCCATTAGGATGCTAAAAAGTATGTGTATAACTATGGAAAATGTAGATAAGTTTGTAGAAGTAGATAGATATGAAACAAAAAAATAGTTCGTAGACGAAAGGACTAGTAAGTGATCATTCTATTAGATAAAAATGATAGGGTACTAGAAGAAATAAAATTAAAAAATTGCTTGGAGATCATAAAGGAATCTACATAACATGATATGATAATTCTTTGCTTAATATGTATTGTTTTGTATATTTATAATGCATTTCTTTCGTATAGCTTAGGGGAATGAATTCCTATCATATAAAGGTTGTATAAGCTTCTATCTAAGGGGATGGATTCCTCTTGATTTGAACTAATATTAGTACACCATTACATTAGATTTGGTCCCCATTGAATCATTTTCTGAAAAATAATATGTAGGGTATTTGGTGTTATACATCGATTTTCCACCATAGACCTTACAAGGAATTTACTAGATGTTGCGAGGTTGAAATTATAATTGAGTAATTTATCATAAATATTTCCTAATGAAGTAATTAATTTTTCATAATTTTAAAATTATTTAACAAGAATTAATTCATGGTAGAGAAAAACTCATAATTGAGAAGGAAATTCATAGCATATTGGGAAATGCTCACAATTGAGCATGGAACTTGAGAAAAAAATCCCATAATGGAGAAAATATAATTATATATTGGAAAAAATCTTGTAATTGAGAAATAAAATTGTGCATGAATTGTAATCTCCTGTTTCACATGCCATCAATTTTATCCCTGACTTGTATCTACCTAATTCGCATGGCAGAAAAACTATCTCTAGCCTATTGTAAATTTCTATTAAAAGAGGCTAGATCGGAAGGGAAAGAGAGAGAGAGAAAGAGTTCAATAAAACATTGGTAAAATTAAGGGAAATTCCTTCTATACTGTAAGAATCCTTAGTACTAACCACGGATGATTTGAGGAAAAGGAATTGAAGGGGTATGGCTGCATGCCAAGATATAGATTCTATATGTTTACATTTCCATTAATATAAACCTTGTGATATCTTACACACATATTATTGTTGATTTCTATTGGGATTAGAATATATTGGTATATTTAGATTAGATATTATTTATATAGCCTTGTATATTAGGAAGAGAGTTTGGCATTCTTGTTTCTATGCAAGCTGTAGTAGAGAGGAGTAAGGACTTGAAAGGAAGAAGAAGGATCTCCATCATCCATAATGAACTAGGATCATTACAACCTTCATCAAAATAGATATTATTATTTCCTTCTTAGTTTCCATTTCATGCATTAAGGGAACTAGATAATAGATATATAGGGTATATATATATATATATATATATATATATATATATATATATATATATATATATATATATATATATATATATATATATATATATATATATATATATATATATATATATCCCTTTGTCTCTTAGATATTGGGAAAGATTTGTGGAGTTAAAGTCTTTGTCCATAGCGGGAAATTCAATCTAACAAAACTAATGACTCCATATGGAAAGAATAATTTGTATTTATTCTCAATTTATTGTTAAACATTATTGATTTTTATTAATTAGGTCACTAGTAGTGTTTCCTATATTGTTTACATTATTTTTGAGCTAGATACACCCCTAATTCATCAAATATTGGCCTAATTCAAGAAAAATAAAATAAAATAAAATAAATAAAGAGGAAAAATTGGGATATGGCTTATAGGTTAAATCATGTAAATTTAAGCCGACGGGGCTTTAGATTGATGGTGAATGGGTGTATTGTTAAGGCACTTCTTGTGATAGGTCACTGGTTCAAATCCCCGTGGGTGATTTGGTAGTATTAATTAGAAAAAAAAATCATGTAATTTTATATTAAATATTTGAATGAAATACCTACAAATATAAGTTCTCCTCAAAATTTTATCCCAATTTAATATTAATTAAACAAAAATTCATCCAATTCAATATTTGAAAAGTGGAGATATTACCAAATCATAATCAACATTTTCTCTTATTTGTCATGATGGCCACATAGATTTTTTTTTATAATATATTTTGATAAGGACCTTTGATTCCCTCTTTTATAACCCTATTTGTTGCTCCATTATAGTAAGAGAGACCCAAGTTCAACTTACATTAGTTGTTGGCTAGAATGCATCCCCTTTTACATTTTCTTTTACTTATGTGAGATTTATTCCATGTCAAAAGTATGGAATTACATAATTGAGTTACTTATCATAATTAATTTTTCAAAATTCTATAATTATGACATAATAATTATTTCATAATTGAGATAATTGAGAAAAATCTCATAATTTAGAAAAAAAAATCTAGAGTTTGTCATTCCCAAGGTGATCAACTTGACCCACTTGTGTATGAGTTGGATATGTGTCCATTATTGTATAATTTTCCTAACTTCATAAGGTCCTAGTTCTGTAGATACATTCTCTAAAAGGATAGAATAAACCTCTGTAATCTCACTAAGAGGAATGAGTGTTAGATCTAGGATCTAGACTATAGTACAAGAGCTTTGTTGTATTGGGAGAAGGATACCATGCTACAAGCTTGATGAGAGGATCTCATTGGATGATGGTATACATTTTGAATATTTTTTGTGATTAATAGAAGTGAATGTTCCCTCCTATCAAATCTGAATGTATAATTTATTGTCCATGATTATCTTTATTTGTTTAAGATGATGGCCCTCTATGGAAGGACATTTATGCTCCTTGTTTGGTGGGGATTGTGTGTAGGTTCTAGATCTATTGTAGAGGACATGATATATTGGTCAGAGCAGGAAATTTCTAAATAAGACCTAGCATCCTTAACCAATCTATGAGGATTTTAGGTGCTCAACTCAAATCCTTGGTAGAGAAATATATGCATGAATGATCAATTTGATTGATTGGTTTGGGGATTATTTCATTTGTTCACTTCTTTCCATATAATCCTCTATTGTACAGTAGTTTTATCAGGGCCATAAGACTATAGAGCAATAGCTCCTAGTGGTTGTGTATAAAATGCCACAACAAAACTCGTGACTCCACTAGAGAGTTTCCCCTATGTGTCTTTAGATATCTTATATTTTGATTTGGATCTAGTTTTTCTGGTATTCCATTAATTTGTCTATGGCTGTGTAGATTCAATTTGATCTCCATTTTTTCTATTTTCTTCAAATCTAAAGATATTTTGAGTTGAATTTTTGTTTTTGTTTTTTATACGAGAGAATGAAGTAAATGGGAATTGAGATCAAATTTTGGACCTTTTTGTACATAGTTTGGTTTAATTAACCACATATCTGAATTCCTCTAAAAAATTTATCCACAAAAAAAAACACTGAAAATGGACCCTAGATGAAGAATTTATGATTGATAGAAGATTAGCTAGTCAAATTTCTTCCTTAGCCACAACCACATAATGGGTTATAGAGATGTTAGAGCCTCAGATCCATTGGGTTTCCAGATATATCCCTGTAGTTTGAGCCACTCTAAATAGGCCTTTATCCTTGTGGATGGGCTTGTAAGTCCAAAACTATATAAGATATCTGACAGGATTCTTTCCTTCAGATATGTCATGTTCCTCAGCCTTTGTCATGAGCCTATACCTATTACAGATATGATTCATTCTTTTCCTTCGAATTATATTTGTTCATTTTTGTCCCGTAATGGTTTCTTATTTTATTCACTAGGTTTGACTTGATCATCTTTAATCTGAACTTAAAGGGGAATGTAAAAACTTACAAATATAATCATAAACACAGAGATGCGGCATAAAAACAATTTATTTCATTAATAGAAAAATATTGAACTATACTTACAAACAAAATGGAAATAAGATAGCTCGGGCGATGGTATCTTATCTTTGAGAAGAGATGTGTGGCTACATGCCTCTGAACTAATTTACAATGAGGCTCAAGGGCCTTTTTATTATTGAAAAATAAGGGAAAACCCTAAACAACCAAAACCCTAAACCGAGGAGATGTAACACCAAGAGTTTATGGGCCCTGTTGGGGTTAGTTGGGCAGCCAACTTCCCAGGGTCGTAACTTGGTCATATTATCGCTATTTGATGTGTATGATACGTCATTCGAATGATCTTTCCAAGGAATATAGCATCTAACACAACTTCTCTAGAAATAACCAAACAAATTTTTCCAAAAAACATCGCTTAGGGCCTCAAAATGGCTCTGGAAGTTGAGGACCGGAAAAATTGCCAAAAATAGTAAACTGTGCTACAATTAAGGAAACTAAGAAATTGAAATAATCAATGGTGAGGGTCCAAGTGGAATCACTGGGTTGCCACCAATATCCACCTAGATCAATCCTACCCCCATAGGAAGCAATGGTCCCCATTGCATTGAGTTCCTCCATGAGATGAGGAAACTTCTACTGAACTTGGTCCCTAGTGAGCCATTTGCCTTGGTGAAGGAGTTGGCCTTCTTTGACAACTCAATATAGATGTATCCTCTATTTCTGAGTGTTCTTGATATATGTGTCCATGATCTGATCAGTTGTGGCCTGTTCTATGTAGTTTGAGTTGAGCTCTATTGGTGTGATTTGTTCTGTAATGTCCGATGTGTCCAATAAAGGTGAAAAGTATGGACGAAGGTGATCTACATTGAACGTTGGGTGAAGACCAAGAAATGGTGGGATACTGAGCTCGAAGGCATTGTCACCAACGGCCTTGGTGATGGTGTATGACCCATATTAGAGAAAGTGAATCTTGCGGTGGGGTCCAGTAAGGCTCTCTTTCTGCAAATGAAGCCAAACTTTGTCACCGACCTGGAACTTGTGTGACACTCAATGATGATCATGGTGCTGCTTGTACTTAGCATTGGATATCTCCAATATATCATGGACCTATTGGCGGATGTGTTGAATGCACTCAATGAAGTTGTTAGCACTTTCAACTTCGAACTGCATGTGATCCAAATCTACCTGAGTGGTTGCAAATGGTATGGCCACCTCGATTGGGAATAATGGCTAAAATCCCAACCCTACCTGAAAGGGGATGTGGCCTATTGAGCTATGGAGTGATGTGTTGTAGCTGTGTTGCACATAGGGGCGACTTTCATCCCCTCTACGTGGATGCTTCGAGTTGTACATGCACAGAATGTGTACGATCATCATATTGACAACCTCTATTTGGCCATTAGTTTGGGGATGGAAAGTTGTGTAGTTAGTGAGTTTTGCATACAACATCAACCAGAGACTTGACCAAAATGCACTCAGGAATCTGTTGTCCTGATCTGAGATAATAGACTGTGGGATCCCAAAGTGTACCCACAGTCACTCAAACAAGAGCTTAGCAGTGGCCTTTGTTTTGATACTCTTCTTGCAGGTTTCCATGATGGCGATCTTGGAGAATCTGTCGATGACCATGAAAATGCAATCGGTTTCGTGCTTAGTAGAAGGAAGGTCCAACATATAATCCATGGAGGCAAATTCCCAAGGCCAACTAGGAGTAGGTAGAGGAGTATACAAGCCTTGCTTCTTGATGCTTGGTTTGGAAATGGCACAAGCAGTGTAGGATCTAATGTACTTCCTAACATCCTGACAAAGTTTTAGCTAATAAAAATACTTCTGCAATACTGCCATTCGTTTCTCTACTCCAAAATGTCTAGCGACCCGACTATAGTTTGCCTCCAAAATCATCTTGACATGCTCACTTGAAGGAACACATATGTGTCCCAAGTGGCATAACAATGTATTGTGAAGGTAAAAATTTGGAGCTTTCTCCCCTTCAAGGAGCATCTAGTATATGCTGCTGAATTATGGATCACTCTTATAAAGATGCGGCCACCCCAATGTCTCATGCCCATAGGATTCGAGCACAATGATTAGCACCATGATTAGTGGTCAGTTAAGGTAATAAACGACATTATTGGTGTTGCCTTTCTTATAGTTAATGTTCAAATGGAACTGTTGTAGATATGTGGACCATTTCTGATGGTGATCATTCTGAAACTTCCCTTGTGTCTGTATGAACTGTAGAGGCTGGTGGCCTATGTGAATGACCATTTCCTTCCCCATAATGTAATGCTTCCATTGACAACATTCCTGCACAATGGAATACATTTATTTGTCATAAGTGGGGTACTTACGGACGATGCTTGAAAGTGTCTCACTGTTGTAAACCACTGGATGCCCATGTTGAGTAAGAACTACACCAATAACATAGTCAGAGGCATTTGTCTCAATCTCAAATGGTTGTTGCAAGTCTGGTAATGTGAGAACTGGTGTAGAACATAGGCAATTCTTCAACTTAGAGAATGCTCATTGTTTTCTTTCTGACCAAGAGAACTTTGCTTTCGCTCTGCCCTTAGTGACTTGACTTAAGGGACAAGTGATATGAGAGAACCCCAACATGAACCTATGGTAGAAATTGCTAAGACCGACAAAGTTGTAGAGCTTTGTTAGAGTGGTTGGGGTTGGCCAATCCCGAACATGTATTCCTTGCTCATTAATGATGTACCCCATATATTGAACCTGGGTCAAGCCAAAGGTGCATTTCTCCAAGCTAGCACACAACTTGTGTTGTCGAAGGGTTTGAAGGACATGTCGAATATGGTGGAGGTTCTCTTCCCAACTCTGGCTGAAGATCAAGATGTCACCTAAATACACCGCCACGAATGCATTGGTAAAGGGCCACAAGATGTCATCCATCAGTCTCATGAAGGTTGCAGGGGCCTTCATTAATCCGAACGGCATGACCAACCATTTGAAAAGGCCCTCCTTGTATTTTAAGGCAGTCTTCCACACATCAGAGGGTTTGATAGGCACCTGGTGATAACCTAACTTCAAGTCAATCTTGCTGAAATATTTGGCCCCCTTAAGCTATTCCAAAAGGTCATAAATCTGTGGGATTGGGTACCTATTCTGAACAGTGATCTTGTTCAGCGCCCGATAGTCAATACAGAGCCTACAAGTCCCATTCTTATTCTCTACCAATACAATCAGGCTCCCACAAGGTGATGAGTTGGCCTGATGTGCCCTTTCTGTAGTAGTTCTTGAATTTACCTCTTGATCTCATCATTCTCCAGAATAGAGCGTTGATAGATCAGTCCATTGGGTAGCGGTGTGTCTGCAATCAGATTGATGAAGTGCTTGACCTGATGGTGTAGAGGTACCCCTATGGATGAGGCGAAACTATCCTTATAGTCCTCCATGACCTTATCCATCTGTTGATGCTATGCAGAGGATCCTTGCCTAGAATCCGTGGACATAACCTTCTTCTTGCCTTGGGGATGAACCATAAGGAAAACAAACTTCCTAGTTTGGGAAATGATCTTACTACATTGATTTTCAATGATCCAAGAGATGGTGGTAGGCAGGGCTACCTCCGGTATCCTGTACAACTTATTAGCCAAGGTAATAATCACAAAGTGAGGTCTAGACTTATATACAACATGTCGCTTCTACAAGTATGGTTTTCCTAACAATACATCAGAAAATTTAAGAGGAGCAATGTCACATAGTACCTCATCCGTGAAGTGCTTGATGTTGTAGGGAAGGCGACACTACTAGCTAACACGAAGATCTCATCTTTGGTGAAGCCACCCAATGGTGTATGACTATGGATGTGTTGTAGTCTTTAGGCCCGGCTGCTTCATGAGCTCTACTAAAATGAGGCTCTTTTGGCTCCCGCTATCAATAATGAACTACAATGGAGAACCCTTCACCCACATCTATGAGTGAAAGGGGCATTCCCCCTCCTTTGGATCTGCAGGCTGAATTTTCTCGACCTTTGTGGTGGGCATGGTGGCACTGGGCTATGCATCAATGATATGCTTCCCTTTGTCAGTCCCCATATTGAGTTCTAATTCAAAGTCGAAACTTGTGTCTGATTTGGAAGCCTTCACCTTAGCAACCAATGACTATTTGGCCCGACATTCACTTGTATTGTGAGTGGATCTCTTATGTAACTCACACCATTTTCTCGTGTCCTTCTTCGTCTTCATGGCATTTTTCTTTCTTGCAACTTTGGTGTGTTGTCCTAGGTAGACCCGACTTGGCTTGGTCCCTTGTTTTGTGGTTTAGGGCGCCTCTTCCTTGCTTTGGATTTGTAGATCCAAAGTCCTGCTTCTTCTATTTGAACTTCTTCTCAATCTTGACAGCATACCAATACACCGTGTTGAGCGAGGAAATGGATAGGAACTCCATCTCATCCTAGATGTACTTGTGTAGACAACCGCGGTACTTGAGCACCAAATGTTGCTTAGTATCCTTGACACCCAACTTCATGCAAAGGGTATGGAAAGTATTTGTGAAATCCGGTACATCCTGGTCCCTTCCCTGTCGTAGCATGGTCCACTTTATGTATTTATCTTCATAGCTCTTGACAGGGTAATACTGTTCCTTCATGGCATCTCAGAAATAAATCCAAGTGGGTGCAATTGAAAACAGCAAGGGTTGACTCTCGTCCTTTTGCTCCCAGTAGCTTTCCTACTAGTCCTTGATGTGTGGGGCAACTTTTGGATGTGCAAATGTAATCTTTTCTCGATTGGAAAAGTCATGAACTGAAAAATATCCTTCCAATAGATTTAACCATTTATCTACTGTGTCTACATCTATTAGGCCTTCAAATATGGGAATATAAAAGTTAACTTGTACCTTAAAAGGAGTGGCACCTCCAAAGTGTCTGCTGGAAGAAGATGCATCACCTGTGGGTAGCCATCGAAGGATCTGGGCAATGTTACCCATCATTGCGTCCCTCTATTGCTCAATGGATTCCTCAAGCAAAATTTTGAAAGGATCTCTTGCCCCCTCGTATTTCTTTTCTTCCACCATGGGAGGTCATCGGGTTTTGCAAGGTTGATCCTATAATGGTCTAACCAAATCGAACCCTAACTCATTATACCCTGACCTCGTTGGGGACATGCAAAGAAAACTAGAGAAAGGGCAGACTGCTCTGGTACCACTAATCCAAGCTTAAACAAGAACACAACAACCTACAGATATAATCATAAACATAGAGATGCAGTGTAAAAACACTTTATTTCATTAATAGAAAAATATAGAACTATGCTTACAAACATAATAGAAATAAGATAGCTCAGATGATGGTATCTTATTTCTAAGAAGAGATGTGGCAGCTACATGCCTCTGAACTGAGTTATAATGAGGCTTAAGGGAATTTTTATTATTGAAAAATAAGAGAAAAGCCTAAACAACCAAAACCCTAACTCAAGGATATGTAACACCAAGATTTTATGGGCCCTGTTGGGGTTAGTTGGGAAGCCAACTTCCTGGGGTTGTAACTTGGTCATATTATCTTTGTTTGACATGTATGATACCTCATTGGAAAGATCTCTCCAAGGACTAAAACAACCGGCATGATTTCTGCAGCAATCACCTAAGGAATGTTTCCAAAAAAGCATCGTTTATGGCCTCAAAATGGCTCCTAAAGTTCAGGACCAAAAAAACTGCCAAAAACAGTAAAATGTGCTACAATTAAGGAAACTGAAAAAATGAGAGAAACAATGGCCAGGGTCCAAGTGTAATAGGAGGGTGGCCACCAATATCCACTTGGATCAATATTCTATTTGAATTTCCTTTGGTCTCTTAGATATGTTGTTATTGGTGCTATTAGTTGTTAAACACATTAGATTTGATTCTACATTGGTTGGTTTGTATTGGATGCTTCTTTTCTTATCGCTATATGGTTTTCCTTGGAGATGTTAAGAATTTATAGTTGAGGCTATTTTCATTGACATTAGATCCAATTGTTTAGATCTCTTTACTTATTTCGTTGGCAACCAAGATTTGTTCTTCATGCCATTATTGAAACTATTTATTTTTCTTCTTTTCACTTTTTCACTTTTTCTTTAGTGATTGTATTTGGTCTTGTGTGCTTGTTTTTGTTTTATGTCATAGGTTCATTGAGTGAATACCCTATGCCTTAAACACATAACGACATGACACAACAGTGACTTGGTAGAGTGACAAATGAGCACCATTTGATATCATGCAACAATAAAGGAGGCATTAGAGGATGATCCACAGTGGTTGGAAGAGTAACCAACTAGAGGAGTAGACAAACTCATATGTATGTTGTGACTCCTAGGAAAGCTAAAACCCTACTGTAAGATAATGATGCAAATAGGTGCTATGTCATTAGGCGAATTTTGAGGTCTAAAATGGGCCTCAGAAGAAAAATGTACAACCAAAATAAACTTTATAACAACCAGTAGGATTCAATATGATGATTTAAACCATAGGGAATGATTCACCATTTTTGGAGTAAAAAAGTAAAAAAATTAAAAAAGAACAAAAGAATAAAACTACTTTTTCAACTTATATCCCTAAGGTTTTATACAAATTTCGAGTGGGAGTACTCGTTGGATGAAAAATTTAATTCCTCATCCAAGGAGTACCCATGTTGCATACTTCTAATGGACCCTGCTACATGAAAAATGATAAATACATAGAAAAACGTGATTGCAATCACGTTTTTCCATGTACTTCTCATTTTTCATGTAGCAACATCCATCAAAAGTATGCAACATGGGTACTCCTTATAGAAGGAATCAAAATTTTTATCCAATGAGTGTTGCCGCTCAAAATTTGAGTAAACCCATAGGGAGATAAGTTGAAAATACGAGTTGAAAAAATAGTTTTTTCTTTTTTCCCTCTAAAATTTGATGATGTAATGTAATCTTATTTTATTATTTCCACTATTTCTTTATAATTTCCTAAGGAGGCACAGTTTAGATCTCAAAATTCCTGTAATTTCAAGGGTGACATGATTAATGTTTCCATTTTGATGACTAACAGAAATAAATGTTCTCTTCCCATTTTCTATTTTTAGTCTCCTTCATGGTTTAATTGGCACAAAAGAGAAGAAAATTATTCTAAATACTTTCCTTTTTCATGAATTTTAATGAGGCTTAAAAATATATAAAAGTACACGTTACTCTTCCCACTATTTAACGATATTTGAGAATGGAAAATAGATTTCTCACCAACTAAATTTAATTAGCAGGCAGGAGAAAATGGAAAGAACTCAACATTTTTGCTTAGATTTTACGAGCATGAAAAGATAGAAAAATAAATTTGAGATTTTAATATGTTTAGGGACTCATGAAAAGAGGACCAAAACAAACTTGGCGTTTTCATTGATTAACAAGGATGAAAAAAGGGTAAAAGGGAGCTCAATATCATTCGATGTTTAACAAGCATAAGAAGGATAGTAAGGAAGCTCATCCTGGAGGAATGGCTAATATAATGGTAGAATCTAGTTTTAGTATGATGGAACCACTCAAAGCATAAGAAGGCAAAGAGGAAGGCTTAATAAGACCACTTATCACAAGAGTTCCTCCTTGAAAGGGTAAAACACCAAGTGAAAGTGAATGATAGGCCAATCAAATGATGATGATGGAATGAGGAAACCGAGTATCATCATGTAGAAATAAGTTGATAGAATGTAGCAATCATGAGGGATAAAGTGGTGGAAACATCTTGGGGTGAAGCCATAAATATGACAAAGAAGTAGAAAATATGGCTCAAATTTGAGGTCATGGGGGTTAGAAGGATGGATTATGAGAAGGAAATAAATAGCTGCATGGATACCAATATAGAAAGGACGTGCTAGTCTAGGGTATTTGTCATGGGTATGTTCTACCTCTAAGCTATGATGTTATTAAAGAAGAGTGGTTAATGTTGCAACTTAAGAGGGTGGACCTAAGGTACGACAATGGCACTGATAGTTAATAATGCAATAGAGAGGGTGATATGTGACCTACCCCCATATGTTAGCATCTACAGAAAAAAAAAAAAAAAAAAAAAAAAAAAAAAAAAAAAAAAAAAAAAAAAAAATTAGGTCCAATGGATGTCGCAATAAAAATTCCACACTATTCTATAAAAACCATACAAAAATACTAGACCCATGGTTAAATGACATAATGAAAGAAATAAAACATGAAGGAGGTAAAAACAAGACCATCCTTTTTTGGGTTGTCGGGTTTTATAAATATTTTTGGATTTTTTTGCATATATAAGATACTAGAAAAATGATTGCATCACAAAAAAAAAGGAAGATGAAGCATAAAACTCCTATGTACAATATGTACAATGGTAACTTAGTCTAATAGGTCACATCAAGGTGTGCCCATTGCTAGGCACAGGTAAATGATTCCCCTACATTAACTCGTGGAGGAGTGGAGATACAATATAGCACATCATGATGGGGCCATAACATAGAAATTTGAATTTATTGATTCCAAAAGGTTGATGATATGAGGGAACACCTAGAACCATATCATTATTAGGAATGGCCTGACGATAAATAAGGTGAGTTATTTCGTGAGCTAGAGGATCTCCTTGACAAGGACTATCAAGACATGAATGGGGTATAAGACACTCATGGATAGGTGTATATGAGCTAGACAAGTCAACGGAAATTTCATCATTAGAAGCCCAAAACTTGACTCAGTCCAAGGGTGGCACTTCCAAGGAGAGATGGGGAGATGCCCCTTGGGTCAATTCAAGATTTTCTTTCCCAATCTCTATCTTTTCCAACTTAGGAAAACTAGCGGCATGAAGAAGCATAATATCACTAGGATAATAAATAGATGAATCCATGACCTATCATATGACTTGTAGAGAAGAATACTCATCATCAAAGGGGTGACATGGAAGAAGCGAAGGGATGGGTTGTGTAGGAAAATTTTCCTGGTCATATTCCATATTGGGATGGAGTTTCTAACTAGCATCAAGAGGTACTAACAGGATTTCGAGAGAGGAAACATCTTCCACAAATAGTGACACGTGCTCACAATGTTGATTTACATCTATAGAAGAAGGGACCTCACAAGGGTCGAGAGATTTATGCGATCCACAAGTGACAAAAGAGATCATGTGCATAGGAGAAGTGACCAAAGAAGAAGGAATTACAGATGGGGATAAATGAAAGAAAAAAGTAAGGGATGATCTCCTGAATAAAACTATGCCAACACTCATAAATCCTAGGGTTATCTCCCACAAGTGGGAAAAAATTCCCTATAGTAGTAATCTAGGTCAACGACATAAATAGTCCAATTGATAGATCATGAATTTCTTTCCTTCATTGGGGAAACAAAAATACATGAAATATTGAAGACACAACAATGCACATATCATAAAACAAAATATGTCCAATGAGTACATTATAGTCTAAGGAAGCATCAATGAATCCGATATAACTAACAAGAGTCTTTCACACCATCTTGTTTCACACCACTACCCGCTGGAGTAAATAACAACCACTAAAATAAACACCCTAATAGAATTTACTAGACTTGTCTTTCATTTTCATTGGTAGTACACAAATAGTAGTGTGGGCTAGGGTTTGGAGCTAGGTGTGAGAACAAATTATCCAAGACCCTAAAACAAACTTAGTAATCCATGGTAGGGTGTGAAACATCCTCCATAATTCCATGGTCAAAACTAGAGCCCGTAAAAAAATCATTTGAGTGGGGTTTTGGCTTAAATCATGGAAAAGAATCCCAAGCCGATGGCTTGACTATAAAGAAGTTAAATATTCTTGTACCCCCTTGGTACAGAGGTACTTAGTGACCATTACTAGGAAAAACACCATATAGGTGGTGATTGTGAGTAGTAACCATCCCTCTACCTTACCTACCCCTTGGCCACTCCACTTCCAAAGTTGATATCTGATAAGCAAGAAGTTGTTTGGAACACCATCTACGACATAGTAGTAGAATTGGTTGACCTAGGTGGATATTGGTGGCCACCCACCTATTCCACCTAGACCTCTAGTCGGTTTCATCAATTTCGTTGATTATAGCAACATTTACTATTTTTAACATTTTTTTAGGTCTTGAATTTATGGATCTATTTTGACCCCATAGGTGATTTTTTTTACGTCCATAGCAAGAAACATTCTACCACAAATCATCTAGTACTTGAGAGATCTTTACACCGATGTATTGTATGTCCCAAACAGAGATCATATGACCAAGAAATCACCCTAGGAAGTTGGCTACCCAACTAACAACAAGGGGGCCCACAAACTCTTGGTGTTTGATCTCATGGGGTTAGGGTTTGGGTTGTTTAGAGTTTCCCTTTATTGTTCAATAATAAAAATTCCATTGAGCCTCATTGTAACATAGTTTAGAGGCATCTAGTTGCCACATATCTTCTCAGAGATAAGCTTCCATCCCCGAGCTAGTTTATTTCCATTCTGTATGTAAGCATATTTCAGTTCTTTTATATTAATGAAATGAAGTTTTATTTATATTGAACATTTGTTTATGTTTATATATGTATTCTTTTGCATTCCTGTATAATTAAGGATCATTAGTTTGCATGTGACTACCCTTTTATGGATTTTCTAGTGTGCGTTGTCTAGTTCAAGTCAATAGATTAACCTTAAGGGTGTCTGTACTAACTTGATTTGGTTAAAAAGATTTTCTCACCCTGGCTGAAACCACACTAGTACAAAATGAGAGGTTAGTGACTATGCAACTAAACAATTTAGTCACCACAATTATTTCAAGTGAATTACTACTGAATTTGAGCAATTTTAAGTGATCCAACTAAAAATGGCTAACTTAAAGGACTAATTTAGTCTAGGCATAAAAAATACGACTAGATAATAAGTGACCCAACTAAAATCGACTAACATAAATGACTAATTTAGTCTAGGACTAAAATATATCACTAGATAATAAGTGAAAAAATAAAAATGATTAACGTAAACTAATACTTAGTCCAAGAATAAAAATACGACCAACTAACAAGTACAACATATGAGGTGTAGACCAGTTGATTTGTGTGGGGTTTAGTCCTCACCAAATCATAGGGTCAAACCTCATGGGGAGGGGTTGAGGAGTGAAAGCCACTTTGGGGGAATTAAACTTCCTAAGGGGTGTCCAAGCTTGACCAAAGCCTTGCACAATCCTGGTGATAAACATCCCATTGTGGGTGGATCGGTCTTCTTCCAACCAATAAGTAGGTTGGCCCCAGCCAAGGCTTCACCTAGTTACAAAAAAATAAAAATAAAAAAAATTGTTTGATTACTTGAAGAACTAGAATATCATGATGCCCAAAAACATAATAAGCCTTTATGATAAATGTGGGTTGGCTACATGGAGGTTCCATTGTGCTAACAGACCTCAACATGCGAACATAGGACGAGAGGACAAGGACTTATCAACAACAAAATTCAAAAATTAATCTAGTACCCGAATGTAAATTTTATTTTTGTTAACAAGTTACTAGAAACTTTATACATTACTAGATAATTCTGAATTGTTGCGCCGAGAGGGGGCTCTCCAACCTATTATGGAAAATATGTTGTAAGAAAATAAAATAAAATAAATAATTAAAATAAAATTGAGGTAAAGTAGTCAAGTTATTGTCGGGGCTCCCAGTTTTGATGTGTGTGTGTGTGTGTGTGTGTATATATATATATATATATATATATATATATATATATATATATATATATATATATATATATATATATATATATATATATATATATATATATATATATATATTAAGCTAGCCTAGATCCATTTTAGCTCTGGATTTACCAAGTATCTAGAGGGTTCAAATCTCTTTTCACTCTAAACGAAGTTTGCACCTCAAGAAATTTGATCCTTTTTAACACTTGGTAGATCTTGAGTTAAGATGGATCTAAGCTAGTATAGAAACAAATATTCCCAATTTTAAATATTATAATGTGTTAACTCTTATAATGTGTTTAAGATCCAAACTCCCCACCTTTATGACTCTATATTTTTAATATACATATAAAATATTGCTGTATAAAGCATATTTTCAATTACAATTTTATAGATATTTATATATTCCATTGATTTCACATTTTAAAATATTTTTTAGAGGATAAAATATTTTCATATTTAAGCGCCACTGGTTGAAATATGAAAATGAAAATGAGTCAATGCATAGACAAAGAAAAAGTGTGGTAACACTACTACCAACTTACATTTTATATGCTAGTGAAAATCTCTTATCCACATCTAGTTTCATCATTTTTTGATGATTTAAAGAGGGTATACTTTCATACGATAACAAAATTTACCAATTTTAGTTTGTTCGCTACAAAATGTACCCTAAGGGTCCAAGTGGCTCTTGAACTAGTGGATGGGGCGTGTTTGATTGAGCAAATGAAGACAAAGGAGTTATCAATACCACGTTTATGGTGGCCAAATGGCATGGGAAAACAAGAACTATACAAACTGTATATCATTGTGGATGTAAGACATTATGGAGAATCAGATTCTTGGATTCATCAACTTGGATTTTAGAAAATTGAGAGATACATAAATCCCACAACTTGTGGAAGATTATTCAAAGTGAGTGGGGAACCTTTTTTCATTCGTGGAAGGAACTAGATAATGTATGATGGTTTGCTGCATCTTTCAAAAAAGTGTTACAAACCAAATATCAAGTTCCATGCTAATATGAATTTTAATATGATTCATTATTGGGGTGGGGGATTAGCAAAGCAATGAGAATTCTATCACTATTATGATCTATATTGCTTGTTGGTCTAGCAAGAGTTCTATATTACTGGAGATGTTGATGGGCATGGCATTCCTATTTTAAACCCAAATGGGCCATTAGATCATGAACTTTTTCTTATATGTGCAAGGGACAAAGTCGAGATTTTACGCAACCATGCAAGCTTGACACTATGTGTTGGAGGTAATGAGAATAAGCCACCAGATAACATCAATGCATCTCTAAAGAATGACTTGTAGCTTCATCCTTCTTTCAAGTCCCCTAAGATTGGAACAAATTTAATGAATTCACATACATGGCCCAAATCTTCTAAAGATCCTAGTCGATACCTTGATGAAACCTGTGCATACATAAAATGACCTTTATGGGATGGATTTTCCAAGGGAAATGGATAATCAACAAATGGCCCATATGAAATCCAAATTCCAGAATAAGTTTTCAAGGATCACTCTTATCAATATTGGTCTAATCCTGAGGTGAGTTCTATAGGTATGCCACTTGTAACCACTATCAGAGAAACAATGTTTCAGAAGCTCCCAAGTGGCTACATTAAAAAGTATTATTATTATTAATAAATTTAAGGTGTATGTGATAATGTTTTGAAGAGGAATGCATCCCATTTAAGCCCATTCCACATGAATGAGGCAATACAAGTGGAGAAATGGTGGATCCACGCTTGGGCACACCTTGTTCCTAGGAAGGTCTTGTTCTTGTTTAGGTACTATGAAAAATCAAACCATTTGTCTGCCATTTTCTTTATCGCACTAAAAATGAAAGACATGGGCAAGGATTTCTATACTGGTCTTGATTTGTCCTATAGATTCACAAGCTCATGCAATTTACTAAAGCACAAGACAAGAATCTACTTCTACTTTCAACCAGCGGAAGCCAATAGATCAATGAAAACAATATGAACAAGAAGAAGATAAATCAATAGCACATAAAATAAGATTTATCTCAAGAAATCCACTGCTCAAAACCCCGCTATCTGTATTGCATATATCAGAAATATGAGTGAATATACAAAGCTTTCTCTCACTAGAACAATTCTACACAAGTATGATCAACTCTCTGAGCTCACAAGCTATCTCTTGGCCAAAACTTGGCCAATTTTTCAGCCCTCCAAGCTCCTAATATCTTGTGTAATTCCTAGGATGAATATCATGTATTAAAGGGGATTCATGCTTCCAAACTTGCGCAATCCAAACATAGGATCAATCTTTGAAGCATGCATGATATTTACAGTCTAGTAAATAATACAACTGATAGTAGATTATCCCTACATTCTAGTCTCAACTAGGTCTTTCTCTAAACTGACATGCATGCATTTCTCAAGAGGGAATCTTCAATTAACTGGAGTAGCACTAGTGGATGCACTAGTGCACCAACTGACTGTTAGTCCTCTATTAGTTCCACACACAGTTTGGAATTATTTTAACTGAACTTAACTCAGTTAACTGAGTGATGTAATTTCCAGCTCGATTTAAATTCATACTACACCCCTAAAACTTGGGGAGAACATATACCTGACTATAGAAAGACTTCCAACTCGAAATTCATAAGCTAATTAAGTTAATTGAATTTAATTAACTATTTACAAGTTGCTATGGGACTAGATTTCGATTTTAATTCTCAGTTTAATTCAAGGACAAATTAAACTGGAATTTCTTATTTCCATTTCTCAACACTCCCTCTCAACAAGAAAGGGATTACCATCTACCCCAATCCTATCTCTGTAAAACTCGAATTTACATATCGACAATTCCTTTGTCAAAATGTCATCATCTTTCTCCTCCGTCGGAATGTACTCTAACAACACAATCTGCCTAAATACACAATCTTTGAGATGATGATATAAGATATCTCTATAATTGGACCGATCATGAAAAATTGGATTTTCAAAGGGTTTGATACAACTCTCATTATCACACTAAATCACAGTTGGATCCATTTGTTGAGCAAACAAATAAACTAAGATCTTCCTCATTCAGATGGCTTCATATGTTGTCTGACTTACAGTCATGTACTCTGCCTCTGCTGAGCGGAGTGTAAGTGATCTTTGTTTCCTATTGTACCAAGAAATTTCCCCTGACCTAATACTGAAGATCCCTCCAAATGTGCTCTTCCAGTCGGATGGAATCCATTCCCAATCTGCATTGATGAAGCCTTAAATATTCACTCCCTTTGTCTGTGTTAGTGTCAGTATATGCATACTTCCATCAGGGATCAAACATGCTCTTTGCATTTTCATTTTAGGTGTCTCATATTGAAATTTTGTATCATTCCATTAGGTCATGTCAAAATGGTCCACTGATGGTTGTCTTCTTCTCTGAAAATCAAATCTTCCCTCATGAGGTACATTTTCTGACCCATCTCCATGTTGTATTCAATTCAAGTTTCAAATATGTTATTTTAGGTATCAAGGCAGTTGTCTTTTCATTAGGTTAGGGTTCATTTCCAAGGTCTTTCCATTAGGTCTTAGGGTTCATTTCCAAGGTCATAAGCATGATTTAAAGTGTAAATAAAGGGTAGCAAAGGTATGAGGATGACCAGTAAACAAAGATTAATTTCCTAAAAATTCATGATGATTGTATACAAATGTTTTGTCACTATTGTAATTTTCATCAAAACAGAGTATTTTTAGTTGATTTATATTATTTTGATATAATTCAATCCATTTTGTGTAATAAGTGTTCCCAGCTACCCCAAACATTTCTCCTTGCTACAAGAAAATGAAACCACTGAAGAAATCAGTTCAATCCAAGCATCATCCACCTGAAAAGAGACAAAGAGAGAAAGGTATTAAACAAAGATTTGGAGGAAAGAAGAAAAAGTTCCAAAACATTAGAAAGTGGGTTTTTCTAATGAAAAATAAAAATCAACCTCTATATAAGATGTCACACTCCTTTTCCAAATTCATCACTCTCATTTGACAAAGAGAAAGAAAAGCATTGAAGGAGAGAGGGGAATTGAGGCCAATTGGTGGCTAAGGAGAAGAGGCATTGCACATAGGAGACAAGGCATTGCACATAGAATAGTTTGAGGAGGCACTTCACACAGAGGCTAGAGTGATGCACATAGGCTAGAACGCTATGCATAGGGACGAAGCACTGCACATAGAATAGTTTCTCCAGTGAAAATTTGAACGGCACTGCGCGTAGAGCCGGAGCGCTGCGCACTTGTAGGTGGCGTTGCGCATAGGGCCAGCAAGCACCAAAACACCCTATCAACCACTCAAAATGTGTTTTTTACCTTCTATAACACATAAACAAGTAAGTGTAATCTCTGAGCTATCCTCTTGGCATTCAATTCATCATTTTGAAGTTGGTTTTCTATTTCAAAAAATCAAACCCTATATTGCCTACAAATTCCTCCACCTATTCCTTGAACCTTAATCCATCCTATAAATTACTCGATATCCCTTGAACCCTAATCCCTCCTATAAATTCCTCCATATTCCTTTTACCCTAATTCCCTCAAACAAATCCCTCCATATCCCTTATTCCCTAATCCCCAAAGCAAAATCCTAAAACCCTATTTACTAAAAAATCCCTATCAAAGAAGAATACCCTCCTTCTTATTCTCATGTTATATATATTCCATCCTACACCACATAAGCTCATCTCTGCTCCATTATCCCTGTTAACCAAAAATCATTCCTTGATCACCTTCTTTAGGGTTACACAACTTCAAAATTCGATAAACATGGAAAAAGAGGATAGAGATTATGAGGAGGAGGAAAACAGTGGCAGTGAAAGCATGGGAGATGAACCTCAGCATCAGAAAAAACCACATAAGGGAGGTAGAATTATCAGAGAGGAACCATCCAACATTAGAGAATTACAGGCTTCTCATATGATTGTCACTTGTTTCATGCATCTAGGGTGTTATGAATTTTGTGAGCAGGTGGAAAGAGTTCAACATCATCCTGAGTTGACCAATATTTTTGTAGCCAATCTCCGTGATAACAAGGTAACTCTTGCTGGGGTTACATTTAAAGTTTCATCCTCCATCATTGCTGATGCTACAGGGATTCCAAATGTGGGGGAAAAATGGTATAAGGCACAAGATTTAGATGAGCACTACTATGAGCCATACATCAAATCCAGGTATAGGAATGAAAAGAAGAGGACCTTTCCTTTCAGGTTCCTCGAAGACAAGTATTCCCCTTTGATGAGGATCATTATGAAGTATTTTACATGCGAGGGAAAATTTTATAGATTGTACACCTATCACATTAGGCTTCTTAGGCACTTCACAAGGGTGAAAATTTTGAGCATCTCATATTTCTTATTCAGGAACATTGAGAAGATGGCCTACATTGTACAGAAAAGTCCATACCCCCAGCAGATGAGTAGTATCTATCACTATTCCTAATTAAGATGATTGTACTACATCATCTCAACCTCCTCAACATCTCCTTGGATACATTTATTGCCAATGACATCTTCATTGGTCCTCAGATTCCTCCACCAGTGCCTCAAGAAGAAGAAAGGCCTTCCAGCAGTGCCAAAGTAAAGAAAGATGAGAAGGTTAAAGAGACTAAAGTTGTTGAGGAGCCAAAAGACTATAAGACATATCAGAGAGGGGATAGAAGTTGTTAGGATGCCTAGATTCCAGTTTCTTGTCCAGTTTTGGTTAGATCAACTCCTCATCTTAGGGATTCGACCCCTAAGGATGGGAGGAGGTAGAATCATTGTTTATATCTTCTTCTTCTCTTTCATTATAAAGGGTTGGACTAATATGGATGCTAATGCTTTGAGTAGACATCATCTTGTATCTGTTTAGCAGGAGATTAATGAAAAGTTGCAGCTATTTCTTTGGGATCCATGTGGTATGATGTTTAGTTCAGTTTTTCTTATGTTTCCATATGTTAAAATGTATTTTTGACTCCATTTCATCATTTCACACTCTTTAAGTGGATGTTTTCAAGTTGATAGGCTGAACCCATAATATTTATACTCTGTTTTGGGAAAATATTGACAATCTATGTTTTATTTAGTTTAGGAAGGATCCATGTTGTTTACATGCTCTTTCTAGCTTCTCACCTGCCTTGAAACACATCACCCATCAAACCCTTGAGTGTTGAACCTTGTGCCTACCTTGCCCCATCGAACACCCTGCAATTTTGACCTAATTTTTTTGCCCTAACTGTTTGGCTCCTCCTGATCTAGCAAAACCATTCAACATCAAATCAAACCTTGTGCTAATATACCTAGCCTAATATCATTATCTTGATCTAGTCATCTCGATTGAGATCCTTATGGAGAGAGCCCTCTCCTGGCCTAGTAGGGCTAGCTACATGGCTAAGCATGGTTTGTGGTTACCCTGGCATTGCCTTCCTTCAGCCTAAGGTTCAATCCAGGTGCTAACATAGTGGCGACCATGCTAGGGAGTGAAAGATTAGAAGTTAATCACCCCAGTAGCATGTTTCATTTGAATTCTTAAGCTTGTGGATGATGAGTTTTAGAATTTAATAGGCTGAATTGGAAAGTTGTAAAGCAATATATAAAATTTCAAAATTAAACATACTAGCTTCTTGAAAGTACACCAAATCCAATCCAGATTCGAATCCTCCAACCATTGTCAATGATCCTCATAAAATTGGGCGAAAATCTAAGAAGGCTACAGAGAAATTCAGTTTAGTCAAAGAACAATCAAGTGAAGATTTCATTCCTCGTGTTAGTTCACTCTCAGGAAGGTTAGACACTTTGCAAGACATTGAGTTTATGTTAATTTTGAGCAAAGTTTATTTCGCAGTAAATCATTAAGTTGGATTGATCATACAGTTTTTTATTCCTCTATATATTTTGACAACCCCATTGAGGACTTGTTTTCACAAAATAAATCAGGGTCACAACTTATTCATGCTCTTGATTAGTTGCAGAGCCTCTCTTCAAACTTAAACACTTGGGTGCAAAATAAGACTCATAGGCCATCTTTTGATTTTTGAAATATCTCCTTTGCATCTACTGCCACTAAAACTATCCCTTAGCCCCTACCTTCTTCTTCATAGATTGTTCACACCACTCAAGCTATCGTTAATTCCCCTTTGAGTATATTGAATATCCAAATCCTTGATTTAAATCCACCACCTCCCCCACCTCTAGTTATGCCTGCCCGATATGCACCCCTGGTTTTACCTCAAAATCCTGGTGCCATGCCCACTGATTATCAAACCAAAATACCTTTCTTTGACGGCACCCAAATCCTTACAACTCAATAACATGTAGACAAGATGAATGATTTCCTTGACCTCCATGAAGTTGAAATTGAAGATGTGACGATGGGGCTGTTTGTACAAAGTTTTGGAGGAGAAGTTCAGAAATGGTTTAGAGCCCTACCAGCAAATTCTATCACTACTCTACCTACCCTCCATAGGTAGTTCCTAGATCAGTGGGAGGTGAAGAAGAATCCCCTTTAGATTTTGTCCGAATATGAAAACATCAAAAGAAATGTTGGCAAGAGTGTGCAAGATTATTGTGTAATATTTAATGCAGTGTACAATGCTATCCCTACAAACATCAACCCACTAGAGGGATTGGCTTTTATTAAGTTTCCAGATGGATTCGATGTTGATATGGCATATCAGTTGCGTGAATGAGATCCTACAACTCTAGAAGACATGCAAAAGAACGTTGTGATTGTAGAAGCAGACTTGCTGGCCAAAAGAGCAAGAATGAGATCAGAGAAAAGAGTGGCCATGAGAGAAGAAGCATCTACTTCAGATGTAAAAATGGATACATTGATTCAAACAATGGAAACGATGGTTGACCGTTGACCATCACGTATAAACCTGAACCTCAGATCTGGAACCCAAACTTTAGAGGTAGCAACAACCCCAATTCTGAATCAAGAAAAGAGAACAAAAAGCACCGGAACAACCAACGCAACAAGAACAACAAATTAGAACTCCCTTATAGCATAATTATGTTCAAGGAGTAGAAGAAGAAGATGAGGAAGATCCAGTAATTGAAACAAATCACTTTTTCACTGCTAATGGTATGCCTATATTTCTGACCAAAGATGAAGAGTATGCAAAAATTTCTGACATTCAAAAGGACAAGGATTACATTTTGGCAAATGATGTTGTTTTGGAGGCCGAATATGATGATTATTAGTGTGGTTACATGAATGCTTTGAGTGCACAGCAGAGACAATATCCTTTAAGGAGTAGAGATGTACTGATAAATCCTATTCATAAGAGGAAGGATGTTCAATCAAAGAATGATCCCCCAAACAATTAGAAAAAGGGAAAGGAGCTTGCCGATCAGAATTCCAGCAAGGTAAATCAGCCATCAACAGGCACAACTACAAAAGAGAAAGACAATCAGCAGAAGGATAGTGCAACAAAGGAGCAAACAGATAAGAGGGACATCGATGTCAAAGAGGTAGAAAAAGTCATGCCTTTTAATTTAGAAAGTGAAATTTCCAAATTGAAAGTGTCCATTCCTTTGATTGAGCTTGTTAAGAATATCCATTACAAACACCATGTGTCTAGAATACTACAAATTGATCCTTTGTCTGACATGGTGAATGTTGAGGATGATCACCCTGAACTTATTTTTGGTCCAGCTATAGAAGTTCAGCTAGAAGATAGCAAAGTCCTGCCCTTTTATTTGAGTCTTAGACTGCATGAGTATATTCTTCATAATGCTACGCCTGATTCTGGAGCTTCCCGAAATTTGATGCCCAAGGCCATCATGGAAAATTTGGGCCTAGATATCACCTAAAAATATCATGATTTGTACTCATTTGATTTTGGTAGAGTTCATTGGATTGGTCCCATCAAAGATTTGGTGGTTTCCTTAGATCAAATCCCAGCCAAGAATGTCTTGATGGATGTGGTGGTAGCTAATATACCACGTTGATTTGCTATGTTGTTGTCTAGACTGTGGGGAGCCAAACTCATAGGAACTTTACAACTTGACTTCTCTTACACTACAATCCCTGTTTTCGGTCAATTGAGGAAGTTTTACTGAGAAAAGAAGATGAAGTATATGATCACTAGTAAAGAGAAGCCCATAAATCATCCGATAAATGTTATACATACAAATTTAGAGTCTTTTGTTTTGTACACTGATAGTGGATTAAATGATGTAGATATTCAGCTCGTAGAAGTATATGATGTACCAAAAATTCCCAAGAGTTTTAGGGTAGTTCTTAATCAAGAAAAGGAAAAAATGGCAATCCCTTCTGAGTAGCCTCCACAAGAGCAGAAAGTGAAGAGCAGAAAAGTGAAGTAACCAACAAAGGTAAGATTGAAACTAAAGTAGAATTCCAACATCTGGAAGATGAAGCCGGCCTTTGGGGCATGGACTTCGAGGGTGCTTTGGGTAAAGATGGTGCAAGTATTGGAATTTGGATTCGAAGTCCTATTTTTCAACCAAACAAAGTCCCAAGTAATGTTAGAATGTGTTCCTATAAAATTAGCTTTCGATTGCTCTAATAATGAAGTGGAGTATCAAGCATTGATTATAGGTCTAAAGATTTGGAAGAAGTTGGGTGTGAAAAGGATTTTTGATTATGGTGAGTCAGAGCTAGTGATTAAACAAGTAAAAGGAGAATATCAAGCGAAGCATCTACAGATGAGAGCTTATAGGAACGTAGTCTTGGATATCTTGAAAATGTTTCCAGAATACACATTGATAGCGGTGCCAAGAAGTCAAAATATCATTGCTAATTCACTTGCTACAACATCGAGCAATCTGAAAATTACAATGAATTCTAGCAATAAATTTGAAATGCATGTCAAACATAGGCCTATTGTTCCTGATAATCTGAGATATTAGCAATTCTTCTGGGATTACAATGAAATTAATTCCTTTTTGCAGAATGTAGGGAAGTTTAATAATGCTTTCATTGATGATGTTTGAGATTCTGATGAACAAGACATTGAGGTAAATCAAATGGATGTTTTACAGCTGAAGGATAATGTTATTCTTAGAGGCCTTATACTTTTATAGGAGTTGATTGATCAAGATGATGTGGTGAGAAAACCAACCTTGGTTCCTACTGACAAAGAAATTGAAGATGTAAACCTTGGGATTGTTAAGTTATCAAAAACATTATCTCCTGAGTCAAAGGCTAAGTATGTTAAATTGATTTCTAAATTTTCTAATGTTTTTGCGTGGGATTACTCAAATTTGAAAGTATAAGACAAGAACATCATTTAGCATACCATTCCTATCAATCCAGATCAAAAACCTTTTAAACAAAATTTGAGGAGAATCAATCCAAAGCTACCACCATCCATTGAGAAAGAGGTAAATAGATTATTTGAAGCTGGTATCATTGTTCCAATTAGATTCTCTGATTGGATTTCAAATTTGGTACTGGTACGAAAAAAGACTGGAGACATAAGGTTGTGCATTGATTTATGGAACCTAAATAAAGTATCCCTGAAAGATAATTACCCTCTTGCTAAGATGGATCATATTCTACAAAGAGTAGTTGGAGCATCACAAATGTCACTACTAGATGGCTACTTAGGTTACAATCAGATCTTGGTGCATGAAAAATACCAAGACAAAAGTACCTTCACAACACCATGGGGTACTTTTCAGTATGCCAAGATGCCATTTGGGCTGAAGAATGATGGGGCCACTATTCAACATCCCATGGATATAGCTTTTGCTAGTGAGAAGGATGTTTTCTTGGTAGTTTATTTAGATGACTTGACAGTATTTTCTAGTTCTGATGATGAGCATTTACACCACCTGAGGATTGCTTTTCAGAAATGCAGGAAGTTTGGGATTTCTTTAATTCCAAAGAAGAGTGTTTTTGCCATGGAGGAAGGTAAACTCCTCGGTCATATAATTTCTAAAGATGGTATTCGCATTGATCCTTCAAGGGTGGATGCAATCGAGCAAATAGAATTTCTGCACAACAAAAAGGAAATTCAAGCTTTCAACGGTAAGATGAACTTCTTATGCAGATTTATACCAAATTTGGTTGAGAATTTATGTGAGTTAACTAATATGTTGAAGAAGGACAGCACTATGAAATGGACCAAGGATGCCATGAAATATTTCAACTTGGTAAAGCTTGCTTTGACCATAGCCCTAGTTTTGATCAGTCCCTAATATATTCATGATTTTATTATATTTTCATTCACATCTGAGAACACTTTGGCTGCAGTGTTGATGCAAATGAAGGATCAGGTGGAACAACCCATTGCATTTTTTAGTCAGACTATCAGAGATGTTGATTTTCACTATAACATCATTGAGAAACAAGATCTAGCTTTTATAAAGGCATTGAAGGATTTCCAAGTTTACATTCTGCATTCACATACTATAGCATATGTTCCTAATGCAATAATCAAAGATGTCCTCATGAAAACTGATCCGGAGGGAAGAAGAGGTAAGTGGATAACAACAATGTTAGAGGATGATCTTGAGATCAAGCCTACCAAACTGATCAAAGGTCAAGGCTTGGAAAAACTCATTGCCGAGTTGAATCTTCATGTTCTGGACATAAATCTCATTGCAGCAATGTTAGATGATGAATATGGTGGCACACTCAGTCAGGTATCAAAGATGTTTCTGAACTCACCTTGGTATTCCGATATAGTATATGTTCTTTAGCATCTTTCTCCTCCTCCTGGAATGTCAAGAAGTAAAGGTACATCACTAAAACTAAAGTCTGCAAAATTCTACATTTTAGATAGTGCTCTCTATTGGAAAGATCTGGGAGGGTTCTCCTTAATTTTTTGGCTGAGAATGAAGCTCAGTAGGTAATGAATGATTTCCATAGAGGATATTGTGGGGGTCATTTGTTTTGGAAAACAACAGCTAATAAAATATTGAGAGCAGGATATTATTAGCCATCTTTGTTTTCATATTTATATAAGACAGTCATGAGCTACCACGAATGTCAAGTTTTCCAGGGAAAAACCAAGCTTCTTCCTCTTCCTCTGAAGCTGGTTGTAGTTAATGCACCTTTCCAGTAGTGGGGGCTTGATTTCATAGGAGAAATTCATCCTACATCATCAGCACAACATAGATGGATTTTAATAGCTACCAATTACTTCACCAAATGGATTGAAGGCATTCCAACAATGTAAGCTACGGACACAGTAATCATTCAATTTTTAGAGTCCAATACCTTGTCTTGTTTTGGTTGCCCTCACAAGATTGTTACAGATAATGCAACAACATTTAAGTCGAAGAGAGTGGTTGAGTTTTGCAACAAATACAACATCACATTGGGTCATTCCTTGGTATACTACCCACAGGGCAATGGACTAGCTGAGTTTTCAAATAAATCCTTGGTAAACATTACTAAGAAGATGTTGAAGCAAACAAAAATAATTGGCATCGAAATCTTGTCAATGCTTTGTGGGCTGATAGAGTGAACAGTAAGAAATCAATAGGTATGTTGCCTTTTGAATTGGTTTATGGTACAGATACAGTGTTTCCCACATCCCTTGTAGTCTCGGTCATGATATTATTGTAGGAAGCCGACAGTGAAGAGGATGATATTTAGCGCTAGATTAATCAAATGATTCACCTTTAACAAACAAGAGAAGAGGTTTCTCAAAACTCTTTTTGGCTACAAGAGAAGATAAAGAAGATTTATGATCGCAAAACCAAGCCAGAAAAGTTTCAGCTGTAAGATGTAGTGCTGCGATGGGATGCACGAAATGAAGAAAAAGGAAAGCATGGTAAGTTTGACAATCTATGGAAAATATGGTATAAAATCTCAACCTATCGAGGAGAGAATGCATTTTTATTAAACGAAATGGATGGTAAAGAATGCTTAGGAGGACCAGTGAATGGTAGGCTCCTAAAACACTACTATTTCTGATGCAGTTCACTGAAGTAGCTTCACTGTCATTGTATATACCAATTTTCTTTCCTTGAAATATTTGAAGTACAATGTCATTTGAGCTTGGGGCCTGAAGTGAAGGCTATAAAGCTTAAATGATTTATGCGGAGTTTAGTTGGTTTTTGAGTCAATATTCAGTTTGTATCAAGTAATCATTTTTCAAAATTTTCAAAAAAGTTTTCAGTCTTTCATTTGTTTGACCGTATTGGCCCAATTAGCTAGGCACTTGGTCTACAGTGTTCTTGACACCTCCAAGGAGCTACCATCCCCAATAAGGCCAATGTTAGTGTTAGTATATGCATACTTCTATCAGGGATCAAATCTTCTCTTTGCATTTTCATTTTAGGTGTCTCATACTAAAATTTTGGATCATTCCATTAGGTCATGTCAAAATGGTCCATTGATGGTTGTCTTCTTCTCTATGAAAATCAAATCTTCCCTCATGAGGTACATTTGCTGAGCCATCTCCATGTTGTATTCAATTGAGGTTTCAAATATGTTATTTTAGGTGTCAAGGTAGCTATCTTTTCATTAGGTTAGGGTTCATTTCCAAGGTCGAAAGCATGATTTAAAGTGTAAATAAAGGGCAACGAAGGTATGAGGATGACCAATAAACAAAGAGTAATTTCCAATAAAGTCATGATGATTGTATAAATATTTTTTGTCACTAATGTAATTTTTTATATTCTTTTGATGTAATTCAATCCATTTTGTGTAATAAGTGTTCCCAGCTGCCTAAACATTTCTCCTTGCTGCAAGAAAATGAAACCACTGAAGAAATCAATTCAATCCAAGCATCATCCACATGAAAAGAGACAAAGAGAGAAAGGTATTAAAAAAAGATTTGGAGGAAAGAAGAAAAAGTTCCAAAATATTAGAAAGTGGATTTTTCTAATGGAAAATCAAAATCAACCTCTATATAAGATGTCACACTCCTTTTCCAAATTCATTACTCTCATTTCACAAGGAGAAACAAAAGCATTAAAGGAGACAGGGAAATTGAGGCCAATTGGTGGCTAAGAAGAAGAGGCATAGCGCACAGAGCAGTTTGAGGAGGCACTGTGCACAGAGGCTGGAGAACTATGCATAGGGACAGAGCACTACACATAGGGTAGTTTCTCTAGTGCAAATTTGAATGGCGTTGTGCATAGAGCCAGAGCATTTCGCACCTATAGGTGGCGCTGCACACCTATAGGTGGCACTGTGCATAGGGCCAACAAGTGCCAAAACACCCTATCAACCACTGAAAACGTGTTTTTTTCCTTCTATAGCTGATAAGAAAGTGTAATATCTGAGCTATCCACTTGGCATTCAATTCACCATTTTGAAGTTGGCTTGCTATTTCAAACAATCAAACCCTAGATTGCCTACAAATTCCTCCAGCTATTCCTTGAACCCTAATCCCTCCTATAAATTCCTCCATATCCCTTGAACCCTAATCCATCCTATAAATTCCTCCATATCCCTTTTACCCTAATTCCCTTAAACAAATCCCTCCATATCCCTTATTCCCTAATCCCCAAAGCAAAATCCTAAAACCCTAAAAAACAGCCCCTACCAAAGGAGAATAGCCTCCTTATTATTCTCATATTATATATATTCTATCCTACACTACATAAGCTCATCTCCCCTCCCTTATCCCTATTCACCACAACTCATTCCTTGATCACCTTCTTTAGGGTTACATAACTTCAAAATTCGACAAACATGGACAAAGAGGATAGATATTAAGAGGAGGAGGAAAATAGTGGTAGTGAAAGCATGGTAGATGAACCTCAGCATCAGAGAAAACCACTTAAGGGAGGTAGAATTATCAAAGAGGAAGCATCCAACATTAGAGAATTACAGGCTTCTCATATGACCGTCACTTGTTTCATGCATCTAGGGTGTTATGAGTTTTCTGAGCAGGTGGAAAGAGTTCAACATCATCCTGAGTTGAACAATATTTTTGTAGCCAATCTCCGCGATAACAAGGTAACTTGTCAGGGTGACATTTACAGTTTCATCCTCCATCATTGTTGATGCTACATGGATTCCAAATGTGGGGGAAAAATGGTATAAGGCATAAGATTTAGATGAGCACTACTATGAGCCATACATCAAATCCAAGTACAGGAATGAAAAGAAGAGGTCCTTTCCTTTCAGGTTCCTTGAAGACAAGTATGCCCCTTTGATGAGGATCATTATGAAGTATTTTACATGCAATGGAAGATTTTCTAGATTGTACACCTATCACATTAGGCTTCTTATGCACTTCACAATGGTGAAAATGTTGAGCATCTTGTATTTCTTATTCAGGAACATTGATAAGATGGCCTACATTGTATATAAAAATCCATACCCCCAACAGATCAGGGAAAATTTTAAGGATGGAAAATTATCTTGAAGTTTAAAAACATTGGCAAATCTCACTAGTCCTTAATATCAAACTATAAAATGTTTATTCACATATTTGTAAACAAATTCAAATTTATAATGATTTTATATATACTCTCTATATAATGTTGGCAATTTTTAAGGTAAAATAATTTTATATTGTAAAATTTGGGCGAATCATTTTTATAAAAAATGGAAATCGTCGAATCTATTTTTTGGAAAAATCATGGAAAATTAGCCCACCTGTGAATATTAAAATTTTCCATGCAGTAGATGAGTAGTGTCTATCACTATTCCCTAATTAATATGATTGTGCTACATCATCTCAACCTCCTCAACATCTCCTCGGATACATTTATTGCAAATGACATCTTCAATGGTCCTCAGATTCCTCCACCAGTGCCTCAAGAAGCAGAACGGCCTTCCAGCAGTGCCAAAGTAAAGAAAGATGAGAAGGTTAAAGAGACTAAAGCTGTTGAGGATCCAGAAGCCTACAAGACATATCAGAGAGGGGCTAGAAAGTTGTTAGGATTCCTAGATTCTAGTTTCTTGTTCAGTTTTGGTTAGATCAGCTCCTCATCTTAGGGATTCGACCCCTGAGGATGGGAGGAGGTTGAATCATTGTTTATATATTCTTCTTATTTCTCATTGTAAAGGGTTGGACTCAGTTGGATGCTTATGATTTGAGTAGACATCATCTTGTATCAGTTTAGCAAGAGATTAATGAAAAGTTGCAGCTATTTCCTTGGGATCCATGTGGTATGATGTTCAATTCAGTCTTTCTTATTTTTTCATGTGTTAAAATGTACTATTGACTCAATTTCATCGTTTCACACTCTTTAAATGGATGTTTTTAGGTTGATAGGAAGAACCCATAATATTTATGCTTTGTTTTGGGAAAATATTCACAATCTATGTTTTCTTCAATTTAGGAAGGATCCATGTTCTTTACATGCTCTTTCTAGCTTCTCACCTATCTTGAAACACCTCACCCATCAAACCCTAGAGTGTTGAACCTTGTGCCTACCTTGCCCCATCGAACACCTTGCAATTTTGACCTAATTCCTTTGCCCTAACTATTTTGCTCCTCCTGATCCAGCAAAACCCTTCAAAATCAAATGAAACCTGTGCTACTATACCTAGCCTACCATCATTTTATTGATCCAGTCATCTCGACTGAGATCCTTATGGAGAGAGCCGTCTCCTAGCCCAGTATGGCTAGCTACTTGGCTAAGCGTGGTTTGTGGTTACCATGGCATTGCCTTCCTTCATCCTAAGGTTCAATCTTGGTGCTAACAGTATGTCTGTATCATAATCCATACTGAGAAGTGCCCCTGAGGTACCTCAACACATGCTTTGTCATCTTGGAATACAACTTGGTAGGCCTAACCATTGATTGAATGAGTTGGTTAACTACATAGCACATATCTGGTCATGTGTTCACCAAGTACATGAGTGAACCCACAAGATGCCTATAAATAGTAGCTACCATTACTTCCCTTGAAGTAGCATCCTCCTTCCTCTAGTTACTTGCTAGAGGAGTCTCCATTGGTTTGCTTCTCTCCAAGTGGAATCTCTTGAGTACCTCATTGGCATACTTTCCCTGAGACACAAATAACTCCCCATCTCCTTGCCATACCTCCATGCCAAGAAAGTAATGCATGAGCCCCATGTCCTTGATCTCAAACCATCTTGTAAGGTCCTTCATGCAAGACTTGCTCAGTTGATCATCACCTGTCAGTATCATATCATCAACATAAAGTACAATGATCAACAATTTACCTTCCAGCACTATGTGGTACAAGTTTGCATATGCTTCACACTTCGTGAAACCCAACCTGTTGAATTAGCTATCTATCCTATCACACCAAGCACAGGGTGCTTGCTTTAGCCCATATAATGCTCTCTTGAGTCGGCACACATGTGACTCATGTTCAAAGGTCTCAAAACCTTCAGGCTACTCTATCTACACCTCTTCCTCAATCATGATATTAAGGAAGGTTTTTTTCACATCCATCTGATGTATCTTCCAACCCATCTGTGATGATAGTGCCAATATGGATCTAATTGATGAGTACCTTGCAACAAGAGCAAAGGTCTCATCATAGTCAATACCTTATACCTATGAAAATCCATGAGCAACAAATCTAGCCTTATGCTTCTCCACACTATCATCTATAGCTTGCTTTACCTTGTAAAGCCAATGGGAGCTCACCATTGACTTGTCCTTTGGTCTCGAGACCACATCAAAAACATTGTTAGAAACTATGGAGTCATACTCCTCCACCATGGCATCAACCCAAACCAGCTACTACACTGCTTCCTTAAAGGAATATGGCTCTGTCACAACACATTCGCCCATAAGATCCATGTATCCAATGTGCCTCTCAGGTGGCCTCGTCTACCTGCATTGAGAATTAGGTACTCCCACATTCTCTCGTGTATCATCCAACAATCTGTCAGCCTCTCTAGTGTGCTTTCTTTCCTTTCTAGAAGACTCTTCCTAAGTGGATGTATTCACTCCTAGATCCTCTGCATGTGACTATTCCACATTAATATGAGGCTCCTCAACCTTTGGAGCTAAAAGCTCCTCATCCACAAGTATCTCAAGTTCCCTCTCAAGCAAAAATCACGTGGCCTTCTCCTCATCGAATCTGACATCCCTGCGAACCATTGTCATCCTGTTGGTCAACAAGTACACCTGATAGTTATGAGGTGTATCAGTGTACCCCATAATTTCACCAACTTTGTTGTTGGCTCATGATTCTTCTATGCATCTTCAATCACATGGAAATATACCGATGACCCAAAAATCCTCAAGTGACCAACATCTCGCCTCTTACCGGAATAAACCTCGTCTAGTGTCTTCATATCAAGTATCCAATGTGGGCTACGGTTCTAAACATAAATTGTTGTGTCACATGGCTCAGCCCACAAGTGTAGTGGTAGGCCCTGATCATGCAACATCACCCTCGCTGCCCCTACTATACTTTTGTTCTTCCTCTCAGCCACCCCATAGCTAAGGGTTATGGGGTGTCGTCAACTCCCGTTTAATCCCTTCCACTGCATAGAAGTTCTTAAACTTGTTTGAGACTTACTCACCACCATTATCACTCCGTAGAGATTTAACCTTCTTTACTGAATATTTCTCCACCAATGCTTTAAACTCACAAAACTTTGTGAAAGTTTGATCCTTTTTCTGCATGAAAAAGATCAAGCATTTTCAAGAAAAGTCATAAACAAATATAACATAATACCCGTGTTTGGCCATGGATTCTGTTGACAATGTTTGACATACATCTAAATGGACTCACTCTAAAATAGCCTCTTCTTGACTATCTTTGTCATGAAAGAAAGACTTGGTGTATATTTTCCAAAGTACACCCCTTTCATGTATCAACTTGCTCAAGTGTACCTTTTGCAAGACTGGTAGAGATCTGCTGCAATATATTCAAAGCCCCATGATGCAAGTGGCCCAATCACCTATGCCCCAACTTGCCAACATCTCGACTCTGCACCCTTTCTTCTTTTTTACTCAAGGAAGCACACTCCTCTACCTCTAGCTTAAAGAGATTATTCACCTGAATCCCTATCTTCTTTACTTGACCCATGGATATCTATCGAAGGAAAGTCTTTCCTTTTGAGAAGATCACATCATGGCCTCTATCCTAAAACATGGCAATAAATATCAAGTTCTTCTTCAGCTCAGGCACATACATAACATTTTTCAAGGTGAGTGGAGCCCCATGCTCCCTAAAAATTAATCATGCCCAATCCAATAACATTATACTTCCCATAGTCACCCATCTTGATATCCATCTGGAGATCTTTCTCCTCCAGGTAACTAAATAACTCTCTGTCACCAATCATGTGGACCAAAGCTCCACTGTCTAGGTACCATACGCTTCCCATCATTGATGACACCATGCATGCAATGAGGGAAAAGTCCAATTCGCATTGAGAGGCCAAAGCCTCACCTTCCGCTCCTCCTGAGGACTTCTTATTGGACTTCTTAAGTGCATAATTTGTAGCAAAATGGCCCAGCCCATGAAAATGAAACAACTTAACCTTCGTCTTGTCTTTCTTCTTACCTCCATGATAAGACTCTATTGGGAGTGGAATCCCCCAAGGGCAGTTTTGGGGCTAAAAGCCCATGTTTAAGTCAATTTTTTGTAATATTATTGTAAAGACTCCACATTTCATGGTCGAGGAGCACAAAGGTGTTATGTGTCACAAAGGGTAGTCCTCCCTTAGTTTTTTAAAGTAAAGTCGGCTTTAAGAGAACTACCCATGGTCCGTGGACCATGGGATTGTATAAAAAGAACTAAGCTCTAAGTAATTTGAAAAAAGAGAGACAACGATGAATGACATAATAGAATCATAGCTTTAGAGTGAGAAGTCTAAGTCTTGGGTCGTAGCGTAGGTAAAGGCTCTGTAGCTGAGTGCGCAGAGGCCTAGGGTAAGTGCACAGACCTCTGCAGCTGTGTGCACAGGGTGGACATAGGTTGTAACCACTTGGAAGATATTAATAAAGAGAGATATTCTACAATTTTATGTGTCTTTGTTATGTTAATGCATCTTGATATGTTATGTATGAATTTCCTTTATTATGATTATATGGTGTGCAAATGAATGCAATTACATTGAATAACTGAATGTATATCTGAATATTTGTTTACACGGGGATAACCATAGTTGTTTGATAAGGTAAACAAGGCACCTAGATTAATTAGGGAATTTGTCTGGCACACTTCCATAGTAGCACAAAAGTGCTTGAGCAACAGGCTCGGGCCGCGCGAAGGATGATCATATCCTTTCACAGAGGTATTGAAGAACGAAATGGAGGGTTTGTCTTATAAGCCCTAGAGTGAAGCAACCTACGTGAAGGCATGGATAGAGTGAATCAAATGACATCACAACCATCTCAGGGTGCGGAAACTTGGTTCCAGCATCCCTGCATACTGCTTTGAGTGAGACATCGTTACGCACTCCGTGGTCTGATGCCGAAAGGGCCAGTAGTGTAGGGATTTGTTTGGCTAATTAGGAGCCCTCTAGGGCTAGGCCCCCTCAAGCCAACAAATGGTTCTGTTGACTGGACCAGAATCTACATGAGAGATGTGTGATTTCGTATCATTGGAATCCAACTAAGAAGGAGATTGGAAATTGGTCGGATAGAAATATCCACGAATTCGTGGCATAAGAGAACAGAAATCCACGACTGATAAGGGAACAATGGTTAGATAGATACCTATATATAGAGATCCATGAGATCTTTTTCTGCTCCTTTCCTATTGAGCTATACGAGTGGATCATGAAGCTAACAGATAGCCAAGGAAGGTGGAAACTTGACGGTCCTATTGTGTGGACCCTGGAGCTAGTGTGAAGGTTGGAAACATCAGAAGATAAGATCACCAGCACTGTCGATCATTGGCTTGATCGTGTCATAGGAGGATTTGTGACTGAATTCGAAGTCGATACCTCAGTCGGCTACAGCAAGGCATAGTGATGTTTTTTCAAATGACCACGAGGTAAGTATGTGAAATCCTTTAATACATGGATTAAAATGCTATTGTACGAAAGACAGGTCATGCAGCTACCTTGATGGTCAGAACTACGCGAAGCAGAAAAACTTACAAGAATGAACAACAAAATGGTCCGGAGTATAGTCCATTGATTTCACCTCCATAAGGTGACAAGGAAGGGATAGCGAAGGTTTCTCTGCGAAGTTCTATTCAGTTAATAAGACAAGGATTCCCGCGAATACCACCTCCGCCCACACCACCTCCAACTTCACCACCGTCACCTCTGACTTCACCCGTACCACCTCCACCTCTATCGCAGTTCAGTATGGAAAAAACAGTAAAGATGCCTTTGTTCAAAGGCTTGGGAAAGGAGGATCCAGACCAATTCTAGTTTGTTGTAAGCTATATGGGAAGCACAAGGTGTTACAGATGATCATATAAAGAAGGCGACATTGGTTAGTGCCCTGCAAGATCATACGCTAACCTAGTATATCAAGTACTTGAATGATAACCCGAATGCTGGAGTGGCAGACATCAAGACAACACTAAATAGGGAGGTTAGTAGGCCTAAATCAGAGGTGCAGTAGGTTGTGGGATTCAAAGAGATTGCGATGCAACTAGACGAGACGCCTTGGGAACTAGACCAAAGCTAAAATGTACAATCTGTGAAGCCAACATGAATTTGATAGATGGACAACATTGCGAGTGGTTTGTGGCCTCGCTACTACCATAATTAAGGAGTGTGTTGTCGCAACAGAAGATAACAACTCAAGCCAACGCCTTCAAGATTTCCATGAGACTAAATGAAACATTGATGCAAGATCCTAATCTAGGAGTTCAGCAGATCCATGTGCAGTTGAAGAATCTGTGCCTTAAGATGCAAAGCCTGAAGCAGGATAGGACGGTTCGACCAAAGGTATGCGAGGAAGTATGGTGCCTAAAATGCAAGAGTCAAGGTCATGACAAAGACCATTGCTCGGTCTTTACGAACTATATTGTAGGAGGAGGACTAATTCCTTTAAAGCAAGAATCTCAAGCAGTACCTAGCGTGGGGCCAACATTATGGTGTGCTATCTGTCAGGTAGTAGGAAAACATAACACGGATAATTGTCATATGCTACAGAAATATGTATAGACACCGCAACAACTATTCTGCAACTTTTGTAGATTGGTAGGGCATGATGAGCATAATTGCAGGAGTTATGAACTGATGATGGATAGAAATCCTGCTTATAGGGTTTAGGCCGAAACGCACCCCCCTGACCAGAGCACAGGGATGGCACAGACAATATCTTAAGGACGCGGACGAGGTTGAGGGGGAGGAGGACCTGGTAGAGGTCGAGGAAAGTTGATATGCTATAATTGTGGGGTACCAGGACACTATGCCCGTGATTGCACTAACCCAAAACATCCGTTGTGCAAGTATTTCACGCTATTTGATCATGAAACATAAGACAGTCCTACACTGATAGCTAGGATACATGACAAAAGGGTGCTACCACCTCCGCCAAATTAGAACCTGTAGATGATGATGTCTGAGCCACACGAAGAATATCCAAATGCAAATATAGTTCTCAGAAGTGGAATCACGACAGGAGATGATAAAGGGAAACAGCTAGAATATAGTGCGTGGGTCCACAAATATCTGACAAAGGAGGCTGAGTTTGATTTGGAGCGCACACGTGAAACCTTCATGGAAGCTAAGAAGAGCTTTGTTGAGGCCTCCACCTCAAGAAGCAAGGATAAGCCTGAGAAGGAGATGGACCCCTCTATGCTCACAACTTTTCTAGAAACCTATATGAAATTGCTGCGCGAAAGTAAGGCTGTAAAAGGATTATAGGAACTCATCAATAGATGCATTGGAACTGCGCTAGGTGAGCTGCGCGTTGTACAAAATATTGGCAAGCATAAAACAAGGATGGGACAGGATATGAGACTGACCAAACAGATAGGAGAGTATGAAATGGATCAGGTCATTTTGGACCTAGGGTCAGATGTGAACATCCTACCAAAACAGACTTGGGAACGGACGGGGAGACCTGCACTACAATGGTCTCCAATTCAGCTAAGGATGGCGAATCAGCAGAAGATCATCCCCATGGGGCGACCATGGATATTGAGGGAGTGAGGGCACTGGCTGACTTTGTGTTAATATAGATAGTGGATGAAAACAATCCCTATCCTACACTCTTGGGAATTGACTGGGCTACTAATATGAATGGGGTAATCAATCTGAAGAAGCGAAAGATGATCTTTGAGAAGAAATCGTTGCACGTAATAGTACCTCTCGATCCTCCTGAAAGATCCCATTACATTGAACCTGTCTGAAATTACGAGAGTGATGACAACCTGGACTGTATCTATTAGATAACAGTGTGAGACCAAGATTGGATGAATCGCACCATGGATGGATGGATTACATGGGATCGTGAGAGTTTCTTAACTTCAAACTACGACGAAGAAATAGAACGCTGGCAGAATCGGTTACATGAAGTAAATATGCTGAATTGCAACATGATGACCCGGTCGCTACACTGTGTGTCATCAGAGGTAAGAAACTTGCCTACTTATGATGGTCTAAATGAGGAAGATATCTTTCTGGATGCATTTGAAAGGGAGGTACCTGTTATCACTCCAAGAAACTCTTCTAGGTTGCAACTCGGAGATGCCTAGTAACATATAATCTTCAATATTGCTCTCTGAACTATTGGAATGGATGATGGTTTGGATCAAGTAAGATAACCATTTTAGCTCTATTCTCACTCAAGACATGCATGAACACCCTCAACAATACAAGGCTTTAGATCACTAATGCTCAATAGTTTATAGATTCAATGGATAGACGGAGAATACTAACTGTACAATAAAATGCATACATAAACACATATGAATGGCCAGCTATAGGAAGTAAATGAAACTTGCAAATCTAATTTATCAATGCAGAGATAAGATGACAGTTATCTAGCATTGGACACAGCAGAAAACATGAATAACCTATTCAAGTGCAAGCATAGAACAACAGAGAAAACGGGAATTGAACATGTAACAGCAAAAGAAGCTTATATTGTTGGAATGAAGATGAGAAGCTAGAGGAGTAGAGTCTCCAAAAGTTGAACCCTTCATACATTTAGCTTTTAGCCTTTTATAGGCCTTTTACAATGCTCCTCTCTACGCTTTTGAGGCTCGAGAGGTCTTAATCTATCCCTCTGTCTCTTTAATTATTTGATGCCTTGACTAGCAAGCATGGCTCGGAGGTTTCTTCTTCTGACAGAAGGGTAACAACATTCTGGTAGTTCGTTGCACTGTCTGGGAGCTATCTCATGCCAAAGATGCCCCATGATCATTCTATTTGTTTGGCTGTGTTGCGTTGTCTATGCTCCATGATAATTTTTCGGTTTTGGATGAGCTACGCTGTTGCCTTTCCCCTTCTAGCCTTTTGTCTCATGGTTTCAGTCTCTCGGCCTCTATTTTGTGATGGAATGGGTCTTCGAGCATCTGTTTTCCTTTTAAAAGTTTATAATGCCCGTTTTCCTGTTTTTACACAAAAAACGTTGCACACTGTGACATCCCGCCCATTTCTGTTCTTCTGGACATCAAAAGTCCTTAAAACTAGTCTATTCGCTATTGCAAGTTGCTAGTGGCCTATTCCCTATGTATTTTCTTTGTATTCTAGAAATATAAAACTCATGAAAAACACATGAAAATGGCTTTAGCGGACATGAAAATTTTATAAATTTTCATTCTTGAACCCTTTCGCGTCCAGGTCTTATCGCATTGACACTGCTCTAGGGTTCCCTTTATATTTCATTAAATAACAAAATATGCCAAAATGTATTAAAAGAATCCTTTCTGTGGACATGAAATACTATGAAATAAGACTCATAATACTGTCGGGTCCAGTTCGTCGAGTCGCACATATACTTGTGCATGGGCCCTACCCCATGGTGCTGCTCCACTGCGACATAGAGATACGATCTGATCGCAATCTCATATCGCTTATGCCCAGGGCCGCTGCTAGCACACTCCTTGTATTTATCTGATAGCGATCTTGTGACGAAATGTGGGTCATTGATCTGTGCACTTGATTGATGGTCCATAGTGCATCGCTGATTGCAATCGCAAGTTCCACTTGGTCTGTGCTTACTCCACCAGCTTGCCTCTGCCAATTGTGACCTGCCGATCCGATCATCAAAGATTGCTGATTGGGGGTGTCTTGCACCCATCCTTAAGTCTTCCTCTCTATTTGGTTGATTGCGATTTGCCACTTAGATCTGGGTCATTGATTGGCCAGATCTAAGCATTGTTGTGCGTTGGACTGTGTATGCCTTCAATGCATGGTTTTTCACTGTTTTCCATGTGTTTTAGCCTCTTGATAGTGTTTTTCTGCCCTTCCAAGGGCTCTTGGCCTGTGATTGTTTCGATCTTTGGATGATCTTAAGAAAATTTTGAAGACTTCAGGAGGAATTTGGATCCATTTTTGGGCCAAATGCCAACAAGGCTAACACTAGCTCCTTCTAGGGATGAAATCCTCCCTATGAGGTTTGAAGAATCACAGAACAATGCCTTTCCTGTAAAAACAAAATCAAGTCTTCCTCCTAGTGTTCCATTGGGCATGGAGTCTATTTTGCAATGAAATAAAAACTCGAAAAAACATATTTACAATACCAAGGCTTTAAAGCCTTAAATGAAATATATTTTCAAGAACCACCCATTGACTGGGCTACCAAAAACATCTCCTCCTTCTAGACCGTGCAGAATAAAGGTATTGTTCTGTTGAATTTGAGCGATGACAAATGGACCTATCCATAAGGAGTCAAACTTACCATGATTACCTTTCTTTTCCTTAAATGCATCCCATTTGAGAACCCAGTCACCAACTTGGAAATTGTCCACTTTTGCCTTCTTGTCAAAGGTTTCTTTGATTTTCTTCTGATGAGCTTTTGACTTCTCAACCAGCTGCTCTTTGATTTGCTATAGTTAAACCATGTTATTCATTCTCCTTACCATGTCATTCTCTTCATCTTTTTCTTCTTGCAAGAATTTAGCCATAAGGAGAATCAATTTGATAGGGAAAATAACATCAACGCCATAAACCAGCTTAAATGGATAATTTCCTATGGACTTTTTGATGGTAACTCTGTTAGCCCACAGTGCAAACTTCAACTTGGAATCCCAGCTCTTTTGGTTGTCCTCTAATAGTTTTTTGATTACCCTTACTAGACTCTTGTTAGATGATTCTGCCAGGCCATTTCCTTGAGGATAATATGAGGTAGAATGCACCAATCGGATGCCCATGGATTCTGTCATGTCCACCAATTCTTTTGCCTTGAAATCTGATGCATTATCAGTGACTAGTTTTGTTGGGCAACCAAATCTAGTGAAAATATTCTCATTCAAGAACTTTATGACAACTTGAAGATTGGCATTCTTAGTGGGTATGGAATCAATCCACTTGGTGAAATAATCAGTGGCTACCAAGATCCATTTGTGTTGGCCACTGGAATGTGGGTTGATCTCACCTATAAAGTCCAAGCCCCATTACTGGAAGGGACCATTGACATGTACTGGCTTCAAGGGAAGAGATTTTAGCTGTTGTCTTCCTGCAAACCTCTGACATTTGTCACAAGATTTCACAAAAGAAAACACATCGGAGAACAGAGTAGGCCAATAATACCTAGCCCTCAGGATTTTGTGGTCTATGGTTTTCCAATAATGATGCCCTCCACAGATGCTAGAATGGAACTGGTGCATGACTTCTAGAGATTGTCCTTTATCTAGACATCTCAAGAGGATTCTTGATGGGTCTTTCCAATGAAGAAGATTTTTATTAATGCAGAATTTGGTTGATCTGAGTTTAATGGCCCGAGCTTGACTTGAGCTGAGCCCTAGAGGGACTTCTAGCTTCTGCAAAAAATGAACTATGTTGGAATACCATTCAGAAGTGGCTAGATTTTCAGCCAAAGATTGATTCTTCTTTTGCTCTTTGCTGCTTCCTCTGTCTTCTCATCATCTGAATTTGGACCCATGAAATTTATGTCTAACAAGCTGCAATTTTCTTCAGCCATAAGTTTAGCCAAGCCCTGGCCTTTGTCAAGCTTAGTGGGCTTCACCTCTATGTTAAACTCTATGAATTTTGCAATCCATTTAGCTCTCTTCGCATCAATATCTGGCTGAGTTAAGACATATTTTACTAAGGCTAAAGGTACATATGCAACCAATTTGGAATGCAGAATATAAATTTTGAATGCCTTTAAAGATTTTATGAGAGCATAAGCTTGTTTTTCAATAAGGTCATACCTTAGTTCAACATCCCTTAGAGTTTTGTTGAAAAAGGCCATCGGGTGCTCTATGCCTTCATCATTTTTCTACAACAGAACTACTGCAAGTGTATCATAAGAGGCGAAAGAGAAGATACAAAACTCCTTATTGTAATCTGGGCTGATTAGAGTGGGAGCTTCCATGATAGCTTGTTTGATGGCTTCAAAAGAGCTTCTTGAATCATCTGTCCATTTTATTTCTGATCCTTTCTTCATCATGGAAGTGATTTGCTTTACTAGCTCTACAAAGTTTGGAATGAACCTCCTTACAAAGTTAATCTTACCCAGGAAGGATTGAATGTCCCTTTTTGACCTTGGATGGACAATGTTTGAATTGCTTGAACCCTTGCTGGATCAATTTTCACACCTTCAGCAGAAACAATATGTCCCAGAAGTTTGCCCTCTTCTAGAGCAAAGTGTGACTTCTTTGGGTTCACCAAAATTCCAAACAGTCTGCACTTTAGAAAGACCTTCTTCAAATGTTGCAAATGGTCTTTGTGACCACTAGAGAAGATTGTTATGTCATCAAGGTAGATAAGGACAAACTTGTCCTTCTCCCCCACAAAGGTTATGTCCATGGCCCTCTAAAAAGTAGCCCCAGCATTCATCAGTCCAAAAGGAATCTTGGAGTACATGAAAGTGCCCCAAGGAGTAGTGAAGGCGGTCTTTTCTTGATCTTATGGATGTATAGCAATCTGATTGTAACCTGAAAATCCATCTAAGAAAGACATGATTCTAGCCCCTAAAACTTTTTGTAGCAAGTGTTCCATCTTAGGCAGGGGGTAGTTATATTTTTTAGAGTATTTGCTTAGATTTCGGAAGTCAGTGCAAAGCCTGATTTCTCCATTTTTCTTTCTTACTACCACAAGGTTAGCTATCCACTTTGAATACCTCGGGGGAACTATGATTTTGGCATCCAACAACTTATTGATTTCTTTCTCAATCAAAGGCAACAAGAGAGGGCTTATAGGTCTTAATTTCTACTTAAGAGGGATGGTGTTCTTTTCCAGTGGAATCTTATGCTGAATGATGTTTGTGTCATAGGTTTTAAGATCACTGTATTCCTAGGAAAAAATATCAACAAATTGCTTCATGAGGGTGCAATAATCGGAATTCTGGGCAGAAGACAAATGAGTGGACAAATTTATGTATTTCAAATGGGTTGGGCTCCCTATATTATGTTTACGGACAACAGACTCATTTTATTTCTTGGTAGGCTTATAAGGCACATCGTTATGATCGAAGAGCTTCTCTAGAGGCACTAATCCCTTGGGTATATGGTTACTAGGCAGCTGGACAATGCTTCCTCAGCTGATCTCGTCCTTTAGCTTGGACTGGCTGCATTCTTCCATGGTTTATTTTTCTTGGTTGATGTGTGTTTTAGAAAACTCCACAACGACTTGTAAAAACCTATTAATTTCATCATCATCTTCAAAAGCTTTCCAGTATTTGACATTATCCGGCAGAGATGGTCTATATTTCACTTGAACTACATACGGCAATTTAGAAGGCAGAGGAGGAATAAACGTGCTTGCAGACACAGAAAGGGAATCAACAAGCTGATTCTTCATTCTCGGGATGTAAGAAATGCTGAAAATATTAAAAGAGTCCTTGAGCTTCCTTACCTTATCTCTATATGCTTTCAACCTTGGATGCTTTGCTTGGAAATTTTTATTGACCTGCTGAATGATGAGTTCTGCGTCTCCAAACACTTTCAGGCCTTTAATACCCATTTCTTTAGCAGTGTTTAAACCCAACATCAAAGCTTCATACTCTGCTATGTTATTTGTGACTTGAAAGGTTAATTGAAAGATAAATGAATGCATTCCTGCGTGGGGGACACAAGGACTACACCTACCCCTGCAGCCTCCTAAGAGAAAGCCCCATAAAAGAACATGTCCCGAATCTGTGGGCCTTCTTCCTCAGCGATCTGGAAAACTAGTTTTTTTAAGCTACATGGAGGCCAACTGGGATTCTCCAATATGAAGAATACAAACTCCAAAATCAGTTTTGACAGTGTAGATGGGATGATTAGTGGGATTCTTCTCATCACTGATGATATAAACCAACAGAGCCTCTCTGTACAATCTCCTATTTTCACCTCCAAAAACTGGGACACTAGCGTAGGACATATCATTTTGTAATGATCCACCTAAACTCTTGATCCAACCTCTATAAAGTAACATGCCAAACTTGGGGGGTACATCTGCTACCACAATATCCATCATCATGCTCTTCATGGGCAGCTAAGACAAAGTGATGGCTAGGTCCTTGATTAATCCCAGGCATTTCACTTTTCTAGAGTCAAAACAAAATAGGTCATGATAAGGCTAGGTAATGTCAAGACCCAACTCATCCATGACAGCCTTGGGCATTAGACTATGGCTGGCTCCAGTGTCCGGAAGGCAGTTGTGAAATATTTTATCATGAATAGTCAGAGAGAGATAGAACGATGGGGAGTTGTCTCCACAATTTTCAATCATTGGGCTGAGAATAACAGCTGGCTTGTCATCTTGTAGATTTACATAGTCAGTGGAGGCTTGGATGGCTTTAGGCTCAAGGGCCTTGAGGATGGATCTTTTGAAGGACTCATTCTTCACTAGTTCAATCAGAGGCATAGGTATTCTTAGCTTCTGAATTTCTGATTGAAAACTGAAAGGAGAAGGAGACTTGTCAAGGCCTCTTACCTCATGAGCTGGAGCTTTGAGGATGATAGGATCAACTGTTGGTCACTTTTGGATTTTAGCTTGTTGTACTACAGGGACAGTAGCTCTTTGAATAAGAGTTTCCTTGGCATTATTCATCTTCAAACTCAGATTATATTTGTGCTGATCTTCAATTTGCAGAACAGCTTCACCATCCCATTCTTGGTTAATTTGGTCATTCAATAATGACTTTTCATAGGCAGCTGAGGTCAAAAAGGAGGCATTGCCTTTGTCTTCCAAACAATGGATCTCATCATCTTCTTTAAACTGCTCTTCTTCCATGACTACATTCTGGGAAGGGGTCTTCACCCTTTAGTCTTCATGGGCATCTTTGCTTCTTTGCAAAATATGCAACTGCTCATTAGCTCTTCTATATGGATTTGGATTTGGATTTCTAGTAGCAAAGGTATTAGGAACTCTTCCTTTCCCACCGTGCTGCTCAACCTTTAATTTGGAGATTTCAGAGGCTAATGACTCTATCATTTTGGTCATTTTATCTATCTTGAGATCTGAAGATGATGGAGACTCGCCCCTCTGTCTTCTTCTATCAACATTTCCCTTGAGCTTCTCTACAGCCATGATGTTTGATTCCACTTCCAAGGCTGCATCCTACATATCAGCCAAAGTAGCACATCATCTCTCCATCAACAGTAGGTAGAAGTCATAATCAAAAGCACTGACATAGGTGAGTTTAGCAGAGGTAATGGTGGGTTTTACTTCAGCTGGTATCTTGTTGTACATGCGGTTAAACCTCTTATTAAAATCAGACAAAAACTCACCATTTTCCCTTTTAAAGTTCCCAAACTCAGTGTGGTAGTAGAGGAGATCCTTCTTATCCCCCCAATGCTTTAGGAATGCATCATCCAATATCTCCTATAGATCTTTGGGTTGGTTCTCTGAACCATTCTCTAGCCTCTCCATATAGGCTTTGCACAAAGACTCTCATCCACACATCATCTTCACTAATGTCCAGGTTATTAGCATAGCTATAGAATGATTCAAGATGTTCTTCAACTAGAACACCTTCAGTCCCAGTGAGCTTAGGCCTATATTTCTGATATTCTCTAGTAGGCATGGCATTCAAAGGAGAGGGCAGTACTTGAGGTCCATACCTAGCAGCTATGATTCTTTCCATTTTGGTAGGTGCTTGTGGACCTGCCATAGTTGTGGTGGCTATAAGAGTACTAGCAGTCTGAATGATAGAGGGTTGAGGAGTGACTCATAAGACTAAAGGGGTATGATGGATAGGAGGTGAGGTTTCCTTTAGGCTTACAACAAAAGGAGAACCTAAAGAATAAGGAGCTTTATGAATGTCTAAGAGTTTCTCTTCACTGCTAGTATTAGATGCTATATTCTCAACATGTATTTGTTCTATTGCAGGATTTTCTTGAAGAGATATAGAATATTGTTTAGGTTTACTTGAACCTGATGCTCCTTTCTACAATACCTTTCTTTATTTGATGATTTTTTTAAGGTCAGGTACTGGGTCAACTTGTGGCTTCTGAGGATTTCTCTGAGTATGCTTCATAAACTGAGCCAGAACTATGAAGTGGAGTCACCAAGAGGTTCGTCCTTCAATAGAGTCGCTAGATAGATGATTACAACAAGAAAAGTGCCTAGACTTTGTCTATCATTAAAGCTAGATCTGTGTCATCTCCCAGGGAAGCTAAGCTTCAGTCTCCTCTCCTCAACAACAATGCCAATTATGTTATCACTCCAGGAAACTCTCCTAGGTTGTAGCTCATAGATGCTTGGTAACATATAATATTCAATATTGTTCTCTGAACTATTGGAATGGATGATGGTTTGGATTAAGTTAGATAACCATTTCAGCTCTATTCTCACTCAAAACATGCATGAACACCCTCAAAAATACAAGGATTTAGACCACTAATGCTCAATAGTTTATAGATTCAATGGATAGATGGAGAATACTAACTATACCAGCAGATGCATACATAAACACATATGAATGGCCAGCTACAAGAAGTAAATGAAACTTGCAAATCTAATTTATCAATGCAGAGATAAGATGACAGTTATATGGCATTAGACATATTAGAAAACATCAATAACCTATTCAAGCGCAAGCATAGAACATCAGAGAAAATGGGAATTTAACATGTAATAGCAAAAGAAGCTTATCTTATTGGAATGAAGATGACAAGCTAGAGGAGTAGAGTCTCCACAGTCTCCAAAAGTTGAACCCTTCATACATTTAGCTGTCAGCCTTTTACAATGCTCCTATCGAGCTCTCAGACTCAATAGGTCTTAATCTATCCCTCTGTCTCTTTAACTGTTTGATGCCCTGACTAGGCAAGCATGGCTTGGAGGTTTCTTCTTCTGATAGAAGAGTAACAACATTCTGGTAGTTCCCTATGCTGTCTAGGAGCTCTCTCATGCCAGAGATGCCCCATGATCGTTCTGTTTGTTTGGATGTGTTGCGCTGTCTATGCTCCACCATCATTTGTTGGTTTTAGATGAGCTATTCTGTCGCCTTTCCCCTTCCAGCCTTCTGTCTCACAGTTTCAGTCTCCCAGCCTCTGTTTTCCTTTTAAAAGTTTATAATGACTATTTTCATATTTTTACACAGAAAATGTTGCACATTGTAAAATCCCGCCCATTTTTGTTCTTCTAGACTTCAAAAGTCCTTAAAACTGGTCTATTCTCCCATCGGGTCTGCCCTTTGGCTCGCTATCGCAAGTCGCTAGTGGCCTATTCCTTGTGTATTTGCTTTGTATTCTAGAAATACAAAACTCGTGAAAAACACATGAAAATGGCTTTAGCGGACCTGAAAATTTTATAAATTTTCATTCCCGAACCCTTTCCAGTCTAGGTCTTATTGCATTAGTGCTACTCCAGGGTTCCCTTTCTATTTTGTTAAATAATGAAATACGCGAAAATGTATTAAAAAAGGCCTTTCTACGGACTTGAAATATTATGCAATAATACTCATAATACCGTCGGGTCTGGTTCATTGAGTTGCACATATACCTGTGCATAGGCCTCACCCCATGGTGTTACTCCACTGTGATATAGCAATGCAATCTAATCACAATCACATATCGCTCGTGCCTAGGGCCATTGCTAGCATGCTCCTTGTATTTCTCCCATAGTGATCTTGTAATGCGATGTGGGTAATCGATCTGTATGCTTGATCAATGGTCCACATTGCATCATTGATCGCAATCGCAAGTTCCACTTGGTTCGTGCTTACTCCACCGGCCTGCCTCCACTGATTATGACCCGCCGATCCAATCATTGGAGATCACTAATCGAGGGTGCCTTGCACCCATCCTTAAGTCGTCCTCTCTGTTTGGCCAATTGTGATTTTCTGCTTAGATCTAGGCCATTTATTGGCTAGATATAATGGCTGCTATGCATTGGACTGTGTATGCCTTCAATACATGTTTTTTCACTGTTTTTCATGTGTTTTAGCCTCCCGATAGTGTTTTTCCGCCCTTCTAATGGCTCTTGGCATGTGATTGTTTCGATCTTTGGATGATCTTAAGAAAATTTTGAAGAATTCAGGAGGCAAGTTAAGAAAGATTCTTCGGCGAAAATCACAAGGCATTTGGATCCATTTTTGGGCCAAATGGCAACAAGTCTAACAGTACTAGAAAAGTAGAGCTTCCAGGCCTTAGACTGGGCACTGCATGCTACACATGAATGATGGTGGGGTACGCACAAGGGAAGCTTTGACGATTGGCGTGAATGTAAGAGGATGATGAGAACATGATTTGGGAAGCCTAAGCTACAACTGATAGACAAGTATGATGGGCAGAATGATCTACGTGCACATCTGGCCAAATGGACCCAGGATTATGGAGAAGAGCCCCAATGTGAGTGGGTGCACCTATTCTATCATACCTTGGATGATATCCCAATGAATTGGTATATAGAAGAAGGGATCCACCATGGGATAGGCAAATGGGATGTCCTGCATGAAGGATTCATGATGACCTTCAGTTTTGAGGATGGGTTTGACAGTATTGATGAAGCACTACAAGAGGTAAAAGAAACTATCTTTAGGATACCGTAGGATCCTTTAGACCTGGCTAAGTCTAAATGGGCTACTCAGCTGAGCTGTGTACTAGAATGCTATAATGTAACTGCTAAAGAAGAGGATGAGGATCCGCAGAGGATTAACATTCCTGAAATAGAAGGTCATCGTGAGCTTCAAGGGCTACAGTTTGAGAATCCTAATATAACTGTGCCACTGAACAAGAAACAAGTAAACATTGGTATGGAGGCAGAACCCAAATTTGCGAAGATTGGAGACTACTCGGATGATGTGACGGTGGATAAGGTCACTGAATTTCTCCGTGAATACCAAGGCTTATTCCCTACCAAGTTTACGGATCTAAAAGGAATAATCGAGGACCTAGGAATGATGAATATCATGTTAAAGCCTGACACGAAGCCAGTTAAGCAAAGGCCTTACCATCTCAATCCGAAATATAAGGAGAAGGTCTACTTAGAGCTAGACAAGATGCTCGCAGTAGGCATCATTGAGCTTGTGGAATAATCAGATTGGGTAAGCCCAATGATGGTGCAAGAGAAGAAGCAAAAAGATGAGATAAGGATATGTGTGGATCTCTGAAAATTGAATGACGCTTGTGTGCATGATCCTTTCTCGACTCCATTCACGGATGAAGTGCTAGACAATGTAGACAGTCAGGAAGCATATTCCTTCACTGATGGGTTCTCTGGGTACCACCAAATCAAAATCACGCCAAAGGATAGGAGAAAGACAACCTTTGTGAGTGAGTGGGGTTGTTTTCAATACACTATAATGCCATTTGGATTGAAGAACGCACTCGCAATCTTTTCGCGTGTGGTTGTTGCGGCATTCAAGGAATTTATTCATAAGTTCCTGGAGGTATATTTTGATGACTAGACTGTATTTGGGCTACTTAGGTGCCATGTAACCAGCTTGCGCTTGATGCTGGATACCTGTCAAAGATACCAGATCGCTCTCAATCTCAAAAAGTTTTTATTTTGTGTTCCTTTTGGAAACCTATTGGGGAATGTGGTTTGCAGAAAAGGACTGATGGTAAACCCCGTGAAGATCGCAATGATACTGAACTTGGAAGCACTGAGGATGTGAAACAATTGCGTGCTACTCTAGGACATACTATATATTATAGAAAGTTTATCACAATCTATGCCCAGATCACCACGTCTATGGAGAAATTGTTGAAAAATGATGTCACATTCTGCTAGAACGATTACTGTAAGAAGAGCTTAGACATATTGAAAGAAAAGAAGGTTACCGCACTAATTCTAGTCTTCCCAAACTGGAAGAAAGAGTTTCATGTACATGTCGACAGGTCATGTATAGCACTGGGAGCAATACTAACACAGGCTGGTGGAGAAGGCTTGGACCATCCTATCACATTTGCAAATCGTAATTTATGTAAAGTAGAGAAGAACTATTATGTAAAGCATAGAAGAACTATTCCACCACTGAGCGCGAAGGTCTAACTACGATCTATGTGCTCTAGAAGTATCACCACTACTTGCTAGGAGGCTATTTTAAGATGTATACAGATCACTCTGTGTTGAAGTACCTAGTCAATAAGCCTGTGCTAAGGGGGGAGAATCTGCAGATGGCTCTTATTGTTCCAAGAGTACAATTTTGAAATTGTCGTGAAGCCTGGATGATTGAATGCGGGACTCGATCATCTGTTGTGCATCGAAATGGGGGAGGAACCTACTAATTTGGCGAAGCATTACCTGACATGCAACTATTTTCAGTGCGTGTCATGGATGGTCACTTCTAGGATATAATACACTTCCTAGCAATATGAACTACACCAAAAGGATACACTATCTAGCAAAAGAAGGAATTACTGGTACGTGCGACAGATTTCTCTGTCATTACTGGGCATTTGTACAAAATGGGAACTGATGAAATATTTCGATGCTATGTACCTGAGTTCAAAAGAAGTATCATCCTCACGAACGCTCATGGGGGTGCCGCTAGAGGACATTATGTAGGGAGAGAAACCACGGAAAAGATTCTATGCGCAGGATTGTGGTGGCCAACCCTTCATCAGGATTCTAAAGCATATTGCAAGGTGGGTGATGTATGTCAAAGAACAAGAAGGCCACTGAAAAGCGACGAAATGCCTTTGAATCCACAAATGACATTTTAACCCTTCGAGAAGTGGGTGATCAATTTTGTAGGACTCATTCAGCCACAAGGAAAGACAAGAGCAAGATACATTAGCACTGTGATGAAGTATTTGACTCGTTGGGTAGAAGCGCAACTAGTGAAGGATTACGCGAGTGCGATTGCTGCGAAGTTCCTATTTGAGCATGTACTAACTCGATTTGGATGGTGATTTTGGTACGCACTTCCTGAATGAGATGATCAGCGTGCTGACAGAGGAATTTCAGGTATATCACCAGAAGAGCACACCTTATCACCCACAGGTTAACAAAATGGTGGAGGCATTCAAAAAAGTGCTTGAAAATGCACTGACCAAGGTTTGCAATGCTCAACAAAGTGATTGGGACCTACGCATACGTACCGTACTATGGGCTTATCGAACAACATGCAAGAAGTTAGCTGGACAAACCCATTTTAGGCTTGTCTATGGCATGGAAGCGGTAATTCCTATCGAATACATCATACCTAGTCTGTGCATAGCAGTGCTCACAGGTATGATGGATCGCGGAGCCCTGGAGGAGAGGTGTGTGCAACTTGATGAGCTCAAAGAAGAAATGTTTTTTACTAGATTTCACTAGCATGTCAAAAAGCAGTGCGAAATGGCATGGCATGATCTACACATCAAGCTACGCACATTTAAGGTAAATGATCTGGTTTTGTTGTATGACAGTAAGTTTGATAAATTTCCAGGAAAATTCAGGATGCGTTCGTTAGGGCTTTATGTTATTAAGGAGATTACCAATGGAGGAGTAGTAAAACTGGTTAAGTTAAATGGAGAACCCTTCAAAGGAAAGGTGAATGGAAGTCGCTTAAAGCCATACACCGTCAACTTGGCCATCTGACTAAATGAAAGTGGCATAGTCTTAACGCTCTAGGTAGCTGAAAGGAGGCGTGGGACTATAAACGACACTACCTAGGTGGGGGAGCTATGCAATGGGAAGATGGTGCGAAGTAATGATGTGTCACTGGGTCCATGGCAGTGCAGAGGCAGCTGCACTACTCAGGGAGAAATCGCGCAGGTCAGCCAGAAAGTGACCATTAAAGTCACTATTCATGAAAAGACTGTAGAAGTGAGGCTAAATGGAGCGGGTAGCTAACATTTAAGATGAAATTTATGGATTAGATCCTTGAAAATATACCACCAATCTAGCATTAATGAACTGATTATGGGGGGAATGGTTAGATTTGAATTCAAATTGCCCTATAAATTACAAGTGGCTTCCCAGCGAAAAACACTTGGCATTTTGAGAATTGAGTTGTTGCGCTCTCAAGTGCACATGAACTATGAATTCTTTCAAGATCTGATAGCAAGTCCAGCATTTGCACAATTGTCAAAAGAGACACAAGAACTAGTGAAAAGCGTCACGTCAACCTGTGTAGAAGCTATGAACACTGAAGGAGTGGCCGCCGAGGAAAATGTGCAGGAAATTAATATGGGGGCCGAAGTAGCTACCTCGAAAGTAGCTGAAGTATTAGTGGAGGTCCCTAAATCTCTTAACGTCGAGACCAAAGCCAACCCGAACCAAGGAGACCATGAAAGGCAAGAAGGGCAAGTAGCCTGCCATACCAGTGCATGCATTGCCAAGACGAAACCCACTAAAGCCCACTACCCAGGAGAAAGGCAAGGCTATAAACCTAGAAGCAGAAGAAAAGGATATTGAAGACATCCCCATGGATGATGAGGAGGTGGGACTAGAAATAGAGGAGGTTGAAGCCCAGGGTATGGACCCTATTACACAGTTGCCGGAGTATGTCCCTCCACGCAAGCCTAAGTCCAAGGTCCTGTTGAAGCCCTGAAAATCGAGTCTATAACAAGGGGGATACCCACCCGGTCCGGACCTTGGTTAGCAGCTCCTTTTCCGTTTGGTATAGTGGATCCGACTGGGGATATGGGACCAGTTTCCCAATTTATGTGTGTGTGTGTGAAGAATAGATATTCCCTTTCTAAAAGTTCCTAAATTATATGTTCTAATTCTAACTCTAATATAATAATATGCAAATTGTATTCTAATAAGCAGAAATATCTAAGTCTACACTAACCCGGGGTGTAATCTTTCTGTTATGCGATCTAAAATAATTTCAGATAACAATTGGTAATAAAGATCATTCAACTGTTATGAGAAAAGAATTCAATACAGATAAACCACTTCGTATAAAAAGTTAGATGAAATAGTTGTGAAAGGCATATCGCATAATAAGCTAATCATACATTAAGCATAAATAAATAGCTATCACCGTACAAAAGTGCCAAATGATAACTCAAGCATTCACGCATCAATATATAAACAACTGAACATGAATATCACTTTTAACACAAAGGCAGAAATAGTTAAGAGATAGAAGTACCATTTATAACTAGTTCTACTCACAAGCTTCAAGCGATAATGATTTATCTCTTCTTAATCCAACATCCACTAAGAGTACAGAAGTGCAACATTAGTAGCATATATTAAATGCAGATATCAATAAATCATGTTCCATTCATTCATCAAAACCTCCTCAGAGGGTACAAAAGTGCATGTTCTGGGGATAAGTTTTTGATAAATTTCAGGACCCTTCTCTAAATGCATGAGAAGGGTTTAAATACTACTAAATAAATCTAAAAATAACTTATTACAAAAATGCAGGATGCGGTTTAAATGACCGTCCTCATTTCAGGCAAAAATTAAAACAAAATTAAAACTAAAAATGAATTTAAAATTACTAACTAACTATTTATGTATCTGCTCCTTGAAATCGCACACATTTAGCATATGTTTGAGAAGAGTCGGCTGGCCGACTTCTGATTTTAACCGTGCTGCGAAAACAAAATCGGTAAGAGCTGGCACCATTTTCTCGGCAGAATTGATGATACACTTGAGAGCCATGCACTCGCTGTGTGGTTTTACCAAGTATGCCCAGTAATAATCCCAATTCAACTTGGTTAACCTTTGGATTGATTCTACCTTTTCTTGAGCCTTTTATCTCCAGTCTATTTTTAGTTGCTGAGCTTATGTACATACCATATTGAAGATGTTTTGGACAATTACTACTGGTCTTAGGATTCAAGTTTTACTTTTTTACCTCTAGCGTTTCTTTCTTACAAATTTCTGAGCTTACAAGTGACTGAGCAATTAGAGATTTTCCCTTTCAAGAAGTTTTTCCCAGCAATGCGCAATTAGCGCTAGGTGCTAATCACGCATCGGAAACTGCCTCTGTTTCTTGATCCGAGCTTCCTTGGTGCATTTTTCGCCCTTTGCACATTTTCTTTTAGCGGATATAAAGCTCAAATTTTGTGAAAATAATGATTCCGTAAGCTCTTAACCCTGAGTTTTAAGTTGTCTATTTTTTATGTCAGCGCTGTCCAGTATCCATTTAACCATGTTTGTGTATGGGAGAATTTTGGGCCTCGCCGCTATCGTGTGTAAGAAAAAACAAGCTAGCTCTGTAATGGAAGCCTTGGATGCCTCGGAAGAACCATGTGAGCCTGCAGTAGCCGTAACTTCCATCACTCTGGGATTCTCTTCTTCAAGTAGATTATACATGCTTTCCCAAGTAGTAATAACAGCGTCTCTGTTACAGGCAGTGTCTGTATACAAGGGCGCCATTTCTTTCTCTTCAGAACTCGGAGCTTTGCGTTTCTTCCCCATAGTATGCTGCGTACTGCTTTGTATTGTTCTCTGCTCTTCGTTCCTACAATTACAAGTGAAGTGAGAATAATGACAAGGAAAGGTGAAAGGAAAGTCTTAAATGCCGAAGACGTATAAAATATACCACCTTACGTGAAATGACTTCTTGATAAGCACAAAACCATATTCCATTAATGACTGGCAACTAACTCATTAATTAGCATTAAAGCGCATAACTAGGTCTCGGTTTATGGAAAATACTTTTTTGAACAACAAGCCCAAAAGATCTGCGATGAAGTGATTTTTTGATTTGCTTCGCAATATCGCAGATCACCACATCACAGAATCACGACACCGCTTGCTCGCTATATCGCAAATTCACAATATTGCTTTATCGCACTATCGCATTATCGCATTATCGCATTGCCGCTCTATCACATAATTGCAATATCGCAATATCGCGGGAGCGTGGCATATGAAAATTTTTGTTAATATGTTTTCTGTGAAATGTGATTTGCGATATGCACCATCGCATATCAGCAGTTTAAATATTTTTAGCGTAAGTGATATTTGATGCATGTGATGCGATATATGTTTGTAGTCCCGCATCGCGATCTCGCAATCTTGGAATTCAGCTTGCAAGGAGGTATCTATGATCCTTTTGCGATGCAATATTTCTTAAGGAATAATCCTACTTTATCATAAAACTTAGGCTTTTTTGATTTTTCAAGGGTATTCTCCTAAGCTTATGACGGTAAGTTTTATTGAAAAAGGAAATACAAGCACTAATTGATTTTTTTAAATTTTGACTAAGGGTCCCCACTTATTTAGTGTTAGTAATAACACTAAATAAGAAGGGGGTTGTTGCTGGCCACAAGAGGTCCAAAAGGACATTGATGAAAGTAAGAGTCCCCTGTAAATCCATTTGCTACCAGATGAAATCACTTTTGAGGGTCCGCATTTGTCCGCATTTGGCACGAGTGCCGATTTTAAAGCTCGAAGAATGTTACTTGGCGGACCATGAGAAGTTCCCTTACCTAGCAACCGAATAGTTGATGTGCTGCATCATCGACACAAATATGGGGATGACTACATTGGAGCTACAGAAGTGGATCAGAGGAGTAGAGAAGGTAGGATCACTCAACCTGCACTAAGTGCCTCACTATAACCGCAGCCCTATGACAGTATTGGTCATCAAGCAGTTGTTGTGCTTGGTGCATGATGGGTGTATGTGGCCGAAGGAGCTGATACCCATCATCAATATGTTGATTCACCACATAACACGTATGTCGTATACAGGGGACAATCCCTCTATGATCTTTTGCAGCAAGGGTGGCGAGTAGGTGCTCACAGAATCAATGAAGGAGAAGTTCAAACTGGTAAAGAAGATGCGTAGGTACGCTATCTCCAGCATCTGCGATCTCGCTGTGAAAGTGGCTATATAGCTCCTTGCAGGGAAGGTGATGCGGAAGTGCCACACTGATGAGGTACTAGCGCCTATTGTCACACTCACATAATAGTGCACAAAAGGAGTCTAGTTTAACTAGTCAGACTACCTTCGTGGAGAGTTCCCAGTGAACTGCCGCGAAGTGCAAGAGAAAAGCAAGACATTCCACTATGCGTGGCTCTCACTCTCAATTGTGCTTGTAGCATGGGGGCTACCGCAGAGAGCCAATTACCCTTGGTTGCACCAGACCTTCCTGAAGCAACGAAGTATGCTTTGCTGTGGGTGACCAAGGGCGCGAAGCATGTTTGAGACAATAAGATCTTCTGGATCTTGATGGAAATGAATGTCAATATGGCTATTAATCGCAACCTGCAATTTTTGCCCATGGTATATGCTAACCTACAGATCTATGTCGAGTTTAAGGTTGATTTCCATCGGATTTTGATCAAGGCACGAAAGGACCCTACACAGAAGTGGTACTATTTGTCGTACCTAGCCATAGGTGATGCCATCGATGTAGTGTTGGATAAATGGTCGGCGGAATGGCGCACCTCGACAGACTTGGCGGTGGGTGGAAGCAACTCCACCACACAAAATAATAAGGAAGAGGCCAAGCTGAAGATGGTGCAACTGGTCGAAAAGATGAAGAAGGAAGCCACTTAGAAGGCCCAGGAAGAACAGACAAGAAAGGAGGCAGGAAAATAGACAGGTGGCACAGAGCGAGGCTCTGACAAAGGTGCATGGTTGCCTTCACCCAAAACAAAAAAGGAGGACATAGAGAAGCACGCCGCAGACCCTCAAGAGACGTCTGACTGCATTAAATTCCTGAGAGAGCTAGAAATAGGAGGGTCTAGAAAGAAATCCAAGGCGACCAAGACCTCACTAGACACCATCACATTGATAGAGGGCAATTTATATGACATCAGTGACACAGTTAGGGATGTCACCGTGGTAGCCCTCTAGCAATTTTAGAAGTAGTAGCAGGTCCTCCTATGGTCCATCCAGATCGGGCTGCGGGAGTTGCAGACCAGTGGGCCGCAAGCTAGTACATTGTCCACCAGCTTGGCTATTGGCACATCAAAGGATGTTGATATGCTATGCACAAAGGCTTCCAGTGTGCTAGTGCTACCGGATGGAGCACTAACAACAGAAAATGAGGCTAACAAGGCCACCTTTAGTGCCTTGAAGGGAGTGGGATTGAACCTAGAAGCGCTCCCGCACGAAGCGCTCCACCTCTTGCAAGACGGAGTTGTTAAAAAGCTGAGGGCCTGTGAGCACCGCACCCTCCAGGTGATCAGTGAACAAAAGATAAACAACGAGTAGATGGCCCCACAAAGGAATTCTTCCATCACCGTCGAGACTGAGGCGACCAGCCAGAACAAGAAGATCATATAGGTCGTGGGGGAGGCCTATAGAATGGTCCCAGAATTGGCCATTCCGGAGGAGGAGCTAGTCAAGGTCTGCATCTGCAAATTGGCCATAGGGGTACGTGACACTTGGACAGAGATGGTGCAGGTTCAGTTGGAGCTGAACCTCCAAATTATAGAGCTCTAGTTGAGGGCTCAACCTTCAACACCGTCAGAGGTAAAGGAACAATGGGTGATCATTGTCACAGAAGTAGTTGTGGTAGCGGAGAGTGTAGTAACAGACTCCACACAATTGTTTGAACTATCATTTGAGGTCCTGACCGGTTTACAGCGGGACCCAAACATCCAGAGTCTAGAAACAGAAGCGCGCAAACTTCAACAACGTTATGATGAAGTTATGGGCACAACGCAAATAGTCGCACTAACACAAAGGTTAATCAAGTTGGAGGAATCCAAGCAGCTTAAGGAACAGGTGGTCGCAATGATGCACAAGGAAGCAGTGCTGAAGGCGTGACTCAAGCCCTAGCTAGAGGAAGCTTACACAGTCATAGGAAACATTGAAGGCAAGCTTGCGACTTTGCAAGCGACGCAACAACAACGTTAGGCTAACAATGAAGGGGAGGTAACCAAGAAGACAGTCGAAGATGCAAAATAGGAAGCAGCTTAGTGCACAGCCAAAGTTGTAGTCATCAGGGTCGAGCTAGGCGAGATTCGCACAAAGATCTCTGCACCTACCAAGTGACTTGAGAGCGAGTCACGATGTTTGTGTTGGGGGCTTGTTGGGAGCGGTATCCCCCAAGGGAAGTTTTGGGGCTAAAAGCCCATGTTTAAGTCAATTTTTTGTAATATTATTGTAAAGACTCCACATTTTGTGGTCGCAGAGCGCGAAGGTGTTATGTGTCACAAAGAATAGTCCACCCTTAGTTTTTTAAAGAAAGTTAGCTGTAAGAGAACTACCCATGGTCTGTAGACCATGGGATTGTATAAAAAAGGCTAAGCTCTAAGTAATTTGAAAAAAGAGAGACAATGATGAATGATGTAACATAATCATAGCTTTAGAGCGAGAAGTCTAAGTCTTGGGTCGTAGTGTAGGTAAAGGCTGCAGAGTTGAGTGCACGGACCCCCACAATTGTGTGTGCAGGGCGAACAAAGGTTGTAACCACTTGGAAGATATTAATAAAGAGAGATATTCTACAATTTTATGTGTCTTTATTCTATTGATGCATCTTGATATGTTATGTATGAATTTTCTTTATTATGCTTATATGGTGTGCGAATGAATGCAATTACATTGAATAACTGAACACATATCTGAATATCTGTTTACGCGCGGATAACCATAATTGTTTGATAAGGTAAACAAGGCACTTATATTAATTGGGGAATTTTTTTGGCACACTACAATAGTAGCACGAAAGTACCTGAGTAACAGGCTCAGGCTGCGTGAAGGATGATCGTATCCTTTCGCAAAGGTATTGAGGAACGAAATGCAGGGTTCGTCTTACAGGACCTAGAGTGAAGCAACCTGTGTGAATGTAGGGATAAAGGGAATCAAATGACATCACAACCATATCAGGGTGAAGAAACTTGGTTCTAGCATCACCCCATACTACTTCGGGTGAGACTTCAGTCCGTGCTCCACGAGCTGATTCTGAAAGGGCTAGCAGTGTAGGGATTTGTTTGGCTAGTTAGCGTTGAACTTGGGTTAGGCCCCCTAAAGCCAATGGACTCTAACTTGGATTGGGAAGCTTTCCCTTTCCCCTTCTTCGCTTTAATTGCTAAGGCACAATTCTCTTCATCATCGGTATTTGATGAAGATCCATCCTTAGTGTTCCTCCTGACCTCCTCTTACATCAAATTCGACCACAATCGTTCCCAATCTGACAGTTTATCCCGAAAATTGATAGAGTCCTCGTAACTATGCCAACTCTTTGACTCACCATTTAATCCTCAACAACCATTATTCCAACACTTCCAAGTTCATCTCAACACTGAGTGAACTTGGTCCAGTATTTTGGAATGGTCTCGCCTTTCTCCTTCAATGCCAACTTCCTTTAGTCATTGTTGTTCTGATACAAGCTTGTCAATGATTTCCACATTGCATATAGAGTTTCCTTTCCATGTAGACTTTAGACAAAGTGGTCTCGAACTTCCTCAAAGATTATCCGCCTTTCCTTCACCACACACTTCTTCCATTCGGCCAAGTTCTATACATCCAATGTTATTGGCTTAAGAATTTCTTAATCAATGAATTCGTTCAAGCCATTATCCTCTAGCACAACCTCCATTACATCCCTCTAGGCTATAAAATTCGAGTTGCCTTCCAAGGCATACTCAAGCCGCAAATCGTAGAATTCCATCTGTCGATCCTGAAATATGTATTGAAAATTCGAATATCACCTGTAACCCAAACCTCAAAACTTCGAAATATCCTCTACTATACTATTCTTAGTTCCGATACCATGTAGATTTACCCTGTAGATTCATATCCTCATGCAATTTACTAAACCACAAGACAATAATCTACATCTACTTTCAACTAGTAGAAGCCAGTAGATCAATGAAAGCAATATGAACAGGAAGAAGATAAATCAATGGCACATAACACATGATGTATCTGGGGAAAGCCACTACTCAAAACCCCGCTATTTGTATTGCATATATCATAAATATTAGTGAATATAAAAAGCTTTCTCTCACTAAAATAATTCCGCACAAGTATGCTCAACTCTCTCAGCTCACAAGCTAACACTTGGCCAACACTTAGCCAATTCTGCAACTCTCCAAGCCCCAAATCTCTTGCGTAATTCCTAGGATGAATAACCTATATTTAAATGGAATTCATGCTTCCAAAACTACACAATCCAAACATAGGATCAATATCTGATACATGCATAATATTTACACTCATGTAATTAATACAACTGATAGTACATTGTCCATGCATTCTAGTCTCAACTGGGTCTTTCTCTGAACTGACATGCATGAGTTTCTCATGAGGGGATGTTTATTTAACTGGAGTAGCACTAGTGGATGCACTAATTCACCAACTAATTGTTAGTCCTCTATTAGTTCCACAAATAGTTTTGAACTAATTTAACTGAACCTAACTCAGTAAATTGAGCAATCTAATTTCCAACTCAATTTAAACTCATACTAAACCCCTAAAACTTATGGAGAACATGTACATGACTACAAAAATAAGTCCAACTCAAAATTCATAAGCTAATTAAGCTAATTAAACTTAATTGATTATTTACAAGTTGCTATGAGAATACAATTCGATTTTAATTCTCAGTTTAATTCAAGGAAAAATTAAACTGGAATTTCTTGTTGCCATTTCTCAACAGGCAAAACTCTGGTGTCATGATCCACCCTGTAACTGAAATTTTTCCAGCCATTTATAGGGTTTTAATCATTTGTTTTATAAGGTGGAAATGGTAGATAATTATTTGGATGTGAGTTAGGGTTAAGATTGACCTCATGGGTGCACTTGCTTGTGAGGTGACAAAAAGGGGAAAATAGAGGACGTTGGAAATGCATGGTTTCCGGATTGGGTGAGGGCCCTATTTTAGACTCTGAAGTTTTGTTGTTAATAATTTTTAATGGCAATCAATTGGATAATTGTATGAGGGGATATTTTATTACGAGTAATGTGGTCATGAATTTGATATGTCAAAAATGCAAGTGGAGGAAACCAAAAGATTGAGTTGATAAGCAGTATACGTGAGAAGAAGAGGAAAATTATTTGATGGAAGGGCAATATTGGTGATAAAAAATATGATATGTTAAAGTGAGTGTGTGCAAAAAGGACTAGATATTTCTTTAAGGAATAATAATAAGCCAAGTGAAGGTTTATGTAACTTGTCAAGTAACCATGATACCAACTCTTTTAGAACAATAGAATGACAGAAAGAAGATATAGGGCCCTTGGATGGAATAAAAGGTCAATCAACTATGAATATGGTGCAAAACTCCTCAATTGTGCAAATGAATCATGAGCCAAAACATAAACATTCAAATTTTGGTCAGGATGTCACAAAGAATTTTGTGTTAGAAAATTAAATATTATGAAGCAATGGAACACATAAAATATTGCAGAAATATAAACAAAGAAAACAAGAGAGACACAGATATACATGGTTCATCCAGTTTGGGCTACATCCACGGAGAAACAACCAGTCCTTCCTTTTATATTATCCATCAAACTGAAGAGATACAACCTACAGCAGATCTGCTATGACACCCTCTTCTCTCTCAATCTCCTCTCTCTTTTTCACTCAGGATACAGATCTACATAGACACAATACAATTCCCTCATATATAGTGAGGGGTTGCCTTCTAGGGCAAAAAAACCCTAAATGAAACATAACTTCAACCGTCAGATCTCCACCTAATGAATGGCCCAGATTGACTAGAAATTACTATACTTTTACAAGGCAATTTTTCATCTATTCTTAGCTTCGGGGGTGCTACCCCTTAAACCCCTCGCCAGGGGCGGGCTCCCCAAAGGTCACAGCCACCCCCCCTGGACCCCCCCTTCAAGGAATATTTTACGGGTGGCGTTGCCACCCCATTTCGAACTGGGGTCCAATGTGGTGATACCTTTGAATACAGAAGATAATCAGGCTCCACACCCAACATTTTGTGAAGAAAGCAAAGCTTTAGAGATAATCGAGACAGAGACTGATAGGTTGCACCAATAACATAATCGAAGAGTGTAGGATTTCCTTGAAAATTTGGCAACCTCTATAGTGAACAAATCTGAAACTAATCATTGCACCAAGACATAAAATTTCTTTACCAATTTGCAGAGAACAAAAATAAAAATAGTCACATGATAGCAAAAACAAAAAAATTTCTAGGGAAGCTAGCTAGAAAAACCCTCTTCTAGCTATAGAAATTTTATCGACAAAGTTTGAGAAAAATAGAACTATTACAAGGAAAATTGTTTCTCTAGAGAACAAACTTGTTCTCCCTATTAGTACTTATCTTGAAACCTTACTTACAAGAACCTTGTCCTTATCTCCTAAATCCTTATGTTGGCCCTATAAATTTCCTCCTATTTCTTAGCCCATACCTTCAAGAATTTCCTTTGCCAAAACAATACGTATAGGAAACTCCTTCACACTCTTCCTAGCTCTACTAGCTCACATATAAAACTCGTGCTCACTATTGTCTTGTATCACAACCTTGTGCTCACACAAAAAATTGATTACAATTGTGCCTTTTGACCTCCTTATAAGCAATTTGACCAATCTAAATTTGGTATGTTTATTTTTGTAACCGATCTTGTGATTGACTAGTTAACTGAGTCTAACTGACTCATGCAACCTTTCCCAGCCATAAATAACCATTAAGACTTATAACTCGCACAAGGAGACAAACAATTGAGCCTCTAACTATTCACATGAATTAAACTACTTCATGAACTCATTTGAACTTTTATGAATTCATCCTAACTTATAGGAACTTGTGCATGCTAAAGGATTGCTTGTGGTCTCTTTCACTAAATCATAAGTCAAATAGTACCTTACTTGCTACTATTTTCAACACTCCCTCTTAGTGAGGAAGGTGCTTCTAGAAGAACCTCATCCACTTAGATCTATCTCCAACACATTCTCCATTGATGTAGTTGCTCCCTGTGTACCTTTGGGGTTGCTTCCTTTGGATGAAGGTGATACTGGAAGATCCAACTCTCTCATGATCTCCCTTAAACAAATCTTCTACCCACTTGGCTCGAACTCTTCCTATAGTAGGAGTCTCTGACTAAGTGGCTACCTCCAATTGCCCTGGGCTATTCTCCTCATAATCTTGCTATTCGTCCCAATATCTAAATAGATTAGACTCAAACTGAGATACTAGTTGAGGCTCCATCTTCATATCTCTGTCTTTCTCTCGCTCAACTATCACTTCTCTCTTCTGATAACTTCCAACCTTGTTGCTAAAGGTTGTGCTCGTCTCGATGTGAAACTTGTAGAGATTATTCATCCCCACATCATAGGGTAAGATAATTCACCTAATACTAGTCACTATGGTACCTTCACCAAATGGGAGAGAAGTAATTGGCCCTCAAAGAGTATGTGATCAATAAGCAAAGTGGTGGGTAGCCACTAAGTGAGGACACTAACCAACATACCTTGGGTTTAACCTCCTGGTGGCATGACACTATTTCTCTTGGCTAATCTTTTTCATCTTCTGATCAAGGATTTTTAAGCTCCCTACTCAACTCACTTATGTTTTAGAGGTAAACAATATAGTTGTATTGTGTGTACGCCTAACTCAAGTGCCCTACATAAACTACTTAATTCCTTTGTGTGCCTTTTGTGTAGGTTTAACGTTGGTTAATTAATATAGTGGGTTGATTTTAAAGTCAATTTTGAATTAAGGAGTGTTATGTCGAAAGAGTGATATGTTTTAGCAAACCAAGAAAATAGAAGGAAATAAGAAATAAGTAGTGTGTGTTAAACAAATTTTCCTATACTCAGAATTGTTTACTTTATTTAAATAACAAAAAAAATATGACTACATGAGGGGAGTTAGGTCGAAAACATAATGCGATGCAATTTTGCAAAGATCACTCATAATAGTGCAGGGAAAAGAGATAAGTGGTATTCTCCTTTGGAGTGATACCTATTTGTGTGTGAGTTTTTTTAACTAGAATTATATGGTTGCTTGAAACAAAATATATACTTTACTTGAAAATAAAAGAAAAGGAGATCTAGGTAGGGTTGGTTTGGACCACTAATTAAGTGAAATTTATGAATCTAAGTATATTTTCCCCCTACTTAGACTATCTAAGGTAAAATTTTACTTAGTTATTGTTGATTATGGTTGTTGACTTTATGTAGAAAACAAAAAGAAATTAGTTGTGGGTTGCAAAGAAGGAAAAAAGCACTACAAGTTGAGATCGAGTCAAACTGGATGATTTTATCTGAACCACATGATTATTACAAAGATTATCTGCATGATATTGCACAGTGTTGTGTGACTGTTCAAAGAAATTTTGCACGATCATGCACTGAACAACACTTTTCCTGCACAATAGATTTATGTGGGTAATTGAGCCCTAATTTATGCAAAAAGTCAACAAAACAATATATGGGAGGAAAAACAAGGTACCTACAAACAAATGTGAGAAGGAATGACTAAAAAATATGGGAGGAGGCGAGAAAGAATGTAGAATCTAAAACCAATGGAGTCACCACTCTTGTTGGTGGTTATTTCCCTGAAGAGTGTATGGAAAGATGAAATAATGAATTTGTTAAATGGTAAAATAAAATTGGATAAACATAACTTATAAACTAGGTTAGAACCATAATACATAAAATAATAAAAACACATAAATACTTTATATAAAGTAAAGAGACAAATATATTATTTTATAAACATAACCCAATAAGAAGGCAAGACATTTTATCAATCATAAAGTTTACCATAACTTCACCTCGTAGTGTAAGCGACTGCAAGGGGGGAAACTAAGTCTCTCCTAAGGGACGAGCCTTTCTCTCCTTCTCTCTCTCTTAGTCCTCCTTACTTCTACACAATATTGTAATCTTACATTGGATGTCTCTCTCAATTCCTTAGCCCGACTCTTCTTTTATAAACTCCAATGGATGAGGTTTTTTAGAAAACCTTCCATAACCACTGTAGATCATTTTTATGGAAAAAGTGGAGCTTGGGGTTGATTTTTCCCTTGACCAAAAGGCAACAATCTCGATGTGTACTACAAAGCACCATCAAATCCCCAAGTTGAAGAGTTAAAAACACAGAAATAATTGTCGTGTGCCTTTTTTGCCAACATCCATGTAGTAGCACAAGTTTACTGAAGAACATACACCTAATTAGTCAGAAAGGTGCATGGTGAATGAAATTTCAATTTCATCTTATCTATTTCATGTTTCAAGAAGTTCTTTCACTAAGGACTACTTCCACTGATGTTTGAACCTCTTTCTGACATGCTACTACATTGTTATTGTGTGTATGAAATTTTGGCCTAACCATGGGTAAGTAATTGGCCCCACAACTCCATCCTAATTGAATTGAAAAAGCTACAATGAATCAAATCGCATCCATCTAGATGAAGTATATCCCCTAAAGAAACATACAACTCTACCATATTTTCATAGTAGGGTGGCTTCCTCGCCATGTAAGGTAGCTCACAAGGAATCAAATTCAACATAGGTTTTCCCAATTTGTGAGCGAACTTGACACAATGGAGATCATTTCTTCCTAAGGGAGGAGCACTAATTTAGGATTAGTGGCCACCAACCTCTTCCACTAGCTCAATAATTCTCGATCTTCTTGATAGTTTTTCTATGGATTTTCAAGTACTAAACATCTAGGATCATTTTGGGGCCCTGAATGATGTTTTCTATCCATGTGGTGGGTCTAAGTTTTCCATGGCATACCTTGGTCCTAGCTAAGAGTTGTAACCCTTGAATAGTTCTTTCCGCCAAGCTATTCTACACCACAAACAAAGATTGTATGCAAATGATGCACCCCAAGGAAGTTGGATTACCAACCACCTTGGGGCCTGCAAACCTTTACATGGTTCATCTTCTAAGGTTAGGGTTTTTTACCCTTAGGCGTCCTTTCTTTCTATTGAAATGTCATTCTTTTAGCCTCTTGTAAAATCTTTTATGAATCAACATAGTTCCATCTCTCTCTCTTCAAAATAAGGTAATACCACTCCAGCTAGTTTTTGTTGTACAATATTATGTTATATTTCCACTATATCAATGTACTCTCTACTATATTTATATGTGTATGTTCTACTTCCTTTCTTGCCTTTCATTTTGTTCTTGTAGTAACAACCCAATGGAATAATTTAGATATGGACCTTAACATGGAAAAGAAATTTAAACCTTACTCTTGACCCGTTGTTCATTTAAAGTCAACAACTTAACCAATTATAAATCAAGAAATTAACCAATTATAAAAATACTTTTAACAGTGATTTTTAGAAATCATAAGATCAAGACCATAAACCCAAGAGGTGTAGTTTCATTTATTTGGGTCAGATTTAGTTTCCACCAAATCATTATTTTAAATATTATGAAAAGAGATTAACGAAATAGATTAAAAAGTAAGACACAAAGAAAAACATAAATCAATGTCTAAAATACGGAGTAGACAGAGTCCTAGCAAAGAGGTCCATCTCCACTCTTTGAGGTTCATAATTTGTTGGCCAGCTATGTACCAAAACCAAGATTAAACCAACGTGCGAATCACAAATGTTTGGAATAATTCAAAACATTTGAAAAAAATTACTTAATTAACGCAGCCTATATGCGTTTAAAAGATATCTGGTCAATTCTGAGGATATTAAGAATCATAACCTTGAAAAGGAGCACATATATTGAAGTCACTACTTTCAAAGTGAAAACGAATACCAACTGCAAGCAACACAACCAATCCGCTGGATGCCTTCACAATGTGATGCATGTGCAGGAATGGTGAAGCACGCCGTATCAGGTAGATTTGGGCATACAAGTGTGAAAAACACCAACGTAACGCCATGCATAACCTTTCCTTCCGGTCAATGTCGCTATCGTGCGAACGCATAGAACAGTTGTGTACGCTCATGCTATTCTCGGGAATCGTCCTCTTCCAAACAGCGTAGAATGCTGTTAGTCGATTATGGAAAAATTAGTCGATTGTGTTTTACTCTTTTTTTTTCCTAGTATACTATTCTTATTGGTCAGTAAGAATGGATATTCACTTTAACTTTACTATAAATATTATTAACTTGTAATGAGTTATTACAATAATATAAGTAAATATCATGATTTATTAATACCACATGTCTAAAGACACAAATCATTTCTTCCGAACGTGGCAAAACTTATCAAACTCAGGTGTCAAACCAACAGTGAGGACAACCATCTCTGGCTGCTATCCGCGAATGTCGGTTTGACTTATCACCCTTATCAAGGAAAAACACAAATCATTTCATAATCAAAATGTCTTATTTAATTTAATTTAATTACTTATTTTTAATTAAATCTAAAATAAATAAATTATAATTACTTTTGAGATATATCTAAACTTTGTATTCTCACTATTGTTGAAAATATTCTTTGAATATTTCATAACGATTCAATAAAGATTTTAATAAAATCAATAATTATAATACTTTTATATAAAGATGTGAAACTTATATAATATAAACAATATTATTAAGGATCAACATAAATATATCTTAACTAAAGATGTGTTAATCAAAGAGAGGAACAAAATCTCTGTCCATGCAAATTTTTTCTTATGTTTTACATTAAAAAATAATTTTTTATCTTGAAAGATTTGATCCTTTTAGTTAATAGATCCGGAATTAAGATAATATTTGTTTAAAATAATTTCAATATATAAAAAATATCTAATGATATTTTAAATAAAGATTATGATTTTCTTATTTTCTTTCATATATTTTTCCCTCATAAAGATATTTGTCTCTATAAAATTACTATAATATATATTACTTTAAAAAATATTATATCTCAATTTATTTTATTTTATTTTATTATATTTATATATATATATATAAAAGATTATTTAAATTTCAAAAATATAACTTATTATTTAAGATTACTACACTAGTGAAAGATAAAATAAATAAAATAAAAATCTAAATAACATTATAGGACTGCCATTTTTCATCAGAGAACTACCACTACCATTTTTCATTAGCAGTTTTTTTTTTCTTACAATATTTTTAAAATAATTTCTTAAAGTAAACTCTTAGTATTATACTTAATATTAATATGTTTGAAAATTAACAAAATAGAACTTGTATTTAAATATTTAAACACATATTTTACGAAAGCAATTTTTATAAAGAGTTTTTAAATACAAAATAAAATAATCATAAACATTAATTATAATTCTTTAATATTATATTCTATTAATTTTATTATCCACTATGTTATATTATTTATTATCTTCTCATTTTTGGTGTTTTTCTTTAAGTTTAAATATTTAGGGTTCTATAATTTTCTACATTAAGAGAGGCATGAGGCAAATTGGAATTTGAGTATTCATCCCCATAAAAGATAACAAGGGAAAGTCGTGATCCAAATTGTGGTTGGAAGCTTGTTATCCTCTACGAACGACGATGAGAAAATGTAAATTAAAATCAAACCAGAATTAAATAGAAAAATGCATATGTGTAGTGATTATGAGATGTGCAAGAAAACCATGCACCGACCAAGAGTGTTGGAAGGAGTGTGGAAAATTTGTTCAAGGTTTGAGTAAGGGGGAGTGTTTTGCACTACCCATATCCATGATGGGGCTACTCAATCAACCAAGATTTTTAGTCACCATCAATATGTGTTGGAATATGATAATAATTGCCATGGGGAATCAAATGCAATCATTTTGATTATCTTACTTGACTTTTAATACACCCATGGGATAGGATAATAATTGCAATTGGGAATCAAATGCCATCATTTTCTATATTGATGCTACCATTTGACTTTTAATACACCCATGGAAAATGATATTAATTGCAATGAGGAATTAAATGCAATCATTTTCTACATTGATGCTCCTACTTCACTTTTAATACACCCACTACATTTAGAGTTGGGTGAGTGTTATTTCCTACACTTTTGATAGAAACTACAATAGGTAATGTACTATCTAGAGCAATATTAATGACTATATAATCAACCTATTATCTGAATTTGTAATGTCTAATATTATAATTGAGAAATAACATCCAATGACTTATTTTTTGGTAACAACTTTTACTCAAGCTACACCAAATTAAAAAATTTCACTCGAACTAAAGAACTTATGGTGCATGCTAGAGTTACATGGTACATTCAATCAGTTATGGCCTATGATCATTAAAATTGTTGTATTTAAAATTTGTTATGTTGGCCTCTTCATTTTCAAAATGTTCTATATGAAAGCCAAAATTCAATATATGAAAACTCTATAAAGTTTCCACTGCTAGTTTTTATAAAGGCATGCTCAAAGTTAGTTTTATTTTTGATGAGAAAGTGTTACAACAATAATTGTCGTTAGTCCAATGGAAAAATCATTGATTATATCTATAGAAAAGTATATCTATATGTTCTTAGATGAAGTTTCCACTGCTAGTTTTTATAAAGGCATGCTCAAAGTTAGTTTTATTTTTGACGAGAAAGTGTTACAACAATAATTGTCGTTAGTCCAATGGAAAAATCATTGATTATATGTATAGAAAGGTATATCTATATGTTCTTAGAATGTTTTTTTTCCATGCAAATTCAAGTTATACTACTGTTTTTCATTGGAAGGAGTCATTACTACATTAATTGTCTTGGTTTCTCATCAATCATATGATGCTTTAGCAATAGTACTAGCTGAAGTGAAGCTAGAGATCACTAATTGTGCAAATAATGGTAGACCCAATATAATATTATTTTAATCTATTCATGTTTTAACGAATTCCTTTCTTAGTGAATAGCTCAAACCTTTAGATTTGTCTTTGCTATTGGCTCCCTTGTACAACCATAGACGAACTATGGCTATGAAACTTATAGTGTAGTGGCCATAGCAATATCATGAGAGAGAACAATAACATTTCTCTCCAATTTTTGCATACTAGTTTGCATTACAATTTGCAAATTTTAGTCTTTTAATTTCATCCATGATGGTATAATATTTCTATAATTGGAGTGTATATTAGTTTTTCAATATTTTGATCTCTTCATTATTACTACCTCTAACATCATATTTAGGGGAGTAATGATGAGGTATTATTATATTATGACTATCTTATAGACAAGATTTTGAGGGGGTGAATTCAAATAAGTGGCTATGGCTAATATTTGTGATTATTTTGGGAGTGGTAGGGTAACATCCATCAAAGACATAGTTGTGACTTTGCATATCACATATTGGATAATGGGGTGCACTAGTGTTTGGCAATGTATGGTGGAATGGATGAGGTGCAATGCTCTGTTGTAAATATCATAATATTTAATGAAAATTTTGGACTAGAAGAAGCCAACATTCAAGAAGTAATCACAAGTGAAATACTACATATTCTCAAGGGTAATGAGATATGAAGGTCACAAATATGCAAAGCAAATATGCTTGGTTGTCTAGAGGGATAATTCCATGAGGATTCAACATAGATGAAAGCTTCTCTACTGAATTATCCAAGTGATATATGAAGCCATCGCATGAGATCCCAATGGGATGCCAAAAGGTATGTGTATAACTATGGAAAATGTAGAGAATCTTGTAGAAGTAGATAGACATTTTATAAAAAAATATTTTATAGAGGAAATGACTAGTAAGTGAACATGATCTTAGATAGAAATGATAGGGTACTAGAAGAAAAAAAATTAAAAAATTGCTTGGAGCTCGTAAAGGAATCTACACAACTTGATATGATGATTCTTTGCTTAATATGAACTGTAAATTAAATTTATAATGCATTGGTTTGGTATAGCTTAGGGGAATGGATTCCTATCATATAAAGGTTGTAGAAGCTTGTAGCTATGGGGATGGATCCCTCTTGATTTGAACTAATATTAGTACACCATGATATTGGAGTTCGTCCCAATTGAACCCTTCTCTGAAAAATAATATGTAGGGGATTTGGTGTTATACATTTATTTTCCACCATAGCCTTACAAGGAATTTACTGGATGTCACGAGGTTGAAATTACATAATTAAGTAATTTCTCATAATGTTTTCCTAATGAAGTAATTATTTTCTCACTATTTCATAATTATTTAACAATAATTAATTCATGATCAAGAAAAACTCATAATTGAGAAGACAATTCACACTATATTAGGAAAATCTCACAATTGAGCATAGAACTTGAGCAAAAAACCCATAATAGAGAAAAATATCATTATAGATTGGAAAAAAGCTTATAATTGGGCATGAAACTTGTGCATGACCTAAAATTTATTGGTTAACATGCCATCAATTATATCCATGACTTGTATCTACCTAATTCACATGCCAGCAAGACTATATCAACCTATTCTAAATTTCTATAAAAGGAGGCTAGATGGGAGGGGAGAGAAAGAGAGAAAGGGTTCAATTAAATGTTGGTAAAATTCATTGAGATCTCTTATATAGTATAAGAATCCTTACTACTATCCATGGATGATTTGAGGCCAAGCAATTAGAAGGGGATGGATGCATCCGAAGTTATAGATCCTATATATTGACAATTCCATTAATATATAGACCTTGTGATAACTTCCACATGTATTATTGTTGATTTTGGTTGTAACTAGAATAGATTGGGAGATTTAGATTAGATTAGATTTATGTATCCCTGTATTGACTTCAAATTAATAAGGGGTTATATAAAGTGATTTTTGAATTATTTTCCAATATGTAGTCAAATTAAGGGTAATGTTTAGTATGCCATGAATGCACACGCTATGTCATAGGTTCATTGAGTGAATATCTCGTGACTTAAACATAAAGTGACATGACACAAGAGTGTCTTGGTAGTGTGACTAACTATCACCAAATGATATCATGCAACAACACAAGCGGAATTAAAGCACACTCCACAATGACTGGAAGACTAATCAATTAGAGGAGTACACAGACTCATATCTATGGTATGAATCTTAGGAAAGCTAAAACGGTACTCTAAGATAATGATGCAAATAGGTGCCATGTTCAAGCACGACACAACTAATGTGGCCATTGTGATTACTAATAGAAATAAATGTTTGCTTCCCATTTTCTCTTTTTAGTATTCTTCATGGTTTGATGAGCACAAAAGAGAAGGCAAGTATGCTCAATAGGTTCCTTTTTCATGAATTTTAACGAGACTCAAAAAGAGATAAAAGTACACTTGTAGCCTTCTCACAATTTAATGATCCTTGATAATGGAAAATAGATCACTTGCTGAATTTCATTTTAATTTGAAGGCAGGAAAAAACAGAAATAATTCAACATTTTCATTTAGATTTTACGAGCTTGTAAAGATAGAAAAAGAAGCTCGGGATTTTCATAAGTTTAAGGAGTCATGAAAAGAGGACCAAAATGAACTCAACATTTTAATTTATTAACGAGGATGAAAATGAGGAAGAAGAGAGCTTGGTGCCATTCGAGGTTTAACTAGCATAAGAAGGACACTAAGGAATCTCATTCTAGAGGAATGACTAGTATAAAGTTCGTAGCTAGTTCTGGTATGATGAAACCACTCAAAGAATAAGAAAGTAGAGAGGATGACTTTATAAGGCCATTTATTGTAGCAGTTCCTCCATGAAAGGGAAAAACACCAAGTGAAAGCGAATGATAGGCCAAGTAGAGGATGAAGATGGAATGAGGATACCAAGGCTCATCATGTAGAAATAGGTTGATAGAATGTGGCAATCACGAGGGATAAAGTGGTGGAATCCTCTTGGAGTAAAGCCAGAAATATGAAAAAGAAGTGGAAAATTTGGCTCAGATTCGAGGTCATGGCAGGTCAGATGGAGGGATTCTGAGAAGGAAATAAAGAACTGCATGGACACCAATATGGAAAAGAGGTGCTAGTCTAGGGTATCCATGATCAGTACAGTCCACCTCCAAGCTATGATGTGCATAGAGAAGATTGTATAATGGCACAAACTATTGAGGTAAACCTAAGGCATGATGATGGAATCGACCATCAATAATGCAATAGAGGAGATATGTGACCTACCCCTATATGCTAGGTTCAATAGAAACACACCTAAGGTCCAATGGATGTCGCAATGAACACACTACCCTATCCTGTAAAAGCCATCTAAAAAGACTAGACCCATGGTTATATCACATAATGAAAGAAATAAAACATGAAGGAGGTAAAAACAAGACCTAGATTTTTTGGTTTATTGGGTTTTATAATTTTTTTGGATTTTTTGGCATATATGAGATACTAGGAAAATGTTCGCATCAGACACCAGGAAAAGGGAAGAAAAAGAATCACACTCTTATGTACAATATATATAGGCATAAATTAGTCTAATAGGTCATGTCAAGTCGTGCCCACTGCCAGGCATAAGGCAAGGATTCCCCTACATGAATTCATGGAGTAGTGGAGGTACCATATGGCACACCATGATGGTGCCATGCCATAGAAAGTTGAATTTCTCAATTCCTAAAGGTTGATAATGTCAAGGAACAACTAGAACCATAACATTATCAGGAATGAACTAAGGAAAAGGAAGGTGAGTGATCTCATGAACTAGTGGATCTCCTTGACAAGGACTATCAAGACATGAAGGGGGTACAAGAAAATCATGGATAGGTGGATATGAGTTGGATAATTCAATGCTAAGTTCAACATTAGAATCCAAAGACTTGACTCATTCCAAGGGTCGAATTCTACAGAGGGCTGAGGAGGCGCCCCTAGGTCGATTCTAGATTTTATTTGCCAATCTCTACCTTTTCTGGGTCGGGAAGACTAGAGGAATGAAGAGGAATAATATCCCTAGGATAATCTATAGGTGAATCCATGACCTATGAGATGACTTATCGAGAAGAAGACTCAAAATCAAGGGAGTCACGTGGAAGAGGCAGAGGGATGGCCTATGTGGGAAAAGGATCCTAGTCATATTCCATATTGGGATGGAGTTTCTAACCAACATCAAAAATGTAATGATGGGAATATTGGAGAGGTAATATCTTCCAAAAATGGTGACATGTTCTCACCATGTTGATATACATCTAGAGAAGAAGGCACATCCCATGGGTTAGGAGACTTATAGGGTCCAGAGGTGACAAAATAGATCATGTGTATATAAGAAGTGGTAAGACATTAATAAGAGATGAGCTCTTAAATAAACCCACACCAGCAATATTATAAATCCTAAGGTTATCTCCCACAAGTGGGACAAAATTCGTTGTACCAGTAAGTTAAGCTGACGACACATAATAATCAAATTGATCGATCATAACTATCTTGTCTTCACAGGGAAAGCAAAGAACATAAAATATTTTAGACATGATCGTTCACATAGCATAAAACCAACAACAACCAAGGATTATGTTACAATCCAAGGGAGTGTCAAAGGATTTGAAATAATTAACAATAGTCTCTCACACAATCTTGTTTCATGTCGCTACTCGCTTGAGTAAGTAACAACAACTAAAATAAATGCTCTAATAAAATTTACTAGACTCGTCTTTCACTTTCGCTAGTAGTACACAAACATTAGCATAGGCTAGGTTTTTGGAGCTATGTGTGTGAGTAAAATACTCCAATACCATAAAAAAAAAAAAAAAAATTAGTAGCCTATCATAGAGTGTTAAAATTCGCCCCTAATCCCACAGTCAAAACCAAAGCCCATTAAAAACCCATTTGAGTGAGGGTTGGGCTTGACTCATAGTACGATAGGTTCTCCTCAAGGTTACCCAACTCTGGTAGGGAATCTCATGTCGATGGTTGACTACCAAGAAGCCCAAGATTCATGTGCCCCCATGGGATGGAGGTACTTAGTGACCACTTCTAGAAAAAACACCATATAGGTGGTGGTTGTGGGTAACAACTATCCCTCTACCTTACCTTCCCCTCGACCATTCTGCTTGTAGATTTGAGATCCCACAAGTAAGAAATTTTTTGGAAGGCCATATAAAAAATAATACTAGGATCGGTTTGTGTGTGACTACCTTTTTAGGGATTTTCTAGTGTGTGTTGTATTGTTCAAGTTAGTATATTAACCTTATGGGTGTCTTTTCTAACTTGATTTGGTTAAAAAAAACTTTCACCCTGGTTGAACCCAGTCACCATCAAGCATGTCGAATCCTAGGTCTACCTCTTGAGAGAGGTGAATTATTGACTCTTTCTCATAGGGTTCTTGTTTGTGATCAAGACTTATAAAATCCTCTAGTTATGGAATATACTCCTAGTCCTCTTAGTAGTGATTTGATATGTATTGATATACTTGTAGATGACTTTGCCTCCCTTGTTAATCCATCCATTAGGATTCGACTTAATGTGGCTAAACGCAAATCGTTCCACATCTACCTACACCTATAGTTTTTTTTGTTTATTTCCTATGTAGGAGGCTAATTCTCCTTTACCCTCTGCATCTGTAGTTTTTGTTGATATGATGTCATTTCCACCACTAAATCTAGCAGGACCCACACCTCCTTCAACACCTCCGATGTCCTCTTGGGGTATACCATCATTCCCTTCTATGACTCCCATAAATTTCCCTAGTTTCTTTGTGCCCATTCCTTCTGTTATCACTCAGGTTGTCCCTTGACTCCTTAAGGGATACAGCCGAGGTAACCACAAACCAATCTTTGGACTACAGATCGTAGCCTACCTGCAGTCAGATAGGGCTCTCTCTTTATAATATAGCTTTGTTTAAGGGTGATTTTAGGCTAGTTATGATGTACTTGGGTTTTGTTTGAAATTTGGTGGGATGGATGATGATTCAGACAGAGTTGGCCTGCATAGTGGGAGAAGTTTAGACCATTGGGCATGGAGTCAAGGATTAAGGCTGCTGGTGCGTTTTCTTGGTCACAAGAGGAACTACAGAGCATTATAGTTTAAACAAGGAACAATATCAAAGCTGGAATAAGGATGAAATGGATGTCAGGGAATGAAAGATAGCTAAGCAGCTTTCATTATGCTAACAGAGGGAAGGTGAGTGAACATTATATAGGAGCAATCAAGGATTCCTAAATAACAGTCATATATGAAAGAACTAGTGTAAATATGAGCAAAGAAGTATTCATATTTAGGACTAATTCAGAGGAAAACATGGAGAAATAACAGGAATTGAGAACAGAGTACAACTAAGCAACATCTGGACTATTCTTTCTTCCTGCAATTTAGATCATGACATATAGATGATATAGCATACATAGAAACAGAAAACAAGGGAGAAAGACTTATTGTTCCATGAAGAAAGCATTAGAATTCTGCAATCAGATCTTTAGCCATCAAATCCACAAAGAGACAGTCCATAAGCCAACATTCCAGCAATCTTTGTTCATTAAATCTCTCGAAGTATACAGCGCAAGTCCAGAAAGAGGATTATCAACCAACCAACCCTTAATACATTGCTCAGGGTGGTATTTATAAGCAAAATATCTACAAAACAGATCTGAGGGAAGATATGGGGAAATAACTGTGATTAACCTAACTTATCCTGAAATAAATGTAACAAATATCTATTTATGCTGGGCTGGAGGCAACCGCATTCAAAATGAGTAAATATGGTGTCCTTTGAGCTCTGTGCTACTCATTTGGCCATAACTGTGCTTTGGTTTGTACAGCGCTGCCCTTAAGTGGCCTTATGTGCATTAACTTTGATCTGGTGAGCCTTAATGGCTTTAAATTCCATCACTGATACTCTTTGACCTTGCTGGGGCTCTTTAATGTTCCTTTGATGTGGCTTGATGATTTCCACTGATATTTTCCACTCATACACTTTGCCGCTACTCTGATACTCTTTAATACTGAATCGTGGCCTTTTCTCTCCACTGATACACTTTGCCGCTACAAAATCGCCCTTGCCTGCCACTTTATGGCGAGATTTGACTGCTGTTATGCCTTCCGTGGCCTTTAGAACTATTTCGGCGCTTGGCCGATCAAAACTGAAGAAATATTGCAAAAAAGAGGAGGAATGGACGCTGATAGCCTGCTGAGGCAAAGACCCTGCTGTTTAGAGCCAATTTGTGGTGGAGCGATCCAAAATTGATGCAGAATGATTAAGCTTCCCTTGGAGCTGAAGCGCGTGTGGGCGCCGAACAAAACCATGAAGAAATGCCCTTTTCCCTATATAAAGTGAAAAATCACTTTACACAGAAAAATCGCTGAAAAATGGAGCGGGAGCGGCACTGTAGCGGAAATTAAATCCGGGTCATTAGATCTAGCCTGGGCAGATCCAACGGCTGTGATCAAATCGCAATTGGCGGATCTCCAAACCACAATGCCTCCGAAATGCGATGAACCCCGCGGACCCGAAATGCTTTATAGGCCTACTTTTTATTGATATCGGGTCCGGCCCATTGGTGGTAACTTATCGGCAGATTTTTAATTAAAATGGGTAAGAAGACCCGATATTCCCTTCAAAATGTTCTTTATAGTATTTCGGCTCCGGAATATCAGAGATTTATATGGAGTCGCGACTTAATGAGGACCGTTGATCTGAGGGCCCAAATGGGTGGCTGTGATTCAATCGGTGTTTCGCTATCGGCGGGGACATGGGGGCGGGGATTTATACATATGCAATCACCGAAATGGGGCGATCGCCGAAAAGATCTAGGCCGCTGAATGAGCGGGAGCAATCCAACAGTTAAGATTAAGTCGACGATCGGCAATCGGCAGGGTGGAGGGTGCGGGCCTTTGTATATGCCGACAGCGAAATAGCGATGTGATAAGGCTTGCAATAAAAGGGAAATATTGCAAAAACGCATGAAAATTGCAATAAGGCGGAAAAATACAGATAAAGGGAGAAAGCGATAGGATTGGCTTTGCGATAGCGATATCACTTTCGAGTGCGATAGCGATATCGCATCGGAGCAAGAGGAATGGGGGCATATATAAATGGGGCCAACATTGCTGCTACCTCCGACAGCGATATTGCATCGAAGGGGGGGGAAATCAATCGGAGGAGGGTTTATATGCATTAAAAGGGGTTTTTAAAGCATCGGAAGGGTTTTCATGCCTTGAAAAAGGTTTAATGAAATCGGAGGAAGGTTGTTAATGCATCGGAAGGGGTCCGAAGCATGGAAAGAGGGTTTTTATGAAGCAATAAAGGGGTATTATGCATTGGAAGGGGTCCAAAGCATTGGAAGATGGTTAAAGAGGCAGAATGAGGGTTCTTACTAAGTTTCAGGCAAACTTAGTAATTCCCAAGCATACTTATGGTTATTTTTCAACCAAAGGGAGGGGATATGTATATAAGGGGGATATTTAACATATTTTAGAAAGGGGAAGGGGAAATAGATGGGGATTTACATAATAATGTTAGAAGTTAATATGAATTTTGATCAGAAAAGCGCTAAGGATAGAAATCTTAGACTTCAAAGGGAAAATAGGACTTGTAGAAGAAATATAAGCATCCTTAAGCAAAGTAGACCTTTACTTAGGCAATATTTATGGAATATGATGAATTTTAAAGATATTAAGCAGATCTTAACATGTTTAGAGGAAGTTAGTGAATGATTTGAGGGAAAGGAAGAAGGGGAAGTTAGACATGCCTTGCTTGAGCTGCTCCGAATGGAAAATTGCCTTGCACTTGTGATCTAAAGTAAAATAACACTTTGAAATACAAATTTGATCACACTTATTGATTCTGCAACCTCAAAACTGCCTACCCAGCCTACTTACCTAGCATTTTGTCTTATTTTTGGTTTGGGTGCATTTGAACTAGCAAACCCAGCTTTTCAACTTTTCTTTTGGTTGTCCTCCTATCTAACTCTACCCTTATTTCTACCAGGGGCTCAGATTAAGTTGTTGAGCACCCTTGTTTCTCTACCTATCTAGTGATCTGCCAAGATTAAACAGTTTGGATAGATATTTATTCTCTATCTTTACAACAAGAAATTTAAAGCTAGGGAAGCCAAGATTAAGCTGTTTGGCCTTCCCTTAACTGTGAAATACTTCAAAAATGGAATTTTTGCAGCATGGAAAAGATGAAAATTTTTGGCACTTCCACTGTCAATCATGAAAAATGACACCTATTGCAATAGGAGGCTAACAGTGGCTCCACTTGGGGATGGCTTTTCCTTGTGAAAAGTTAAGAACAGCAGGTCAGATTGCCTTGATCTTCAACTATTTGCTGCATTATGAAAACTTCCCTTTGCTGGCTGCCTTATTTATATATATGACAGCAGACTTGAATAGCTTAGGGCCTTCACTTTGGGCTTCAACTGCAGCAAGTTGCTATCCAAACAAAAAACCAAAATCCTACCTACTTACTCTAATCAGCACTTTCTTTGTTGGTTAGGTGAAATGAAACAGCCAATGTAGCCACTTAAGCATTATATACATCAGTGAGCTTTGTTGCTTGTGCTTGTTAGTGCTTGAAATGGAGATCTTGTAATCAGATATAGCTGTGTTAACCTTTGAGAAGAAAAGGGAATTTCTGATCTCCTTTGCTGAATCTAAAAGCTGTACAAAAGGGTCCTGCAACATATATACACAATTGTTGAGCTGATTTAAAGAGCTGTACAAAGGTTTAGGATAGCTATCATGCCTTGGAATCGAGAAATCACTTTCAACTTGATCTTGAGCCTTACAACCTGCTAATGGAGAAGAGAACTGATTTATTTCATCACTCAGTCTGCCTGCAGATGGATTATATAGAACCTGGAATGATTCATGCAATTTATTACATACAGGCTCAGAAGGAACTTGACAGATTTGCACTTGCTGCTCCTCTCTCTCTTTAAACAATTCAGATGATTCAAAACAAAGCGGCAGGGAATCATCTGGGACTTCTTAATCATACGTTGCTACTTTCAAGTCTTCTTCTTCAATCTGATATTCAGTGGCACTTTGGGCTGCAAAACTAGAGGTAATACATTATGAGCAAGGATTTGACTGTCCTCTAGATGGTCACTATCGAAGCATGCTGACACTTGATTATTAACTGCATGATAATTCTCCCTAATAAACTGAAAAGATTCAAAAGAAAATGGTAAAGTTCCTTCGCTGGCTTCAAAATTTTCTGCATTTTCCTCCTCCTCTTCATAGCTGAAATGAATAAGCCAATCACTGAGTTCAGGCTAGTGAACCTAAACACTGCTTTCAGCCAAAATAGGTTCTGATTCCTGTGCAAGGTTAATTTGGATTTGAGGCACAAAATCTTCATCGTATTGATGATATTTGGGCAGACAACTGAAAGAAGAAAAGCAATTATATTCATACAATAGATTGGGAGATTCATCCATATGTTGCTCAGAAACTGAAGTTTCATCTTTGAAAGTAGTTCTTCTCTCAACTCTTGCTTTGTTTCGTTTGGCAATTAGGTTTGCCTCCACACTAACAGCTATATTCTGCATGTCTGCTAAGGTTTGAGGGGCTCTCTCCCTCAATTGATATGCCATGTCGGTATCAAAACCATCTGGGAATTTATACAAAGCAAGATCAGGTGGAGGTCTGAGGTTCTGTGGGATTGCATTATAAACATTGTTAAATCTTGCACAATAGTCTAAGACAGCCTCTTGAGGGCCTCTTTTGATAGTATCATATTCTGATAATATGTGCAGGGGATCCTTCTTTTTCTCCCATCTGTTAAGGAATGTTTGGTAAAGAGCCTCTAGATCAGCTATGGAATTTGCAGGAAGAGCTCTAAACCACAGCCTTACATCTCCATTTAAACTTTGGACAAAAATCTTCATTCTTATAACATCATCATCTATTTCATAAATCTCAAAATAGTCCTGCATTTTTTTGGTATGTTGCAGGGCTGTGCAAGAACCAGTACCATCAAAATATGTGATTTTGGTTTGATAATCCTGAGGCATAGCCCCTAGATTTGCAGGTAACTATAAAGGTGCATAACGATTCACCATATTTGCGGGGATAAATGGAACAGAAGGAAGAAACAGAATAGCTGGAACAGCTGGGATGGAAGAGGAAATAATAGAAGGAGTTGGAATATAGCTTTGCTGAACTGTTTCAGAGGAAACTTAAAGATTTTCTCTTTGAGGTCCATTCCTCCAGTGGAGTCTTGATTGAAAAAAAGATGTGGAGTCGCTAGGTGGATGATTTAACCTTGGTGTGTCTAATCCCTGTCCACCATCACAGATCAGATCTAAACGATTGTATTTGAGTCAAGGAACTGATCAAGTCTTTGGATTTGGAGAAATAAACAAATGATTCAGGTCCCCAATGGAGTCGCCAATATGTTATCACTAAGGTTGTCCCTTGGCTCCTTAAGGGATACGGCCGAGGTAACCACAAACCAATCTTTGGACTGCAGGTCCTAGCCTACCTGCAGTCAGAGAGGGCTCTCTCTTTATAATATATCTTTTTTTAAGGGTGATTTTAGGCTAGTTATGATGTACTTGGGTTTTGTTTGAAATTTGGTGGGATGGATGATGATTCAAACAGAGTTGGCCTGCATAGTGGGAGAAGTTTAGACCATTGGGCATGCAGTCAAGGATTAAGGCTGTTGGTGCACTTTCTTGGTCACAAGAGGAACTACAGAGCATTATAGTTTAAACAAGGAACAATATCAAAGCTGGAATAAGGATGAAATGGATGTCAGGGAATGAAAGATAGCTAAGCAGCTTTCATTATGCTAACAGAGGGAAGGTGAGTGAACATTATATAGGAGCAATCAAGGATTCCTAAATAATAGACATATATGAAAGAACTAGTGTAAATATGGGCAAAGAAGTATTCATATTTAGGACTAATTCAGAGGAAAACATGGAGAAATAACAGGAATTGAGAACAGAGTACAACTAAGCAACATCTGGACTATTCTTTCTTCCTGCAATTTAGATCATGACATATAGATGATATAGCATACATAGAAACAGAAAACAATGGAGAAAGGCTTATTGTTCCATGAAGAAAGCATTAGAATTCTGCAATCAGATGTTTAGCCATCAAATCCACAAAGAGACAGTCCATAAGCCAACATTCCAACAATCTTTGTTCATTAAATCTCTCGAAGTATACAGCACAAGTCCAGAAAGAGGATTATCAACCAACCAACCCTTAATACATTTCTCAGGGTGGTATTTATAAGCAAAATATCTACAAAATAGATCTGAGGGAAGATATGGGGAAATAACTGTGATTAACCTAACTTATCCTGAAATAAATGTAACAAATATCTATTTATGCTGCGCTGGAGGCAGCCGCATTCAAAATGAGTAAATATGGTGTCCTTTGAGCTCTGTGCTATTCATTTGGCCATAACTGTGCTTTGGTTTCTACAGCGCTGCCCTTAGGTGGCCTTATGTGCATTAACTTTGACCTGGTGAGCCTTAATGGCTTTAAATTCCATCACTGATACTCTTTGACTTTGCTGGGGCTCTTTAATGTTCCTTTGGTGTGGCTTGATAATTTCCACTGATATTTTCCACTCATACACTTTGCCGCTACTCTGATACTCTTTAACACTGAATCGGGGCCTTTTCTCTCCACTGATACACTTTGCCGCTACAAAATCGCCCTTGCCTGCCACTTTATGGTGAGATTTGACTGCTGTTGTGCCTTCCGTGGCCTTTAGAACTGTTTCGGCGCTTGGCCGATCAAAAAATTATCAAAACTGAAGAAATATTGCAAAAAAGAGGAGGAATGGACGCTGATAGCCTGTTGAGGCAAAGACCCTACTGTTTAGAGCCAACTTGTGGTGGAGCAATCCAAACTTGATGCAGAATGATTAAGCTTCCCTTGGAGTTGAAGCGCGCGCGGGTGCCGAACAAAACCATGAAGAAATGCCCTTTTCCCTATATAAAGTGAAAAATCACTTTACACAGAAAAATCGATGAAAAATGGAGCGGGAGCGAGACTGTAGCGGAGATTAAATCCGGGCCGTTGGATGTAGCACGGGCAGATCCAACGGCTACGATCAAATCGCAATATTGCAATTGGCGGATCTCCAAACCACAATGCCTCCGAAATGTGATGAACCCTGCAGACCCGAAATGCTTTATAGGCCCACTTTTTATTGATATCGGGTCTGACCCATCGGCAGTAACTTATCGGCGGATTTTTAATTAAAATGGGTCAGCAGACCCGATATTCCCTTCAAACTGTTCTTTATAGTATTTCGGCTCCGGAATATCGAAGCTCTATATGGAGCCGCGACGTTGATCTGATTAAGTCGGTGTTTCACTATCGGCGAGGACATGGGGGCGGGGCTTTATACATATGCGATCGCCAAAATGGGGCGATCGCCGATAAGATCTGGGCCGTTGAATGAGCGGGGGCAATCCAACGGTTAAGATTAAGTCGGCGATCGGCAATCGGCGGGGTGGAGGGTGCGGGCCTTTGTATATGCCGACAGCGAAATAGCGATGCGATAAGGCTTGCGATAAAAGGGAAATATTGCGGAAAAGCATGAAAATTGCGATAAGGTGGAAAAATACAGATAAAGGGAGAAAGCGATAGGATTGGCTTTACGATAGCGATATCACTTTCGAGTGCGATAGCAATATCGCATCGGAGCAAGAGGAATGGGGGCATATATATATGGGGCCAACACTGCTGCTACCTCCGATAGCAATATTGCGTCGAAGGGGGGGGGGAAATCAATCGAAGGAGGGTTTATATGAATTAAAAGGGGTTTTTAAAGCATCAGAAGGGTTTTCATGCCTTGAAAAAGATTTAATGAAATCGGAGGAAGGTTTTTAATGCATCAGAAGGGGTCCGAAGCATGGAAAGAGGGTTTTTATGAAGCAATAAAGGGGTATTATGCATTGGAAGGGGTCCAAAGCATTGGAAGATGGTTAAAGAGGCAGAATGAGGGTTCTTATTAAGTTTCAGGCAAACTTAGTAATTCCCAAGCATACTTATGGTTATTTTCAACCAAAGGGAGGGGATATGTATATAAGGGGAATATTTAACATATCTTAGTAAGGGGAAGGGGAAATCGATGGGGATTTACATAATAATGTTAGAAGTTAATATGAATTTTGATCAGAAAAGCACTAAGGATAGAAATCTTAGGCTTCAAAGGGAAAATAGGACTTGTAGAACAAATATAAGCATCCTTAAGCAAAGTAGAACTTTACTTAGGCAATATTTATGGAATATGATGAATTTTAAAGATATTAAGCAGATCTTAACATCCTTAGGGGAAGTTAGTGAATGATTTGAGGGAAAGGAAGAAGGGGAAGTTAGACATGCCTCGCTTGAGCTGCTCCGAATGGAAAAATGCCTTGCACTTGTGATCTGAAGTAAAATAACACTTTGAAATACAAAATTGATCACACTTATTGATTTTGCAACCTCAAAACTGCCATCCCAGCCTACTTACCTAGCATTTTGCCTTCTTTTTGGTTTGGGTGTACTTGAACTAGCAAACCCAGCTTTTCAACTTTTCTTTTGGTTGTCCTCCTATCTAACTTTACCCTTATTTCTACCAGGGGCTCAGATTAAGTTGTTGAGCACCCTTGTTTCTCTACCTATCTAATGATCTGCCAAGATTAAACAGTTTGGATAGATATTTATTCTCTGTCTCTACAACAAGAAATTTAAACCTAGGGAAGCCAGGATTAAGCTGTTTGGCCTTCCCTTAACTGTGAAATCCTTCAAAAATGGAACTTTTGCAGCATGGAAAAGATGAACATTTTTGGCACTTCCACTGTCAATCATGAAAAATGACACCTATTGCAATAGGAGGCTAACACCTTCCTCTATTCTAACCATGGGATTAAACGCTAACTAGCTTATAGGTTCAAGAATCTTCACTCCTAGTTTTTCTCATCTTCTTGTCCCTATTCCTAATATTTGTATGGTAACCTCATGAAATATATTGGGGGGGTCATCTATTGCTCCTAGCCACCCTTGGGGAAACCTTGATTCTAGTATCTCTCAAGCTTGGTATAGTTCATTGTTTGAAGGGATGCCATCCTCTAGTACTTTTCCTAGAGGGGCTAGTTTACCTGGGGGAAACCTAGTCATTAGCACTATGATCCTTGTGAGTTATCCTCATTATGTTGGTGTTTTTGCATAAGGTGGTCCTTTCTTTATTATTTGGTACAACCCTACCAGCAACAATAGTCTTCGGGGTCCTTTTTTCTCTAGGGGCACTTACCGTCAGGGGAAAAATCCTTACACTGGTCACATTAGCCTGCATCCTCTATATGTCAAGATGAATTAAAACCAATGTCCACAAATTGTTACTGAGAACCAATGTATGGAGTGACCTCATGGTTGGTCAAGGGACTTTTCCCCCTATGACCCATTCAGTAAAATCCATAATCCTTTCTTATCTTCTCTCGATATTCCATATTTAGATAAGTTGTATAATGATCCCATCCATCATGATCCTTGGTGGCCACCCATGCTTGCAAAACTACCATATGATATCCCAAGTTGGAAGGGAAGCCTGAAAAAATACACGAAACATATCACCACCAAGCAAATTTGGTTCTCATCGAACTCTTTGGTAGATGATTTGATTAAACAATTCCTATTCCAACATACCCTAACTAGAGATGTTTCTAAATGGTATATTGAATTGGTTACGACATATTTCAGTGACTTTTGTTACTTGGCCCAACTTTTTGTCTCATTTTCAGTTGCCCATAAGATATGCCATTAATTTTGACCTCTAGTGCAACTTTAAATGAGACAAGCCCACTCCCATTTCTTATCATATTCATGAGTGGCTATGATGTAACAGGTTAGTTCGAACCAAGATTCCTGACGAGATCCTTTGGAAATGGTTCATTCAATTGTGGCTACCTCCTATAGCAAAGGATGTGTCCATGTTCAGGGTTGTCACTCAGGAATATGTTATATTGGATGGAAACAACTAAATCTAATTCTCTTAATCGAGCACAGTTTATGAAGTAATTCCTAATGCTCGACGCCCTTATACAAACCCTCCCAAACCTAGCCTAGGACCACACTTTGATGGTGTGATTTGTTTCGTATCTAACACTGTAAGACAACTTGTAGCCTAATTTGGGTAATTGATTGTTACATCACAAGCCTCAGCAGGTGCATCTAGCTCTGAAAAGGGGCCCTCTTCTGAGCAACCCATCAATGTTCTCATGATGAAGTCCACAACACCCTAAAAAACTTAGAAACTTTGTAGTAAAATAAATAAAAAGAATCAACTTACTTAGGAGACTCCACCAAATCCATCTAAGCAAGGAGGTTGCATCATTGAATGATGTCAAAATATAATGTTCTATTGTAATATTTGTCAAAGTGAGAATTTGACTATTGATTTTCCTTGAATGGATGAAGTCCACTAGATTCTTGCACCACTAATTACTACTCAACAACCAGTTGTCTTCACTCACCCACTCCTTGCACATCCTCAATAAAAAATGGTTTTCTAGGCTCCTCAACCTCCAAAAGAGGGTAATAATGGGCCCTATTTCCATCCTCCCAGTAATATGTCCATCCTAATGTGCCAAGAGCAAGTCATTGTGACTACATGAGCCAAATATTATGTGACTCCTGAGTCGAGTTCTTTCTCTAAGGAATCAACCACCCCTACTGCTTCCATTATGCCTCTCGTGCTAGATAAGCCTATGAAGCCAGTCTATCACCCACGTAAGGGTGTCGTTCGTAAGTCAACACACAATTCATATGCATGGGCTTCCCAGCATTATAGCATGGTCTAGGATTCAGCCTAGGCTCCTTATGTCATGTCTACCTTGGAGGTTTAGTAGAGCTTCCCTTAGCAACACAAAGCCTTATTGACTGTGATGTGGGGGGGATGGAGCACTTAGATTCTAGTCTGATCACCTTTAATATTGATGCTCCTCACTATAGACTTTCCTACCAAGTCATTGTGTGAATATTCCATTAGAATATTCATCACACTCTAGTGGATGAAGGCCCTTATAATTGTGTTATGTCAACTTCCTACTGGAAAGCTCTCAGTTCTTTAGAAGTTGCTAAGTCTACTACCACACTTTAGGCATTTGATGGAAATCATTTTGTACCTAAGGGGGTTCTTCCTAGGTTTTCCATTGAGCTAGGCTACATGACTACCTACGTTGATATCGAAGTTCTTGATGCTCCATTTGAATTTAACCTACTACTTAGTCGTAGTTGGTTTTATGTTATGTGTGTTTTTCTATCTTTAGTATTTCATGTTCTTTCCTTTACTTATGAAATCAAGATAGTCACGACTGATCATTTAGATAATTGTGTGTCATCAACCCATCTTACCACTATGGGGATTTTTTTCCCACTTGTTGGAAATAACCCTGAGAGTTATGAGAGTGTTGGTGTAGTATTGTTTAAAAGATCCTCTCTCTTTGGTGTCTTTTCTTTACCCCCACCCTAAATTCCTTCTTCCTCTATTATTTCTCCTATGCAGATGGTATATTCTATTACTTATGGACCCCATAGGTCTTTTGACCCTTGTGATATTTCTTCTTTTATAGATGTAGATTGACATGGTGAGGATACACCACTTTTAGTGGAAGAAATTTCCTCTTCATCAGTCCTGTTAGTACCTCCTTCCATTAGTCAGAAACTCCATCCCAATAAGGAATATGACCATGATCCTTTTCCCACATGGGCTATCACTCTACCCCTTCTACGTGACTCCCTTGAAAGCATGTTTTCTTCTCGAAAATTCATTTTGGATGTCATGGATTCACCTATTCATAATCCTAGGGAGATTATGCCTCTTCATGCCTCTAGTCTTCCCAACATGGAAAAGGTAGAGATTATTAAAACAAAATCTTGAATCGACCCAAGGGGCATCTCCTTGATGCTCCATGTAAGTGCCACATGTGTCAAGTCTTAGGTTTCTAATGCTAAAATTTCCAATGAATTTTCCAACTCATCTCCACCTATCAATGAGTACCTTCTACCCTCTCTATGTCTTGATATTCCTTGTCAATTAGCTACACTAGATCATGAGCCCACTCACCTTGTATTTTCTTGAGTCATTCCTAATAACGTTATGGTTTTATGTTTTCCTTGGCATAATCAACCTTTAGGAATTGGGCAGTTTAGATTTCTGTGGCATGGCCCCATCATGGTGTGCCATATGGTACCTCCACTCATCCCTCAATTCATGTATGGGAATCCTTAGCCCGTGCCTGATAATGGGTACACCTTGATGTCACCTATGAGAATGAGTTGTGTTGGTACATTTTTTACATAAGACTATGTGTGATAATTTTCTCTCTTTTTTGGTTTGGTGTTTGATGTGAGATCTTTTGTAGTATCACATACATGCCAAAAATTCAGAAAAAGCTTACAAAACTCAAAAAATAAAAAATATATGGTCCTATTTTTACCTCATCCATGTTTTATTTCTTTCATGATGTTATTTAACCATGGCTCTAGTCTTTTTGGATGGATTTTAGAGAATAGGGTTGAATTTTTAATGCAACATCTATTAGACCTTAGATGTGTTTCTCTAAACTTGGCATATAGGGGTAGGTCTCATTTCTATATATGTTGCATTATCAACCGTCATTTCCATCTTCATTGTGCCTTATGTATAACGCCTTCAAGTTGCGAAATTATCCACTCTTCTATATGCATGCCATAGCTTGGTGGTAGAGCATACCTGATCATGGATTCCCTAGTTTAACACCTTTTTTTTCATCTTGGTATCCATGTAGTCATTTTTATTGTCTTTTGGAATCCATCCTTTTGACTCACCATGACCTAGAGTTTGCAACTCATGTCCTCTTCTTTGGCATATTTATGGTTTTACCCTCGGAGGATTCCACATATTTTATCCCTCGTGATTGCCATATTTTAATAGCTTATTTTCACATGATGAGTCTTGGTTTCTTCATTCCATCATCATCATCATCTACTTGGCCTCTTGTTCAATTTCACTTAGTGTTTTACCCATTCTTGGGAGGGAACTGTGATGAGTGGTCTTATTAGACAACATCTTGACCTTTACATGTTTTGAGAAGTTCCACCATGACCAAAACTCCCTTGTATAGTTTTATCTCTTTTTTGGGCTCAAGGGACTAAATTTATGAAAAAGGGACTTATTAAGCATACTTGTCTTCTCTTTCATGCTCACTAAACCATGAATGAGACTAAAAATAGAAATGGGAAGGGAAAATTTATTTGTGTTAGTAAAAAAAAAATGGTAGCATCAGTCATGTCCCCCTTGAACATGGCACCTGTCTACATCATTATCTTACAGTTGGGCTTCAGCCTTCGTAGGAGCCATACAATATATGTGAGTCCATCTACTCCTCTGGTTGGTTAGTTTTTTAGTCACTATGGAGTGTTCTTCAATTCGTCATGTGTTGTTGCATGACATCATGTGGTCCTCATTAGTCATGCTTCCAAGCCACTCTTTTCTCATGTTGTTATTTGTTCAAGGGAAGTCTCAACCTGTGTTGGCCATCTGTAGTTGCCTATTGACCATTTTGAAATGGCTATCTCTGTGTCAGTTGTACTTCATTAATTTATGACATCATCCATTCACTAGATCATCTTAGTTCATTCCATGTCAATTAAGGGGGGACACGTCAAGGCCCTTCTTCGATGGATCTTCTCTGGTCGACTTCAGCTCATTATCCAGGAGCTTAATCTAGGAACTACTAATAACTTGGAGCGTGCATACCTCAGTGGTAGGTTTCCTCATGATCGAAAAGGGGTTTACATAATTGAATCTTGATTGATCGAGTACAGAAGTGTTTGGCGTCATCTCATATATTCACACTTAGTGGACTTCACTAGGTATGTTGGGGTCCATTTTCATCATTTCTTGGTTCCCTTTTGTCTGTTAACAATATACCCCATTGACCAGTAATCAAGTGATTTCTACCATGATTGACATCAACACATATATTCGCATGCCATAGATTCGTACCATCTAGATTATGTCAAAGACCTTGAGTTAGGGAAATATCAATCTTATATGGAACCTTTCCCATGTTGTATTAGAGTTATGTATCATTTATTTACTTTGATGCCTACTTTGGGACACCTCCTCTGTGTTATGCAACCATAGTCCTACTCATGTATACTATGACATTGATCCACACTATATTTGTTGGTGGCTATGATTTGTTTGATGAGTCACATGGATCCACTATGTATTGTTCATGGCCATATCTTAGTATTTCATGTCATGGATCTGCAGTGTATGTATGGCAGCCAAGTTCAGTATCTCTTTATGACCAAGCATGGCTATTCCTCCCTTGGGGGTGCTATCAATAGAGTTGAGACTTCAACACTTGAGTTCCTTTGATCCAAGTTTGCATTCTTGGCTGCTTCCTCCCATTTTGAGATTTGAGTTTTGTTGTAATTCATTTCTTCCATGAGTTTCTCTTTTTACCTCATGCATTAGGGGGCATATGTTATAACCCTATTTTCCACTTTGTTATAGTGAGAAACCTAAGTTCAACTTACCTTAGTTCCTTGTTATAATGCATCCCATTTCACCTTTTCTTTCACTCATGTGAGAGTTATTCCATGTTAAAAGGGTGGAATTACATAATTTAGTTATCTTTCATAATTATTTTGTCAAAATTCTATGATTATGAGATAATAATTATTTCATTATTGATATAATTGAGAAAAAGGTTTATATATTTTTTCATTCTCAAGGAGATCAACTCAACCCACTTGTTTATGAGTTGGCTAGGGGTCCATTATTGTAGAAGTTTCCTAACTTCTTATGCCCCTAGCTGTCTAGATACATTATTCCAAAGGATAAAATGAAACCTATATATTCTCACAAAGAGGAAAGGGGGTTAGATCTAGGATCCATACCATAGTGTGAGAGCCTTGTTGTATTGGGAGATGGAGACTGTGCTACAAGATTGAGGAGAGGATCTCATTTGTTGATGGTATACATTTTGTATCTATTTTGGGATTAACAAAAGTGAATGTACCCTCCTATAGATATGAATGTATAATCTAATTTTCATGATTATTTTCATTTGTTTGAGTTGATTATGATCCTTGTTTGGTGGTGATTGTGTGCAGGTTCTAGATCTATTGTTGAGGACGTGATCTCTTGGTTAGAGTGAGATTTCTCTGCATCAGACCCAACATCTGCAACCAATATTCAAGGATTTGAGGTGCTCAACTCAAACCCTTGATAGAGTAATCTATGCATGATATGGGTTTAGGGATTCATTTATTTGTTCACTTCTTGTGATATACTTCTTTGTTATTTGGTAGTCTTGTCAGGGCCAAAAGACTACAGAGCAATAATTGTTAGTGGTTGTGTGTAATTTTCCACAAAACCCTCCAAACAAACTCATTAGTTGGGGAATTCTATATGATTTCATATGATATATGATACAACATATTTTTTAGGAAAAAATGTATTTTGACATCCTTGAAAAAATCTTATCTCAATTTTTTTTTTGAAATTTAAATATAAATTTTATTTTTTATTTTACTTTAATTACATTTCATCATCAAAAAAATTGTTTTCATTAATTTTATGTTCTTTTCAATATAAAATTAATTTGTAAATATACATTGAATTTGTGAATATTAGATTATATTTTCATCTCAAATGAGTTTTTCAATGAGAGAGTGTGAGGTTCCTAAATTGTTATTTAAAAAGGAATAGAATTTCTTACCATTCTATTCATAATTTTGATTAAACTGAAATACTGAATGGATCATATTGGATTGCATGCAATTATATTAATGAAGAGTCACCTAAATATTATCAAGTTTTCACTCCATACCTTTTCATAAAAATAACCATTAAAGACAAGCACTAATAAACTCAACACAGACATTTTGCATTTGTAGCAAAATAAAAATAAACTAAGGTGTAGGAGCTTCATTTAGGATTGGAGAGTAAACTCTCCAAGACCATTAGAAATGAGATGGAGATTACTAGTGGGTGATTAAAATCCATTGTTACATATATTTATTATCAATAATCCCCCCCTAACGCATGAGTCAAACATGGGGTTACATTGGGAGCACATAGAGATATAACGCCTCTCCAATTGTTCTTGGTGTTTCTCATATTACTAAATTGTCAAGGATCTCCTGAAGAAATGGTTGACTTTTAATAATCCCTCATAGAGGTTTCGAGTTTACTTCTTTGACCATTTGTCTGGTCCCTATCCATGACTACCCTCTAGTAAATTTATTACAAGGTTTTATCTTAGAAGTGATGATTTATGGAACCTACCTAGGTGACTATAGGTGGGAAGTTCCTATGGTTCCTAATATAAACATCACATCACCATACTCATGATCTTGGGGGATGATGCTTTATTGGACTTGTGAGCTCACTTATGCTAGTAAAGGCTATCTTAAGGACGTTTACGTAACTATTTTTATTCCTTTCATTAGTTGGACCTACACCCTCATCATCCCAAGTTGATCTCTAGAAGGACCCTATATCGTTGGGTTTTCTTGTAATTATGTGCCATGGTTTCTAGGGGTGCGGCTTTTGTTTCATGTCTAGTTTTCCATTGGCATATATTACTTCATCAATAAATATATTTATTCATCATGGCTGAAAATAATTTCCACCATTCTCGATTACTTTAGAACCTTCCTCCTGAAGAGGAAGGTCCACCATTATAGACACATTGGTTTTGTCCTTTACAAGCGGATTTAGACACATATGATACTAGGAGTATTGTATTTGCTCTAGAGAAGGATTAACAACTTATCTTCAAAGTGGTAGAAGAAAGTACACTAATCAACCCAAATCCACATTTGTATAATCCTCTTAGCCGTATACTCATCAAGGTGGGTGATAAATTTTGATGTACATCTTCATTAGTTTCTCATCAGATGACTAATGAGAGTGGATCATTAATAACATGGGAGATAGGATCCTCTTCACCCAATGTCTCAAGTATTTGTACTATGATTTCGTTGTTACTATCAATTAATGTGATAAAACCCACTCTATCCTTATCTACTCTTATATTTTATATTTGTGGCATACCATTGGTTATTCATATTACTATTGTTAGCTTACTTAGTCTCTCAAATGTCCCTACCCCCATTGGATTTGTATTCAATATGGGCCAAAGTTAAATCTCACAACCTAGAGTTAGCTAGCTTTTACATAGCTCTTTTATACCTTCAATTTGTCTAGCTTTCCTGAACCTATAATTAGACATGCTATGGGTAGTAGTGTTTTCAATTGTTGTAGTAATCCTTCGGTAAATATGTCATTAGGAGGAATTTCATTTCCTAGAGGCTCAAATGTCTTTAGGGGTGATTTATGATTCGAGGGAAATGTCACTACTAGTATGATGATCAATAGTGATGTTCCCACATATGGGGGCCTTTTTTGTTCTTGGAGTTATACTCTTAGATTTATATATGGTCCCATTGGTGGTCATGCCTTTAGCTTTTCCTTTGTATTTGGGGACAATCCACCTAAGTAAAATAATCATTTTCCCACTACCCTTTCTCCCATGACTTGGAACTATGACAAAATAAATCCCTTTAATAAAATACCAATAGATGAGAAATATGTTATGGGAGGACCCCATGGTCCATTTAGGTTAACATATCTTCCTCCATACCCATTTGATCATAATCAACTTCCATTTATAGCATCACTTTATCTCTCAAACCCAAATTTCCATGCATGAGGGAACCATTAAAAAGAAGTAGAAGAATAGGTATTCTTGAAATACTTGTCAAGGATACCATCTTACCCATGAGTCTCCAAGGATAGATGATATTCATCATTATATTATGAAAAAAATTAAGCAATCAGCAATTTGTTGTATTCACAAATCCATTACTTTCCTGTCAACAATAAAAAATTATTGGTAAATACTTTGCTACTCTACTTGGAGGCACGGAAAGAAAAATCCAACAAGGAGTTCCATCACATGTGAGTGTTATCATGTGTGATGAGGAGGATGATTTGAATATAAGGGTGAAAAAATATGGGAGCCTTTAAAGTAGGTATTCTTCTAAGGACCACGTGATCACCACTCCATCCAATGGACCTCTCTTGATAGATATGCCTCTAGAAAGTGTAATATGCCCTCCAAAGGGTGTCCTCCACTGGTTGACTAATAATCCCAATTCACAAGCTACAAAAAATTGTAGTATTATGAAGGGTTTTTTTCTTGGGAAGTATGTGTCATGTCTTCTTTGGATGTTTTACAAAGATTCCCCATGTAGCACAAAGCCTTGTTGACCATTGACTGGAGGTATCAATCATTCAAAAACTAATATTATTATGTTTGATGTAGACATAATTTAGTATCAATAATCCCATTATATTTATTTCTACATCCAATTTCAGGTACTTGGTAATAATATATTCCACACACTTGTGGATGAGAGATCCTCCACTTGCATTATTTATATGTCATGCTAGCAATATTTATGTTCCTCAACACTTTTGTTGTAAAAAACTATAATTTAGGATTTTTATGGCCTCATTTTCATGTTGAAGATAGTTCTCACAACATTATGTATTCATATTGGGGGAGAAGCCATCATTGTTGATATTGAAGTAACCAAGGCCCTGCAAAATTATAATATGCTTCCTCAAAACAATTGATTTTATGCTATGATCATTGATGGCTTTTGTGTCATTGTATTTAATGGTCTTCACTTTCCTCATGAAGGAAACATAATTACCAATTGATCAAATTTAGTGTCAATGACTATGAAGACCACTACTTTCGTGGATATGTCATTTGTTGATAATTCACCTTCAAACTATTTCAATTTTAGTGCAGGGATATTCATAAATGTGTCACTCATTAGTATCTTTCCAATTTCCCCCACATGATAGTTATGCTTATGTTTCTCCCATGCGCATGATCTCTTCCATCACTAGTGTGTCCCATTAGTCTGTGAACCCTTGGGTGGTGCTACTTACTTAAGAAGAAGACCTCTTTAGTGAGAAAATTCCACTCATGGTGATTGAAATTACTTACCAGGAAATATTGTAGACCTCTATTGACAATGACTCAAGTCTATTATAGGATGGAGAACTTGATGAATATTGCTTTCCCTTAAGGGTTGTTGATTTCCCACATTCTCATGATGTCCTTGATATTGATATTCCAACTAATGAATTAGGGATTAATGTTGGTCATATTTTCCCTAGGAGGAACCTCATAATTATTTGTCATTTCTTCCTTATGTGGAACAATTAGATGATTAAAAAAAATCGTTATTTCTTCTAGTTTTGTTGAGTAGTTCCTGTGATCACTCAATATTTTCTCAAGGTTAAAGAAATAAATCACTGAGGTAACCACAAACCACTTTTCGAGATCAGGACCTAGCCTTCCTGATGCTCAAAGAGGGCTCTCTCTTTATAATTTAATTTTGTTTTAGTTATGTGAATTTAGGCTAGTTATGAAAGTTCTAGGGTTTTTCATTTGTATTCAAGATTGGGTGGTGGGATCCTTGAAACAGATGGATAGAATGATGTCTTTAGACCATTGGGCTATGGAGTCAACGGAAGGGTAGCAAAACTAGATTAAATCACCAAAAGGTAATGTTCAAAGGGCAAGATAGCAAAGTAGAGGCCTTTGGGCCAGAGGGGTGAAATGGCTTGAATCAAGGTGAGAGAGTAATCAAGAATTCTCAGACTGGGACATAAAAGAGGAACAAAGGGTAATCGGAAACAAAGGGCAATTAAGAATCCTTTGCTATAGATTATAAAGAGACAACTTAAACTAAGGAGAAATTAAGAATTCCTTAACTTAGATATCAGTAGAAAACATTTATATGCATAACCGTTAAAACATAGTGTAATTAAACAAATTCTGAGATAATACTCTAGTTATAGCATTCAGATTTAGATATACATTAAATATTGTGGAAAAACTTTAAGAAAGATAACAACAACGTGAGAAAATACTTGTCTGCACTTCGCTCAACACATGAATCCTTTGAAATATCTGGTCTTTATTCATCAATCCATCTTGTTGGCTCAATCAGTGCTCCAATGTCTTTACAGTATTTTGATCATGAATCCTATAGAAATTTCTAAGAATCCACACCAAAATACTTCAAATGAAGAAGTATTTATAAAAATTCTAAACTAAAATATCTTGAAAAAATATCAAGATTGGTTTTACAAATATCTCAAACTATTTTACATTAATAGAACCTAAATAAAGGACAATCAAAACTAATGAATCTATTCGGCACTATATTTATGTGTTGATGGTGACAAAGAAGAGAAATTCGAATTTGATAGCAACTCTTAATTGATTATGAGGCTTCCAAGTCACCAACTACCTCCTTCCTTTGTGCATTCTGCCCCAGAAATTCTGCAAAATTAGGGTCCTGTGATACCTTTATATATCTCAATCTGAGATATACATGTAAAAATTTAAATAGGTTATTTTAGATAAGTATTTTATTGAGATAAACCTCTTTCAGTTTCCCAAAATTCAACTCCAGTTGTTCACAATATTCTCTTCAAAAAGATGTCAAGAATAGGACTTTGCACAGTCCAAAAAATAGGCTATGAAGATATGCATTTATCTCGCTTTTTGTAATATCTATGTAAAGAGTGAGATAGGTTTTTGTAGCTTGGCCTTTTAGGAACACAAACCTCCTCCAATTCCTCAAATGCATCTTGGGTTGGCCACAATAGTTTCTACAAAATTATGACTTAAACATGAAATTTCTGGAAAATGTACCATTCTTGCTCTATTTTTTCATCTATCTTCACTTTGATTTTTCAATCTAATACACTTTTACTGATACTCTTTTACTTTGATGACCTGTCAATATCATTTACTGTGTTTTTACTTTTACTATACATTTTAAATTTTTACTGTGTATTTCAATAGTAAATTATTTAGTTCTTATATGTATCAACATATGGTAATGGATATTGATCAATTTTCTATATGTTTGATCTATTTGTCTTTTGATTGTATGATTTTTATGGTTCCTTTGTTTTAACAGTCAATGTCTCTGTGTGAATGATTTCTTTCTCTGTTCTGTGTATAACTGTTTTCTTCTTATGAATGAAGGTTTTTTAATAGATTTGCTTTCGAGTCTTGGAGTAAACAAGTTTTGTGACTAGTATCAAAACTGCCTATCCAAGCTATAGTCTTTTGCTAATTACCTGCAAAATACAACCATCATTAAGAAAACATAGGTTGGCAGGAAAGGCAATTGATGGCTTTATTGCGCAGGAATGTATGGGTAAGGAGTCGTGGCAATGTTTTGAAGGTAATTGGATGTTGAATTGTGTTGCAGAGGTTCAGGGTGGTGCTAGAAGGGTTAGATAGGTTTTACCATGAAACGAGGAAAAAAGGAACAAAAATGAGGGTTTTCACAGTTTTAACGGGCAACTTTTTAAATTTGGCACGATATTAGTTAAGTGAACAGTGAAGGTCTTGTCTTATGTGGGGAAGCAGTTTTCCAAGCCATCGCATCACTTTTGTGGCGAAGGTGGTATTTGGGAGGGGTCACCAAATCTACCTCTATGCCTGACACATAGTGTTTGGGGTTTGGGGGAAAACCACTTTATCAGGCAGGTAACGATCAGCCATCGGGCATGGCCAATATGGCTATGGATCGTTGGATTTGGGTGCTGAAAATCAGATGGCAGTCAGGTGGTGAAATAGCATGGACGGGATGGGGAAAAAATTAGGGGGGGTGAGGCTTTAATCACAAGTGGTTTGTGATTAATTTTAAGTTAAATATGAGATTAAATTGATCGGAATGGTTTTAATGAAGTGGGACCATGGTTTAAACAGAGGGATTTTCTTAATTTTACCGAGGGTTGGTGAGTCAAGAGGGATTCGTCAGGGAAGTATGAAATAGAGGGTCAACTATAGTTTATATTTAAACTAAGGGTTGGGGGTATTTATTTATGGGGTTTAATTAATATACAGGAAAAAAGTATATCGGGGAGGTAATACATTAGGTTAGCATGTTAATATGAAATGAATGTGCAGGAATATAAAATACACTAGGCATAGTGTAAAATATGATTTCTAGGCATGATTTGTTCATTGTGATGCCCCACATAATCATTTAACACTTCTACTTAGGATAAGGCCTTTTTGTGGGCTTTTGAGTGAAAATGGGACTTAACATGGGATTTTTACTTTTCATAGGAAAATGGTGTTTAAGCTTAGGAAAAGGGGTTTTATTAGGGTAATGAAGGGGGGATGGATTTTATGAAGGGGATTCTAGCACTTGATATCCATAAGTCATTAAGTTGAGGGTCCGGTCCCACAAAAAGTCAGAGAAATGCTCTGATCCTCTCTGACTTGTAGGATTAAAGGTACTAGAACATACTTGTGGATAGGAAATTAGTAAGTAAAGGGGAAAATGAATGAGGGGGAGTTAATCACATTAACTTGTAAACCTTTGTTTTTGCCTTCATAACTGATCATACATGTTGAAATATATCTAAGCATGATGAATGTGTTTTGATCCAACCAACCTTGTAGTTCAGCAACCTTTCTTCTACTTACCCATTTACTTACCCTAACATTTTTTCTTCATTTTATTTGGGTGCATTTAGACTAGCAAACCCTGATCATCTCTTTTTCTTTTGAAAAGTAATCTATCTAATTCTAACCTTATATCATCCAAGGGCTCATATTAAGCTTATGAGCTCCTTTTATTTCTCTACCTTATATATGATCTGCCAAGATTAAGTTGTTTGGTCAGATTTTATTCTCTAACTATAAACATAAAATTCAAAGCATGAAATAACCAATATTAAATAGTTTGATTACCATGGGTTGTGGCATGTATGACAAGTTGCACACAACCATTATTTGCAGAAGAAGTAAAATAGTAGTGGCATTTCGACTTGCACATTTTCATGGTCTCTTTTTGTTTTTGTGGTTCATATATTTTCATTTTTTTACTTTCTCTTATTCTTTTTGTCCTTTGATATTTCTTTTAGGACATACCCTCTTTAATTTTTTTATTTTTTAATATGCAAAACATTTGCAGAAAGAAAAGGTATGTACAATATTACAAGGCTTAACCTTAGCCATTCAAAATTATGACTCCTATTATTATAGGAACCTTACAGATCCAATCCCCCATCATGATAGGTGTTGTTTTCTTAGAGAGGAATTTGTAAAATATACTGAAAAATATACCCATCAATATCTCTACAAAATAAAGTGTCATGGAACACACCCTGATAGATCCATATTGTTCCTCCCTTGAACTTGAAATTTACGTATCCTTATTTAAATAATTTTATTATGTGTTCACTTAGTCCTACAAAGAAACATTATTTATTGACCCACGAATTTTCAAACACAAAATTAGTAAGTATGATGGAGCCAAACTAGTTTAGAAAAAAGCATAGGCTAGTGAACCCATATAAGGCATCTTCTGTCAAAGAGGAGGTCAAAGAACTATTGACTTCTAGACTTATCTATCTAGCTCCCTTGAAAGAGTGGGTATCCAACAATGTTCCATTCACGAAGAAGCACAATACAATTCACATTAGTGCTTGCTATAGGGATGTGAATAAATACTAGCTAAAGGATTATTAAGTAAACTCATTCAATGATAAAATAGTTAATGAGTGTACTACTTGTGAAACAAATTCATTCATGGATAGTTTCTCTAGTTACAATAAACTAGAAATCAAAATGGAGGATCAAAATTAGATTAGTTTCATCTATATTTTGGGTACAATAACTTATAATAATTTCCCATTTGGTCCTAAAAATTATGGTGCCACTTTACAATGGGCCCTTTTTACACATTTCACAACATCAAAAACAAAGTGTAGGCACATTTTGATGACCTTGCTACCTGTTCTCAATGGCATGGTGATCATCATTCCTGTCTATAGGTTATTTTTCCTCAATTTCGATTCCATAACATTTATTTGAACTTGCATAAGTCCATATTTTGCATGGTGTTGGTGGGGTTTCTTGATTTCATCATGTCCAAGTATGAGATCATAGTGGAACCCTTAAAGGGCGAGGAAATCATGAACTTGCCTATTCCTTGTATTCTTCTTGAACTTCAACATTTTCAAGGAAAGGAAAGCTTTATGCATAGGTTAATTTCCAACTATGTCAAGATAAGGAAATGGTTTATGTGATTATTGAAAAAGGGTGTACTATTCACATGGGATGACCAAGCAAAGAAATATTTCAATTCTTTGAAGAAAACCTTGATTTGAAGCCCAATATTGAGGCATACTTAGTATACTTCGGATTTTTTATTTATCTACAACCTCTAAACCAGTCATTGTTATGGTGCTCATACAAGAGAGTAAAGTGCACAAAAACATATCATATATTATACTAGAAATTTCCTTTTCCAGTCTTGAGCATACTCTCACATTTAAATGCTTCCCTTGGAAGCTATCTATGTTTTCTAACATTTAAGGAATTATATGCTCTATTAAAAGAAAAATATAATCATAGATTCCAACCACATGAAACAAGTTCATAGTCTTCATATCATTAGGGAAAATTACTTGAATGGATTGGCATCCTTCAAGAGTTCAAATTGGATTTTGGCAGTACCAAATCAAAGAATTCATTAGCCTTGATAGAGTTAATGTCTAATCTTCTGTGAAATTATAAGGAAACCATGGTTCATGATTCATTAATTGATGAGTTGTTATTCTTCATTATCTCATCTAATTCATGCTATTGATATGTCTTGTTATATCTTAGAACACAACAATTTCAGCTTCAACTATCTCGTGACCATTCAGATATTGGAGACAGTGATGAAAATCCATCAACCAAGGGGGTCTCCCTGATGTGAAGTCCCAATTAGACCTCACACCATTTGGAGTTGGAGCCACATCTAGAGTATCAACCAACCCACCATAAATCTAAGATTTTCCTTGGCTACAATAAATCACATAAGAGAGTATGCACATAACCTTTGAAATCAGCAAGTAAGTTGTCACTATGAAACACCAATTGCAATGTGTAAATAGAGACTCTCATGAGAGGGAAATAAAAGTGAGAATCTAGAAGGAAATCAATAGTACCATCCTAAGAGAGAGACACAAGAGAAAGGAAAGGTTCGTTAGTTATCTAGCGAAATAGGTCACACACAAACAATGAACATTGAATAAAATACAACACACATTCAACAAGATAAGCACCAAAGCCACTAAAATAGCTTAATTTATTTAGTACGGATGAGAACAACATATATCACAAACATTCAAAGAATAGTTTTACAACATTAATTACATACGCATGAAAGTGTGCTAACTCAATGAGATTCTGATATTAGGTGAAAGATCCAAGTACACAATTACAATGGCGATAAACTAGCTCCAATAGTGGAACATTAAGTCACTTCTTTCCTCTCCAAAGAATGATCTTCTCCCCTATGCTAAGTTGGAGAAACCAAGGCTAGCTCTCCAAAGAATAAACCACCAAAATCCATTTTCTTGAGTTATAAGGGTGTATTTATAACAAAAATAATTACCCTTCATATCCACATGACTCTTAGGCTTCCCTCATGACTCTTTAACTTCTAATGTGACCTTTGGACTTCTATATGAATTTAGGACTCTTCAAAAAGACTCTTTTATCCATATATGACTATGTTACTTTTACTATTTGACATATGACTCTCAAACTTCCACACATTACATTTTTTCCTTTCTTTTGATAATCACACCATTACATCCATAAATGATGTGGAAATACACATACACTCATGACATTTTTATGACACTAGTACAAATCATAACTTGAAAATGATGATATGCATTCCATGATGCAATGTTAATGTCAAGTTATTTCCCTCGTTGCTTTGTCTTTAATCTTCATGAGAGGTATGTTTAGTACTTCATCTTCATGAAAGATCTACTATGTTCATCATATTCATAATCGAAGGGGTTGAATGGTATGGATTCTTCATAAGGTCCTGCTCTTCAGTCTTTAATCGCAAACTGGTGTCCCTCCATCTTCTCACTCAATGATAATCTTGTCTTCACAGCTTCCCAAGTGTATTATAGCATTGTCTCCTTCTCCTCCTTTTCAATCACCATTCTATCATGTCAATATAAAGTATATACAAATAGAAATCACCCATGACAAGACAACACTAGTCCATAAAACTCCTACTCTAACTTGCTTCATGGAAATGTTGACTGAGTTGAAAATGTGTGTTTGACTGAAAGGCAGACTCAAGGATTGCACAATGCATAGTCCGAGGGGTTAGGAGTGATGGATTGAAGCTTGAGAGTTCACAGTGTGCAGTTATTGGGGGCCTAGGAAAGATGATTGTGTAGCTGAGGAGCTTAGTGAGAAAATCTTGAGCGTTGAATTTTCACTATGCATAGTACAAGAGAGAAAGAGGCATTGGGATTCCACAATTGAAAATCTTAGGGAGGTAGGGAGATAACTTGAGGTGTTACACTGCACAATGCATAAAACAAGACTAACTGGAAGGGTAAAATGCACAGTTTTGGAGGTTAAGGGGCCATGGCTAAGCACTGAGACTATACATTATGCATTTATGGAGGGAAACTAGTTAGTGGATTGCGTAGTTGCAAAGTTCAATGACTTAGAGAGGCATCTTGATGATTGAGACTATGTAATGCACAACAAGAAATCAGATGGGAAGAAAGATTACATAGTTTCTAAGGGCAAGGAAATAATCCTTGAGAACTATGACTTCGCAATGCGTAGTCCTTGGAGGAAGGAGTTGTGCATTATGAAGTTCTAGGAGGCAAGTGGGGAGATTGAGGCTTCCTACTATATAATTCACAATTCAAGGAGGTTCAGTGAAGTCAATTTGGTCGAGCAGAAAGCTTTTTAGGATTTGGCTAAGTCTGGGATTAGTAAGGTAGAAGTGAGACCACGATTGAACTTATGGATGATCACACACACTCATAAAAATTGATGACACAATGTTGAACACTCAGTACATGAGAACAACATTATCCCATCAATGCAACAAAAATACAACAAACTCCTCCAAGTGCGACACTTAGGGTGCACTTTGCGACGAAAGTGAAAGCACTTGTATGACAATGCTCAAGACTTGGAGAATATATCTGATGTATTTCCTTATGATGAATAGCAGATAGAAGTGTAGGAGAATGCATCAGAACTACCTTTTAAGAATGTACAATTGACTCCCTTTGACTAGGTGAGACACTTAAGATACACTTTATGACGATAAACATGACACTAGTACAACAATGCATAAAAAATTGGTAATGGGTATAGTGAGTGTATACATGGTAAATAGGAACCATTGGTACCAAATTTTCCTCTCGCAATTAACCAAAACTCTACTTTTACAGCGTGCAACACTTCCCATGCCAAAAGATAACACTTGTGATAGTAAGATAAAAGTGAAAACGACACTTGCAAATGTGAATGACATTGAAATCAACACATTCCAAAGTGAATATAACACGAAAAATAAACTTATTAAAGTGAATGTAAGCAAAAACAACAATTGAAAATGTGAAACTAACACTTGATAAAACAAAGGAGCAGCAGTGCGATGATGAAGAAATCTCTCTGTAATGGAAGTACAATCGCAATCAATGTGAGAGAGACTTTTAATGGAGAGTGTGCATAGACTATCATCATGTGTTACATAGTACACTGTGCTTATGGATTGTGAATTCACTGCCACTAGTGATTTTCCAAACCTTAGTGTTAGGTCCCTAATACTAGTGATTCCCCCATTACTATTTTCATTGTGGCCCTTATTGTTATTGTTCTGCCCCTATTGTCCCCATATTGTTATTATTGTGCCCCATAGAAGCTCACTATTGTTATTTTTGTGCCCTTATATTATTATTGTTATGTTGGCTTTGATTATATTGTGACCCCTTAGACTCCTATATATAGAAAGGATATTTTATCATTTGTATCATCCAAGAACTGTTCATTTGTGTAATGTAAAGGAGGTTGCCCCCTCAAAGAGGCTGATTTATAAGGCATTGATCCTTATTTTATATCTTTTTGTGAGATGGTTTCATAAAATTTGGTATCAGAGCTTTGGATTCTAGGGTTTTGCTGCTCCAAATAGGTCATTGTGGAATTTTTGGTATAACTTTTCTTTTGCGACATTTCAGCACCATTACAGAAGCTAAAAAAAAACCATTTGATCTGAAATCCTTATAAACCTCGTGTCCAAATTTTAGATCTTGTATCGCTATATTTTCGGAGATATGATCTGAGGAATTTAGGGTCTTTGCAGACTCCCAAATTACATTCCAAATAGGTGACCTTGGAAAAATTGTCATAAATTTCTCTCTGAGTATCAGATTGAAATTGCATAAGAAGTTACAGAAAGAGGATGGACTGTAGTTGTCTTTGTATATTTTTGATATCCGAAGGTTGAAACAATGACATGTGGCACATCGTACAAGTTCCCTCTACTGAAAAATTACATATTCTGGTCATCTTGGGAGATTGGGCGTAATTCTTTCTTGGAGAATCTAATTTTGATGAGACTGGTGGCATCGAAAAGAGGACTTAGAGGGCTATCATATAAAGTAATTTCATACCTTTGGGATCCGCAATTTCATAGATACAACATATTCAATATCGAGCATCTACAAAGTGAAAAAAGGTGTGTAGTCTTTTTAAAATTTTGCATAAGTTTGGGTTGAAAAATTAGGTTGAATTTCAAAGGGCATAGTGAAACATAATTATCATTAATTGATGCCCCGAAGAAAGAAAATGGAAACACCTGGTAAGCAACCTGAAAGCTCTAGCATGACTCATGAAGAAGAGGAATAAATGCAACATGATATATCAAAATTATGAGACCAAGTGAAACAAATTTCACTCTCACAAAAGGTAACAGAAGCTAAGATTTATGGTTTAAAGAAAGGCATGGAAGCTAAGATGAATGGCATGGATGCTAATATGGAATATTTAAAGATAGATTTGACTAATTTGCTACAAGAAAGGCTTACTAATGGGGAAAGGGTAGTAAAGGAAACTCATGATCGGAACAAAAGAAATGTTAATCATGATTTCATAGACACTAATGTTGGATTGAAGACCCACCATGTTCCAGAGATCGATATGAGGAATTTTTATGGCAAGGATCCCGTAACATGGATACTACAGATGGATCAATATTTCAATCTCCATAATGTGCGAAACGCACAAAAGGTATGCATTGCAACTTTATATTTGGAACCAAATCAGTTCGTATGGTATTGATGGCTTTGCTCTCGTAAACAAATTGTCACTTGGGCAATTTTTATGGAAGAAATAATATCAGATTGTGAGGGTACAAAAGGAACACGTTTTTTAGCCAATTGATAAACCTAAAACAAAAGGGTTCAATGATGGAGCACATTGAGTACTTCCAAAAATTGAATATAAGGATAAAAGATATTCTAGAGGAGAATAGGATTGATGTGTTCATAGGGACTTTAAAGGATAACATCCAACATGAGGTTCACCTTTGGGAACCTGATTCATTGGAGAAGGCATTCGAGTTGGCAAGAAAATGGAGATCACAATTATGGCAACAAGGAAGCCTACCACTCGCAACTATAAGGATGGAAGTGTTGTTTCCCCTAGCCTTCCACAACCTACAAGGTTGACACCCCAACAATTGGAAGAAAAAAGAGCAAAAGGGACATGTTACAGTTGTGATAGAAAATACACAAAAGGTCATAAGTGTGATGAGAAGAAATTATTTTACATATATTGTGAAGAGGAGGAAGAAAATGAACAAGAAACGTCAAAGGGAGAGGATATACACTAGGAACAAACCCTAGAGAAAGAGGAAATGAATCCAACCATATCCTATAATGCATTGGTTGGAATTACCACTCCTCAAACTATCAAGATAGAAGGACATATCAAGAAGAAAAAGGTAATAGTGTTGATTGATTCGGGTAATACCCATAATTTTATTCATTTTAAGATAGCCAAGGTATTGAATTGCTTCCTCTATCCAACACCAAAGTGTCAAGTGATGATTGCAAGTGAAGGAACCATAATTTTCTTTGGAAAGTGCCATAATATCAAGTTATCCATCGGAGAATATGTATTGAATAACTCAATGATTTCCATTCCAATGGGTGGTGCTGATGTTGTACTAGGAGTCCAATGGCTAAAATCCTTGGGTACAATAGCTTTTAATTTTCAAGAACTTTTCATGAAATTCTCTTCGAAAGGAAAGGAAGTAGAATTAAGAGGTATCACAGGGAAACCAGGAAAGATAATCAGCTCTAATGGAATAAAAAAGATTCTAAAGAAATAAAAACAAGGCATAATTGCGCAATTATGTTCGCTAAAGGTTCCCCCATCAAAATCATCTATTTCTCCAAATCTCCAAAAAGTCTTCGACAATCATTCCAAGGTATTTGAGACTCCCAAAGGTCTCCCACCTATTCTTGATCATGATCATACTATTCATTTGATTCCAGGAAGTGTTCCTCCAAACATCAGGCCTTATAGATATCCCTGTGCCTAAAAGAGTGAAATTGAATGTATGGTAGAAACGTTAGAGGATGGTCTAATTCAACCTAGTCAAAGTTCTTTCTTTGATCTAGTAGTATTGGTGCATAAGAAGGATGGATCATGGCGCATGTGTCAGGATTATAGGGAGCTCAACAACATCACTATTAAATATAAATTTCCCTTTCCTGTCATTGATGAGTTATTGGATGAATTGCATGGATCAATTTACTTCACCAAGTTGGATCTTCATTCAGGATCTCATCAAATCATAATGAAGACTGAAGACATTCTGAAAAAAAAAAAAAATTAGAACTCATGAGGGTCATTATGATTTTTTGGTCATGCCTTTTGGCCTTACCAATGCACCTTCTACATTTCAAGGTTTGATGAATTCCATTTTCAAACCCTTCCTTTGAAAATTTGTGTTAGTATTTTTTGATGATATACTAATCTATAGCAAGTCTTGGAAGGATCATGTTCAACATGTTGACAGGGTGCTCAAACTATTGAAGGAGAAACAATTATATGCAAAAAGCCCCAAATTTTTCTTTGGAGTACAAGAGGTGGAATATCAAGGCCATATTGTATCTCATGAAGGTGTTAAGGTAGACCCTACCAAAATAAAAGCCATTAAGGAATGGAAAATATCCACATCCATAAAGCATCTGCGAGGATTTCTCGGGTTGACAGGGTATTATCGCAAGTTTGTTAAGAATTATGGGAGAATAGAAGCACCTCTAACAACATTATTGAAGAAAGATGCATTTTTATGGACTCTAGAAGCAATGAAAGCCTTTGAACATCTTAAAGAGGCAATGTGCCAAGCACCGGTCTTAGCTACGTCAGACTTCACAAAAACCTTTATTGCGGAATGTGATGCCTCAAGAAATGGAATTGATGCTATTTAAATGCAAAAAGAAATACCCATTGCTTTCGAAAGTCGTCCATTCAAATGAAAGTATTTACACAAATCTATTTATGAGAAGGAAATGTTGGCAATACTATATGCGCTTAATAAATGGTGACCCTACCTAATGGGAAGACACTTCAAGGTAAAAGTAGATCATGATAGTATGAAATACTTTTTAGAACAAATATTATCTTCAAAAGAGCAGCAAAAATGGGTCACAAAGATGTTGGGTTATGACTTTGAAATCATATACAAAAAAGGAAAGAAAAATTTTGTGGTAGATGCACTCTCAATAAAGGATGAGGATGTGGAAGCATTTCTTTGTGCCATTTCTATTATCCATATTCGATAAATGAAGAGAGGGATGAATGGAAGAAGGAAGAAGAAGTGTGGGAACTCATTCAAAAGATACAACAAGATCCCAGTACATCTGATACCTTTAGCTAGAAAAATGAATCGTTATGGTACAAAGATTGCTTATTCCTATATAAGAATTCCCAACTCAAACAAAAGATTCTTATGGAATTGCATGCCTCTCCCTTAGGAGGGCACTTTGGATTTTTAAAAACTTGCCACAGGGTTAAGAAGGAGTTTTTATGGGATGGCCTTAAATCTGATATTCAAACATTTGTGGCAAAATGTTTGGTTTTCCAACAAAATAAAGTTGAAACAATTAAGACCCTGGTTCTATTACAACCTTTATCCATTCCAAGTCAATTTTGGGAGGAGGCTTCAATGGATTTCATCACACATTTACCCAAGTCTGAAGGAAAGAGTGTCATCATGGTGGTGGTTGATAGACTTACTAAGTACACACACTTTTGTGCATTATCTCATCCATTTAAAGCTAGTATAGTTTCTACTTCATTTATGGAAACGATTAAAAAGCTACATAGAAACCCAAATATTATTGTAAGCGACAGAGATCCCATTTTCATTGGAAATTTTTGGACATAATTATTTTCTTGTCTTGGTACTCAGTTAGCTCATAGTTCCTCTTATCATCCTCAATCTGATGGGCAAACTGAGATAGTAAACAAATGTTTGGAAGGATATATGTGTTGCTTTGTATCTGATAAACATACACAATGGGTCAAATGGTTGCCTTTCACTGAATTGTGGTATACCACTTCCTTCCATACTGCAACCAAAATGACCCCATTTATGGCACTTTATGGATATCACCCACCATCCATCACATCATATTTAATAGAAAATTCTAATGTTCAAGCAATGGAATATCACATTGAGCATCAACAACAAGTTCTCCAACTCTTAAAGGATAACCTAACTTTGGCACATAATAGAATGAAATAACAGGCAGATGAACATCGTAGCAAAAGAATTTTTGATATAGATGACTAGGTATTTCTACAGCTACAACCATATAAACAAATGTCCCTCAGGGAAGCTAAGAAGGATAAAATTATCACCAAAGTATTATGGTCCATACAAGGTGTTGCAAAATATTGGTACTATGGCATAAAAATTGGAGCTTCCTACAACTTCTCGAGTGCACCCAGTTTTCCATGTTTCATGCTTAAAGAAGGTTATTGGTAACAAGCTCCCAGTTCAAACAATATTTCCAAAACTTCATGAGGAAGGAAAAATCATATTTGAACTTAAAGCAGTCACAGAAACAAGAACTCGACAACTGCGAAATCGATCAATTTCAAAGTATCTTGTCAAGTGGAAGAACTTACCCATAGAATATTCCACATGGGAGGATGAGAATTTTATACAGAAGCATCCAAAACTACTCAAGTGTTGAGGACAACACTTTTCAGAAGGAGAGGGGCATGTTAGGTCCCTATAATACTAGTGATTCCCCCATTACTATTGTCATTGTAGCCCTTATTGTTATTTGTGCCCCTATTGTCCCCATATTGTTATTATTGTGCCCCATAGAAGCCCACTATTGTTGTTGTTGTGCCCTTATATTATTATTGTTATGTTGACTTTCATTACATTGCGACCCCTTAGACTCCTATATATAGAAAGGAGGTTTTGTCATTAATATCCTCCAATAATTTTTCATTTATGTAATGTAAAGGAGGTTTCCCCCTAGAAGAGGCTAATTTCTAAGGCATTGATCTTTCTTTTCTATCCTTTTGTGAGTTGGATTCATAACACTTAGCTTCAAGATCTGTAGAATGCATAGAGAGATGTGTATTTGTGGATTCATCACAAACAGAACATGTGTGAGAATGTAAATTTAACACTTAGAAGAAGACTTAATATGTTCAGAAACATTAGGTGACCATGACCATGGGATGACAAATTGCAAGATCCTGAGTAGGCTCCAAAATTCAAGTGTAAGCAAAATTTTGGAGGGTGTTTGTTGCAACGACAACATATACTCAACATATTATCATTAATTATACCTTTTATCCCATGGATTTCATTTTTTATTGTGCTAATGTATCATTCATAGGGATGATTAAATTTTTTTAAATGATTTCCATACTAGAGCATGTGGTCATCATCTATCTAGGTTTCCACAACCTAGAAAATCTTGCATGTTGATTAGTTTCGGATCTGGACCTTTAAATATTAAATAAATATGGTGCATAGTTATTATCCCTATCAAATATTCACTAAAAGCATGCATGCACATATTTCTTCATTTAATCCTATGGTTTTTATTGACCCTTAGCTAATTCTAGCATTGATTTCTAGTAGTGTAACCCTACCTTCGCCAACGGACATGGCTATATTATAGTGCCCATGGACCACTTCACTGACTGGATGAGGACATGCCTATGTTATCTTATGATGAAAACACTACAACATTATTCTTATTTAACCATATCATTGAATGGATTTGAATACCTAATATTATTGTGATGGACCATGGATCCCACTTTAACAACAAAAATATGACAAAACTAGCTACCAAGTTGGGTCTTTTTCATAATAACTCAACAACCTACTATCCATAAGCCAACTGTAAAGTAGAGGCCATTAATAATGTATTCAAAAAAAATGATCCAATGGCTGATAGTTACTCACAAAAGTAGCTTTCATTTAACTCTAATTTTGACATTATGGACCTACAAAACCTTAAAAATGTTGCCACTAGATTCACTCGTTTCCAATTAGTATAGGGAGTGGAAGTAGTATTACCAACTGAACATAAAATACCACCATTGAAAATAGTTACATAAAACTTACCTAACACCTCTATAAAGGAACAATTTATCTTATATTTAGACCATTTGGATGAATAATTTTGCTATTCTAATGTGGTCATTGAGACTCATAAGAAGCAAGTGAAAGTGTAGTATGACAAATCGGCTTGACCTCATATATTTGAAGAAGAGGACTTACTCCTAGTCTATTATAAGGATCATGACAAATTATGGGTTGGTAAATTGGAACCTCTTACCCAATGGTATTTATATAGTTAAACATGTAATAAAAAAGGGGCTCTATGAGTTGTATGACTATTATGGTAATCCCTTGTTAGAGACTCACAATGATCGATATCCTAAAATGTACTATGTGTAAATCACTTCATCACATGGTGCTTGCATATACCAAATTTTAGTTTGGTGTAGTGTGTTTATTTTCTGTATGTGTATTTTTGTTTCAATTACTTGCTTATCATGTATGATTCTTAATTTGATGTCAATACCCACATTGCTTTACACTAGATTCACAAATGGTGCCAGTTGGAGTACTTAAAATATCACTTCCATCGCTTTGGTTCTCTTTTCACCCACTAATGAGTTGATGAGATTTGGGGGAATTTATATTTTCCCTACAACCAATAATGTTAGGGATTATAGTGTACCTATTAAGCTCTTATTTAAGGCTACGACTCTTGGCATCTGCCATTTGTTTGTTTGATTGAAATCTTAAGTCCTAATATCACAACTAATCTAGTCTTATCTCATGACTAATATTGTGTTACGTATTTCGTACTTGCGGGTAAATCTCCTTGAATAATCATTTGATTACAACGATTATCAACACATATAAAGAGACCCTAATATGTTGGTTTATTTGTTAGTGAAATCTATCTTACTTTGGAATTTTCCATGATAAGTAAGCATCATTAAAAACACATGCATGTACATATACAATCATGGGTAGATAAGAACAGAAACTAACATATGAAATAAGTCCATCCCGCCCCATCCTACGTGTAACACACTACAATATAGGAAATGGACCACATAAGAACTCTTAAGTTACCTGAGACTCCCATAGTGTTCCATTCTAGATGCCTTGAAATGCCATTAGTACACGTGATTAGTACCACCATGGTCAATCCCTCAATACTATATATCAACTCACATAGTTCATCATGCTTTGAAAACCTTTCTCATCTATTGATGGAAATCTAATTTGGCATATTTCTAACAACCTTGTAATACTTTTTTGCACATCATTTTTCAATTTTTGCATCATCCCAAAAAACTTTTTTCCAATATAAAGGAATTTTGGCCAAGGTATCTCTATCATCTTAATAATCCATTTTAATGCTTATTGTTATGTGTTTAAGGATATAATGACATTTATATGTTATCCGTTGGTATTTAGTAGGAAAAGCTACACATGTACCTCAAAATAGGAGTTGGAGATAGATATTACAACTAACTATGGATCGATGTTACAAATCCCTATGGCAAGGTGTTGCAACTCCCAATTGATAGGTGTTGCAACTTCTTGTTCCCAAGTGTTGTAACTCCCTGTTGTTAGGTACTACAAGTATTATTTTCTAGGTGTTGCAACTCCCTATTGTAGGTTGACATAACTCACTATTTTATCATAGTGCTATAATTCCAATATGTTGTGACTTTGAGGTGTTAATGATAGCTTTGCAGCTTCAAGGTGTTGCTACTTTTGTTGCAACTTCAAGGTGATGAATCTCATGTTGTGACTCCTCATTGCTACAACTCACCTCAATTTTGTTATTGCAATTCAACGCAAATGTTGTTGCCACAACTCTTAGTTAATTGACTATTTCGTAAAGTAGCTAAAACTCTAGATAGTTGGTACAACAAATTATCTTAGCCGCGTAGATATCACTAACATATCGCCCATATTAGTCAAGAAACCAAGCTCCCATTGAAGGAAACTGACAAGGGAAATTGATCTCTCGACAAGGAAAGGATGATATAGCTACCACTTATCAAAAAACTGATCAGTTTAGCATTTTGTTGATTTTATATCTTCTAAAGGATTCATTGTAATTGCATGGAATAGCTAGATTCTCATGACTTTCCATCGAACTCTTTATTTAGCTCAAACATTCATAGAAACAGAACAACAAGTGATGAGCAAATAAGTAATCAGAATCTAAAATCTAGAATCTAGAGAGAGTTAGCTGCTTTGTAACTATAATTCAAAAACTGCTAAGAAGATAGACAATCATTGAGTTAGTGGAAGAGGTGGGTAGCCACTGATATCCACCTAGATTAATCCTCCACCTTTGGGAAGAAATAGTCCATTATGTGACGTCCACTCATCATCTGGGGAAACTTCTATTGGATTTATCTCCTAGTGAGACAATTGCCTTAGTGAATAAGTTTCCCTACTTTGACAACCCTATAGAGTTGTATGTGTTGTTTGTGGGTATTCTTTTACTTGGTGTCCATGCTCCAATTAGCTTTAGCCTATTCAATGTAGTTAAGATTGACCTACATGGTGACCAATTTCTGGTTTTCCTCCAAGGTGTCCAACATAGGTCAAAAATATCATCCAAGTAACTCTACATTAAATAATAAGCGCAAGCAAAGGAAAGGTGAAATACTAAATAATAGGTGCAAGCAAAGGAAAGGAAAAATACTAAATAATAATAAAAAAAATAAAAAAAATAAAAATCAGCCACAACATTTTATGATTTTCTAAGTCACACGTTAAAGTGGTCTAGGGTTATATTGGGGGAATGTGAGGTGATTTTTATATAAATGTAAGCATACCTTATGACCAACCTAAAACTTGTGTAAAACCGTGTGTTAGTCATGTATATGCTTGTACTTGGTATTAACTTTCTATAAGATATCATGAACCTAGTTTTAGAGGTGTTGGATCCATTCAATAAATTCGGCTAGGACATTATTGGTGAATAAGGAATGTGAATAACTACATTAATTATGAATAATGGTTGGAACCCCAAACACACGTAAAAATTGTGGACAATAAAGCCATGGAGTACTCTATTATAGCTATGTTGAACACATGAAAGGATTTTTCTTGGAGTTATACATGAGAAAAATATGCACAATCATGTTTTTCACCACTTCTACTTTTCCATCTATTTGGGGATGAAATCTAGTTGATTTGGTCAACTTAATATCCATTAAAGACTATAAGATGTACTAGAAGGTACTAAGGGACGTGTTGTCCCTATCTGAAATCATGGTTTATAGTAGTCCAAAATGATCCCAACATATGCTCAAAATAGAGTTTAATAGTGAATTTAGTTGTGGTATTATTCTTGCATGATGTCAAAATGGCAATGTTAGAGAACCAATTGAACACCATGATACACATTCATCAACATACTTGTTGGAGAGAAAAAACGACATGTAATCTATGGATATTGACACATAGGGTTTTTATAACCCAATTATACATTATACTATACTGAGAGAAACCCTAGTTCAACTTACCTCTATTGAAAGCTAGAATGCATCCCCATTCATATGGGTCTTACAAGGATGTTATTAGATATTATAAGGCTAAAATTACATAATTGAGTAATTTATCCTAATTATTTTATCACAATTTCATAATTATGAAATTATGATTATTTCATAATTAAGGAAAAACTCATAATTGAGAAGAAGGTTATTAGTGAGTTTGGAAAAGCTTATAATTTGGCATGAAACTTGTGCATGAATTATAATGGATTGGTTCACATGCCATGAGAAGTAATGGCATGCTTTCTAACACAAAGATGGCCTAGGTAGCACAAGAGTGCATACTAGAGGTGGAATTTTAGAACATTATTATATGTATTAAACACATAGTATGCAACAATGAAGTCAATTTCATTGTTGTATAATTATGGCCACCCATAGATCCCATGCCCACAAAGAGTTAATAACTATGACTAGCACCACAACTAGGGCCTAGCTGAGGTAGTCAGTGACATGATTAGTGCTATCCCTTCTTGTAGTTTGTGTTCAAGTGGAATTGTTTCAATTACGTGGATAATTTATAATGGTGGCATTCTATAACTTTCATTGTGTTTTCATTAATTCTAAAGCCATGTAATTAATTTCAATGATCATCTTCTTCCCTAGAATATAATTCTTCCACTATCGGCATGTCTACATGATGGAGTACATATCCTTGTCATAGGTGGGGTATATCCATATAGTATCAAATATTTTTTCACCATGAGAACCCATTAGATATATTTTTGAAGTGAGGATTTCAATGATAGAATAGTGGTAGGAACTTATCTCAATCTCAAACTATTGTTGTAGGTCTAGAAGAGCGAGGAGCAGTGTAGAGAAAAGGCAGTGTTTTAGATCCTCGAATTCTCTCTATTGTGATTCATACTAGGAAAGTTTTCTTTTCCTCTTCGCTTGTTCACTTGAATTAAGGGTGAACTAATATTACAACGCCCCAACAAGAACCTTTGGTATAAGTTAGAAAATCCTAAGGAGATACAAAGCTCTCTTAAACTCATCAATGTTCATCAATCCTTAATGACTTGGAACTTGTTACATCAAGATACCCACCCATGTTCATGCATAATGTATCCAAAAATTGATATCTCTACATTCCAAATGAACATTTGTCTAGATTTCCAAACAACTTGTGTTATTCAAAGGAGATCAAGATTTATTGAATGTGTTGAATTTTTTTAATCCAATTTATGTTGAAGATGAGGATTCCATTAAAATATAGAACCAAAAAATAATTTGTGAATAGTTACAGGATATCATCCATCATCATCATTGATGTTGCTAAAGAATTAGTGAATCCAATGAGAATGAACAACCACTTGAAAATGCCTTCTTGAGATTCAAGCATTGTACTCCATACATCTATTTGTTCAATTGGAACCTAGTGCTAGTATGACTTTATATCAATATTACTAAAGAACTTAGCACCCTTAACTTAATAAAGAAAATCATCGATATAGGGATTAAGTATTTATTATTTATAGTGATTTTGTTTAGGGCTCTATAATCAATACATAGTCTCAATGTCTCATCCTTCTTTTACACCATCACAATTGGATTCCCATAAGAAAAGGATATCAGTCGAATGTGGCCCTTTTGGATGATCTCATGAATCTATTATATTATTTCTTCATTGTCTAAGAGAGATCATTTATATATTTTTCCATTAGATAAAGGATCACTAGGTACCAAGTCAATCGAGTATTTGTCATGGCAATGTAGAGGCACCCCCATAAGTGGAGCGAAAATATCTTTGTATGTCTCTACAATCTCTCCCACCTGCTTCTATTGGGTAGAGAGGTCACATGTTGAGGTTATGATGGTTGTAGTGACCTCCATTTCACCTTATGACTAAACCATGAAGAGGAAAAATGTTGTAGTCTAAGAGACTACCTTTCGATATTGTTTTGTTGAGATCAATGAAATTGTAATAGTTGGAACTACATTTGGTACCTTATAAACATGAATTCTTAGAGTAACAATGAAATTATTGGGATAAGACTCATAAATGGAATAACATTTCCATATATATGGTTGTCCTAAAAGAAAATAGCAAACATTGACTGGAGAAACATCACACATAACCTCATCTTTTAAGGTCTTTATGACATAGGATAGATGAAATTGTTGGCTAATGCAAATGCCTCATCAATGGCTCAACTAACCAATAATGTATGTTTGGGGGTGGATCAGTTTCTTCTAGTTCCTGCCATCAGTTCTAAAATATAGTGGGGTTCCCTTCATCCACATCTATGAATGGAAGAGGCAACCACGTCTTCAACCTCATCTAACTCTTTTGGTTGGATCCTTGTTTTCGCAATGGTAGCACTAGGTTATACACCAATTATCTAATTTCCTTTATCATGTTCTATATCAAAATTAGAGCCAAACTATGTTTCCTCATCTCTAATCTTTTCTTACAATGATTTTTTTTAGTAGCATTTATTAGTTTTGTTCCACATGATTTTGTGGAACTCAAACCACTTTCTAGTGTCCCTTCTCAACTTCCCATTGCCCTTGTTTGTCTATGACATGGGTTGGTTGTCTTAAGGTTTGATTTTCTTACTCTATCCCCTGTTCTATGAATTTGGGCCACGTTTTTCAAGCTTTTGTTGTGGTGTATTTGCAAACTATTGGGATGGGGTCCCCTAGTTATAAGTTTTGTCTAAATTTTGAATCAATTTTGATGTAGTATTGTAAAGTCTCTACATTTTGAGGAGTAGAGCGCTAATAGCGAAGAACTTTAAGAGTCAAAGGGGACTTTGGGCAGGTCAAATCCCCTTATCTTATAAAGGGATGGGCTGTTTTAATTATGTAATGAGAGGCTCCCATGATTCGTGGACCATGGTAATGTAATGTAAAAGATATAAAAGGAAGACATCTAGGAGTCATAAGTTAAGTTCAGTGAATGAATGAGATTTTGAATCTATTATGTCTGTAATTATGTATTTTGGTGAAGGGGAAGGCTCATGTAGCTAAGTGCATGGAGACCTTGGCATGTCTGTAGTTGAGTGCGCAGGCCCCTGCAGTTGTGTGCACTAGGCCAGAAGACATGTATTCATTGAATATCTAATTTAAAAAATTCTATTTGAAGAAATTATGTGCGTTGTTTGTATATTTATATGTTTCTATGTTTATGATCAATTATGATTCGATTCTCTGTAATATTTTTTTAATTGTACCACAAAGTTCCAGATCTACATTTGTATGATAACTTATGCATGTTCGAACAATTAGGTGAAGCTTATAGATCTATTTAAGTAGAAATCACTTTAATTCTATGATACTGAAGATAAGGTAACTTCACAAAGGGAATATCGGACCCTAGGCTAAAGAAACACCTTGGTTCTACACCACATAGCCTTCTTGATGCAAAAACCTTGTTCTAGCATCTCCCAACAATGCCTTGGGTGAGATTGTGATCTACCCTAAGAGGAATATTGCCAAAAGGGACGGTGATGTAGGATTTGTTGGTTACCGTAGATAAGTCTGAACCTAGTTCCAAGACCCTCAAACCAACAAATCGTTATGTTTCCAAGACTGAGATATATCTGAGGGATGTGTGATGTGGTGTCCATGGAGACCAACTAAGAAAGAACTCTAAAATTGGGTGGATCGAAAGTTGCATGAGTTTGCAACTCAGGAAAATCAGAATTTGTGTTGGTCAAAAGATAGGTGGTTATAAAGATACATCTACACAGAAGAGCACGATATATTTTTCACATCATTTGCTAATGAGCTACATGGGTGGCTTTGAAAGTTAGTGAACAACGAGCCTACCCAGAAACATGATGAACATCCAGTATGGACTCGTGAAATGATCAAGCATCTTAAAAAGTATGATCATAAGGTTGCAAGGGTCGTCGATTATTGGATCGATATTATTTTGGGTGGTTTCATTATTGAATTTAAAATTGACACATTTGTATCTTATAGCGAAGTTGAATGCCAATTTTTCAAATGTCCAAGAGGTAAGTATCATAATTCCTTGAAACTCTAGACTAAAATGTTGTTATGTGAAAAGGGTGTTATTAATGGGCCTCTAAATTAGACATAGTTTAAGGCCCATGCCTATAAATTAAACATAAATTAAGGTCCATCTAACCATCCTTCACATATTAAACCTCTCTTCTTGCATTAGATAATGTATTTTTAACTTTCATATATTCATTAGGAAGGTTTGTGAATAATTTCATATTTGTGACTAATATTATTTATTTTTGTGGAATATTATGAGAATATTGGGCAGATTATGAAGATTTGGAGCAGGAGATAATTTAGGGATTTTATCCCTACTATGGGAGGATCAATAATAAATAATAAATCAAAAAGATATTATGGAATTATGACACATATTCTGGAACTCCAATGATTGAGAAAATCTAGGAATGTGTTCCCTGCCATTTAATGCAAATTCCTAGTATTGGGGACCAAACCCACTAATTAAGGGATTTTGGTGGGGAAAGATTCCTCCATTCATGGGGAATGATTCCTAATCATTTTTTATAAGTACCAAGTCGAATTGTCCTCTAGGGATAGAATTCTATTAGTGTTATTGTGGAGAGAACTCGTATTTTTGCATCTCCATCGTATTTTCTTGCAGGGATGTAACTGTATTGATGAAAATAATGAAGATTGGTGTCATGTTCAGCTTCTAAATCTTGTTCTCCTCCATAGGCCTCTGATTTTCCTAGGGCTTGGCCATCCCAGTGTTGGGTTGTGTTATATTCTTTCCACGTAGTTAACAGGGGGTTTGAGGGGCACCCGTAACCCCACTTTATGGGGTCCGGGGCAGCGCCTTGGAAAATTCTGGTTTTGGACCCAATGTTAGGTTGGGAAGACCCACCTATGGTTTTGTGCATGATTTTCACACATGTTTTTTGGATGCGATGGTTTTCGATCCATGGTATTGGACGCGATGGTTTTCAGTCCATGGTATTGGATCCTTCAGCATGTATAAATATGTATTATAACATTGAAAGGAACATAATGAAAAATCAAGCTGGTAGTCCCAGTTTTGGGATCCAGGGGATCTCTTTGTATATGTGTTTTATGTGTTCTGCTCTCGTATTATTTATTTTCTGTGTTTTAGAATTTGTATGCAGGTAATTTCTGTACAGTGTTAAAACCTACATTTGGTATCAGAGCAGATTTGGCTTCAAGGGGATGCCTTTATTGCTGAGGGGTTTCGCTCAGGCTTGTGGTAGAGCCTGTTCAGTGGGAGATCTGTGAGATCGATTCTGGTGGTGAAAGAAGATGGCGAGTAGTGGAAAGATAGAGATCGAGAAATTTAGTGGATCACGGTAGATCTGGGTACTAAACCAACGGGAGTGTCTAATGAAGGATGGAAGAAGTTGGATTGGAAGGCAAAGAGAACAATACGATTTTGTGTCTCATATTAAGTATTGCTAAATGTATCAGTGGAAGATACAACAAAGGCTTTGCAGGACAAGTTAGGGACTTTGTACCAATCTAAGTCTCTGGTGAATAAATTGTTCCTACGGAAAAAGCTGTATAACCTGAGGATGAAAGATGGAGACTCAGTGACAGAGCATATAAGTGCATTTAACACTGTGGTAAGTCAGTTAGCATCTATTGATATTAAAATTTCAGATGAAGATAAGTGCATTAGTTTGTTGTGTTCTCTACTAGATTTGTGGGATAGTCTAGTTATTGTAATAGTTAGCAATGCAACTGCCTTGCAGTTTGATGAAATAGTCTCAGCCTTATTAATGGAGGAGATTAAATGACAAAATATGGAGAGCCAAAATGGTGATGCCTTGTCTGTACGAGGACGGTCCCAGAGAAGAAACAAAAATAAGTCACCGAGTGGGAGATTTAAATCTAGAGGGAGATCTAAATCTCCAGGAAAACCTGTAAATGTGGTGTGCTGGAAATGCGAAAAGGAAGGCCACTTCAAAAGGGACTGTAAATCTAAAGCTCCTGACAATGGAAAGGGATCTGATGAGGCTCCTTTTGCACAAGCAAAAACCACCTCAGATGAAGGTGGGGATGTGTATTTGGCTTCTTCAAGTACACATGTAGATCATGAGGCATGGTTGATTGACTCAGGTGCATCCTTTCACTTCACTCCCCATAGAGAGTGGTTCTGTGAGTATGAGAAATATGATGGTGGTGATGTCTTCTTGGGGATGACAGGAAGGCCAGAATCATTGGTCATGGAAAAGTAAAGTTGAAGCTGCAAGGTGGAAGGGTTAGAACACTTCCGGGTGTTCTGCATATTCCTACATTAGCCAGAAATCTGATTTCTATTAGTAAGTTGGATGATGCAGGTGTAAAAACAGTGTTCGAGAAGGATACCGGCAAGATGGTTTGGGAGCACTAGTATTGATGCGGGTAGTTCGGATTGGAACTCTGTACAAGCTACAAGGTAGCATTGTTGTTGATGGGTGCAACAGTTCTGTGGTTCCTAAAAGTGGAGCAGAAAATCTAGTGGTCTTTGGAGAAAAGACCATGTTGTGGCATCAAAGGCTTGGACATATTGGAGAAAAGGGCCTTCGAATACTTCATGGTAAAGGTATGGTAGAAGGTATGAGTAATAGCTCTCTGGATTTTGATTTCTGTGAAAATTGTGTATATGGGAAGCAGAATCGGGTGAGGTTCCCCTCTGGTGGTAAGAGGGCGAAACATATATTAGAGCTTGTGCATAGTGATGTGTTTGGACCTGTGAAGGTTCCATCACTGAGTAAGTATGTGTACTATGTATCATTTATAGATGAATTTTCAAGGAATACATGGATATATTTCCTTAAGAAGAAATCTGAAGTCTTTGATAGGTTTAAAGAATTTAAGGCTCTAGTGGAAAACGAGACAGAGAAGAAGATAAAGGTGCTAATGACAGATAATGGTGGAGAGTTTTGCAGTAAGGAATTTGAAGAATTCTACAAGAAGTGTGGTATAGCACGGTAGAAGACTGCTCCATATACACCTCAGCAAAATGGAGTTGCAGAAAGAATGAGATGTTGATGGGAAGAGGAAGAAGCATGCTCAGTGGTGCCGAGTTAGGACAAGAATTCTAGGCAGAGGCGGTGGATATCGCATGTTACTTGGTCAATAGGTCACCTTCATTAGTGTTGGAGGATAAGACTCCATGAGAGGTATGGACTGGTAAGAAATCCTCCCTTTCACATCTAAGGGTATTTGGATGTGATGCATATGTACATGTTCCAAAGGAGAAAAGAACAAAGTTGGATAGTAAATCTGAAAATTGCATCTTTATTGGGTATAAGTATGGTTTAAAGGGTTATAAGCTTTGGAACCCAGTAACAAGGAAGGTTATGTATAGCTAAGATGTGGTGTTCAAAGAGGTGAAGGATGTTATTAAACATGAAGTCCAACCAAAGGAACCTGAGAAGATAGATTTTGAGCTAAAGGAGGAAGAATCAAACTCTATAGTAGAGGAGGAATCAAAAGATGAAGAGCCACAAACTCTGGCTGTGAGAAGATCAGTTCGAGAAAGAAGGTAGCCAAAAAGTATAGTCCATCTACGTTCTATTCAAATTTTGCTTTATCTGTTACTGATGATGATCCTAGAACTGTGAAGGAAGCAGTGGATTCAGAGGATGGAAAACTCTGGAAAGAGGCCATGGTTGATGAAATGGCATATTTGCACAAAAATGAGGCTTGGGATCTGGTGGAGTTGTTGGCTGGAAGGAAACCCATTGGCAGCAAATGGGTGTTCAAAAAGAAGACAAATGAAAAAGGAAAAGTGGAGAAATACAAAGCTCGGTTGGTAGCAAAAGGTTATTCCCAGGTGTCAGGAATTGATTTTGGTGATATTTTTTCTCCTGTTGCCAAGGTAACTTCTATTAGATTACTTTTATCTGTTGTTGCTGCTTTTGATTTTGAGGTAGAACAGATGGATGTGAAGACAACGTTTCTTCATGTGGATCTCGAAGAGGAGATCTACATGAAGCAACCTGAAGGCTTTGCGGTGAAGGGTAAGAAAGAACTGGTATGTAAGTTAAAGAAGTCTCTATATGGTTAAAACAGTCACCAAGGATGTGGTATCAAAATTTGATACATTTATACAGGGACTTGGCTTCACCAGAAGCAAAGCAGATCACTGTGTGTATTTTAAATTAATTGGTGACCATGTTATTTATCTGGTCTTTTATGTGGATGATATGTTGTTGGTTGGAAATGACAATGAAGTTATCCAAGATTTGAAGACACAATTGTCCTCCAAATTCGACATGAAAGATATTGGTGCTGCAAACTATATTTTTGGCATGGAAATTAAAAGAGATCGGGCAAAGAGGAAGCTCTGGTTAAACCAATGGAAGTATGTTGAGACAATATTACAAAGGTTTAATATGCAGGATAGTAAACTTGTGAAGGTTCTTATTCCTGTAGGTGTGAGGTTATCTGCCAAACAGTGTCCCAAGACACAAGAAGAGGAAGAGGACATGTCCCGTGTTCCATATGCAAGTGCAGTCGGTACCCTGATGTATGTAATGGTCTGTACTAGACCAGACATTGCACATGCAGTGGGAGTATTGAGCAGGTTTATGTCAAAACCAGTGAAGGATCACTAGACAACAGTGAAGCGGGTTTTCAGGTATTTGTGTGGCATTAGTGATTATGGTTTGTGCTATCAAGGAAGACCAGGATTGGACAGAGCATTGGATATTCATGGCTTTGTTGATGCAGACTGGGCTAGAGATTTGGATCAGAGAAGATCTACAAGTGGGTATGTGTTTAACCTATTTGGAGGTGCAGTCAGTTGGATGAGTAAGAAACAATCTGTAGTGGCATTGTCAACTACAGAGGCAGAGTACATGGCAGCCACTCATGAAAGCAAGGAAGAAGTTTGGTTGTAGAGATTGTGTTCAAGTATGGGGTTAGTACATGAAGCTATAAGGATAGATTGTGACAGCCAAAGTGCAATTTTCCTAGCAAACAACCCCACATATCATTCAAATACAAAGCACATTGATGTACAGTATCACTTTGTGAGGAATATGATAGAAGACAAAAAGGTGTTGCTGGTAAAGGTGTACACTTTGAAAAATACTGCAGATGCATTGACAAAATCTATGAGCTCTGAGAAGTTCTCTTGGTGTAGAGAGACAATGGGCATTTCAGGGTTGGGAAAATGACTAAGCTCTCTTGTGGCCCCCTGTGGAAAGAAAACAACAAGTGGGAGAATGTTGGGTTGTGTTATATTCTTTCCACGTAGTTAACAGGGGGTTTGAGGGGCACCCGTAACCCCACCTTATGGGGTCCAGGGCAGCGCACTGGAAAATTTTGGTTTTGGACCCTATGTTAGGTTGGGTAGACCCACCTATGGTTTTGCGCATGATTTTCACACATGTTTTTTGGACGTGATGGTTTTTGGTCCAAGGTATTGGATTCTTCAACATGTATAAATATTTATTATAACATTGAAAGGAACATAATGAAAAATCAAGTTGGTAGTCCTGGTTTTGGGATCCAGGGGAAATCTCTATGTATATGTGTTTTATGTGTTTTGCTCTCGCATTATTTGTTTTCTGTGTTTTAGAATTCGTATGTAGGTAATTTCTGTATGGGGTTAAAACCTACACCCAAGAGCCTTACAACCCTTTTTTATCATTTTCTTTCCTTCTTTTCACTTCTTATTCACATGCATCTCTTGTTTTTATTTCTTTCTATTTCTACGTTTAGTATTAATGATTTCTTGTTGTAGGATTGGGTTAAATGGTTTATGTAAGTTATTTTGTAGGATAAAAAGCATCATTCAATCCTTGGAAAAGATTTGAAAGGTCATATTAATAATTAAGATACTTGGATTAGTCTTCTTATTCCCAAATCTAGATTTCTGGAACTCCTTTGTGGCAACTAGCAGTAAATCTCTGCTATTTTTTAGAGCATGCTAATGAGATTCAATCAAGTTGATTCCACTTGTATTAGATCAAAAAATCATTCTATTTCATAACAAAGTTTACCCTATTTAATTTTCACTTCATTAGGTTAGGAATTTGATGGATTTACTAGCTCACTAGTTCTCAAATTTCTGATTTTTAGGCTAGTAATTTTCTGCTATTTTATAGCATGGGTTAACAGAGATCGTTTTGAGTGATTCCACTTGGAACGGAGACCTAAGACATCCTAGTAAATCACAAAATTTGTCTCATCCAATTTGGATTTCATTTTCTTTGTCATTCGATGAATTATAACTTCGTATAGTAAATCTGTAACTTCCTGAAGTAAAACAGGGGATCCTATAAGAGAACTAGTACATCGTGTAGGAAATCCTGTAGCGGCCTGTTTTGAGCCTGGATTGAGAAAAATCATCATTGAAGCTAGGACTAGGCCCCTACTTGACCTCCAAGCCATTAAAATCACTGTACCCCTATTCCTCCACACTTGTCCCCCTGCTAAAGATCAAGTAAAGATTATCATTTTCATTTATAAAGTGAAAAGATTAAAAAAAAGAGTTCTTCTATATTTACAAATGCACATGGCAATTAGTACTCTCTAGATAATATTTCATTCTTTTATTAGTTAAAAATTCACATGTGACAAATAGGGTTAAAATGTGGTTCTTTTGCAAGCAAAGTGTGTTAATAAGTAGATAGAGGATTTGATGATACTTTACAAGCATTTTTAAATTTAGTCTTTCATTCCTGCAAATAGGTAGCATTTCATTTCTCTCATGATAGCAAAGGACACATTGTATGCTTCACATATAGTGTCGATACCTCTTATGTTTGTACGAACCTCGGGTTGATAATTAAAGTCGGTAGCCTTAGGAGTTGCAACATTCTTGTTCGAATACCAAGGCTCATCACTTTTTGGCGCCATTGTCAGGAAGGTGTCAAAGTATGCATTATTTTCTTCCCTAGTTGATTCATTTCTTTTTCATTTTTGAAAAAGAAAAAAAAAGTTGCATTAGGCATATTTCATTTCAAAAATATAAAAGTGCATTTCATTAGTGTTTTCATTCAATCATAAGAACAAAAAAATCTCCAACACCAACCCACCCCCCCATTTGATCACGTGGTGTAGTAAGAGCCACATCACCATTTACTTTTGCAGGTAGAAGAAGAACATGGCAAAGAATGTAGAAGAAATTGATGGAGATGATGACAATGAGGAAGATCCTCTCGGATTTCCCATTCAATATACTGATGGTTGTGTGCACATGAAGAATATACCTCCATCTTTTCTTCCAAAATTTCATGGTCTAAGGTGAGAGGATCCGGAAACCTTTCTCTTTGAATTTGAAATTATTTGTAGATCCTATGGTTACTTACTAAAAACTCAAAAACTGAGATTGTTTCCGGCAACATTGAAGGATAGAGCTCTTAAATGGTTCATGAGTTTAGGGACTAATTCAATAAGATCATGGAATGGTATGCAAAATATATTTCTAGAAAAATATGAAGTCCACGATCTTAAAGAAGAAATATTTAGAATGAATCAAAGAGAAGATAAGAGTCTAGAAGATCTAATAGAGAGGTTCATGTATAATGTTAAAAGAGAAAACCTACATCATTTAGGATCCGACACACTAAAAACCCTCTTTCTTAAAACAATTAGGGATGATTGGATTAATATCCTTGATCTCATGAGTAGACGTGATGTATACCAATTATAATTTGAAGAAATTTGTGAAACATGCAAACACATATGAAGAGGAAGGGTAATAGAAGGTAAATTAGCATCACGATTAGTAAGTCAATCTAAACATGGAAATTTGCTTGGTAACTTTAAAACAAAAATTCTTAGCAATCTAAGTGAACAAGTAGAAATGTTAAGAATACAAAATGAGCAAAAAGAAGATGCTGATATTTGTGTTGTCCAAGCAGAATCACATGATGTTAAACATTGTCCATCATTACCAACGTTGAAGGAAGTTTACCAGGAGGACAATGGAGCAATTCAATCGCTAATTCAACTATGTTATGTAGCTCCAAGAGGACCATGACATCCTATTCAACATAGTATGATGCAAGAACCTAATTCATGATTTCAAGGTTATGCATATCCACCTCAAAGTAATTGGAACACACCCTTTCCTTGGCAAGATTGGCCATCTTAACCCCAAAACTAATCTTGGCAACAAGGTTGGCAAGGAACTTATGGGAGCCATCCACAACATCCTCAATATTTTCCTCAATATCCTCCATACCCAACTCCATGTTATACCTACCATCCATCTCAAATATCCACTCCCACTCAACTACATGTACCACCATTTCCAAACCCACACAATGAAGTAGCTCAACCCACTTACAATGCTAAGGTACAACACTTCCAAACATCTCCTCTTGAGGTCAATGGTTTTCACCATAGCTTAGGAAGAGTATTGAAAAAAGAGATTATCTTGATATCATTGAAGGGCCACATCGAGAAGACGAAGATTTAAATGAGAAGAGTAAAGAATCATGGGCTACACTTGATGAATAGAAGACATCAAAATCACAGATTGAGAAAGCTCCATCATGGTTACCATCAAATCCTCCATGTATTCAAGAGATCAATCAGCAAAAAGAGGAAGACTTGAAGGTCATGGTAGAAGAAGACATCCAAGATGATCCAAATCAGCAAGTGAACTAGAGGCATCACAACTATATTGAAATGTGGTTCCAGACAACCATTAATTTGCAGCAATATTCTCTTCTTCAGTCGTGCTTGATATCATCAAAACCAAAGCATTTGATCACTCAAATTCATGTACATGTTAAAGCATACATTTCAAGCCTACACATCAGTTTTTCTGTCATCTTGATGTGCACATGGATCCATTAGAAGTATTCTTATACATGAAAGTGATTTTGTTTTTCAAGTAGGGTAGGGTAGAAAAAAAGGAATCAAAAATAAGAGAAAAAATAAAATTCTCAAGTGAAAACCTCATTGGAGGCACTTTAGATTGGCTCATTGATTGAAAACCTCCATCAGGCGGTCAATGGGTTGAAAAAAAAAAGAGAGGAAAAAAGTAAAGATCCTAGGTGAAAACCTCCTTTGAGGTGCCTAGGCAGACCTACTAGTTGAAAACCTCCTTGAGGTGGCTACTAGGCCTAGAAGAAAAACAAAAGGAAAAGATAAAAAATTCTTGCTCCATGTATCTCTTTGATTAATTTAGGTGCTCTCCAACATCTACAAGGAACAAAAACAAGTTTCCACCAAAGAAAGAAAAAATAGGTCAAACCTAGTCAAAAGAAGTTAAATTTTGACTTTCTCATCCTTTGCTCAAATGCTCCAACAAGGCCAAGGCCATGCTAATCCATCACTCTCATTTATTTCCACCATCCACCCATCATTCTCAAGTTTTTCCCATTCAGTTTGATTGTTGTCCTAAAAAACTACATGAAGACTCTGTTTTACTATAGGAAACAAAAATACATAGAGAAAAAATTTGTTTTTGCCATAACTTAAAATCCATGCATCCATTTGCCAAGATATTTCAGTGGGAGATGCATATGGATGATGGTAATATGGTCAAGTAATTTCAGCAAATTCCAGTGCATAGTTTTCGCGAAATCAACCTGCATCACCTACAACCATTTTTGCATTTTATCGATATTCGTGCATCCATCTAAAAATTTGTTTCATGGGGAGATGCATATGGATGATGGTAATATGCCCAAGAAATTTCAACAAATTCCAGTGCATGGTTTTCAAGAAATCGAACTCCATCACATTCATCCATTTTTAGTTTTTCTCAAGATCTGTGCATCCATTGGCCAAATTTGTTTATGGGGAGGTGCACAATGATGATGGAAACATGCTCAGAAAGTTTCAAATTAATCCATACTACCATTTGGGAGATATGGACAAAACAACTCTGCTACAAGAGGGTGTCCTAAATTACTACAGGAGTTTCTTGTAGTACTACAAGAAGTTCTGAAAATCTAGAGGAAGACCAAGAAGAAGCTACAAGAGGAAATATGATGGAGAAATGTGTCAGATATTCTTTACAAAGGTTGATATAGGTCCCCCAACACCTACACATCAACATTAACTCAGCAGCAGCATGCATGTCTCTCCAACAACCATCAGGTAGGTACAGGTATGCAATATTCTTGACCTCTTCTCTTGAGCATATTATAGTTAGAAATTTGTTGCCAATGCATGAGAGATGAGGTTTTCTAAGCTAAGGATCAATCAGCAGTCTCATTTGCCTTCAGCTATTTAGTTGTAGGTCACTCCTTCACTCATGCAATGTTGAAAAGTCAAATTATGAAGGGTGATTATTTCAAGGAATGAGGACAACAGTTAAAAAAAGGAATTTTTGCAAAGGCCAAGTCACCATAGCACTCCAAGCCCTCCATACACTTCATATTCACTATATATTCATCATTCATCCATCCCATTTCATTCTTGAAAAAAAAACAAATAGAGTATCCTCTCCAGTTTCACAAACCTACAATACTCCCTCTGAGCGCTAGCATCATCATCCAATCCCTCTTCATCATTTCTCATCACTCCCATACAATCAGAATACCCTAAAAGAGGAGGAAAGACTACTACAGAAAGGAATAATGTTGCTACAAGAAAGAAGAAATGAACAAATTATGCTAAACCCCAAGATGGAAAATCTTAAGAGAGACCTAATCAAAACAGAGAACTCCAAGGCCATTAGGTAGTCATCTAGGCCACAGGAGAGAAGAAGAAGGAAACAAAAGGAAATGAGGCATTCACCATCAAAACATAACTCAAACTATAGTGATGAAAATATGTCTTCCAAGAGGTCTCCAATCTCTTTCTAGCTTTTGTCCAAGGCCTAAAAATGGGAAAAAGGCATGGGAGTCAAGTTGAGGGCCTGTCCTAGGCTCAGAATATCATTTATGCTCAAAAATGTTTTCCTGTAGGCTTCCTGTAGTTTTGATAGGAATTACTACAGGATGTCCTAGTTCTCATCTAAAGGCATTTTGAAGGTGTTAGACGTGTTCAAATGGTGGAACAAGGTAGCAGAAGGTTGATAAGGGTGTGGAAGACCTTTCCAAACTCAAAAATATTCAAGAACCCATCTTGAATAAGGGGAAGAAGGCAAGCTAATGGTCTCAAGAAACAATGATTTTTCTTTGCACAAATTTGTTTTTGAGCTTGTGCTTGCAGAATGTACAACCAAGATTCTTAATGCAAAAGAGAGAGGCCACCAGGGCCATGAATGAGGCACAATGAGGTCACTAAGTTGCTCAGAGGATGAGCAACACTTTTAGCAGGGGATATGACGGGCCTCTAAATTAGACATAAATTAAGGCCCATGCCTATAAATTAAACATAAATTAAGGTCCATATAACCATCCTTTGGCATATTAAACCTCTCTTATTGCATTAGATAATGTATTTTTAACTTTAATATATTCACTAGGAAGGTTTATGAATAATTTCATATTTGTACCTAATATTATTTATTTTTGTGGAAGATTATCAAAATATTGGGCAGATTATGAAGACCTGGAGGAGGAGATAATTTAGGGACTTTCTCCCTACTATAGGGGGATAAATAGTAAATAATAAATCAACAAAATATTATGGAATTATGACACAGATTGTGGAACTCCAATGATTGAGAAAATCTAGGAATGTCTTCCTTGCCATTTAATGCAGATTCTTAGTATTGGGGACCAGACCCACTAATCAAGGGATTTTGGTGGGGAAAGATTCCTCCATTCATGGGGAATGATTCCTAATAATTTTGTATAATTACCAAGTCGAATTTGCCTCTAGGGATAGATTTCTATTAGTGTTCTTGTGGAGAGAACTCGTATTTTTGCAGCTCTATTGTATTTTCTTGCAGGGATGTAATTGTATTGATGAAAACAATGAAGATTGGTGTCATTTTCAGCTTCTAAATCTTGTTATCCTCCATTTCTATCTAAGTTTCCTTGGGCTTGGCCATCCCAAGAACCTCAAATCCCTTTTGTATCATTTTCTTTCCTTCTTTTCACTTCGTATTCACATGCATCTCTTGTTTTTATTTATTTCTATTTCTTCATTTAGTATTAATGAATTTTTATTGTAGGATTGGGTTAAATGGTTGATGTAAGTTCTTTTGCAAGATCACAAGAATCATTTCATCCTTGGAAAAGATTTGGAAGTTCATATTAATCATTGAGCTTTCTGGATTAGTCTTCTTATTCCCAAATCTAGATTTCTGGAACTCCTTTGTGGCAACTAACGGTAAATTTATGCTATTTTTTATAGCATGCTAATGATCTTCAATAAAGTTGATTCCACCTGTATTAGATCACAAAATAATTCTATTTCATAACAAAATTTATCCCATTTCATTTTCACTTGATTAGGTTAGGCATTTGATGGATTTACTAACTTACTAGTTCTCAAATTTTTTATTTTTAGACTAGTAATTTTTTGTTATTTGTTAGCATGGGTTAACAAAGGTGTTTTTGAGTGATTCCACTTGGAATGGAGACATAAGACATCCTAGTAAATAAAATAAAAAAATTCCATCCAATTTGGATTTGATTTGTTTGGTCATTCTATGAATTATAATTTCATATAGTAAATCTGTAACATCCTGTAGTAAAACAGGGGATCATGTAGGAGAACTAGGGGATCCTGTAGGAGAACTAGTACATCCTGTAGGAAATCCTGTAGCAGCCTATTTTGAGCCTGAACTGAGAAAAATCATCGTTGAACCTGGGGTTAGGCCCCTACTTGACCTCCAACCCATCAAAATCATTCTACCCCTCTTCCTCCACACCTGTCTCACCTGCCAAAAGTCAAGGAAAGATTAGCATTTCCATTTATAAAGTGAAAAGATTAAAAAAATGAGTTCTTTTATATTTACACATGCGCACAGTAGTTAGTACTCTCTAGATCAGATTTCATGCTTTGATTAGTTAAAATATCACATGTGACAAATAGGGCTAAAATATGGTTCTTTTGCAAGCAAAGTGTGTTAATAAGTAGATAGAGGATTTCATGTTAGATTTCATGTTTCTCTCATTATAGCAAAGGAAGGACACATTCTATGCTGCACATATCGTGTCGATACCTCTTAAGTTTGTATGAACCCCGAGTTGATAATTAAAGTCAGTAGCCTTGGGAGTTACAACATTCTTGGTCCAATACTGAGGCTCGTCAGTTATGCTTATGGATTGGTGTTCAAAAGAGGTCAGACCGGACCTATGTGAAGTGGAAAAATATTCAAAGCCGATCAAGACAAATATATTGAGGGTGAGTAGATTCCATTATTGGGTGAATTAGATAGCGAAGAAAAAAAGACCAAACCTAACACACTTGGAGGTTCACCACATACAGAAGGTTAGGGCACTTATGGGATTCCTCGTCCATCCACTCCACCTCTACCTCATACACCTATGCCTCCACCTACACCTCCACCTTCATTACTATGTATGGAAAATACAGTGAAAATTCCTGTATTCAAAGGTCAGGTATTAGAGGATCCTGATCAGTTTTGGTTTGCAGAAGAAGCTATGTTGAAGGCACAACAGGTCAATGATGATGACATGAAGAAAGTGAAATTGGTTACAGTGCTACAGGATAGAGTTCTTACATGGTATATCAAATATAGTACAACGAATCTGAATGCTACATTGGCTAAGATAACGACTGCACTGAACACAGAATTTAGAAATTCGAAATCACAAGACAGTGTGGTACTGAAATAAAGCAGATCAAGTAGACAGTTAACGAGTTTGCATGGTATATAGATCAAAGGTTGAAGTGCTTTCTGAGGAAAGCTAATCTTCAGATTTTAGATGAACACCATAAGGAATGGTACATAGCTACATTATTGCAACACTTAAGATTGCCTTTGTCTCAAAAAAATTGGATCTCAGGCTGAAGCATTAGAGATCACGATGAAGCTAGAGGATTCACCGATCTAGGACACAAATATAGGAGTGCAACAGATCTAGTCATAGTTAGCATGCCTACATATGGAGTTGCAGGATCTAAAGAAGGGAAAGCAGGTTCAGTCAGGAATACACCCTAAATTTTGGTGCACGAAGTGAATAGCTCTAGGCTACTATAAGGATCAATGCCCTATGTACCCAAACTATATAGCTCTGTAAGGTCGCAATCCAATGAAACCAGAGTCTCCTACTTTATCAAGTTTCGGTTCAAGTGTCTGGTGTAGTATCTTCCAAGTGTTAGTAATGCATCCAACCGACAATTATTATCTATTGCAAAAAAAATTACAGACACCAAAGCAACTATTTTTCAAATTTTGTAAATTGATTGGCCACGATGAAAGAGATTGCCGAAGCTATGACTTGATGATAGAAAAAACCCCAATGCATAGGATGCAGGCTGAAACCCATGCGTAGAATGAGCAAGGCTCACCTGCGGCTCATGGAGGATTCCAAGGATGGGGAAGAGGACGAGGAGGAGGCACTGGAATAGGCCGGGGAAAGATCATCTGCTACAACTATGGAGAACTAGTACATTTTGCGCATGAATGTCAAAATCAAACCCATTCTTCTTGTCAATACTGTAAGCAATTCAATCATGTTATAGAAGATTGTCCTGTATTAATATAAAATATTCTAGAAAAGAAGAACGAATAACTGATGCAAAAAATTTAGATGATGAGGTCCGAGTCGCATGAAGACAATCCTAGTGTCAGTATAGTCACACGAAGCGGTATAGCCACTGGTGAAGACAATGTAGAAGGAAAGCAACCGATATCGGATACATGGGTTCATAGGGCTAGCAAGAAGAATTTTGGATTTGAATTACAAAGAGAAAATGAGAAATTTATGGAGGCAAGAAATTTTTTTATGGATCTAGGTGCTTCTATGTCTAAAACTCAAGTACAAATAGTCCCACAAAAGGAGAGATATTAAGAAATTATTGCAACAGAGGACTCTGATTCCACGGTGCTGAAGTCATTTCTACAGACATGCATGAAGTTGTTGAGGGATCAGAAGGAAATTGAAGGACTACAAGAACTGATAGATAACCGTGCTAGCAAGGAAAAGTTGTTACTAGAACAACGCAGGGAATAAGGTGAATCGATGCAAGAATAGGACTGGTAGGGACATGCGGTTGACAACACAAATTGGTGATTTTGACATGAACCAAGTAATTCTAAACTTAGGATCTGATGGTAATGTACTGCCATAGAAAACTTGGGAACATATGGGGAAACCTAAGTTGCAATGGTCACCAATCCAGCTATGCTTGGAAAACCAACAAAATATAATTCTAATGGGTTGCCTACATGGAGTGGTTGTAGATATTGAGGGAGTTAGTGTGCTGACAGATTTTGAAGTTATTGAAATAGTAGACGAATATAATCCATACCTAGAATTTCTCAAGATTGATTGGGATTTCAACATGAATGTCATTATTAATTTGTAGAAGCGAAGCATGGTGTTTCAAAAGAATGGCCTTAGAGTGGTTGTTCCATTGGATCTAGATGAAGGTGCACAATACAAAGAGACAGTCTGTGATGACTATGAGGATGAAGACATTGATCACTTATATAAGCTCACTGCATAGGACAAAGACTGGATTAATCCCACTGTGGATTGAAGGATCAGTTGGGAGAAGGAAAGTTTATGCCAATCAGACTTAGCTGAAGAATTAGAAAAATGGAAGAATTGGTTGCATGAGGTCTCCACTTTACAATGCAATAGGCATACAAAGTTTATGCATTGTATATCAACTGAGGTATGTAAATTGCCTTACTATGATGGGCTAGATGATGTCAATATTTGTTTTAACCATTTTTAAAGAGACATACCAGAGGAGCACAGGCTCAAGGCTCTAAATTTGGAATTAAGAGCTACACGTACAAGATGGTGGGGAACCCACAATAATAATATTGTTGACTGGAAGGAATATCGTAGGCTGATGAGATTAAGATTTGGCTTCGCAAAAATGCAGCTCAGTGAAAAGTATACACATAAGGATGACTCGTGTGAACATTTGGCTCGATGGACTAAGGCTTGGGGTTAGGTAGCTCAACCGGAGTGGGTACATATATTTATTCATATCTTACGTTATACCAATGAACTGGTATTTGGAGATGGAACTGTGACATGGGACTGATGATTGGGATGAAGTGAAGGTGAGTTTGCTGCTAACATTAAACTTTGAAGACGAGTTTGAATGCATTGATCAGGTGCTTTAGGAGATTAAGGTAGGGATCTTCCGAACACCAATAGAACCTATAACTTGGATGCAACTTGAATAGAGTGCGCAACTACAACATACTTTGGAATGGTACAATGTTACTACAGAAGAAGGTGATGAGTATCTGTGAAATATCAATATTCATGAGTTAGAGGTACTGTGCGAAGTTGAAGGAGCTGATGTAGAGATCCCTAAAATATCATAGCTAGTAAAGATAAAACAAAAAAATATTGGCTCAGAAGCCAAACCAAAGCTCGCACATATTGGTGACTATTGGGATGAAGACACTATAGGAAAGGTTGTTGAATTATTGCATGAATATCAAGATTTATTTCTGACAAAGTTCTCTACATTCAAGGGTATAGTAGGTGATTTGGGTATCATGAAGATCAATTTAAATCCAAATGCGCAGTCAGTTAAGAAGTGCCCATATCGACTGAACCCCAAGTACGAGGAAAAAGTAAGAGAAGAGTTGGATAAGATGCTTGTAGCTAGTATACTTGAGCTAGTAGAATAATTAGAATGGGTTAGCCCGATGGTGGTCCAAGAAAAGAAAGCAAAGGGTGATAATAAGGATTTGCGTAGATCTGTGGAAGTTAAATGATGCATGATATCATGACCCCTTTCATAAGCCTTTTACATATGAAATTCTAGAAAGCATTAGTGGATAGAAGGCTTATTCGTTAACAGATGGATTTTCAGGATATTAGCAAATTAAGATTGTGTCGGAGGATAGAAGCAATATTACCATCGCTATAAAGTGGGGTTCATTCCAGTATATAGTTATGCCTTTCGGACTGAGAAATGCTCCTGCAACATTTTCAAGGGTGGTAGTTGCATCATTCAAGGAATTTATTCACAAGTTTCTGGAGGTCTACTTCGACAATTGGAGAGTATTTAGGCTAGTTAAGAAACATGTTTCTAGTTTGCGCCTAATATTGGATACATGCAGAAATTATCAAATTTCCTTGAATTTGAAGAATTGTATTTTTGTGTCTGTTATGGACTATTGTTGGGACATGTCATATGTAAGCAAGGATTGATGGTAAACCCTACCAAGGTCACTGTAATTATCACTTTGGATCCACCCAAGAATGTAAATCAGCTGCGCGCAACTTTAGGTCATACATGGTATTACAGGAAGTTTATAAAGGCATATGTGCATATCACTGCACCAATGTAGAGGTTGTTGAACAAGGATGCCATGTTTTGTTGGGATGATGACTGTCAAAGGAGCTTGGATGTTCTTAAGGAGAATATGGTTACTGTGCCAATCCTTGTATTCTCAGATTGGAAGAAAGAATTTCATGTGCATGTGAATGCATCTTGTATAACGTTGGGAGTTATTTTAACTCAACCAGGTGAAGGAGATATTGACCATTTGATTACCATTACAAGTAGGAAACTATCTAAGGAAGTGAGAAATTATTCAACCATAGAACGAGAAGAAATGGCCATGGTACATGCACTACAAAAATTCAAGCATTATCTTCTAGGTGCGCACTTTAAAATGTACACGAATCATTCTACATTGAAATACCTAGTCAAGAAGCCTTTATTGTGCGGGAATATCTATAGATGGTTGCTTCTCTTCTAGGAGTATGATTTTGAAGTGATAGTTAAGCCAAGGAGGTTGAATGATGGACTTGATCACCTCTCTAGGATCAAGAACGTTGAAGAACCCAATAATATTAATGAAGGGTTACCTGATGCACAACTCTTCATTCTCAGAGTTGTTGATGAACATTTTGCGAAAATTATTTATTTTCTATCTACTAGCATACTAGCTCTTAAAGGATACACAACACTGAAAAAGAAGGAACTAGTAGTCTAGGATGCATATTTTTTAGTGATTGCAAGAAACTTATATAAGATGGGATCAGATGAAGTTTTGCATTGATATGTGCCTTAGTATGAGTGACACAGTATTATCGCTGAATTGCATGGTGGTGTCACAGGAGGACACTATGCAGGTAAGGCAACTGCATAGAATATTATGTGAGCAGGATTATGGTGGCCTATGGTACAAAAATATCCTGATTACTGTAGTGTGTGCAATTTGTGTCAGAGGACTAGAAGACCATCGTGAAGGGATGAATTTCCCTTAAATCCACAGGTCACATTGCAAGCATTTGATAAATGGGAAATTGACTTCATTGGACCAATTAATCCACCAGGGAAGAAGACGGGTGCACGTTATATTATCATTGTGACAAATTACTTGACCAGATGGGCTGAGGCACAGCCCATGAAGGATTGCAACATAGAAACTTCTACGAAATTTATATTCGAGTATATTTTGTCATGGTTTGGATGCCCGAAGATCCTGATGAGTGACTGAGGTTTTCACTTCTTGAATGAAACAATTGAGGCGTTGACAGAAGAGTTCCAAATGCACCATCAGAAGAGTACACCATATCATCCCCAGGCAAATGGAACTGTCAAATATTTTAAAAAAATATTGGAGAATGTGCTAACAAATATTTGCAATCTTAATAGGAATGACTAGGATGTGTGCATGTTGGTGGTTCTATGGGAATATAGGATGATTTGTAAGAAATTGGTAGGGAAAACACCATTTAAACTGGTATATGGAAAAGAAACATTGATGCCAATGGAGTATATAATGCCTAGCCTAAGGATCGTAGGAGTAATTGAGATGGAAGATCGTGACTTCATGTAGGAATGCTTAGCCCAGTTTCTTGTGTTGGAGGATGACCGCTTTTTGGTTGGTTTTCATCAGTAGGTGCAGAAAGCTAGGGAAAAGGCATGGCATGATTGCCACATTAAGCAATGTACTTTTAAGAATGGAGATTTGGTATTGATGTATGATAGAAAGTTCACACAATTTCTTGGGAAGTTTCAAATGCATTGGCTAGGACCTTATGTGACCAAGGATATTTTGGATGGTGGCACAGTTCAGCTCACAAAGCTGAATGGGGAGTTGTTTCCTGGAAGGATTAATGGGAGTAGTTGAAGTTATATAGGGATGATCTCACCTCCACAAGGATGCAATGACTCTCTGACAAGATGAAAGTCTTAGTGCTTCAGGCAGTTGGAAGGGAGCACAGGACTATAAACTACTTTGCTGAAGAAGGGTTATGTTGAAGGAGGGTTGCACGATGTTTAGGGAGATGCTGCAGGTGGAGAAAGCTGTGACAATGTAGTTGTGCCATAAGTGAGTGTCTAGCATAGTCTACCCAAAATCTGACCATTGGAAAAGCTACAATTGATTTGACAGTGATTTTGCCATTAAAGGGTGCAAGGGAAGTGCATTTAAGGAGCATATCTATGGAAATATACTGCCAAATTTGCATTTATGAGGAGGATCTAAAGAAATTCAAGGAATTTGAATTTGAATTTGGCTATAAAGATGGCATCCAGAACTACATTCAGACACTTTGCCTCTTGATGAAATCTTGTGAAATTTTGCACAGCCAAGAGAAGTGTTGCATGTCTGGTGAGGATTAGCAGGACACCTACTAGGAATTTTTGGAACTAGGATTAATGAATATCATGACTGCTACACCTCCCACACACACCACAACTCCTAGATCACCAAGGTCAAAGTCCAAAGTTGTAGTAGTGGTAGCAAGAACAGTAGAACTAGCAGAAACAACAAAAGTAAAGAAGCAGAAGAAACTATCAAAGTCAATGATCAGGAAGTCGCCTAGGAATGTGTGTACTGAGAAGAGGAGAAAGGAAAATATGGAAAAGGGAAATAGAACAACCAATGGAGCCATTTGAATTAGAGGATGAATAACTTGAGGCAAGAATTAAGAACATAAGTGTTGATGAGGCCGAGCCAATCTCACAGTTACCTGCGTATATGCCTTCGAGAAATCCAATTGCTAAGGTGACAAAGGACCCTGATGCAGTAAAATTTTCCATTTTTACACCTTTGTTTCCACAAGATGTGCCCTTTGAGGGATAGTGGTTGGCAAAGGTGCCACAACTGCACATGGAGGATTGGGATTTGGCAAACAGGGCCAAATTCCCTCATTTTGAGTCGAGTAAATACTTGAATATGGTATACTATGAGGAGTTTGGTGTATTGAGGGTAGAACCACTAAAGTGGATAGCTAGGATTGAGCACATCGGTTTACTAAACATGTTTTCTATGGCTCATTTTGGGGTCAACAACATCAATACAATATGTGTGCACTAGTTGCTCGCTTTGGTGCATTACGAAGTCTTATGGCTTGGGACGAGGATCCCAATTGATGATCTATTGACCAAGAGGATCATTGTGCTACCATGTGCAAGAGCAGACCCTGCCAAAGCTTTTGTTGACAAGTCTCAAGAACAAAAGCTAGCAGACCAAATAAATAAAGATTTCAATGTTGTCAAGAAGTCACGAGGCTACATTGTAAGCTCAATTTATGATAAGGTTGTTGCCTTTGCAGCATCCATTCTAGCTAGTAAGATTATGAGGAAGTGTAGGGACGACGAGGTGTCAACCCCAGTAATTCAGTTGGCTGTGCAGTACAGTGAAGGGGTACAGTTTAATTGGGTGGGATACCTGTTCCAGGAGTTTTTGGATGATTGTCGTGAGTTCTAGGAAGAGAGGAAACCCTTCCAATATGCATGGCTATTACTTTTGATTACTTTGACAATCTGGAGAACCCCCTGTGGGCATCAAAGATTCCAAGTCGGGTGGTAGAAAATAAACTAATTTGGGTGTTGTTTGGTATGGATGTGCACATCGTGATAAGCCAGAAGCCATGAATATCATCAATGTTACTTAATGAATATCGTCGAGCTGTGACCTTCAAATAAGACTTCCACAATTTATACAAATAGGCGAAGAATGATGCAGAGTGCATATGGTATGAGTTACCCTATTTGGTCACAGAGAAAAACATTTTTACGGAAATATCTAACTAGTCAAGCATGTGGTTGGATCCTTGCAAGGAAGAAGAAGGAGATTAGGAAGGTACCAGCAAAAAAATGAAGGCCATAGGAGGTACGTCGACTGTGAAATATATGCTGAAGGAAGACACAAAGAAGGTGTTTGAAAAGGTCACTATGGACCTTGAGAATAGGACTACATAGGCGCTAGAGCACGTAGAAGAAGAGGAGCCAGAAATGGAGGAACCAGAGTAGGGTGGAAAAGATCCTTTTGAGGAGATAGAAGATATTGCGTCTCCTTTCATCCTAAAGAAGAGGAAGAAAATCACCATTGGAGGTACATGAAATAAGTAGATGTCTGAGAAGACCTCCAGCACTAAGTCAATGGTCTTCACTAATGGGTACACTAATGAGATCGCTTACACTGCGTGATTAGTCACCAAGGACATGAGGGGAAATAGAGAGGATCAGTACAAGTTAGTACTGATGCAGGTCCAGCAGGGCCTCAAAGACCTACAAGTATAGGTGAGTGAAATTCAAGCGAGCATGATTCAGGTGATCAAGAATCAAGTGAGCGTGGGAACGTCAAGTGCGAAACTGTGAGTACTTTCGACATAGGTAATAATGACATAGGTTTGTGTAGTTCCCATTCTAGCAGGGTTGTTTTGTTTTACTACTAAGGTAGATCAGGAAGCAACACCATATGGGAGGAATTCAACGCTAAACTTAGCGGCACTACCCATTCAAGTGTTGCATGAACTCCACCAGGGAGTGTCTAACGAATTGAAAATCTGGGAAGAGCGAGCACTCTTCATTATCAAAGACATAAAGAGACATAATGAGTAGCTAGCTGAGGAAGCTTCTAGGACCATCCAGGATAGGGACACATCCGTTGTGCGTAGGCAACATCTAGAGGACGCCATTACCTAGACTTGCATTGAGTTACCAAAGCTCCTCATATAGACTGAAGATTCTTTCGAAGAGAAGCTCCACACGCTAAAAACCACGGTAAAAGACTCCAAAGCAGAGGTTGAACAACTAAAGTTTTAGATGCAGATGCAGGTCGTGAAGCTACAGATGAAGCTACAACAAACCACACCTCCATAAGTTCAAGAGCAGCACAAGGCTGCTATTAAAGTATACATGGACATACTAGCAACTGCAGTTCGGGACTGCAGCTAGATTTTTTAGAACACCATGGAGATGTAGGCCTCTCTGTAGGAGGACCCACATGTATAGAAGGTTGAAGTTGACATAAGAGAAAAAAACTACAATTCGATGAAATCAAGGAAACAGTGCGGACCTTATCACCTGTGTAACGGTTCACCAGAATCTAGGAAGGGAAGGCTATTTAGACTCATATAGACAAGTTGCGACCCAAATCATCGATCATTTCATCAAGAACACAACCTTGGGCCAATGAAGCTAGTCAAATCTATCAAGTTGTTGAGATTAAACTGAAAGATATGCAACAGAGACAGAGGACCATTGACTTAGCAATCAAGGGACCAACTACTAAAAAATTGGTCGAGGAGGTTCGGCAGGCCGCCGCAGAGTGCAAAACAGAGCTTCAAGTATTGAAGACAGAGTTCAGCAGCCTTAAATCATGTGTCGACGATGTACTAGTAGAGTGACATAGGATGCATCATGTCTTTGTGTTGGGGGCATGTTGGGATGGGGTCCCCCAGGTCTAAGTTTTGTCTAAATTTTGAATCAATTTTGATGTAATATTATAAAGTCTCCGCAATTTGAGGAGCGGAGCGTGAATAATGCAAAATGTTAAGAGTCAAAGGGGCTTTTACATAGGTCAAATCCCCATATCTTGTAAAGGGATGGGCTATTTTCATTAAGTAATGAGCTCCACCCATGGTTTGTGGACCATGGTAATGTAATGCAAAACCAATAAAAGGAATAGATCTAGGAGCCTTAAGTTAAGTTCAATGCATGAATGAGATTTTGAGTCTATTTTGTCTGTAATTATATATTCTGGTGAAGGGGAAGGCACCGACAGCTGAGTGCGTGGAGACCTTGGCAAGTCCGCAGTTGAGTGCGTGGGCCCCTGCAGATGTGTGCGCAGGGTCAGAAGAAGTGTATTCATTGAATATCTAATGTAATAAACCATGTTTGAAGCAATTATGTGCATTCTCTATATATTTATATTTTTTGTGTTTATGCTCAATTATGATTCAATTCTCTGTAATATTGTTTTAATTGCACCACAAAGGTCCAGATCTACTTTTGTATGATAAATTATGCATGTTAGAACAATTAGGCAAAGCTCATAGATCTATTTAAGTAGAAATATCTTTAAGTCTGTGATTCTGAAAATAAGGGTTCGCGAAGGGAGGATCGGGCCCTAGGCTAATTGAATGCCTTATTGCTACATCACATACCCTTCTAGATGCAGAAACCTGGTTCTATCACCCCCCAATACTACCTCAGGTGAGACTGTGGTCTGTGCTAAGCAGACTATTATCAAAAGGGCCAGTAGTGTAGGGTTTTTTGGTTAGTGTAGCTAACTCTGAACTTGGGTCCAAGCCCCTCAAACCAACACAAACCTAAAATCCTTATTATTCCTTTGGTTCGATTTCCACATTATTGGGATATAAGATTTATAAGTGGATCTCAGTGAAGATATTTCCAAGAAATCCATCTTCATTTTGATGTACTTGCTTATACCGCTATAGTACATTAGCGCAAGGTGCTACTTGAAGTATTTGATACCTGAGTTGGAGCACAAGTTACAAAAAATATTGGTGTTCTCTAGCACCATCTAGTCTCTCTCTTGTCACAAGGTTGTCCATGTTGTGCATTAGTGACCATAGTTCCCTATACACTCTAATTTCTCCTTAAGGGCATCAAAAAGAGCCTCCCTAGGGGTTCAAGCCATGAATATCACATGCCCATCTTCATTTTGTCTCTCCCAATAACTCTCCTATCAACATCTGACATGTAGAAGGGATTTTAGAAGTGCAAAGGTGATATTTTCATCGTTAGAAGTTTTTTGGATAGAGGAATATCCCTCTAATAAATTTAACATATATCAAAGGCATCTATACTTATTTTTCATTCAAATAAGTGGATATCAAAGTTAACTTGTACCCTGAATGGAGTTGCACCTCAAAAATTGTTATTGCTTGAAGGTTCCTCTACCAATATTTGAATTCATTGGAGGATTTGGGATAAATTCTCCATCATCTCATTCCTCTATCATGTGAGTTCTTCCTCAAGAAAAAACTTAATAAGGTCTACTGCTTTGTCATCTTTTTTTTCTTTTTTTTCTACATGGGAGGCTTCTTAGATTGGTGAGAGTGATCATTCCACACTTAAGCTAACTTGAGACAAAACTCCCTAATATATGACTTCATTAGGGATATGTGCTGACAAACAACAAGGAGAAGATTTCTCTGATACCACTGACCTGGGTTCGCTCTGGGTTGTACAAGGAATGAAGTGAAATCTAGGAAAGAAAATGAAACACACACATAGAAATATAATATATAGAACAATAATATGGTGAAAAACTAACTTCTATTAGTAAACGAAGTAGAATAATAATATAGAACATTAATTGGTTTGAATAGTGGTAGTAATCATTGAAGAGAGAGAGAGAGAGAGAGAGATTGAAAATACATGCATTCACATAAGCTATAATAATAGGTTCAAAGAATAACCTCTTAACATAAATAAAGTAGCTTAAAGGTCCAAAACCCTAACCCTAGAGGATTAAGTGTTGAAAGGTTCATGAGTTCTAAGGTGTTTTGGGTGCACATTACCTTATTGGAAAGAACTATGTAAGGAATACAAACTTCAACTAGCTAAGGTAGCCCTTGGCCCCCCCAATTGGTAAAATATATCGTCTACCATCTCAAAACAAATATGGAAAATTTTATGAGCTAATATTAGCAAATTGGATAAACTTCCATGAATTTCCTGAAAAGAAGATTCATTATTATCCATTTTTTCTAAAAACGTGTTTGCCCAAATTTTATAGGATAAAATTATTTTACCTTAAAAGTCATTAAAATTTTATACATACAATATAAAATAATTATAAATCTGAAATTTTTTACAAAATGTATCACCATACATTTTATAATTCTCATGATAAGGACTAGTAAGATTCACGGAGGTTTCTAAACATAAGGAAATTTTTCCAACCTTGAAATTTTCCCCAAAAAGCCCTAGAATATTGGGAACCAAAACACCATAGGAAAAATTCCATGAAAATAGAGAATCCTGGATTCAATGGAAGAGTTGGGTAGCCACTACTATCCACCTATATTGGTGTCAACACCATAAAATTCTACATCAACTATCACATGGTTGGTATGTGGAAGGCCTATGCCCATGTGTAACCACTACATAGGGCCACATATCTAGCTAAACATGTTGGCCTATTAGCCATCATATGGATCCAAGAATTTCCAATAACCCCCTTTATTATAAGCTTTAAATATTTAATTTTCTAGATTTCCAACATTTTTAGATTCATTAAGAAAATTCAGAACATAGATATACATCTAGATCTAGGTTGAATGTTCCATCAAGAGGTCAAATAAGTCAACATTAAGATCCAAGAAAATGTTAAAAAGTCCCTTTTATAAATGTTCCAAATATCTAAACCTCCATATTTTACACATTTTTAGAATCATCTAAAAAATTTAGAAATTACAGCTACATCTATATCTAACATAGTGATCAATCAATGGTTGAGCATCTAAATTTGGGAAAAATTAAAGGTCCCAATTAACTAAACATCCAAAATTTATAATATATAAAGCATTCATTTTCTAGATAAATCCACATCAAGCCTCCTCCTTAGCATAAATGTACTTAGAACTCAAGATTTCCATCCTATCATGTCATATTAGTCAATATTACATTGATCTAGATTTATGTATTTTCAAATTTTCTATGTTCATTCATAAATCCAATGCTTCAGATTCATTTTGACGTGAAAAACCTTAAAGGCCAATTTTACAGAATTCTAGATTTTCATACTTACAGATTCCCTGTCATCTCTACCACCAACACTATCGCATCATCTCTTACCACACTATAGTTCCATGTCAACATGCCATGTTGACATACCACATGATCCAAACATATCCAATATGCCACATAAAACACATAAACATGGCATGTAAACATTATATGGTCTATCCGACTAGCTTCTAGTTTCAGGGTTTTCAAAAGTTTGGATTTTAAACTTTTTTCAAATTCTAGATCCCTTCATAACCAAAACGTCATAATTCCTCGAGTGTGGGGTTATGTCAGAGTCTCATTTTTTCGTAAAATACATTTTATATGGATCCCAAGATAATTGGATATGCATATATCCTAATATCTTGATGTTCAGAATATCCCAAACCTTCTACGAGTGCTTCAACAAAGGTTTTGGATTTCCATTCGTGCCTCATCGAATAATACTTAGATGTCTAGTTATCCAGATATCCATATAACAAGAACATTTTCTCTATTCTAGAACAACACCATTTTATCTCCTTTTGGCTAGGCCCATGATAACAAATGGGGCTAGAAGTATTCCTCGTTAAAATTCCAATATTTAATCCTAAACTATCTAAGAGTTACATGCTTCTGATAGGAATTTCTCATCCCACTTCGAGGACTGAATTTTAGTTTTGACAATGTAGAAACTTTCCTAAAATACTTTCGAGGATAAAAAATTCCCATCAACTTATAAATGCATCGAACATACTACCATATCCAGTCAACTTGTCAAAATATTTAAAGGGACCTAGAATGGCCACATCCCTAAATCTTGCATAGCCAATTGAGGTTATTCTCACTCCTTTCAAGATGAAAACTTTAGACTTTAACTCCAAACCATTACACTCAAAATGGGTAATATGATGTATTATTTCTTGAGGAAACAAACTATCCCACATAAACTATTACCAATAGATAATGGGAATATACATATACTTAAGCATAATTCATTATCATGAGAAATTGCACGTGTACTAATCAAGCATAGGTAAATATTAGTTTTGTTCATCATTACACACATACTTAATGACCCGAAATAGAAATTTTAATGACACTTCAAAGGAATGATCTCATTTCATTAAAGAACAAGAGAGGCTGCATGGCAGCTAGTCCCTGCTCAGTATATTCAAGTATCCAAAGTCTCTCAGGGCATGTAAAAGAACAAGAAACATGACAAGTGGCAAGACCAGCATCCATGTCAGTAGATCCAACAACAGTAGACCCATAAGAAGCAGTCCTAGTTACAGGTCCAGCAGCAGATGTTCCAGTATAAAGATCCAGTTCCTTCTTATGTAGATCGAGACCAAGTAGATGAAGCACGCAATATGGGCCATGGTAGTATGCCATTATTTGGTCTACACAAGACATTGACTATTGTGTCCAAAACAACTGAAGTAAGGACTAGTGATAGCATTTGCATGGTTATCAAAGAAACATAGAAGGAATACTACAGTAGAGCTGATGTAATGATTCATCAGGGCAATCTATAATAAGTCACAGAGTAAATATAGTATTCTATTATTTATTGTAATCCAACCATTTCTGACTGCATAGTATATGTGAAAATCGTATAGCAAGGGCATTCATATGCTCAGGACTATGCTATAGATGCGACACAAAAGGACTACGGTTTCAGCTTCAAAGACTCTATTTTCCAACCATCTTTTGGAAAGTTTGCACGACAACCCACATGTTTATGTACCATATTTTATGGTATTGCCTAACAAGATGGTTAACAAGCATGGAGTTACATTGCAGATCTCCCAAGCTAGAGTGAAAACATAGATGCTTAACAAGCATGGAGTTACATTTGAGGAGTCACATTGGAGTGAAAACATAGATGCTTAATTTGGCTTCTAACTTTCTAAGTCCTTCAACAGATTCATGAATAGAATGTAAAATGGCAGCTTCTATGTGATTTGGTAAGCTTGGTCACTTCGTCTCCCTCACAGACATGGAGAAATGTTGAAACTTCTATAATCTTCAGCGGGAGGACCCCTACCTCGTCCTTGACCAAAACTTCAATTTTCAGATTACTATGTCCTCTCTGACAATGACACTCTTAAGAGAAGGACCTCATATATATATATATATATATATATATATATATGATATTCTAAATTGTGTCCTCTCTGACAATGACACTCTTAAGAGAAGGACCTCATTTGGTAAGACCACACATCTTCCCATCCTGAGCACACAACCATCTCACAATGAAAGAAATGGAACCCTATAGTGTAACAGTTGATCCCTACTGATAAGCTTTAGTTGACTGAGCAACTATGGTTAATAATCAGTCTAGCCTGGACAACCATCTTTCATTGCTAATGTTTATCTACTCTAGTCAATTTCTATGAAAGGTGTACCAAGTAGTTTTCAATCTGCAACAAGTCTAACATCTACCAGTCCCAAGCAAAGAATTGCAAGAATATCCTGTATAATTCAGATTTGGAAGGTACATTTTTTAGTATTCACTCTTCTCATAGTGCAAATAACTATAAGTGTGAGCATAAGAAAATAGAATTTAACTAGGAACAGTGGGATAGATGGGTGCTAATATGCATCCTTGGGAAGCCAAGGATCCATAGTATAGCTGGTTCTTAAATCAACCATATATATGGGCCATGGCAGTATGCCATTATTTCAGTGTAGCCTACTACAGAAATTAATTAATGATTGCACAATCTACATCTTTCATTAACTTTAGGTTCTATACACCATCATGAATACTTAAGTGTATCATAGTAGGTCCACACAAGACATTGACTATTGTATCCAAAACAACTGAAGTAAGGGCTAGTGATAGCATTTTCATGGTTATCAAAGAAACATAGAAGGAATACTACAGTAGAGCTGATGTAATGATTCATCAGGGCAATCTATAATAAGTCACAGAGTAAAGATGGTATTCTATTAGTTATTGTAATCCAAGCATTTCTCACTACATAGTATATGTGAAAATCATATAGCAAGGGCATTCATATGCTCAGAACTATGTTATAGATGCGACACACAAGGACTACGGTTTCAGCTTCGAAGACTCTATTTTCCAACCATCTTTTGGAAAGTTTGCACAACAACCCACATGTTTATGTACAATATTTTATGGTATTAAGTTATTAACAAATTTATTAGTAGTCATGGTTTAGTGATGGTGGTAGCCTTTCAAAAATTCCCATTACTTGTTGTACTATTATAGGTTGTATCCAGGTAGAGAATGGTCCCATGCCTAGTCATAAATGACTCTATATCTGGTGATTATACAACAAAATGACAACACTTCATCTAGTCACCAGAAATTAGTACCATTACTAGCCTTTGTTGCTTAAACAATTTCCTATTGCTCATACAATAACCAATTCCTATGGCTATAGAAGAGAGGGTGTTTATCTTCTTTGATTATCAGCAGTAACCATCAGTTTCATAAACAATGCAGCATATGCCAATAGAGTGTATAAATTCCCACTGTAGATCACCTGATAATGCAATGTACTAAAGCAATATACTAGATCTACTTCTACAAACAAACCTGCAGAAGCTTAATCAATTTTGAGCACGATCAATTTAGAACACATATAGTAGAGAATGAGAATTCAATCACACATGAACACAGAGGAATAATCTAGGGAAAGCTTCAGCTAAAAACCCCTCTATCTGTATTATCAAAAAAGCAGAAACATATCAGAGATTACACAAAGCTTTAGCTCACAAGCTATCCAGCTCTCAGTACGATCTCTCAACGCTGCTAATAGATAGTCAAAGGCTTCTCACAACCTTCTCTTGTTCCCTCCAAGCCTCCTATTTCCTTACACAGTTTCTCTTGGGGTCCAAAAGCTACCACCTGTGTGAATTACCTCTCACACTACTCTCTAACCTCTGATCTAATTGTGCAATCCTAAAGGAGATGATTCCTTCTGGATGGATGTGTTTCTTATATAGGAAGAATCCTCCAACTAATAGTACATTATCCCTTCCTCTGATCTCAACTAGGTCTTTAACTGAACTGACATGCATGAGTTATTTATGAGAGAATATTCAGTTATCTGAAGTACCCTAGTTACATGCATGCATGCATTAACTAATTGAACTCACAATTAGTTCCTCCAACTGTTGGAACTAATCTAACTGGACTTAACTCAGTTAACTAAGCTAACTAATTACAATTCAACCTTATCTCCTTAATTGATGGATAACTTCCTCAATCAAAGGGATAACTATTGCATGTCTCCACATAGAATTCATGTTTGATTTTCTCCAACTAATTAACTCAAAATGAATTAATTAATTATTTTTCAAACAACTGCTAAGATCAAATTCGAATTTTAATTCTCAATTTTAGTTCAGGGACTAACTAAAATTGGAATCTATCCCAAAATGTTATTTATAGCAATGCTATTTTTAGAATTTCTATTTTATCATTCCTTGTTGTCATTTCCAACACTAGTACCTAAAATGCTATTTATATCATTTCTATTTTTAGCATTTCTTGTTGCTATTTTCAACACTCCCTCTCAACAAGAAAGCCATTCAACCCGAACCCGATTGTGAACCTTTGGAATGTTCTGCATGCAGCACTTCTCTCTAGTGTTGTTGCTCCAGCAACTCTGAAACAAAAACATATTTAAGCTGAATCAGAATGATGCCTCTGTCATCAAAGTCTCTCACTGTTATTGCCTCTGTCGACTTAAAACTCTGCACCTCTGTGCTCTTTAGTATCTGACTACTCTAGCCTCTATCACTTTGATTTCTGACTACATCAATCACATTGATTCTTCTAGTTGCATTCGTGCTGTTGTTGGTCCTATCTCCCAGCATGCATCCGCACTGCACCTCCTCTCATCATGTTGCATCATGATACCCACTACTGCACTACAACTTAGTTGCTGAGAAGTAAGTAACTGATCTCCCAACTGACCTCCCTGTTGGGCTAGAAACACCCTTTGATGCTGAAGCTCCCTCTGTCACTCCATCCACATCTGTCTCTACCCACTCAGCTAGTCCTGCTACTCCTCGTCGAGGCTCCCATAACAAGGTCTAATCAAAGAGATTGGGTACCTCAAGGATTCTACCCCTATTTCAGCCTTCTTGGGATTGTCACTCCACATCACCCCACCTCCTAACTAGAGGTATGGATGCATGTTATCCATCTACCCACTTGGCTCGAAATTCCCCCCCACTGGAGGTCTCTACATGAGTGAATGCCTCCAGTCGGTCTCCTCTCAGCTTCTCTAGTTATGGCTACTCCACAACCTCCTGAAGCTATTTCACCAATTGTGGCTCCTCCACAATTGTCTGAGACGTCTTCTGGCGCTACATGTTGAGAGGTAATGTACTCTCCCTCTCAACCACCAAGTCTCCAACAGTTGCCTTGCTCCTAAAGGCTTTGCATGCATCTTGAACCTCAAGAGCATATAGGTTCTTGACTTATGAACTGATCTGTTTCACCTGTCTCATGGTAATGTGTCTAAGGAAAACCTTTCCCTTATTGAAGACTACATCATAGACTTTGTCTTCCAGCATCGTGATCGATACCAAGTTCTTCTTCAGTCCTGGCACATACTTCACATCTGTCAAGGTAATGCGAGCTGCATGCTCCCTCTGAAAAGAAACTGTGACCACACCTAAAACACTATACTTTTCATCATTACTCATCGCTATCAGTATCTGAAGGTCTTTCTCCTCCAAGGTACTAAACAAACTCTTATCGCCAGTCATGTGGAATGAGGCTCCACTGTCAAGAAACCAACCACAACCCATCATCAATGAAACCATGCATGCGATGAGGATAAAATCCAATTCGAACTGAGAGGCCAATGCCTCACCTTCAAATCCTTCCTTGGATCACATCTTGGATTTCTTCAATGGACAATTTGTTGCATAATGGCCCACCTCATGACAATGAAAGCATCGCACTTTTGATTTTTCCATATTCGTCCCACCATGAGAAGAACTTGATTTGGGATGAGAATCCTTCTCCTTCCCTTTCTTTGCCTTACTCGCTAAGTCTCAATTTTTTTCATCCTCCTTGGATGAAGAACCATCTCTGGTGCTTCTTCTTACCTCCTCCTGCATCAGATCCAACCAAAGTCGTTCCCAATCTAGCACTTTCTCTCTTCCATTTATCGAGTCTTGGTAAATATGCCAGCTCTTAGGAAGACCGAGTAGAGCAAGACTCACCATGTCATCATCAGCTATAGTGATTCCTACACTTCCAAGCTCATCCGTGCAGGTGGTGAGCTTGTTCAGATATGTAGAGATCATGTCACCCTTTTCACACTTGATTTTCTGAAGCTTTTCTTTCAGCGCCAACTTCCTTCGATCGTTGTTGTTCTGATATAGATCCTTCAATGTTTTCCACATTGAAAATGGTGTCTCCTTCCCATGGAGACTTGAGACTATGTGGTCTCGAACTCCCACCAAAAGAATACTCCTCGCTCTATCCACACATTTCTTCCATTCCGCCAATTCTTGGGCATTAGAAACTGCTGGCTTGGGGACTTCTTGATCAATGAATTTCTTCAAACCATTGTCCTCTAATACTGCTTCCATGTGATCCTTCCAAGCTATATAATTTGAGCTGCCATCCAGGGCATACTTGAGTCTCAAACCGTTGAACGCCATTGGTGAAATTTGAGATGTGATAAGAATTCGATTTCTATAATCAGGAACTTCAAACTTCAAACTTCTCCCTTCTTTGTATATTGTTATCTGCTTTGATCACCTTTTCTCTGATACCATGTAAAAATTTCCATTGTAGATCACCTAATAATTCAATGTACTAAAGCAATATACTAGATCTACTTCTACAAACAAACTTGCGAAAGCTTAATCAATTTTGAGCACGATCAATTTAGAACACATATAACAGAGAATGAGAATTCAATCACACATGAACACAGAAGAATAATCTAGGGAAAGCCTCAGCTAAAAACCCCTCTATCTGTATTATCAAACAAGTGGAAACATATCAGAGATTACACAAAGCTTTAGCTCACAAGCTATCCAGATCTCAATACAATATCTCAATGTTGCTCATAGATAATCAAAGGCTTCTCACGACCTTCTCCTCTACCCTCCAAGCCTCCTATTTCCTTTCGCAATTTCTCTTGGGGTCCAAACGCTGCCACCTATGTGAATTACCTCTCACACTACTCTCTGATCTCTGATCTAACTGCGCAGTCCTGAAGGAGATTATTCCTTCTACATGAATGAGTTTCCTATATAGGAAAAATCCTCCAACTGATAGTACATTGTCCCTTCCTCTGATTTCAACTGGGTCTCTGACTGAACTAACATGCATGAGTTATTTATGAGAGAATATTCAGTTATCTGAAGTACACTAGTTACATGCATGCATGCATTAACTAACTGAACTCACAATTAGTTCCTCCAACTGTTGGAACTAATCTAACTGGACTTAACTCAGTTAACTGAGCTAACTAATTACAACTCAAAATTACAGTTCAACCTTATCTCCTTAATTGATGGATAACTTCCTCAATCAAAGGGATAAATGTTGCATGTCTCCACATAGACTTCATGTTTTATTTTCTCCAACTAATTAACTCAAGATGAATTAACTAATTATTTTTCAAACAGCTGCTAAGATCAAATTCGAATTTTAATTCTCAATTTTAGTTTAGGGACTAACTAAAATTGGAATCTATCTTGAAATTCTATTTATAGCAATGCTATTTTTAGCATTTCTATTTTATCATTCATTGTTGCCATTTCCAACACTGGTACCTGAAATGCTATTTATAACATTTCTATTTTTATAATTTCTTATTGTTATTTTCAACACAGAGCATGCACATTGCTACACTGAGAATGAAGTCATAATTTAATGTTTCCAAATCGCTATACTAGGAACAAAGCCCTATTTTGTGCAGTTCAATGGAGCATGTATAAAATTTATACCAAGAACATAATTACTCTTTGATAGGTTGCAAACAAGGAGGAGCCTACTATCCCAGGGATCAAGTAAACTATCCCACTTGTGGGAGTTTGTGGGTCAACAACATTTCCCTAAGCCTCAGTTTTATCCATGGCTGTAAAACCCTTAAGTAATTCTGCAATTCTGTAGCTTCATTACATGGTACAGTCAGTGAACTATCACAACATGGGCATTGGGATGAGGTTCATGATGTTTTTCCTCCCAACCATTGGTAGACTACCAATAGTGCAACTGCGGAAGTTAACTCATAACAATAGTGAAAACATGATGTAGAAGTTAACTCGAGTGTTGGAAAGAAATCTTGGAGATGCTTGAGACGCATAAAGACCAATAGGTGCACAAAAAATAAGGGATGGCTCTTAAGACTTGCAAAAATAGAGCATAGTGACCAACGCCTCACCTCAAAAACATATAGAACAAGCATAGAGCCTTCTACACATAATTCTTAACTTTACCACAAGTTAGCTATTGGTTCAAAACTTGAATTTAGAGTCATTTCTATCCTTTTATTCTCATCATCACCTTTCTAATGCCAACAAATTCCTCACTCCTTTCTAATGCCAGCAATTTCCTTATAATTTGATCTTACAGATGAGGGCTTGTAAACCTCCTCTGTAATCTTGTCATTTCTATGGAAGAAAATTAAACTACTAATAGTATTTGAGCAGAGGACCTATTTACATATTCAAAGTTGTCAAACTAGTCAAATTTCTTGAAACCTCCATTATCTTTGTTGGTTCTATTATCTAATGTAAATGCACCATAAGGACTCAAGTATCCATCTTCAATTAAAGAGAAAAATGGATAAGCCTCTATCTCTATCTTAATATAATTCAAGAAAATAATTAGCATGGAAAAGACTAAATAATCTATCATCAAACCTATGCCATGCATTAATGTAAGACATCTATCAGTATCAAACCTCACAGAGATGGATAGAACCTGTAGCAAGCGCTGGAGAAGAAACAATACATGCCACATAATGATCAATGTCAGAAACAATGAACACTGCCAACTGAGCCAATTATCTGATATCTAGTTGTGTTGATGTTCATCTTTGTATGTAATTTAAAATGATAAGCATACTGTGAATCTCATTTAATGAGATAAGAGATTTGTCTATAGAAGAAACTCAGGCACATACCACTTTCAACAAATACAAGGTGGGTTAAATCTGGGTGAGGCAACCTATTAAACTAAATCAGATCATTCTACTGATTAAATCTGCGAAGTCCCTAATGGCTGCAAAGAAGAAGACAAAACCACATAATTTACTATTGATGATGTGCATTCTAATGAAGAAGAGGAGCAACCACTCCTTGACACAACAAATCAAGTATGCTAGCCCAATGAGTGGAAGGGCCTTCTCTAGATATTTATAGATGATGATGATGAAAACAAAAGAGAAGAACTTACTTCTACCAAAGGGGAAGCTGATGACAAGAGCACTGTTATTCAAAGCACCTTAAGTTGCAGTAATTGCCATGAGAAGCAAGGGATAGATGATGAGTACCCTCAGCAAGCCTATAAGTTTTCTGATAAGGGTTTCTTTTGCAATTTTGACTAGGACAGCCATAAATATGATATAGCAAAGGGCCCATCTGAGCCCATTAAAGACAATGGCATTTTGGACCAAAGGGAAGGATTATGTTTCTCTGTAAAATATGATGATGGTATCACAGCTTCAGTCTATGAACCTATTTTTACCAAGGAGAAGTATTGTAATGATTCTACAGCACGGTGATGAGCCTCATAAATGGGTAATTATATGGGCTCATTTTACCTCCTAACCTAGTCAAATCAACCATTGTCTTAGCTTATTGTATGATTTTTCGATTATATTCATGCTTATAGAGTGAGTTGAGTTAGTTATTGTGCCATGTGGTCTAACATGTATTTAATGCAGATCATCGATGGATTTCAAGGTCAAAGTCAAGGATCCAATGGACAAATGGCAGAAATAAATTGAAGTGGATAGAGGAGAAGACTTATAGGAGGGAGTCCCCCTCATTTATTACTCCTCACTTCGAATTCCCCTTCATTCAGCTCGGAGTACAAGTAGCCAAATCATGCACTAGGAGATAGCCAAGCAAGTGGACAATGACTGATGATTATCTCAAGTTTTGTGAGCCAAGCCTCCATTATTTTAAGGAAGCTATTGATACCTTCATTTGTATAAGTAGAGAGGCCTAGGGCCTCACTAGGGTTGGATTTTTGGCTTATGTAAACTCTGCACAAACTTCAGGCTTATTATTTTTGTGACAATTTCATGTAATCTTGCTATTGTTTTGAAAATAAAGATGAAATCCTTTTTGAGCTAGCACTAAGTTACCTCAGAGGGTTGAAGCTCTTGGGTTGGGGCCCAATCCAAGCAACCAAGCTCCTCTTTACTTGTATTTGTAGCCATGTTTCAGTTTGTAGATTAGTTTGCTATTAGATGTATTCCTCTTATGGTTAAGAATAGGTTGCTTTTGATGATTTAGTAGTTTGCTTCTATTTGTGCTTTCTGTAGTAGGTTAAGCAGTGATAAAGAGAAGATTCAAAAGGCTAGAAACAATGCCTTGGCCTTCCTTCCTCCCTCTGGGACCATGATTTGAGGCAAAGACTCTCTTGCTACCCCAAAAACACAAATTTTCCTCATTCATAGGACTTCTAGTGTTTGCATCTTTTTAGTAGGTTAATAGTCTATCTTTGCTTTGATTTAGATCTTCTTCATCATTCTCACTTATTGATTTGCAATAGTATTATTTCATGATTTCCTTTCCTACAATCTTTGTCAACATTTCCTTTCATAGATCATAGTTTAGACCATTTTTATGCAAAGCCCTGTTTTTCCTAAATACATTCATTTCAATTTTTTCTTGATTTCCTTAGTTGATTGTCAGTCTATATGTAGCAGATCTCTTCCAACAGTAGGCCAGCTTATCAACAATCACACCCTCCATCTGATCCACGCCCTATAAGTCTCCCAAATCTCACCTCAATTCTGCTCTAGTTTCCTGCATTTTTCCATAGAACTACTTCCTCACTCCTTGATCAAACCTAGTCATATTTCTCTCTCCTGGTGATTCATGGTAGACATTAGGCACCCTAACACCTCATTCCAACCTTCATCCACTTTTTTCACCCACTCTCACACCCTCAAAACAGTGAAAACTGCTCTCGACCTCCTCCTGTAGGCCTCCTATAGTTTCCCTGTTTTCCTCCTGTAGATTTCTTGTGTCCTCCTGTAGATTTTAATGTAGGCTTTCCTTTGAAGGTCGAGTGTGGGAAAAGCCTCTAGAAGGCCACTTGAGACCTCATAGGACCAATCCACATCATCCTACATCCTCTCAAGTCCAAAAACCACCCTTCAATGCCACCTATTCGCTGCTACACTCACACACAATAAATTACATGCATGTCAAATTCACATAAAAATACATAAAAATCCAAAAATATGGTTTTTTCTTATTTACTTCTAGAAATAGCATACTTATATTTTGTTTACTTCCTTGAGTAGGTAATGGCATTCCTTTCATGGTTTTCATAGTGCTTTTTGCAAAAGTAGAATTAGTTGGTTAATTAGGGTTTACTAGGTTTGCTTTACATTTCAGTCTTTCTCCTTTCTGCAGTTAGAATAGCATCTGAAGAGTAATATTTCTTTTCTTTCATCACATATAAAGCTTCTTCTAGAATCCATAGAAGTTGGCTTGAGCTCCTAGTGATCTTGCGCTGACTGACCAAGTGACAACTTGTAGTGAGAACTAGTACTTGTGCATATAGCGTTGCGCTTCCAAGTTTGTTACGAACTATCGGGCTGATAAGAGTAAAGTAGGAAGCCTAGGAGTTGCAGCATTATTGCTACAATACTGGTGCTCACCACTTTTTGGTGTTGTTGCTGGGGAAGCGTCAGAGTATTCTGTGATTATTGCTTTCTTCTATTTCCTATTGCAACGTTCTACTAATAGTTTATTTCAGCAAAAGTAGACCAGTCCTTGCTTTCCTTTTCAATTCTGTAAATTTCATTTCACCAAGTTCATTTCAGTTAGTTGCAATTTGTTTTGTTCAATCAATTTTAGTTCTACAGTTACCGTCAGTGCGGGGAAAAAGAAACAAAAACCAACCAAAAATATTTCCTTTCATGCCTCGTAGGAATAGAGATAACTCAGGAAATTTTTGCCCAACACCCCCATTGCTTCACACAGCCAACCTTCTCTCTTGTTCGGTGGCTACGATCAAGAAGAACCCTTAGGTGAATAGCCAAACATATTTGAAGAACCTACAGGGGAAGAAGAAGAAGAGAACATTCCTTTGGAGCTAATGGCTGAAAACAAAAATGCTAGGGGGAATGGAGAAAGAATAGAGGGTACCTTTTCCATTCGGGAGACCAATGGGGACACTAAAATTAAGAATATAGGCCCTTCCATCCCACCTCATTTCCATGGTCTAAATACAGAAGATCCTGACACCTTCTTGTTCGAGTTTGTTGTCATCTACCAAACTTATGACTATGCAGAAGATGAGAAAAAGTTGAAACTATTCCCTTCTACTCTCAAGGATGTAGCACTACACTGGTTCATGGGATTACCTAGCAATAGCATCACAACTTGGGCTCACATGCAACAAGCCCTTAAAAACAAGTATCGAGACCATTTTAGATCAGAAGATACTAAAGAAGAAATCTTTTGAATGACCATAGGAAGTGATGAGTCCCTGGAAGACTATGAAGAGAGGTTCCAGCTCAGTTACAAAAGGGTCAGGTGTACACTTGACCTTGAGTCTCTAAAGTTGGTCATTCTCAGGGGAATTCGAGAAGATATTTTAGACACCCTCCATCTACTAGCTAGGGGAGACATCTACCAACTATCCTATCAGGACATAAAAACTATTTTTAGAAACCATTCTAGAGCAGCCAGAAATAAAGGTACGGGGAGTCAACCCATAGCCTGTACCTCTTCCTCCAACTCATCCATTAAAGGAGAAATTGTAAACATGCTAGAAGACTTCAAGAGTGAGATGTTGCAGACCCTTGCCATGCAAATGGATACCTTACATATCAAAAGAAAACAAGAGGAAGCAGAGAGGGCTTTGGCCATTTTTTGCCCTAGATGCACTAGGATGCATCCTAGGAATGAATGCCCGTTGAACTCTATAGAGGTTTGTTCAGTCTGTGAAGTAAATCATTCTACAGATAAGTGTCGTTCCTTGCCTGGACTTAAAGTTGTATATCAAGGCGATGAGGGAGTCACTGAACAACTCTATTACATAAACCAAAGAAGGCTGCATGGACCTGGAACATACCAGCAAGGGCTGCAAGGGACATATCAAGCATACTACAACCCCAACCAAGTCACCTCCATACCTTCTTGGGGCCCTCCTGCTCATCCTTCCTGGTCCACGCCTCCTCCTTGGTCCTTCACATCTCAATATCATGCCCAACTAGCCACCCATTCACTTCAATCCTACGCTCAACTACAGCCTCAGTGGAATGCATCTCATCAGGGGTGGAGGCCCCAATACAACCTTCTTCCCGCTCTTTTGCCTCCACTACCTGCCCAACCACAACCATTACCTTCTGCTCCACCAAAGCAACCCCAAATGCCTACCCAACAAATTCCAAACCCGAACAATAGGCAGGCTCAGCAAGTGTATAGTGGGGAGCCATCATGCCCAACTTATGTTGTGGAGATTCAAGAAATTAACTTGAGATCTGGGAAAGTCCTCCCAGATAGCTAGCCTCCACCCAGGGAGGTTGAGGAAGATAAAGAGGAAAGTGAACCTAAAGAAAATCCACCCTTTCCTGAGAGACTATCCGTGACAGTCCATCCTACCCCAAAAGAGACTGAACTCTTGGGAGAATTGAAACATTTATGTGTGAAGATACCACTTCTCCAAGCCATAAAATATGTGCCTATCTACAATAGGTTGATCAAAGAGAAGTTCTTTACGCAGCCAGGAAGGTGTAAGAGAGATGCCCTAACCATCAATATCATAGGACAATTGTCCGACCTGATGTCGAGGCAAGTAATCTGTCCAAAATATCTGGAACCTGGAAGCCCAGTAGTTGATGTCCACATAAATGGCACAATGATCCCGCATACCTTGATTGATCTGGGAGCTACCATTAATGTGATGAAAAATGACACAATGCTCAAACTTAACCTCCAGGGATCTTTGACGAAGAACACAACAGTGCTGCAGCTAGCAGACCACTCCACAATGACCCCTGAGGGGATTGTGGGGGATGTGATGGTCTCCATTGATTCTTGGGAGTACCCTGCTAATTTATTAGTTCTCCAACCAAAGGAAAAGCTCACTGGGTATCCTATCATTCTGGGAATACCTACGTTGGCTACAGTCGATGCCTACATCAGCTTTCAAGCTAGGAACATGACCATAAAGAATGGGCACATGTCCAAGTAGTTAATCCTATATCCTCCTGCCCAACCCTTGCTAGAACATGATCTACCTCTCTAGTTGGAGGAGGAAGATGAGGATGAAGTTTATTCTGCACCACTTTGTGCATTAGAAATCACCATGGGGGTACAACAACAAGATTAGGATGATATGTTTGAAAATTTGATTCAAAATCCACCTCCCAGTGTATCACCATTAGAGGACATCGTAAGAGAAACCCAAAACAACCCCTCAATTGATCTTCGTGTGGCCGACTCCACTTCTCTCCGTGTTAAGAATATAGAGTTCAGCCTAGAGAGAACATTGAAATTCAATCCATCCTTATCCGCTTCACAGGAGAAAGAACTGTGCAGCCTACTGAGAAAACATCTAGATGCCTTCGCCTGGAGTTATAAGGAGATGAAGGGAGTGCACGCTTCAGTATGTACTCATCATATATAAATCAAGGAAGATTTCAAACCAGTCAGGTAGCCTCAAAGGAGGATGAATCCAGCACTTAAAGATATTGTTAAGGAAGAACTGCAGAAATTGCTTGATGCAAGATTCATCTATCCCATCTCTGACAATGAATGGGTCTCTCCTTTCGTGCTAGTACCAAAGAAAAATGGTAAGTGGAGAATCTATGTCTACTATCGGGAATTGAACAAAGCCACTAAAAAGGACCATTTTCCTTTACCTTTCATAAATCATGTGTTAGACGGTCTGGCGGGGAAAAAGTTTTTCTCCTTCCTAGATGGGTTTAGCGGGTATAATCAGATTCCAATTAGCCCGGAAGACCAAGATAAGACCACTTTCACTTTTCCTTGGGGTACTTTTGCATACCGGGTCCTTCCTTTTGGTTTGTGCAATGCTCTAGCCACTTTCCAAAGAGTGGTATTGAGTATCTTTTCTAAACTAGTTCATGATGCAGTAGAAATATACATGGATGATTTTACTCCTTATGGTTCTGACTTTCAGGAAGCTTTATCTAACCTAGGAAAAGTTCTAGACAAGTGTATTGAGATGAACCTATCACTCAGTCCAGAAAAATGTGAATTTTTTATGACTGAAGGGACAATGTTAGGTCATGCAATATCTCAACAAGGACTGTAGGTGGACCCCAACAAAATTTCCATCATCCAAAGGGTCCCACCTCCTCAAAAGGTGAGAGATATTAGAAGTTTCCTAGGATTAGCTGGATATTACAAGAGATTCATTAAAGAGTTCAGCAAGCTATCCTCTCCTTTGTTTGGCCTCTTAGGAAAAGATCTTGAGTTCATATGGTCAGAAAACTGTCAAGAAGCCCTAGATACCTTGAAGAGCAAGCTAGTGACTGCCCCAATTCTCAAAGGCCCAAATTGGGCCCTACCTTTCCACATTCACACAGATGCCTTGAACAAAGCAATAGGAGTAGCCTTAGGACAAATTGATGAAAAGTTACCTTATGCCATATACTTTATAAGAAAAAACTTGTTAAAGGCAGAGTTAAACTATACAGTGACCGAGAGGGAACTCCTAGCTATCGTGCATTCCTTAAACAAATTTAGACATTATATCACATGCTATCAAACCTTTGTGCACATTGATCATGCTGGAATTATATATTTAATGAACAAACCAGATGTAAATGCTCGCATTATTAGATGGTTGCTTTTACTGCAGCAGTTTGATATGACCATTATTGCTAATCCTGGTAAGGAAAATGTTGTTGCTGACTTTTTGTCTAGAGTAAATTTGCTTGTAGGTGAAGAAGGAATGGTGGATGACCAAATACTAGATGAACACCTGTTTTTCTATATCAGTACTCTCTCCGTGGTTTGTTGATATAGCAAACTACTTAGTTTCAGCATAGTTCCCACCACACTTATCCTCAAAAGAGAAGAGCAAGATAGTAAGGAAAAGCGCCCCTTTTACCTGGATTGGAGGAAATCTCTTCAAACCTGGCCCAGATTAGATCTTGAGAAGATGTGTCAGGGAGGAGGAAGTCTTTGACATCCTCCTGACCTATCATGATGGGCCTTGTGGAGGTCATTTTGCAGCAAAAATAATTTCCTTCAAGATATTGCAAGTAGGCTACTACTGGCCCACTCTTCATCAGGATGTGAGGAGATATAGAAGCCAGTGTGATCGGTGTTATAAGATGGGGAACCTACTCAAAAGGATAAGATGCCCATGCAACCTCAAGTGACCTTTGAGCCATTTGAGAGGTGGGGCATGGACTTTGTGGGGCCTATCAGCCCTCCTTCAAAGCAAAAACAATACATCATTGTGTGCACTGACTACCTGACAAAGTGGGCAGAGACAAAAGCAATCAAAGTAGTGACAGAGGAAAAGGTAGCTGAGTTTTTGAGAGAAAACATATTCCACAAGTTCGGGTATCCAAGAGAGTTGGTCACAGATCAAGGTAGTCAGTTCACTTCCAACCTGATTGAAGACCTGCTCACACATCATAAGATCAAGCACACGACTTCCACCCCTTACCATACACAAGCCAATGGGCAAGTGGAGGTCACTAACAGAGCACTAGAAGGGATCCTAACCAATGTAGTAAGCAGCAGTAGAAAAGACTGGGCAGACAGATTAGTTGAGGCCACTTGGGCCTACAACACCACATGGAAGACCACCACCAGGTTCACACCCTATGAACTGGTCTATGGGAAGAAGGCTTTGTTGTCAATAGAATTTGAGTTCAATACACTAAGGATGACAGCTCAGCTGGGCCTATACCTCAACCATGCACAAAAGGAGAGATTACTTCAACTCAATGGATTGGATGAATACAGATTGCAAGCCCTTCTCCATGCAGAGGTAGTTCAACTTTAGAGAATGATATGGCATTACAAAAATATCAAGGAGAAGAAATTCCAAGAGGGATATTGGGCACTAATCTATGATTCAAGATACAAGGATTTTAAAGGAAAGCTGAGGATAAGATGGCTAGGACCCTACACTATGGAGAAATGCAACGACAATGGTTCAGTTCTGATTAGAACCATTGATGATGAAGCCATCCCCATGCTTGTTAATGGACATCGGTTGAAGGTCTACAAGAAACCCCTCTCCAAGCAAGAGTTCATCAAAGATTTGAATAAAACAATGATGGTAGTGGAGCATGTCTTAACTTCCACTCCATCCACTCACTAAAGAAAAGAAAAAAAAGAAAGAAAAAATAAGGACTCAAGTGAAAACCTCCATGAGGTGCTTAAATCCCATCATTGGGTTGAAAACCTCTTTTGAGGTGGCCTAGTGATGTCAAAAAAAAGAGGAAAAGGAATAAGATCCCTGGGTGAAAACCTCCCTTGGAGGCACCCAGGGTAGGTAATTAGGGTGAAAATCTCTCTGAGGTGCCCTAGTTGATTTCAAAAAAAAGAGAGAGAGAGAGAAAATGGGGAAAGAAAATGAATTTTTTGTTGCATTGCAAGTTTGCAGGAGGAATACAGGGAGTAGAAGAAGGTGCCAAGGGGACCCTGACACTCATACCAGCACCCATCTCATCTTCTCCACACCTTCCTCCATCATTTTTTGCATTTCTTTCACCCCACTGTACCTCTTTTTCAAAAACTGTGTTTTCTATAGGAGGCTCTTGTAGGAATTACAGAGAGCCAGAAGTGGCTACAGTAGACAATTTGAGGGAAAAAGAAGCTTCATGAAGAACCTATAATCCCTCCTACAATCTTCAAACCTCCTTTCCATCATTTCCAAACCTGCATCACACCCCAAGCATCATTTTTCTTCCTGTCCAAGAAAAACATAGAAAAACAGTTTTTCAGTTTAAAAAGAAAAACAAAAAAAAACAAAAAAATGAGAGGAAAAAGCACCATCAACCTCAATTGAAGTCTACCTACTACCTCTCCATCTTTATCTACACCTCTGGCATCATCCGCGATCTCCAAGCACAGGAAGAAGCTGAATTTTCAAGGGAAGAAGCAGCTACAGGAGCTCTTGTAGGAATTCCTGTAGCAGTTGATCCCATAGAAATCTAGCACCAATAGCAAGAGAGTGCAAACATGAAGGTTGAAAAGGCACCTGAAGCTCAGATCCAACCAGAGAAGAACCTGCACAAGTGCACAACCACACATCAGAAAGAAAAGACAGCATGCAAAAATGGAAATAAGGGCATGCAGCAGAGAAAGCCACAACACCTCACAACAAATACACTCGGATCACAGGTAAGTAACTAAGTCACTCCTCTATTTGCATTTGTGTAATTAGAAGTCATGAAAAAGAAATGAGATGGTTGAGGTTGAATGAGGGAAAAGTGGCTAGTTAACTTGGCCACCTTCATCTAGTTGACTCCACTCATCCGAGATGTCATCCATATGTGCGCGTAGTCAACTCTAGAACAAGATGCTAAGGACACTTAGTGGAGGAAGTGTGAAATCCGATGCAATAATGAGGGATGATTACGAGGAGGGGCCATGATGACCAAGTAGGTGGGGACCAACAGTCCGAATATGGCCAACGTATACCTTGCTAGCTCAGCACTCATCACCAAAAATATCCATAAAGAGTAATATGTACTCTTCCCTGAGCATTTTCACCACCTTTTCCTTCATTCTCTCCTCGTAACTCAGCTACAACAGTCTCCTTGTGCCCCCACAACCTCGTAACCACCGTCCTCCATCGATCTCTCCCGTATTCTTACTCTTGGCATTTTCTACAAGAGCACCTACAAGTTTTCTACAGGAGCACCTACAGAAATCTATAGAAGGGATAGCAGGCTTCTACAGGAGGGGTAGTGAGTCATTTTGAAGGGGGAAAACACAAGTTTTATCATGATTTTCGGTCTAAAGAGGTAGGGTTCATGCATTCCCCTTGTTGAATATCAATATATGAAATAAGTTCTCTCAATTTGAGGAGGAAATAAGTCTTTAGGACAGGAGAAAATACATCAAAAAATTCTGCTTATTTAACAAAAAGCACAGTCTCCTCTGTTTCTCTATTTTTCTCAAAATTCTTTGTCTCCACCTCCATATTTGGTTTTCCAAAAGAGTATAGACAGTATGACAGGAGGGTTTATGAGAAAGGATCCCACTAACTCCACTAGGCTCCATGCACATCCTCAAGTGGTGGACATCTTCACAAGGGAAAACTGGATGAATTTCTTTGGGAAATTTCAGGGGTTTGATGAGGAAATTGCCCAAGAGTTTTCTCTCTCTTTGGTCCCTCACACAAGAACTCATGCCACTATCACCATTAGAGGACTTTCCATGGAGATAACCCTTGAATTTATCAGTAGGGTCACTACCCTTCCTCTTGGAATGCCTTGGAGAAAAGATGAGAAACCAATTGGTCAGGCTACCAAGAAGAACTTTTTCCAAAATAATGAAACCCTATTGAAGATAAAAATGGCATTAGAAGGGCTAGCATACCATATCCCTGGGATGAGGTTAGATATCAAATAATCAAATTCATTTCCTATGAGGGGTGGTACAACATTGTTTATGGTTATCATTTTAGAATCCTCCAAGAATTAAGGTATGGCATGGACACTCCAGCACCTCAGAAGCTCAGTATGCCTTACTTCCTCCTGTAGTCCCTCATCGACTCCAGCACCAAGGTAAAAGCAGGAAATTCAGAGCAGCTATCTCACCATGGCTTAATCAAAATCTTAGTAGAGGAAGCCCTCCATAACTTTACACTTCCTATAGCATGGGAAGTTTTCTGAAACATGACAGCTAAGGATGACATAAAGGCCTTAACCTGTGATGGTAGCCCTACTGGCAGTGAGGAGGAAGAATAGCAAGGGAGAGAAGGTGGAGCCAAGGGGGACATAGCAAAACAAGAAAGGAAGGAGGAAGGAACTGAAATAGAGGAGGAGAGAGCTGAAGAAATAGAGCAGGAAGAGACAGAAAAAGAGACAGAAGAAGGAGAAAAAGAGGCAGAGAAGGCAGAACAAGGAGAAGAGTCCCCTGAGACTTTGGAAAGGGAGGCAGCAGCTTCCCTCAATACACCAATCAAGCCAAAGAAAAAAAGGAAAAGATAGACCTCCATGTATTTCAGGGCTAGGAAAAGCACAAGAATTAAAACAAGAAAACCTCAGCCCTCTTCAAAAGTGCCAATTACCATTGAAGATTCACCCTTTGCCAAGGGGAAAGATTCTCCTTCCAACACACCTATGACATATCAAAGGGGGAATCCTAGATCTTCCACATGGAAGGAAAAGGTAGTACTAGAAGACCCAAAAACAGTCCTACAGGAGGCTCAGACAGTTCTATAGGAGACACTGTCAAAACTACAGGAGACCCAAAAGCTTGAGAAAAGGATAGAAGGATAGCCACAGGTGAAGGAGGAAGCAAAAGAGATACAAGAACCTGATCCCCAGCCTAGTCTTGCCTCCTATTACAATCTACTTGAGGGAGGAAGGATAATCCCACAGAAATTTGCAATTCCACTATTTTTTGAATTGGAGAAAGAAAGAGTGAGAACACATAGGTGGATGCAGATAGCCAAATCCAAAGGAGTTGAGGATGTTGGCCATATGGAAAACAAACTCAGGGAAATGGGTAGAGAGTTGAGTGCTCTCAAAGACAAGGAAGTAATTACAAGAAGCCACCTTGAAATTGAAAATGAATTGCTAAGGAGGCATCTACAAGAGAAGGAGACCCAGCTGGCATGCATGGAAAGCTTATCCATGGAGGCATTGCAATGCAGAACACCAACCAAATCCTGTGGCCTCTATCTAAAGGACCAATGGTTACAATTACAAATAAAGACTTTGGCACAAAGAGGCACAATGCCTTTCCAAGACTAAAGGCAGTTCATGGATTTGTGTGACCAAAGCACCTCAAAGGAAAAAGAATAGATGGCAAAATTCTACTTACACAACATGGCCCTCATAGGCATGAATGTGTGGGATCCCAATGCCAAGCTAGGGGACCTACAATTAATGGCCATGACCTCATGGATGAACCATGAAGAATTGAGGGCAGCAGAAATAAAAAGATTGATGATAAAGGAGCAGAATGAGCCATTAATGGTAAGAGTTGAGCCATCAAATCCTATAGCACTCACCAGCACACACAACCTTCTTTTCAATGACCCTCAAATTCCCCCTAGATATCTCACCAATCAGGTACAAGCCATTGCACACTTTGCAGATATGCAAAGGCTACTTGGGGATGACTGTGTGCATGCATGCATGAGGAGATGGAACACCTTACCACACAGTTTGTAGATTAGGGAATGATATTCCCCCATGAGGCTCAAGGAGGCATTGAGAAGAGTGCCAATGTACAAGCGCTCCATGCAGAGACTGAAGGTCAACTGGATTGGCTTCAAACTGAGTCCCCCACTGCTGTTAGGCATGCTGGAAGACAGAAGAGAAGAAGAAGAGGAGGGGCAGTCGAAGGACATAGATAGGAAGGAAGGATTCTATGGCGAAGAAGAACAGACCACATTAGAAGCCTGGGATGCTAGGGAGGCCACCAGGGCCATAAAAGATGAGGAGATTGACTAGGTTGCTCAAAGGATGAGCAACACCTTCAGTAGGGGGTGATGATGAGCCTCATAAATGGGTAATTATATGGGCTCATTTTACCTCCTAACCTAGTAATATCAACCATTATCTTAGCTTATTGTATGATTTTTTGATTATATTCATGCTTATAAAGTGAGTTGAGTTAGTTATTGTGCCATGTGGTCTAACATGTATTTAATGCAGATCATTGATGGATTTCGAGGTCAAAGTCAAGGATCCAGTGGAAAAATGGCAGCAATAACTCGAAGTGGACAGAGGAGAGGACTTATAGGAAGGAATCCCCCTCATTTATTACTCCTCACTTTGAATTCCCCTTCATTAAGCTCGGAGTACAAGCAGCCGAATCATGCACTAGGAGGTAGCCAAGCAAGTGGAGGATGATTGATGATTATCTTGAGTTTTGGGAGCCAAGCCTCCCTAATTTTAAGGAATCTATTGGTAGCTTCATTTGTATAAGTAGAGAGGCCTAGGGCCTCACTACAGTCAGATTTTTTGGCTTATGTAAACTCTGCTCAAATTTTGAGCTTATTATTTTTGTGACGGTTTCATGTAATCTTGTTATTGTTTTGAAAATAAAGATGGAATCCTTTTTGAGCTAGCACTGAGTTACCTCACAGGGTTGAATCTCTTGGGCTAGGGCCCAATTCAAGCAGCCAAGCTCCTCTTTACTTGTATTTGTATGCCTTGTTTCAGTTTGTAGATTAGTTTGTTGTTAGATGTATTTCTCTTATGGTTAAGAATAGGTTGCTTTTGATGATTTAGTAGTTTGCTTCCATTTGTGCTTTTTGTAGTAGGTTAAGAAGTGATAAAGAGAAGACTCAAAAGGCTTGCAATAGTGCCTTGGCCTCCCTTCCTCCCTCTAGGACCATGCTTTGAGGCAAAGACTCTCTTCCTACCCCAAAAACACAGATTTTCCTCATTCATAGGACTTCTAGTGTTTGCATCTTTTTATTAGGTTAATAGTGCATCTTTCCTTTGCTTTAGATCTTCTTCATCATGCTCACTTCCTAATTTTCAATAGTCTTCTTTCATTCTTTCCTTTCCTACAACATTTCTCAGCATTTCCTTTCATAGATCATAGTTTAGATCATTTTTATGCAAAGATCTATTTTTCCTAAATACATTCATTTCACTTATTGCTTGATTTCCTTGGTTGACTATCAAATTCTATGTAGCAGATATCTTCTAGCAGTAGGCCAGCTTATCAACAATCACACCCTCCATCTGATCAATGCCCTATAGGTCTCCCAAATCTCACCTCAATTTTGCCCTAGTTTCCTGCATTTTTCCATAGAGCTACTTCCTCTCTCCTTGAGCAAACTCAATCATCTTTCTATCTCCTGATGATTCATGGTAGAACTTAGGAACCCTAACACCTCATTCCAACCTTCATCCACCTTTTTCACCCACTCTCAGACCCTCAAAATAGTGAAAATTGTTCTCGGCCTCCTCTTGTAAGCCTCCTATAGTTTCCCTGTTTTCCTCCTGTAGATTTCCTATGTCCTCCTGTAGGTTTTCCTGTAGGCTTTCTTTTGAAGGTCGAGTGTGGGAAAAGCCTCCAGAAGGCCACCTGATACCTTCCAGGACCCACCCACACCATCGTACATCAGCTAAAGTCCCAAAACCACCCTTCAACGCCACCTATTCGCTGCTACACTCACACATAATAAATTACATGCATGTCAAATTCACATAAAAATCCAAAAATATGTTTTTTGCTTATTTACTTCTAGAAATAGCATAGTTAGACATTGTTTACTTCCTTGACTAGGTAATGGAATTCCTTTCATGGTTTTCATAGTGCTTTCTGCAAAAGTAGAATTAGCTAGTTAATTATGGTTTACTAGGTTTGCTTTACATTTCAGTCCTTCTCATTTCTGCGGTTAGAATAGCATCTAAAGAGTAATCTTTCTTTTCTTTAATCACATATAAAGCATCTTCTAGAATCCATAGAAGTTGGCTTGAGCTCCTAGTGATCTTGCGTTGGCTGACCAAGTGATAACCTGCAATGAGAATTAGTACTTGTGCATATAGCACCGACGCTTCCAAGTTTGTCATGAACTATAGGGTTGATAAGAGTAAAGTAGGCATCCCAGATGTTGTAGCATTATTGCTGCAATACTGGTTCTCACCACATGGTTGAAAGGGAGTTGGACACAATATGCAAAAGGGAAAACATCAACCATGAATCTGATGACCAACAATGTTAGCAGTTTCGACTTAGTTACCGGAGAATCCACAGTAAGAACCATTTTTTGCCAACGTTTCAAATCCCAACTAGGATCCATCATCAGGACAACTTGAATGCTTGATAGAAGAAGAGCTTAGTTGAGAGATTAAATAGTAATGAGGAGAGTAAAATGAGATGAAAGTCGGCTCTCAATATCTGAATAATAATTATTGATGAGATGTCGACTGTTTCTGATTAATTTAATTAATTAATTAATTTTTTTTAAATTAATATCAATTATCATTAAGATTGATCATTATCATATTTAGAAATTAATATTAATATTAATTTAAATTAATTAATAATAATCTTTTAATAATTAGTTACTTTTAATATAATATGATAGTTATTATTAATATTAATTTTATTATTAATTATTATTATTAATATAATAATTAATAATAATAATTATAATTATAATTTAATAATAATTAATATTAATGATATTATAATAATCATAATTAATGTTAAAAATATTAATCCTAGTATATTGTATTAATATTTAATATTTATAATAAATGTTTGATCATTAATATTTATTATTATTTATTATTAATATTAATTGTAATTATTATTAATAGAGTTCAGGCTTCTGTGATCCATATCAAGTTAAGAAATATTCTTCGGCGAAAATCACATGGAATATCATTTGTCGACGCGTTTCCAACCAACTAGTGTGGTTCATCGTCAGGACAAGTTGTAATTATTATAATTGTAATTATTATTATTATTATCATTAATTATTATTATTACTATGATAATTAGTAATAATAATTAGAATTATAATAATTAATAATAATAATTAGTATTAATGATATTATATTAAAAATATTATTAATCCTAGTATATTGTATTAATATTTAATATTTATTATAATATATGTTGGTACAATTTTTTATTAATAAATTTTTAAGAATAGGTTACAATTTAGCTTAATAGAGAAATTATTATTAATTGTAAAAATTATTGTTATTAATAATTATTATTTATTAATATAATAATTAATAATAATAATTAGTATTAATATTAATATTGATCATAATTAGGATTGATCATATTAATCCTAGAATATTGTATTAATAAATAATATTAATAATATTAATCTTAGAATATTGAATTTAAAATTTAATATTTATTATTAATATTTAATATTAATTATATATCAAATATGTTAGTACGATGTTATTTTTATTTTTATTTTTAATTAGAATTATTATCAATATATTTTTGAAATCTTGTGAGAAGTATTATTAGTGTAATGGGTTAATATTAAAATTAGTAAAAATTATTTAAAATGAATAAATATTAATAATAATTATTATTATATTAATTTTTTATTATTATTTTTAAATATTAAATTTTTTATTAAAATTAATATTAAAAATTAATACTAAAATCAGTTAAAATTATAAAATGTAAAAAAAAAAAAAAAAAAATTATAATAATTAAAATTTTTTATTTTATTTTATTTATTTAATTTTTTTAATGGTCATTATCATAATTAATATTGTAAATGATTAATTGTGTATTAATTATTATTATTATTATTATTATTATTATTATTATATTTAAACTAATAAAACGAGTTAATTTTTCTGATTAGGGGAAGCCAGCTTCCACTAATCTCCATACCATTGTCTCTATTGAGATTATGCGGGTGTTTGATAATTTCAAGAGCTTCTCTGATCTTTCGCCTATGGTGTTGCTCTTCCCTAGCGATAATTGAGGCGCTTTCCAAGTAGACATGGTGCTTAGCCTTTGAGGAGTGTTCTGCCAGGGCGGAAGTACGAGACCTTTCATTCTTAATATCAGCTCCATGTTCCTTAAGTCTGGTCTGCAGGGAGCGGCCTGTTTCACCAATGTAGCTTTCTCCACATGAGCAATCCATTTTATAGACCCCTTTAAGTTTATGCCTATCAATATTATCCTTGACAGATCTCATACCTTGCCTAATAGTTCCAGGAGCTGAGAATTGTGTGCTTATATTTTTCCTTCTTAGGATTTTCGCAATCTTATCTGTAACCCCATGAATGTAAGGGAGAAAAACCCTACCACCCTCAGGTTGATCTCGGGCCTTAGGTTCATGAGATAACATCCTTTTCTCGGCTTTCTGAATTGCTCTTTTAATCTCATTTTCTTTGTAGCCTATACCCTTGAAGGTTGAGACTAAATGCTTCTTTTCTTCATTCAGATGATCAGTGTCAGAAATTCGAAGGGCCCTGATAGCAAGAGTGTTTAGAACACCAAATTTTTGGGCTGGATGATGGTGGGAATCAGCATGGAGGTAGTTTTCTGTATGGGTTGACTTCCTGAAAACTTTATGCCCTATGGAGCCATCCTCTTTTCTCATGATGAGAATGTCTAAAAAAGGAATGCTCATGTTTTCTTCAAGCTCCATAGTGAATTTTATTTCTGAAGAGATGGAATTTAAGTGAATAAAAAACTTGTCAAGCTCTGTTTTACCATGTGTCCATTTTATATTGGTATCATCGATGAATCGCTTCCACCATGCTGGCTTCAAAGGGTAAGATTCCAGGGCTTTCTTTTCAAAATATTCCATGTATAAGTTGGCCATGATTGGCGAAAGGGGGGATCCCATTGCCACTCCAGATGTTTGCTCATAATATGTTCCCTGGAAGGTGAAAACTGTTGATCGCAAGCAGATTTCGGCCAATCTTGCAGTCCCTGGATCAGTAACATCTTTTATAACCTAAATGGCTTCTTCAAGAGGAATCTTGGTGAATAAGGACACTACGTCAAAGCTAACAAGGATGTCATCACGTTCTATCTTCTCATTCTTAATGAGATTCACAAAGTCATGGGAGTCTTTGATGTAAGAATCAGTGTTTCCGACAAGGGGCTTGAGGATTTTTGCAACATACTTAGCGAGCTCATAGGTTGGGGATCCAATGGTATTGACTATTGGTCTAAGAGGGACTCCTTCTTTATGGATCTTGGGTAACCCATAAATCCTTGGGATGCATTCGCAAGAGGGAATTAATTTCTTTTTTAATTTATCATCAAGGTTGGATTCCAAAATTGCCTTTTTCACCTCTTTCATAATCTTGGGGATGGGGTTGCTGCTGAGTTTCTTATAACTACCACATTTTAGGTGTTCATTCATTTTGTGAATATAATCTTCTTTATCCAAGATCACGGCTGCTCCTCCCTTATCTGCCTTGAGAACCACAATTTTATCATTGTTACGCAGGGATTTGAAGGCTCTTTGTTCTGCTTTACTCAAATTACTTTTGGGAGCTTTGGCCTTTCTCATAATAAGGGAGCACTCTTGTCTTAATGCTTCCCTATCTTCCAAAGGAAGGTTGTTAATCCCATCCTCTATGCTACATATCATTTTCTCAATAGGAAGGTTTTTTGGAGCAACTGCAAATCCCAGACCTTTTCTGAGGACATTAATGACCTCGGGCTCTAATTCTTGGGAAGACAGATTTATAACTTTTCTTTTTAATTTTGATTCGGAAGTGTTGACCGAAGATCTTCCATCATTCTTTAAATCCTGAATGTTGTTAATTCTAATTATATTAGTGTTCTCTAATCCTTGATTTTTGTTTTCAACCGAGTTATGCGTATTACTGTGCGCACTATCTTCATCTAAACCTTGATTCCAAATCACCACATACCTATCATTGCTGCCCATGGAGTTACTTATATTGGAGTCGATTAAATTTCGCTTCTGCGCAAGTTCCTTGAGCCGGTTCATGTTCACAACAGCGTCCTGCGTATTCATGTTGCCCATCGAGTTACAGTTGATTTGTTTCTACGCAAGTTCCACCACAGCGCTATGGGTATTAAGTTCTGGATTCCGTACTGGAAGATCATTGATCTGTGTTTGAAACATGCCCATTGGGTCAATCGGTTCCTTAATGCAGACTGCGTTCTGCGTATTTTTCTAATTACCGCTACCCGAATCATGTGTATTACCTTGACTGTCCATTGGGTAATCTGCATTCTGAGAATTGTTATTCCAATTACCGTTGCCTGAATCATGTGTATCTGTGTTCTGAGAATTGTTATTCCAATTACTGCTGCACATCAAATTATGAATCTGCATAGGCTCGCTAATGCCATCACTGTCACTATTGCCCAGGTTACCTGCGTTCTGCATATATCTTCCAACCGCACCATGATTGCTGCTTATATCACAGTTATCTAAATCGTTATCTAGACCGATGCTATTGCCACCGGCGCAATGCGTTAGATTTTCTGAGTTTCTGTCCGAGCCTTCTGATGAACCACAACTCATTAAGTTTCTTGATTCTTCTGCGACTGTTGAACTTTCAATTGAAATGTCCAGTTTCTCACTTTTATAATGGGATTTGTGTAGTAAATTGGACAATTTCTTGCGCTGTCGTTTTTCAGTAACTTGTCCTTCATTAATGGCTTTCAGAGCGGCCCTGGCATCAATAACAGACCAGAGATTCTCGCTGATGATGTTGGCTAACTTTAGGTGAGCTGAGAGCGCTGAGCGTCCAAGATTATCCAAAGAAGCCCTAACCCTTTTAATTTCTGCCCTTATTAGAGACATGCTGAGTTGAAAAACACCTTGCTATTATATCTGTTATGTAATCTATGATTAATTTGAGCAAATGGGGGAATGAGATTATTGTCACGACAGTTCTTAAGAAAATGCAGGTCAGCGGCTCTTCTTGCTATCTTGGCTTTAGTTTTTTCGAGTAAAGTGATTTCACTCCAGGTATCCCCTCCGTATAGGGAAATGATTTTGGATTTAAGACCTCTGTGGTTTATTACTTTCGACTTAGTTACCAGAGAATCCACAGTAAGAACCATTTTCTGCCAACGCTTCGAATCCCAACTGGGATCCATCATCAGGACAACTTGAATGCTTGATAGAAGAAGAGCTTAGTTGAGAGATTAAATAGTAATGAGGAGAGTAAAATGAGATGAAAGTCAGCTCTCAATATCTGAATAATAATTATTGATGAGATGTCGGCTGTTTCTGATTAATTTAATTAATTAAATTTTTTTTTTTTTTTAATTAATATCAATGATCATTAAGATTGATCATTATCATAATTAGAAATTAATATTAATATTAATTTAAATTAATTAATAATAATATTTTAATAATTAGTTACTTTTAATATAATATGATAGTTATTATTAATATTAATTTTATTATTATTAATATAATAATTAATAATAATAATTAGAATTATAATTTAATAATAATTAGTATTAATGATATTATAATAATCATAATTAATGTTAAAAATATTAATCCTAGTATATTGTATTAATATTTAATATTTATAATAAATGTTTGATCATTAATATTTATTAATATTTATTGTTAATATTAATTGTAATTATTATTATTATTATCATTAATTATTATTATTATTATGATAATTAGTAATAATAATTAGAATTATAATAATTAATAATAATAATTAGTATTAATGATATTATATTAAAAATATTATTAATCCTAGTATATTGTATTAATATTTAATATTTATTATAATATATGTTGGTATAATTTTTTATTAATAAAGTTTTAAGAATAGGTTACAATTTAGCTTAATAAGGAAATTATTATTAATTGTAAAAATTATTGTTATTAATAATTATTATTTATTAATATAATAATTAATAATAATAATTAGTATTAATATTAATATTGATCATATTAATCTTAGAATATTGTATTAATAAATAATATTAATAATATTAATATTAGAATATTGAATTTAAAATTTATTATTTATTATTAATATTTAATATTAATTATATATCAAATATGTTTTTTTTTTTTTTTTGTAAACTGAGGCATGATTCTATTAATATATCCAGAACAAAACTATGTACATAAATTTAAACATGGCGCCACCCGCCCAGAAGGGAAACCGGGTGGCCTTCGAAAGTATATGACACCCATCCAAAAGAAATAAAGTTCCAAAGGATGGCTGCACTTCGCACTGAGGGACGCAGGACGCGTAGTCAGGGGGCATTGCTGGAGGAGACTGGGAAACAGTCGATGGAGGAAACTCTGCGGTCTATCTATCTAGACATTTCTGATGCATCAGAAGAGCAGGAAGGAGCTCGGGCGAAATATGTTGAAGCGCAGGCAGCAAGGCCGCCCTCGGGAGGCAAGGTGGGCAAATGGATGAAACAGTCTGAGTCAGCGGGTGATGCAGCTGCTGCTGTTGGGGAGGAGATTTCGGAGGATGATGAAGAGGAGGAGTATGTGGGCAGACGAGGTCGTGGTAGAGGCAACAGGGGTCGCGGGAGCATGAGGGGCCGTGGCAGGAATCGAACTTACGGTGAACAGTATGAGGAAGGAAATAGTGCTGGGGAGGCAGGCAGGAGGCGTGGGCGTGGTAAGAAGGACATGCGTCGAAAGCTGCAGGAAGCTGAGGATGCATATGTTAATGAAACGCACCCCCATATTCGTAGAATAATAGATCACCTGGAAGAGGAGGCTTTGCAGGATCAGTCGGATCCTGAAATGGTAGATTGGGAGACTTTTCTCCCGGATCCGGGCCACACCCGAGGGAGGATGTCCCTCTATAAGCAATCCCTGCATGTGTATTGGGGGATGAAGCGTCTTCTTGCAAAGGCAATGGAGCAGGTTGCAGGGGAAATGATGGAGCTTGCCCAAGCAAACCTCAAAACAGCCACGAAGAGTCTTCAACTCACGCTCATGATGCAGGACAGAAAGCTGGATCAGCTAATTCAGATGCTCAGAGATAATGGCATAGTTAAGGCTGAACCTGCTACCCAGCCTGAGGATGTTATGAAGCTGTAACTCATCGAGGTTCATGCATGACTTTTTTGTATATATCAAATATGTTAGTACGATGTTATTTTTATTTTTATTTTTAATTAGAATTATTATCAATATATTTTTGAAATCTTGTGAGAAGTATTATTAGTGTAATGGGTTAATATTAAAATTAGTAAAAATTATTTAAAATGAATAAATATTAATAATAATTATTACTATATTAAATTTTATTTTTATTTATTTATTTTTTTTTTTTAAATATTAAATTTTTTTATTAAAATTAATATTAAAAATTAATATTAAAATCAGTTAAAATTATAAAATGTAAAAAAAAAAAAAAAAAAATTATAATAATTAAAAAATTAAATTTTATTTTATTTATTTATTTATTAATTTTTTTTTATAAATAAATAAAATAAAATTTAATTTTTTAATTATTATAAAATTCCTTTTTTACATTTTATAATTTTAATTGATTTTAATATTAATTTTAATAAAAAAATTTAATATTTCAAAAAAAAAAATTAATATAATAATAATTATTATTAATATTTATTCATTTTAAATAATTTTTACTAATTTTAATATTAACCCATTACACTAATAATACTTCTCACAAGATTTCAAAAATATATTGATAATAATTCTAATTAAAAATAAAAATAAAAATATCGTACTAACATATTTGATATATAATTAATATTAAATATTAATAATAAATATTAAATTTTAAATTCAATATTCTAAGATTAATATTATTAATATTATTTATTGATTAATATGATCCATCCTAATTATGATCAATATTAATATTAATATTAATTATTATTATTAATTATTATATTAATAAATAATAATTATTAATAACAATAATTTTTACAATTAATAATAATTTCTTTACTAAGCTAAATTGTAATCTATTCTTAAAAATTTATACATTATAATAAATATTAAATATTAATACAATATACTAGGATTAATAATATTTTATTTTTTTTTCCCCTGGGAGAAAGTCGTAATTTCTATTAATATAAAGAAATTACATTTTGTAGATGCCAATGCATATTCATATGGAGGCTGCTGAGCCTGAGGAGTTCATAGTCTATAGATCTGATAGATGGTCTAGAAGTCTCCACGCAGGGAGTCTGCAAAGTCTGTACTAGTTGTGACTATAATATGATCAAAATTTATGTCCTACTCTACGCAGAGAGCAATATATAAGCTATATGCTACCATAAAAAAAGTTGTTATACATGTCCATGCAGTGGATTATATATACATGATAATACAAAAAAACAGAACAAAAAAACAGGGCTTGCTGTATGAGGGCCTTAAAGCCCATTTCCTATGGGATCGTCAAAAGGTCTATGATAATGCTGGTAGAATGTTCCGTCCATCTCCTCCTGTATCAACCAGTCATCTCCTTGTCTGTGCGCTGCTTCTTTGGATAATTGATCTGCAACTGTGTTTTGTTCCCTGTAGATATGATGACAGACAAATGATTCAAAAGATGTAATCAGTCTTTTTGCTTCATCTAATATATGCCTCAATGAGAATGCATAGCAATGAGATGCATCATTCAGCCAGTTGCAAACAATTTTAGAATCTCCAAATGGTTGTAGGTGTCTGCAATGTTTTTGTAATGGAAAGTGAATGATATGTTTTGCCGTGCATAGTTCAGCAAAATTATTGGTGCCTCTGCCTAGGTTGATTTGGATCTTGTAGTAGTGTGATTCCGTGAGATATAGGATGGCGCCGCCCCCACAACCTGCTTCCTGAGCAGAGCCATCGAAATAAGCCAAGGGCTTGGTTTTGTCTATGATCTGAGGTCTGATGGTGCGGGGAGGTGCAGAGGAATCCACTTCGGGGAGCATGTCAAAGTCTGCAATCGTGCGTTGTATAATGGCCGGCCAATGGGGGGTCTTTAAGTTATAGATGGCCTGGTTGCGCGCGATCCATAAAGCCCAACATACCAGCAAAGGTATGTTGATGGATTTTCCGGAGTGGTTTTGACACCAATCATTCCAAGCTTCCATGAGATTATTGCCTTGCCAGTTCTTTAAGCTTGGAAAGTGAGAGATGAGGGATTGCCAAAATTCTATAGCAGTGCAGCATTTTAAGAATAGATGCTCTGTACTTTCTTCTTCCCTGTGGAATAAGTGGCATCGGAAGGGACCATGAAATGATCTCTTCATTAGATTGATTCCAATAGGAATCTTGTCGAAGAGGATATTCCACATCAACAAGCGTGTGCGAGGAGCTGCCTTGAGCTTCCAGAGCGTTTTCCAGGTTGGGAGGATGTCCCGAGGCTTGAAGGGTTCCATGAGCCTTAAGTAACCTTGTCTCGGGGTGTATATTCCATGTTTAGCAAGGGCCCAGATGATCTCATCCGGTCCTTCTGTAGGTCTGATATATGCCTAGGTAAGGGCATCCGTATAATCCTGCCATTCGTGCTGCCACTGAGCTGGTATCTCCAACACTTGCGCAGATGTCCATGCCTGTTGGAGAAAGGTAGAATTGTCGTTGTCGCCGATGTGCTTTATGTTTGTTACTCCTCGGCTGTGTAGATATCTAATAAGGTTTGCAGATAATCTGTGGGCATTGCCACAACTGACCCACGGGTCCAATCCAATTCGAACAACATTTCCTTCTTTTATACGCCATGTAATACCTTCTCGCAGTAGTGATAGTGAGCTGATGACCGCTTTCCAGATATTAGATATGTTATTGCTAGTTCCATGTTGTATACGGAACCAATCCATTAGATTCAATGGCCTGATGTATTTTACCTGTGCAACTCGGGTCCAGAGACTATCTGTGGTGAGGAGCTGCCATCCAAGCTTGGCTGCTAATGCTCTGGAGAATAGATCAAGTCTCTTTATGCCCCATCCTCCCCATCTTTTGGGCTTTGCAATGGTGTCCCATTTGACCCAAGCAAATAACTTCCCCGCTTGATGTCCTTTCCAAAGAAAACGACAGCATATGCTTTGTAATCGATTCAATATACCTTTTGGTATCCAAGCCAAGGTCATCCAGTAGACTGGTGTGGCTTCAATAACTGCTTTTATGAGTATCAATCTGCCTGCTCGAGAGAGATATTTGTGGTACCATACTTGTAGTCTTTTTTCCACTTTCGCTATGAGCCAAGTCCAGTCAGCTATCCTGTATCCGAGTGGTTTTAATCTAAAACCCAGGTACTTTATACCATCTGTCAAATTCAATGAGGTGAAAGGGAAGCGCTGTGATGCATAGGTGATTTCATGTTGTGAGCATCCAACAGTAGTGATCGTGGACTTGCTATCATTTATCCTCATACCTGTAGCTTGTTGGAAAAGTAGGATTAAGTTCTGAAGAGTAGTGGAGTCCCCAATGCTGCCATTTAAGAATATCAGAATATCATCAACAAATAATAGATGAGTAAGATAGAAATTATCCGCAATTTTTATGCCAGTCAGATGATTTCTATCTCGAGCAGATGTAATAATCCTACTTAATCCTTCCATAATAAGCAAGAATAGCATAGGTGAGAGCGGACATCCCTGTCTGAGGCCCCTCTCTGATGTGAAAAACGAAGTAGCTTCGCCATTGAGGAGCACATTGTAGGATACATCAGTGATGCAGCTCATCATCCATTTGATATAATCAAAGGGAAAACCAAGATGAGTCAACAGTAGTCTAATATAGAGCCAGTTTGTTCTATCAAACACCTTGGAAAGGTCCACTTTAAGAATCATTCCTTTTTGTTTTTTGACCTGTAAAGTATGCATAAGTGCTTGTGCCATGGCAATGGCTTCGTGAATCTGTCTGTGATGAAGAAAGGCAAATTGCTCAAGAGATATATGCCGAGAAAGAATAGGCTTCAGCCGGTTGGCAATGATCTTGTATAGGCAGTTACAGAGGGATATTGGGCGGAAATCATCGAAAGAGACAGGATGGTTCGATTTAGGGATAAGAGCAATGAATGTGGATTTGATGGCAGAGGATATTCTGCCCCTCCTTCTGCAATTCTCCACAATCTTGAGAAGGTCATTCCCCAGGATTTCAAAGAAGGCGATATAAAATTCAATGGTCCACCCATCAGGGCCTGGGCTTTTATCCTTTTTGAACCATTTTATAGTAGCCTCCAATTCATCCATAGTCACTTCCTTCAGTAGTTCTTCCGAGTCTTCTTGTAGCACAAACCTGGGGAAATGTTCGGCCACCCTCATGATCTCCATGATATTTATATCTCTTGGAGCTCTGTAAATACTCCTGAAGTGCTCAGTAGCTAATCTGGCCAGGTTCTTCTGTGATGAAACAGGATGCCCTCGCTCATCCTGCAATTCCCAAATAGTATTGATGGATTTGCATCCATTGGCAAATTTATGAGAAAACTTAGTATTATCATCCCCCTCTGTGAGCCATATCGCCCTGCTCCTTAGTCTCCAACTTTCTTCTCTTTCCTTTAGTATAAGTGCGCGCTTCGCGATGAGAGAGGAGTACTGTTCTTTGCTCTCTGGAGTGAGGAAGATCCCATATGATGAGTCCTCGAGAAGAGCGATGACTCTTTCAGCCTCCTTCAAAGTATTGTCATCACGGATACGTTTCTGATGTGCCCAGATTTTAGATATTTTCTTGAGTTCAGATAATTTTCTAACGAATCCATCTGTATGATCTTCATTTTCCCCAATATGGTTGGTTTGCCAATAGTTAGTTACCAACTGTATGTATGAGGGGTCCTTTAACCAGGAGGCATTAAATTTAAAGGGGCTCTTGATCTTTTGATTAATGTCGACCATTTCTAAAAAAATTGGTCGATGGTCCAATATGCCTCCAGATCCAACCCATTGACGAATACCGGGGAGACTGTTGAGAAGTGTCTCCTTGATAAGGAATCTGTCTAGTCTTCTAGCCAAGCTTTGTTCTCCACTGCGGTTGTTTGTCCAGGTATACTGAATTCTGGAAGAAGGGATGTCCACCCACTGGTGATCCTCCAGTAGATTGGAAATAGTGTCGGATAAAGAGTCTACCTGCGCCAAGTGCCCCCATGATTCACAGAATCCCAGTGAGAAGTTTAAATCGCCTCCAAGTATAATGTTATCTGCCTGAAGTGATTCCGATTCCAGTAAGGTTCTCCAATAATTTGCTCTGTCAGCACAAGGGCCATAGACATTGATGATGCGAATCTCCATCTCATTGGAATAAGTAAAAATGTCTAAGCCAATGAAACCTCTGCCTCCCCAAATATTCCTGATCTCCATTGCTTTGTTATAAATCCCAATGGCTAAACCTTCGGATCTCCCGGACGCATCCAGTGCATGAAAGGTCCAATTGGGCAGCCATGAATTGAGAGTATGAACAAGAGGTTCAGCCAAACAGAGGGTTTCTTGAAGGAATATAATATCCGGCTGTGATGAGGTGAGCAGTCTCCTGAGTGCTAGTTTTTTGGCCAAACTAGCAAACCCTCGGCAGTTATAGGATATAATCTTCATGAAGGGTGATAGGGGGGGCCGTTCTTCGCTCTAAGGGCCCTGAGAATAGTTTGTTGTCGCCCAAGGGTGACTTCTTCGTCAGCAGTGTGTCTAGCTTTGGTAATGCGAGAGGGTCGACCACGAGAGTTCTTGTGAACTACAGGGGCGACTTCAGAGTCCAGACCAAAGGCATCATATCCTCTATCTTTCGATCGGGATCGAAGGGAATATCGGGGAGATACCGGGGGTGAGGGGATGGAGAGGGATGCGAGGGAGGATGAAATCAGAGATGGCTGGCAAGGGGATGATACAGGAGATGGGAGCGGGAGGGAGCAAATGAGGGAGGGAGAAGGGGAAAAGTCCCGAGAAGGATGGAAAATCACAGAGGTCGAATGTGCTGTTATAGGAGGTGTGCAAATAATGTGATGAGATGTATTGCCAACTGATATGCAAGAAACAGGAGGCAAAGTAGAGGGGGATGAATTTAACATACCCGTCGTCGCGATGCCCTCCTGAACAGTCGCTGAGTGTACTGGAGCTGGAGATGAAGGATGGGGGGCTGTAGATTCTTTTGCAGCCTCGGCATTATTAGGAGTGCCTCGTGGATTTCCAGCATCATTTGCTCGCTCCTCTTGATTCTTCTCCGGATTCAGCCTGGGAGAATGGTCCAAAGTATGCTCAGTCTCTCCATCCTGTACATTTTCCCTTCTTTTCCGGAGGAGTGGACAATCCCGGTATAGGTGTCCCACTTTATGACATCTGCGACAGCGATACGGAATACCTTCATAGTCGATGATTTGCTTGCGAGCCGTGTCTCTCCATTGTATAGTAATGTACTCTTGTAGTCCTCCTCTGGTATCCAGATTGATAAGAATCCAGGCATATGCCATCATGCCAGTGTGCTGGTAGGATTTGTCGAAGTCCATGTAGGAGCCAATGGCGTTGCCAATCCTCCTGAAGATATCTTCTGACCAGTATTGAAGTGGTAGGCCTGGGAGTCGAATCCATACAGGCCCGATGCCAATCTGCTCCGTCTCAGGGTCGAATAGGGGGGTCCATCGCTTGAGGAGCACCGGGGCATGTTCAAAGTGCCAGTATGAGGACAAGACCCAGTTGGTATGATCAGCACGAGCGAACCTCAACGCGAACCATCCCCTCACAAATGTTTGCACGAAAGGGATGTCCACCAAATGTTGACCCCAAACTTCCGCTGCCCAGGTCTTCAAGCGTGCTGCCGTGTAGTTCCGACCTCTGATGCGCCCAACCAGTACTCGATCTGCAAATTCCATAGCCTCACCCCACTGAATGTCCTCCTCTAGTCTGAGAAAGATGTCGTCCGCCTTTGATTTGAAACACCTGTACTTCTTTTTAGGGCCTTGGGGGGGAGGAGGGTTGAGAGGCCGGCCCAAGGGAGGGGCAGTAACAATCAGAGGTGTAGGGTTCCGGTACGAGGAGGAAGGGTCTCCGATGCCAGTGACAGGGGGGGCCAGAGAGCGGGGGAACAGTGGTGAAACTTCCCGACGAAAGACCGAGAGATCCGGCGAAACCGGCCGAGGCCGTGGGCAATGAAGGGGTTGTATACGGCCGGGAAAGGGTACCAGATGCCGCGGGATCTAGACCAGGGTTAGGGTTCAATACACTGGATACAAAACCGAGGGTTGCCGGAGAGTGTGGGGGGGTAGAGAGCGCTGGCCAAGTAGGTGGTACATCCGGGAGGACCACAGGATATGTCCTTGACTGTTCCCCAAGTGAAAATGGAGAGTAGTTTTCGGAAAGGCCAGAGCTGAACATACCTTCTGATGTGGAGAAGGATGAGCGCCAGATGGATACCCCCTCCAACGGGTCTTCTGAGTAATCGACAGCTTCGAGGTCCTCCATCTTGCCAGCTGCGTCTCGGAACGGCGTACACCTCAGAAAGTAGAGAAAACCGGAGAAAATGACAGGTCTCCGGGTAAACGGACCGAGCTGGGCAGGTAAGTTATAACCGTCACGGGTAGACGACCGGGGGTCGCGATACAGTAACCCTTCCTTCCCAAAAATACTACCAGCTCGAGCGATTGAGGAGAGTTAAACGGATGTATGGTGAACGGCAGCTGTGCAGTGCAGGTTAACGGCGATCCGGCGCGGTTCAGTAAACTGCAGAGGGTTCTGAAACCCTAACCCAAACCCTCGCACCGGATTAATAATATTTTTAATATAATATCATTAATACTAATTATTATTATTAATTATTATAATTCTAATTATTATTACTAATTATCATATTAATAATAATAATTACAATTAATATTAATAATAAATAATAATAAATATTAATGATCAAATATTTATTATAAATATTAAATATTAATACAATATACTAGGATTAATATTTTTAACATTAATTATGATTATTATAACATCATTAATACTAATTATTATTAAATTATAATTCTAATTATTATTATTAATTATTATATTAATAATAATAATTAATAACAAAATTAATATTAATAATAACTATCATATTATATTAAAAGTAACTAATTATTAAAAGATTATTATTTATTAATTTAGATTAATATTAATATTAATTTCTAATTATGATAATGATCAATCTTAATGATAATTGATATTAATTTAAAAAAAAAAAATTAATTAATTAATTAAATTAATCAAAACAGCCAACATCTCATCAATAATTATTATTCAGATATTGAGAGCCGACTTTCATCTCATTTTACTCTCCTCATTACTATTTAATCTCTCAACTAAGCTCTTCTTCTATCAAGCATTCAAGTTGTCCTGATGATGGATCCCAGTTGGGATTTGAAACGTTGGCAGAAAATGGTTCTTACTGTGGATTCTCCGGTAACTAAGTCGAAAGTAATAAACCACAGAGGTCTTAAATCTAAAATGTTAGCAGTGCTAATTTTTCTATTAAATTGGAGCAATATTGTGGCAAAGAACAACCTTCAGGGTTGGAAGATATAACATGGCTCACCAATAATGACAGTGCCATACAAGCTGTTTATAGTAGAGGAGATATCATCATGTTTGGGGCAGAGGATAGTTTTGATCCTATCCTCATTAAAGAAGAAGCACTAGGTTTAAAGAAGAACCTTGAGCTGTCTCTAAAATTTGATGATGAGGCATTTATTGATAGCCTTCATGTGACATATTGCATCGCTGCTCCCTTGGGAGATGAGGATAAAAGGGAAAATAATTTGAATGATAAAATTGTTCATATTTAGGGGGATACCATTCACAGGCCATAATTCATTTCACTTGCACATGTAGTGCAAAATATGGACAGTTCATCAATATTTACAGTTCCATATGCATAGAGGAGCATGCTAGATTTCAATGCTTGTGAAAATGACCAGGAATGCTTCAAGAATTCACTCTGTGCAGCTGGTGTTCATAGCCTAGAAGTCCAACTCCTTTGTACCCAAAATGCTCATGAGAAAAATTTGGAAATGTAACAAAATTTGAGGATACAAAATTAGTTTCCTATCATACAGGTGATTTGATCTGAAATACCAGGGCATAGATCATCTTCTTTGAGAGCTCAATGGCAAAGAGTAGTTCAAGAAACTAGAAACAACAATAATTCATTATTTAACAGAATTATGAATACGGAATGGTGGCTTTCTTCATTCCTACCTCAAATGGCATATGAGTTTCAACCAATTTGAACTTACCACGTCTTTTGAAGTACTAAATTCATTGGAAACCTAAGACTTTATACCTGCAAGGAATTTTGAAATACTATGACTGTGGGCATCTATAATACTTTGTTTTGGCATATTTGGGTTGACCAACTTACTTTGAAATCATTTAAGCAGTCTTTATGTATTCCTTGTTGTCTAGCTCTGTACAAATTTTTATACCGTAAATTTTCTTAGTTCTCTTCTAATAAACAAGTACTCAAGCCTAGCAACCAAATGCTTCTTGTGGTATCCTGAGCTCAATGTATGTGTAGCCATCTATCTAATCATTTGTTATGTTATCCTCAAGATCTTAATGAAAATTTCTATTAGAGAGAAGACCATCAAGCTTAGCTTTCGTGCCTGCTCTAGATTCGATCATCTTGTCACGTAAAGATGGCAGGCAGAAAGGACAAGCTTGTTCTCGTAGCAGGGAAGGTAGAACGCAGAAGCTCATATGCTACTGATAGGATTCTCTTTCCAACTCTAGAAGAAGGTAGGGGAAATAAAATAAGTCTTCTATTTGTAGCTCATATAGGTAGGGTTTGACTCATGGTCATTTTTTTTAGTTACTGAACATGATATAACAAAGGGCCCATCTGAGCCCATTAAAGACAATGGCATTTTGGACCAAAGGGAAGGATTATGTTTCTTTGTAAAATATGATGATGGTGTCACAACTTCACTCTATGAACCTATTTTTACCAAGGAGCAATCTGGTAATGATTCTACAGCATGGTTGAAAGGGAATTGGACACAATATGCAAAAGGGAAAACATCAACCATGAATCTGATGACCAGCAGTGTTAGCAGTGCTAATTTTTCTATTAAATTGGAGAAATATTATGGCAAAGAACAACCTTCAAGGTTGGAAGATATAACATGGTTCACCAATGATGACAATGCCATGCAAGATTTTTATAGTACAGAAGATATCATCATGTTTAGGGATGAGGACAGTTTTGATCCTATCCTCATTAAAGAAGAACCTTGAGCTATCTGTAAAACTTGATGATGAGGCATTTATTGACAGCCTTCATGTGACATATTGCATCGCTGCTCCCTTGGGAGATGAGGATAAAAGGGAAAATAATTTGAATGATAAAATGGTTCAGATTTAGGGGGATACCATTCATAGGCCATAATTCATTTCACTTGCACATGCAGTGCAGAATATGGACAGTTCATCAATATTTACAGTTCCATATGCATAAAGGAGCATGTTGGATTTCAATGCTTGTGAAAATGACCAGGAATTCTTCAAGCATTCACTCTATGTAACTTTTGTTGATAGCCTAGAAATCCAACTCCTTTGTACTCGAAATGCTCATGAATTTTTTTTTGGAAATGTAATAAAATTTGAGGATACGAAATTAGTTTCCTAGCATACAGGTGATTTGAGATGAGCTGACAAGACATAGATCATCTTCTTTGAAAGCTCAATGGCATACTAGCAGTTCAAGACACTAAAAACAACAATAATTCATTAGCTAGCAGAATTATGAATATAGAATGGTGGCTTTCTTCATTCCTACCTCAAATGGAATATGAGTTTCAACCAATTTGAACTTACCACATCTTTTTAAGTAGCAGATTCATGGGAAACCTAATACTTTGTATCTGCAAGGAAATTTTAAATACTATAACTATCGGCATCTATAAAACTTTGCTTGGGCATATTTGGATTGACTAGCTTACTTTGAAAATCATGCAAGCGGTCTTTATGTATTCCTTGTTGTCTAGCTCTATACAAAATTTTATAGCATAAATTTTCTTAGTTCTCTTCTGATAAATGAGTACTCAAGCCTGGAAACCAAATGCTTCTCATGGTATCCTGAGCTCAATGTATGTGTAGCCATCTATCGAATCCTTTGTTATGTTATCCTCAAGAGAAGAGATTGCAGAGCAAAATGTTAAATCAATATGATCTAGAAATATGATGGTTGTTAGGAGATAATGTTTTGGACTCATTATCCCGTTATTGATTCTAAGGACAAGGGGGACCTCCAACAAAGTCTGGTTGACTCACTCCAAGAATTTATTAAGAAAACCATAGAAATCCAAGATTAGCTTAACAATGCGCAGATGACTTTCTATCAAGGTGTACAGAGCATCCAAGAACAGAACTGAAAGTTTGACTACTTCACCAGAAAGGCTCAGCAGGTCAGGAGTGGCAATCTTAGTCCATCAATCAATCTCAAGCATTTGATTAAGATTTGCAATGTATCACTCTCTATGTGAATTATCCATGGATTATCATGAAGCTGAAGAATTTCGTAGGATTCTTGAAACACATGAAGAATCCACCCTAAGCAACAAAACCTTATTGTTCTCAGTGACTAGTCCATGAAAATGAGCACTACTGCACTTCTCAGAATGCAATGATTATGAACACTCTAGTCCAGCATAAGCAACAAATTGATGTTTTAGGAAAAATAATCCAGGTTAAGAAATATGGTTAGCAATCTCAACAAAGGATCTCACTCTGTTGCTTCCAACCATAGGATGTCAGTGAATTCACTGCAACAATACTTCAAAGAGGAAGATATTGTCTACCAATTAATGAAAGATATCGACCTAGACAACCAAGACTCTTATCCTTCCAACAATGGGCAAGAAGAAGCCAACAGTCGTGTTTCTCGTTAACCTTTACGTTTTGTAAATTAATATGAATTCTAGGTGTTTTCCTAAGACTCTATACCTGCAAGGAATTTTGAAATACTATAACTGTGGGCATCTATAAAACTTTGTTTTGGCATATTTGGACTGACCAACTTACTTTGAAAATCATGCAAGCATTCTTTATGTATTCCTTTCTGTCTAGCTCTGTACAAACTTTTATAGCATAAATTTTCCTCTTGCGGGCCGAATTATAGAGCATAGTGACATTTTAGAGCACACCCATATTGTGATCAAAGTGTGCCTTGATGAATGGTATTTATAGTCCTTTGAGCACTGGAAAAAATTTAGCTAGTGCCGACCTTCCTAAGGTGAGATAGGGTAGTTTAAAAATAAAATATGGGAGTAGGAAAGAGACACCAAAAGCCTTGCAATTTTGCTACAAATTGCAAAAAATTCACTCTTATAGGTTGTATCCAGGTAGAGAATGGTCCCACTCCTAGTCATAAATTACTCTATATGTGGTGATTATACCACAAAATGACAACACTTCATCCAGTCACTAGAAATTAGTACCATTACTAGCCTTTGTTGCTTAAACAATTTCCTATTGCTCATACAATAACCAATTCTTATGGCTATAGCAGAGAGGGTGTTTATCTTCTATAATTATCAGCAGTAACCATCGATTTCATAAACAATGCAACATATGCCAACAGAGCATGCACATTGCTACACTAAGAATGAAGTCATAATTTAATGTGTCCAACTCGCTATACTTGGAACAAAGCCCTATTTTGTGCAGTTCAATGGAGCATGTATAAAATTTATACTAGGAACAAAATTACTCTTTGATAGGTCACAAACAAGGAGGAGCCTATTGTCCCAGGGATCAAGTAAACTATCCCACTTATGGGAGTTTGTGGGTCAACAACATTGCCCTAAGCCTCAATTTTATCCATGGGTGTAAAACCCTTAAGTAATTCTGCAGTCCGGTAGCTTCATTACTTGGTACAGTCAATGAACTATCACAACATGGGGATTGGGATGAGGTTCATGATGTTTTTTCTCCCAACCATTGGTGGACTTCCAATAGTGCAACTGCAGAAGTTAACTCATAACAATAGTGAAAACGTGATGCAGAAGTTAACTCGAGTGCTGGAAAGAAAGCTTAGAGATGCTTGAGATGCATAAAGACCAAAATGGATAAGCCTCTATCTCTATCTTAATATAATTCAAGAAAATAATTAGCTTGGAAAAGACTAAATAATCTATCATCAAACTTATATCATGTATTAATGTAAGACATCTATCAGTATCAAACCTCACATAGATGGATAGAGCCTGCAACAAGCACTAGAGCAGAAATAGTACATGCCACCTAGTGATCAATGTCAGAAACAATAAATACTGCCAACTGAGCCAACCATCTGATATCTAGTTGTGTTGATGTCCATCTCTGTATGTAATGTAAAATGATAAGCATACTGTCAATGTCATTTAATGAGATAAGAGATTTGTCTAGAGAAGAAACTCAAGCACATACCACTTTCAGCAAATACAAGGTGTGTTAAATCTAGGTCAGGCGACCTATTAAAGTAAATCAGATCATTTTGCTGCTTAAGACAACACCCTCATTCTGATCAGCTTAGAAGTTAGAAATAGCTAGCCAGCAAGAACCCCTGAAACAAAAAGAAGAGGCCAAATAGGCCTGCGTTGAGCTGTGGAGGGCCTCTAAAGGTCTGTGTTAAGGATTAAATAGTAGATTTTAGGCTTGAAAGAGTGTGTGGAGGAGATAGAGGTTGCTACAGGTAACGTTAAGGTTACTACTGAAGATATTTTTCGATTCCTTGCAACTAAGAAATTGCATTTCGATGGCCTTACTACTCAGATGGGGACCGACAAAGCTTTAGAGCCACAAACAAAAAAAAATAACAAATGAGGTCAACATAAAGGGTAAAGAATGCGACTAAATAAAGTGCATTCTAGGCTTACTAAATAAAGCGCATTCAATCTACGGAAATATTTCAACACGCATTTTGACAGATGTCATTGAGTAACGTTACATGCTTTTTTAGGAGAGAGCTGACATGTTGCCTTGTTCCTGACGCTCCGCTTGTACTTCAGTGAACTCATCCATAAGATCCAAAATACTCTGTTGAACATTATGAACCCTCTAAGAAACTCAATCTCTTCGTGCCATAGCCATATCTTCTCATGGCTCCGCCTCTCTTCAGGTCACAAGGTTGAAGTAGCAAGCAGGTCTAGGTCCGTTTCATTTCATCTCCCAGCCCAGATACAGAAACTGGGAGAACTTAATGGAAAAGAAAGACAGAATGAAATTCTACATTACCTCAGGCTGAGTGCTCTTACTGGAGTAGTGGCACTGCTGAGTGCTCTTACTAGAGTAGTGGCACGGGTACCATTTCTGGTCGATACAAAGGTTAGTATATTTGTTTTATCTTTGAATTTCTAATAAATTCTCATTGTCAAACTAATTAGTTGCATAAAGATGATATGTACTGAAACAATAAGGTTGTTCTGTAATAATTGGGGCTAACTGAATTGGCTAAAATTCTTCTATCTACATTACATTTGGCCCGTTGATTTTGTCTACATTGCATTTTGGTGGATAGAGAGTGACATAAAGATATTTGGCGTACTGATTTTATCTGCATTGCATTCTAGTGAATAGAGAATGCCAGAATGATATTTGTGTTGACAGGGGCATTCTATAGCCCAAGTAGATGGATTGCCAACATAATGTGTGTTTCGGATTATAAGAGTTTGGAGTCTGGAAAACTTTTGATTTTTGGATAAATAAAAATATTTCAGGTGATTCCTTCCATCCAATCAGGCCAAGGGCAACATCCAATCCCCAAGGGGCAACAAAATGAGGCTTATGCATGGGTGGAGAAGTTTACTCTTACAAAGTCCATGACCCGAAGAGCAAGTTTGCTATTTGTGGAGTTGCAATACAAAAACAAGGACTGATGTTCAACATTTAGACCCCAAACTATGCTAATTATATTATCGTTTGCTCCGCTGTACATGACATACACAATAAACAGTTTCCGTTATTCGCATCTAGTTCGACGTTGCATCATCTAGAGATGGAAGAAGTTGCTCGATTTCCACAGGCGACTTTGACAAGCATCTAGTTTGGCCTTGCATCGTCTACATAAATCGTAAGTAGCATCAACGAAATAGAGAAGAAACCCAGTCCTAGTTTAAAGTTCTTCTATTTAATTCTGTAGCAAAACAAGTTTAAAGTTCTTCTAATTAATTCTGTAGCAAAATAATTATGCTACCATTGTTAAAATTCCTTTTCATACTAATTCAGTCGAAAACTAGCTTTGAAGTCTAAATGCTGACAATATTCCTGGGCTTTACTCAAAAAAATTGACCTAAAATTGTTGTAGCATCATATTCCTGGCCTTTATTAAGCTAAAATTGTTGTGGATGCTACAGGGATACAAATTGATTATAGAGAATTGTAGAGAAAATTCAAAATACCTGTCAAAAATGCTGCAAGATCCTTGAAGAGATTAGACTAGATGTTTCAGCATACTTTCCAAAAAGATGTGGGTGTGCCTATTGTTGCATTCTCACTGAAAGACAAGTGCTTTGAACTTAGGCCGAAAACTGAGACTGAGCAGTATATGAACTGAGGCTGAGTAGTCTATCGTTATTCATTTTCGAGCATCAGTTCAGCAGAGATCAAAGATCACCCACAACCCACAACGTTAGAACAACTACAACCTGATAGCAATTATAAACATAAGAATAGAAGAGGTGTCATGTAAATAGAAGAACAGAATATTGTATGACACCTAAGAGTCGTGGCAAGAAGTGGTGGTGGCAGCCCTACATGCAGTGGTGGTGGTTCTCTATTATACTATGGTTTTCCATTATACTAAATATATTTTGATTAACATAAAATGCTTGAGATTTAATGCTGGCATTAGTTTGAAGCTAAATTTTCAAATGTGAAGCAAAAATATGATATAACTTATGCTTTCCACCTCCCTGCCTCGAGAAGAGGCCAAATAAGACCATGAAATGGAATACTGTTCAAAAAGTTTGGATATTCGTGATAGGAAGTGGTTATTCATCATGATAATTAAGTTAAATAAATGCTAAAAAGCTACAAATCGATTACTATAGTCCCATGCCATTGCTAGATGGCAGGGACTAAAAATAATTACAATTATTTCATTCTATTTAAACTTCTTTGAGAATTCAATAAGGGAGAATCATTCTCCACATAACCATAAGGTCATTTACACTATAGTTTTCTTGTATCTAGCCACACCTGAGCCAAATCCAATGGCACAAGAGGAATATTTTCTCAATCATTAATAGGGTTCATTAAAGGACACAAGCATGAAGGAAACTCTCCTTTGTATATCAAGATCAAAATTTTATCTTTAAACCTACTAAGCTAAGACCTATTGTAATTCACGGGGTTTCAATAATGACCTTGTACAAAACAAAGGGGGTCCTTCTCTAATCAAGCATTTCCTCGCTAATTCCACTTTATTAGTTCCTTTTGTGCTAAATTCAATAATTTACTTATCAATTTCTAGTACTCTCTCTTAGGCTTAATACTTCAACAATGATTTCTAACCAAGCATGTCATATCAGAGTTCCATATAAGTTGTTGTCTCTTCACACACACTTCTCTTCTCTCTCTATTATTGATTTTTGTCATTCTGTATTTTTGAGGTTGAGGGAGTAAACACATAGGACAACATCAAAACCACTTTGGAAGCTCAGATCTAGCCCTGCCAGCTTTAGAGAGGGATCTCTTTGTAAAATTTACCTATGTTTCATGTGAATTTTAGGCTAGTTATTACTGTACTGATTGTTTTTATTGGATTTCTTGGTTGATTAAATTTTTATAATTCCATTGGGCTATGGAGTCTAAATATTAATTGGATTTGCATCAAATTTTGAAGGAGTTTCACAGGGAAAGCTAGGTTGCACTAGTTGAATCTTTCAAAATTTTAAATGGATTATGAAACAAAAGAAATGTAAGATTCAGTAGAAACGAAGGAGAAATGAAGGATTCCTTAATTTGAATTCAGTAGAAAACATATAAATTACTAACAATGAGGACGGGGTGTTTTGTATAACATATCCTATTCATCGCAATTTCTGTTATGTAATTAAGCTTTTCAGAAATGATAGAGAAAGAATACAATGATTAAACACATGAACATAAGAAAAACTTCACCAATTTGTACACCACATGAATCCTATGAAGAATGTCCTTATATTATTGATGCTTCCATCAAGTAGAAAAATTACAATTCGTGGAGGAAATTATATTCAACAATCAACTTGTAATACTTCAAACTGTGAAGTATTTATAAAATAATTACAAAATGATTACAAAATAGTCATCTCAACTAACAGTGTATTATTAGGATTATCTAATCCATAAAATCAATCTTCTGCACAATCATAGGCAAGGTGCACAACTGCATGAAGAGGTGGCTCTGTTTTGGAGGATTCGGTTGTTGAATCAGCCTATAATTGTGTTGTGTTGGCTGATGTGTTGGCTGATGTTCTCACTACATTCGAGTTACTTTTTAGTCCAATAGATTACATAGCTACTCCCACCTTTCTTCATTTGGAATGGTTAACTTGATTACCATTTGGTAAATCTCATCAACCTCAGTATAATTTGCAAATGTTGGATTTACTGTGAAGATATGTTTTACCTCATGATGGATAAAGAAGTCATTTCCCATTGACTCTAAGAATGCTCTAGTTGTCATCTTGCATTTTATACCACTGAATTTAATACTTCTTTTGGCCACTTCCTTCATCCTCAAAACATAATATTCTTGAGTAATCAGTTTATCATTAATCATATATATGCTCGGCAATCCTTTTTGAATTAATGCTTCAATCTTGTTGAAGAATCTATTCACTCCCAACTCCAGTGTTTCACATTTCTCCTCCAATTGAGTAATGAGATTACTTTTAGTTAATACCTTCTTGACTTCCAAGATGGTGGTGATCCTGTCAGCAATTCCTAACTCTCCAAGTTCATTCTTATTCTTTGAATTCGAGAACTTGATGATGTTGGAAGCTTCTGTAGGCATGTCCCCTAGCTTCTCCCTTCAATAATGGTCTCAGTGGCCTTTTGTATTAGTTCCTTCTATTCAAAAATGATTTGGGTGCATGGAAAAATCTCATTCATGGAGTCCAAAATATCCATCCAAATGGCTTCCTTGGCTTGCGCCAAGGTTTGACCAATTGTTGTATCCTTCTCCACCCACTGTAACCTCTCTAGCAACATTTGTGACTTCTGTACTTCAACCAAATGAGAAGCTTTAGTTCTAGCTTTATGTTCTTGTAGAGCTTTGAGCTGCCCATGCAAATTATTAATTTCTTCTGAATGGATTGACACATTTTCCAACGTCTTTGTCACCTACTCAGTGCTTCTAGTTTGAGTTGAAGAGGTTGCTGCAGTTGCAGTTCCTGTAGTAGGGATTTGTGTGATGGGTATAGCAACCAGGGGGATTGTGGCTATCCTTTGACTCAGTTCTTTCTCTTTGATCATTTTCTCCATTTCTACCTCCATCTTTCTGATCTGAATATTCTACTCCATGATTAACTTCATCATGTCACCCTTCTGTGTCTCATTTTCTTCAATATCTTTAGTCAAGGAATCCTCTCTCACTGGTAGTTTTAGCTGCTTTCTCAATGTTGCAATGTCAAGGTTTTTCTTCTTGATGATCTCCTCTGCAACATTTATATATTTAGGATCATATCCTATTTTAACTACCAAATCTTCCAAATATTTGATTCTATTCTCTTGTTGATAGTGTTGGACCAACCAACATGTCAAGGGGATCTCGCCGGTAAGAAGTCCCAATTGGACCTCAGATCATTTGGTGTAGGAGTCTCAGCAGTGGGTCGTAGGATAATGCATTGACCGTGATGTTGCACAGAGGCAAGTAAGATGACTCTGTTAATAGCAAGGGTGTGACTGTTGCAGTGAGTCGAGGAAGGTGAATGAAAGGTTCTAACACAAGTGGGTTGGGATGAGTGTGCCCCTTGACAAACTATATCAGTACTCAACTTGGAATGGAGCACATGAGCGAAGATGCATCACAAGTTGGAAAGCAGAGAAGTCGAAAATCCAAAGTGATGGTTAAACCAACAACACATTTGCAAGAGGATTCATATAATTGCATACGAATTAGTTCATAGACAAATATGTAAGTTAACCAGCATATATCATTAAAGCAATCAGAATAGTCCAACTACAATAAAAACATATGCATGAAAATGTGTTGGCTCTTATTATAAAGAAGTGCAATTTCCAATCATACAATACACCCAAGTAAACCTGCTAGCCCCAAAAGGGAAATGTTTAAGCCACATCTGTCTAATCCTCTAAAGGGATGTACTAGCTCCGTGCAGTGGAGAAGCCAAGGCACGTTACAATACTATCCAAACTTTCTTTAATATAGTCTTAATAGAAGCTTGTCTAACCAAAAGCCCTTACAATAAGTTATGAGGGACTATTTATAGCAAAGGGTGGGGTGACCCTTGACATTCCCCTTTGTGACCATTCAACTACCCTCATGACACTTCACCTACTCTATTACTGTTACATCCACTATTTACACTTGACTTACACTTAACATGACTGAACATTGCAATGCACATGTACCCATGTGAACAATGGCTTGAAAAAGCCAAACTAGACATTGTTCCGACTCAAACAACTATAGAAGTCCAACTACTCGACATCCTCATGTTGTTCAACAGTAACATATTGATGCCAAGATTGGTAGTCCTTGATAGTGTCTATGTGTTCCACTGTGGCATCTGTCTGAAACCTGAACCTTGCCTCCATAGCATCTGGGTAAACTACTCGGGCTCCTCTGTCCAACTCTTCTGAAAGCATGCACAACATTGCCTTCAATGTGGCCAGACTAGCAACATACTTGCGCATGATGTCTGTGCTGATAGGCAAGTCTGGGCTGGTGGCGGTGCGCATCAACTCTTCGAAGTACAAGTCAAGCTCCTATCGAACCTGCTTATTTGTGTTTGCCTGTGTGAGAGTCTGAAGTGATGGGATCGCATGTGTGTGAACCACAACATCCATGCTCTTGAATACTCATGCATGGGAAGCCTGTATGCTAGTGATGAGTTGTGGTAGGTCCTCACAGTTTCAGATCTAACTCTAGATACATGCTTGCAGCTCAACCACATTGGCTCTTATCATCTTTGGTAAGTGAAGTGGGGCTCCCTTGTACTTCATCATCCATGCTTGCATGTTATCAAAAACAGCATGTATGTTCGTCAAGATGCGTGCTCTTCTTGCACATCATTGTTTCCATCCATGGAGATGGACGACTGCTTGGTGCATGGTACCAAACTTGGAGTAAATGCTCACATAATTGTATCAAGGGACAATACTTCATCTAGTATTGCCTTCTTCAATTCATCTCGGGCAAACATTATCACCAAGTCTCCTCCTTGCTTGGCCACCTGTAGTTCCTTCGACATTCACTCATTCTCAGTTATGAGGAAAGGAACACTTGAGCTAGTGGCTTCGGCATACACTCTGGTTGCATCAGCCAAAGCAACTGGATGCTTGTGCACATCAGTCACGATAACTCATTCATCAACTTGTGCAGGGGATGTTTGGTCCTCCAGGGTTGGTACTCTCTGAGACTACACAACTATGTGATGAGATTCATCAAAGGAGATGTTGTGCATCTCTCCTTTCGGCTGACCAACAAGGATCTTATTGCCTCCATGGTAATTTGAGACTTTCTCATAATCTAGATGCAATGAAGTGGGTGAGTCGACCTCTTTGTGGTGAGGCATGAGGTTGGTGTCCTGTTCCAACTCCTGTTGCTACATGTCTGCATCTAGGTGTTCGAGCGCATGTTCTATCTCATGAGAAAAGTCTTTCCCCTGAGATGCTTCACCTTGTTCACCTGATGCCAGTTGTTTAGATGAATCAACTACTTGTACAAGCGCTGCTTCTTCCATTTTCACATGATGTGCCCCCTACTATATCTGTTGCTGCTATGCTTCCCTCACCTATTGGCACAACTCTTGTTCTTTCTGGAGTTGCTCCCTCAGCTCATGCAACTCCTTCTCTACTTTTTCCATTCTCTTCTTATCCCTCTGCCTTCGTACGATTCTCTTGTTGCACTGCTGCCTCTTTGCTTGAATAACCATAGTTGCTTATTCTATGAGTGGATCTACTCGAAAATTGCAGCTTTGCTCCTCCTCCATGTGATCGATAATCTCTCTTTCCTTTGTTACACGTAGGTATGCTTGGCTCTTCTACCTCTGTTTTTGCTTCTGCTACTGGTGCTCTCTTGATGCTACTTCATGTTGCTTCGCTAACCACTCCATAGCAAACCCAACCGGTTAATTGGGTTTGGAGGAACTGTAGCAATACTTCCATGAGTATTCCTCGGCCCAATGAAATGCCCCATGGATCCAGTTGAATTCAGCTCTCGTGTAGTGATCCTTCACAATGCAATGTGGGTCATACAGGTTGAAGATTTGGAGGTCGAACAGGTTCTTATTCATCTGCTCTACTTCGACATCTGCTTGCTTGATACTTTGGATCTCATATAACCAAATCCATAATGGAAGAGCGGGCCAAGGTGCCTTCTTCTTCCATTGCAGTCTAATTGTCAATCATGTGGAGATGTGATACGCTACTTCCTACATGAAAAGTGTCCAAGGAAAACTTTGGCAGAACATGTAGAGGCTTCTCCACACTGAACATTCGGATGAAAGTGTCGGACGGTGAGGCATACCAATCTGCAAGGCCTAACAATGCCTCCATTGCTTCCTCTGACATGCACGGTGGATCCTATTCGAAACATCATCATGTACACTGGGGTGAAAAAATGGTTAGACAGCCGTATGATTACTCCTCTGAAGCTACATTCAGACAACAAATTGAAATACGTTTTCACAACAGTCTCCACCGATGACCATGCCCACTCTAAGCCCAGGAAATCATGTAAGGCATAGATTGCATCTAGGATATAGGCAGACATTTAAATCTCTACATGCATACCTTCATGTGATTGTTGAGCCTTCGTGACTTGTTCCTTCATCTGATGAGCCAATATGTCAGACAAGTTGCATGGTTTGCCTTCTCTAACCAGTTGGTCTAATGCGATCACCCAAATCTGAGGCAATATTTTATGCTTGCTTGGCCACTCAGTCGACATGAGATTATAACCAAGTATTGGTACACCTTCCTTAATATCTTTGTCTTATAGATCTAGTTGGGTGTCATCCTGAAACGAACTAGTTCCGTAACCCACTCCTTCAAAATATCTTTGGAGTTAGTTGTGCTATTGGACAAGTTGAATGGAGGAGTCATGATAGCCATGAGCTCTGACATCTAATGCATCTCATCATAATCTTGTGCCCAGAAGGTCACAAGCTTCGTCCCATTGACACTGCTCAAGGTCATTGTCTCGGGGTCAGTGTGAGAGATGATCCAGTGAATCATGTCTGCACAGGAGAACGCAGGGTATTTGCATGCAATCTGGTACAAGACAAACTTGTGAATGTTCACGTACACCTAACGATCTTCGAGGTATTCCCCAAAAGTGTTTGTGAATGTTTCATTGAATTCTTGCCACTTCAGTTTGATGTCCTTGTCTAGATACAACTTTGTATCTTCATAGATCGACATAATAGAGGACACTTGCTCAGGTGCTGCTCCAGTTGCATTTCCATCAGTGTCCTGAGATCTTGTTCTCTTGGAAGCCATTGAGACAGATCAACACCTGAAAGATCTAGAGACAAGGAACATGCATGGCAAGAAATTTGTCAGCAAAACAAAGCAAATTCCCAATAATGACACAACACATACTTGGGAAACTAATGGGAAATATTGCACAATTTCTTTTGGGAGGCTGGGTGACTGGTTGACAGAGCTATGCAAAAGTAAGTCTGGACTATCTGGGAGGTAGGACTAGCTGTTTGATCTATGAAATGCGCAATCTAGTTAGGCTGCTGGCTACTAGGATTGTAGGCCTAAGGGAGATATTTGCACAATTTCTTGGGCCAAGCAGCTAATGTCCTCCAGAAATGCGCAAACGAGTCTTGGAGACTAGTGCTGGGTAGGAATGCACATTTCTAGAGAGGAAGGTGAGCCTTCCTTCCCCAGATTGCGCATTGCAACCTTGGTGAAGGCAGAGTCCGAGCCAAGGTTGGCCTGACTCGCCGACGGGCAACTGAGAGAAAATAAGACAATGAATGCATGGCGACACTTAGTGAAAGAAGAAGTGATTGACAGTGCATGCAAAACTTGAATGAAAGATTCATCAAACAAATCAACATGCATGTGGGTGAAGCAATTTGCTGGTTGGGAAAACATTTGTGCAAAACAATTTCATGCATGCGACAGCAATGAGATAGCACTGAAAACTAAAACAAAGCTAGGACAAGCTCATATACATGTAAATGATAGCAAGCGTTTAGAGAAAGCAAGCAAACAACACTGATACAAGTGAATACTCAAAACGCGACTGCAATGTTGAAAAAGACTAGTTGAGAGCACTTACTCGTGAATAACTGAGCCAGATGTGTCAAAAGGTCTTGTATGTGCCATGGGATGTCAAAGCTCCAAGATTGGTGTGAATGAATGATCTCTATTGTGTCGAATAAATAAGTTTGGTCTCATGATGCGCATGCCACAAATATAGGAAAAAGTGACACTTGGAGGGAAACTTCTAAAACAACTTTGCATGTTACCCCTTACTACTAAAAATAGCTCCCTAAATCATGGGATTCATTTTGCATGTTTCCTTTTGCTATTCCAAGAAGAACCAGTCATGCATGCATGCGAGTCAAGTTTCCTCGGTCCCGGGTGGAACTGGTCAACCAGACTGTTCATGCATGTAGCTACTCAATTGCTTGGATATAATGCACATTCTTGGCTAGCAGCTAGGCTAACTACCCAAGAGGATTGCACAATTTCTGGGAAGAGCGGCTAACTGCTACCCAGATTTGCGCAAATCCTTGTCTGAGCAGCCCTACTTAGGAAATTTGCATAAATCCTACTAGGAGTGTCAGTTGGCAGGATTGCGCAATCTTGGAGCCCAACTGGCTGCCAGAGAAGATTGCACAATTCCTAGAGGGAAGGTTGGTTTCCCTCTAGAAATGCACAATTTTCAAGGGGAAGTTGCTCAGCCGGCAGCTGGATCAAGTCCTAGTGAACATCCTGTGAGGGGAATGCATTGGACTGTGCTCGAGAGGCTACCTTTGTGCATGAAAAACACTGAAGCTTGAGTACTTGATGAAGCAAGACAAAGTGCTGAGAAAGGTTGGTAGGGAGGCTCCAAAATAGATTAAGGCAAAATTTTGGAGGGTGGTTGTAGCCGCTATAACATTTCCTTTTCCAAAGAAGAGATCTTATCCATTTTTAACTGGGATTGAATGTTTGCATATGAAACCTACAACTTTGATAATGACATGGTAGTATTAGTTAAGGTAGAGGAAATCATCTCACCATTTTGTTTATGCATCTCCATTTGATCAATGGGATGGATATTTGATCTGAAAATGAGATCTTAGATTACTTTTAAGGTATTACAGACTCATGTGCATGGATTTGCCTATATTACTTAGTGCAATGGATTGATAAGATTGCGAATAATATAGACAATTGAGTAGTTAGAGAAACATTATAGACAAACACACATAACACAACAAGTTTAATATGGAGTTCACCCAAAACTATTGGGCTGCGTTTCCTTGTCCAGCCTTTAGTGGTGACCTCTCTATTATTTCTTCAAGAGTAGAGTTTTACAAAGTGCGAGCTCAAATTGAGTCTCAACACAACAGATACAAAATAGCAGGAGTTTTTCTTGAATCCCTCAAGCCTCTCTGAGTACACAGACTCTTTCTTTCACTCTCTGTCTTTGTTTTCTCTCTGTCTTAGTACTGCCCCTCTCTGTCTCTGTTAGTCTGTGGCTTTAAATCCAATCGGCGCTATCTATTTTTTTCCCCTTCTCAAGCTCTCTAGCTCCCAGCCTCTATCTTCTTGAATCCCCTTCTGAGTGTTAACAATCATGGCATAATGTCTTCAGGGGAGATGGCCACCTATTTTGCAATAGAAGGGACCATCGGGCCTTTGAAATACCCAAAAATAGCATTCTTTTTTTACACAGAGAAACATTTTAAAACATGGGAAAATTCACCAATCCGCCATTTTTCGGACTTCAAAAATCATTAATTCTGCCCTATACTCCTATTGGGTCCACCTGTAATCACTATCGCAAGTCGTAATGACCCTATGCCATGGTTCCCTTTGTATTTGTAAAATACATTAAAAACACTGAAAATCTGACGAAGGGCTTTATGGCGGACTTCAAATAATTATGCAATGGCATTTACAAACCCTTTCGGCTCCAGTTTCATTGGACCGGTGCATTCCCTTCGCATTTCGTTCATTTAACGAAAACATGAAGATACATCGAAAAATTTCGTTTTCCGGATCTCAAAATACTTTAAATTTGGTCCATAACCCCATTGGGTTCAGCTATCGCAAGTCACATATACATATGGCCCTGCTCCTTTGTATTACTTCGACGTGATTTTGTGATGTGACTTGTCACAATCGCATGTCACATAAGCCCCAGGCCGTTGGTAAGCGCTCCCTTGTGTTTGTTCGAGGCGATATCATGAGTTAACCCGGGTCGTCAATCTGTGTGATTGATCGATGGTCCTCATTGACCGCATTGATCGTTGTCGCAATATTTATGTGGTAGCCTCCGATAGCCTCTGCGGATTGCGATATGCTAATTGGATCTGGATTGTTGATCGACTAGATCCGACGGCTCCTATGCATCACTATCCAAGCTTTCGATAGCTCCGTTTTTTGTCATTTCTTCATGTGTTTCACTCCCGATAGTGTTTTCTGCCTTTTCTAAGAGTTATTATTTTGCAATAGTTTTGATCTTTAGAAGACTTAGAGGGTGTTTTGGATCCATTTTGGATCACGCCTTCCCACTGAAAAGATTTTGGACCACCAAAAGTTGGTTTTCAAGCATCGATCAAGTGAGGATACAACTTCCTCACTTGTCCAATTTCCATCCATCGTGCACTGCTTGGCTTTGAATCTTTGAGTCCAATTCTGAGGTACTCAATATCCCCTCTATGCGTAGTTCTCACCTTTCTGTCTAGAACTATATCTTCCTGCAACTCATTGAGGTATTCAGGCAACAAATCACTAATAGAAGGCAACTGACTTTGCTCTTCGGGATCTTCAATCAATGAAGGTTCAAACAATCTTAAGTTCTCTGAATTAACTACTGAATAGATATCCATGTAAGCTGGCAAATCAAAGCGAAAAATGTTTTCACCAATTTTCTCAAGTATCTTGAAAGGCCCATTCCTTATTGGCTTCAGCTTCTTACCTTCACTTTGCATTTTGTCTTTGTTGATATAAAGACAAACTTGATCACCAAGTTGGAAGCTATGTTCAATTCGATGCTTATCATTACTTGCCTTATACTTGGTCTGGCTCTTTTCCAACTGTTCCTGCACTTCCTGTTGAATTTCTTGGATCTGTTCAATGAACTTGGTTGCTTTGTCCACATCACTGTGTCCATGAACCGCTATGTCTTTTCCAAAGACAAAATCCAAGGGAGACTTTGGTGTAAAACCAAAACAAGTCTCAAAAGGAGATCTTTGTGTAGAAGAGTGCTTAGCACGATTGTAAGCTTGTTGCACATAACACAAATGTTCATCCCAAAGCTTGGGATGTTTGTTGCAATAACCTATGAGCAACTGGATCACTGTCCTATTGATCACCTCTATTTGGCTCTGTGTTTGTGGATGAAAGGCTGCACTCCTCTTCAGTCTAGTGTCCATCAATTCCCACAGACTTGACCAAAACTTCCCAACAAATCGGGAATCTCGATCAGATACAATGGAAGTGGGTAACCCAAAATGAACCCAGACATACTGAAAGAACAACTTCGTTGTTTGTTTAGTTGTAATCTACTTGTTACAAGCTATTAAGATATACATTTTGCTCAACCTATCCACAATAACATATAAATAGTCATGACCTTTTCTAGATTTTGGCAATCCCCCAACAAAGTCCATGGAAACACTTTCCCAAGGATGAAAAGGAACTAGTAGTGGAATGTACAAGCCCAATTTTCTATTGTTAGGCTTGCTTTTACCACACATGGTACACCCTTTAATATATCTAGAGACTGTTTCATGCATTCTTCGCCATTAACAGAACCTTTGCAGCTGTGCAATTGTTTTACTTACACCAAAATGACCTAATATTAGAGAAGTATGTGCTTCTCGGATTATGTTAACTCTTTCAGTTTGAGGAATGCATAACTTTACCAAATGATATAAGAGTTGGTCCTTAACATAATTCTTCTACTTGTTTTCCATGACTTAAATTTGCATATACATCGTTAAAATGTATATCTTGAGCATATTGTTCAATGTAGCTTTCAAGCAATACTGAGTTATGCTTAAGTATAGTAGATGAATTTATGATTGGTCTTGATAACATATCTGCAACCTTATTGTGTATGCCTTTCTTATATCTGATGACTAGATGAAACTGCTATAGAAAACCCATCCACCTATAGTGTCTTGATTGCTCCAATTTAGTTTGTGAGTGCAAATACTGAAGTGGTTGATGATCAGTATGTATAATTGTTTCTTTTCCCATTAAGTAATGTTTCCACTTTTTCACACTATGTACTAATGCATACAATTCTTTATCATATGTGGGATAATTAACTACTGTAGAATTAAATGTCTCATAATGATAGCATATGGGTTTACCATGTTGCATCAACACTGCTCCCATGGAATAGTCACTGGAACCTGTTTCAATCTCAAATGGTCGTTGAAGATCTAGCAGTGCTAGTATTGGTGTTGTACTAATTTTTTCTTTCAAGGTGTCGAAGGATTTCTGCTATTTTCCTCCCCACTGAAACACCTTATTCAATCCTGTTAAAGCATGTAAGGGAGCTGCAATCAAGGAAAAGTTAACAATAAACTTTCTCCAATATTGTGTTGCTCCTAGGAAACTCCTAACTTTTGTAGCAAATTTGGGTTCAGGCCAGTTCACAATGACTTCAACCTTAGAGGGATCTATCTTCAATTCACCACCCCTTACAATATGACCCAAATAATTTAAAGATGTTTTGCCAAATTCACATTTTGATAACTTAACATAGAGATTTTCTCTTTTCAAAACATCTAGAGTCTGCTTTACATGCTTCAAATGTTCTTCCCATGTTTTACTGAAAACAAGAATGTCATCTAAATATACAATTACAAAATCATCAATAAAAATTCGGAGTACATCATTCATAACTCTCATGAAAGTGGCAGGAGCATTAGTTAAGCCAAAAGGCATAACCATCCATTCATGCAGCCCTTGCTTTGTTTTGAAAGCAGACTTCCATGCATCTTGTTCTGCAACTCTGACCTGATGGTAGCCACTACGCAAGTCTAACTTGGAAAAGTAAATTGCTTCTTTTAGCTGATCTAATAGATCATCAATGCAAGGAAGAGGATAACAATTCTTGATCTTTATTTTATTCAGTGCTCTATAATCAATGCACATCCTCCACAAACCATCTTTCTTTCTCAACAACATGATTGGAGATCTACATGGTGATGTGCTTGGTCCTATGAACCCTTTATCGAGCAGTTCTTGTGCCTACTTCTTGACCTCTGCATTCTCTAAAGCGAATAACATGTACATTCCGATGTTAGGCAATGGAGCATATTGCTACAAATGAATATCATGTACTATTTCCCTTTTGGATGGCAGAATTTTAGGTTCTTGAAATAGGATATCATATTCTGAAACAACCTTTTCTAAATCAGCTTTCTGTTTAGCATCACAGCCTTCAAACACATTGGTTTTATCAGGGTTATTTTCCTATACAATCATTAGTAAAAATTGCTTGCATGAATTTACAACTCTTTTCATCTGCCTTGAATTTATGAGAGTGTATTTATTTTTGATTTTATGAGCTCTTACAATGTATTATGTTCCATCTTTAGAGAGTTGATACTTATTTTCAGCTCTATAGAAAATGGCTTTTCTATCATACAAGTAAGGACTTCCTAAAACAATACCACATATATCCAAGGGAACTATATCTAACTCAACCTCATCTACAAATGTTGACCCAATAGCAAACCTAAGTTTACATTGTCTAGTCACTTGTAGCTTTGCTTTATCACATACCCAACCTAATGGATATGGCCTTTTATGAGGTGTTGTTAGTAAGCCCAATTTCTTTACAATTGTTTTAGAAATCAAGTTTACTTGTGAACCACTATCAAATAAGGTATCAATCTTTTGGTGCTTGGAAATAACTCTAATATGAAAAATATCATGTCTTTTCCTCTCATTATCTTCATTATCAATAAATTGAGCAGAATTACTTGTAGATGCTTTAGAATTTTTACCTTTTATACCTGTAGCTGTGACTATTGTTTCATTGCCTGAGTCTAACCCCAAGTCTTTCTGAATAGTAGCAGTAGTCTTCTTCTTCTTACCACCGAAATTTTTGGGTTTGAGCTCCAGATGCAACAACCAGTAGTGTTCATCATCGTCTCCATCATTCTTGTAGTCAGTGCATGAAGGTTTGTCTTTTAGTACAATGTTTGTCTTAATCTCCTTCCATTTATGCTTCTTCTTTTCCTTGTTCTTGCTTGCAGTGGTTTTTGATGATCCCCTAGTCTATGGGTTCACATTCTTGCCTCTAGCCTCTAGATGTGTGCCCTGAACTGATACATCATCTAGGCTAGTGGGGTTAAACATGAGAATGGTGTGCCTCAAATAGCTATGCAGCGTATATACTTGAGCAAAGTTTCAGGTGATTCTAGAGAAATGTATAGAGTTAAAGCTCTTTTTCTAAATTCCCGGGTATAGCTTTGTACACTTTGGCCCTTTAATTGGCAAAGAGTTTGCCAACTCATCATTGCTTGCTGCATATAAGCTAGTGGATAGAATTGTTTTTTAATAGCAGAAACAAATTCATTCTAGGTAGAAAGAATTTTACCATGCTTCTTCAACTCAACTTGTGTCCTGCCTTCCCAACACACTAGGGCAGTTCCTCCAAGGTGAAGTCTAGCCAACTGAATCTTTCTCCTTTCTGAATCGATTCTCTACACCTTGCAATATACATCAATCTGTCTAATCCAGTTATCTAGCTTTTCTGCATTTAATTCTCCATCATAGATTGGCAAATCAAACTTTACATCTAATTTAATCAAAGATGTTTTCTTCTTTTTCTTTTCAGGGCTAGGGGATGAGGATGATGGAGGTGATGGTGGACGAGATGATGGAGGAAGCTTTTCCCCTTTCCCTTTGCCCTCTAAGGCATCTAGAGAAGGTTCTTCTGCTCCTTTATCTTATTTGGGTGTCGAAGTTCTTTCACCTCGACCCTTCTTGAATTCTCAATACATCTCTTCTACCATGGCTCTCATGGTCATGAATCTGTCCATGAATTGAGATTTTGATTCCAATGGGACTTGTTCTTCCATTTTCCTCTTAGGATAAACTCTCCCAATTTTTGGATTAGTCTCAACTAGTTCTCCTTCTCCTAATTTGAGCTTTGACCTAGTTAGCATTCAACAATCTAGCACAAGCTTGTCTAACCTTAGAAAACCTAAAGCTCTTATACCACTTGATATGAAAATGAGATCTTAGATTAATTTTAAGGTATTACAGACTCATGTGCATGGATTTGCCTATATTACTTAGTGCAACAGATCGATAAGATTGCAAATAATATAGACAATTGAGCAGTTAGAGAAACATGATAGATAACGACACATAACACAGTAAGTTTAATATGGAGTTCACCCAAAACTCTTGGGCTACGTCTCCTAGTCCAACCCTCAGTGGTGATCTCTCTATTATGTCTTCGGGAGCAGAGTTTTACAAAGTGTGAGCTCAAATTAAGTCTCAACACAACAAATACAAAACAACAGGAGTTTTGCTTGAATACCTCAAGCCTCTCTAAGTACACAAACTCTTTCTTTCACTCTCTGTGTCTACTTTCTCTCTGTCTCAGTACTGCCCCCCTCTGTCTCTATCAGTCTGTGGCTTTAAAGCCAATCAACACTATCTGTTCATTTCCCCTTCTTAGGCTCTCTGGCTCCCAACCTCTGTCCGCTCGAATCCCCTTCTGAGTGTTAGTAATCATGGCATAATGTCTCTAGGGGAGGTGGCCACCTATTCTGCAACAAAAGGGACGATCCGGTCTTTGAATTCCCCAATAATAGAGTTCTCTGTTTACACAAAGAAACACTGTAAAACACGGGAAAATTCACCAATCTACCATTTTTCAGACTTTAAAAATCATTAATTCTACCCTATACTCCTATCAGGTCTGCCTATAATTGCAATCACAATTCGCAATGACCCTGTGTTGTGGTTCCCTTTGTATTTGTAACAATACGTTAAAAACACTGAAAATCCAATGAAGGGCTTTATGGCAGACTTCAAATATTTATATAGCAGCATTTACAAACCCTTTCGGGTCTAGTTTCATAGCATCAGTGCATTCCCTTTGCATTTTGTTTATTTAATGAAAATGCGAAAATACATCGAAAAATGTCATTTTCCATATCTCAAAAGATATTAAATTTGGTCCATAACCCCATCGGGCCTGGCTATCGCAAGTCGCATATTCATATGTCCCTACTCCTTTGTATTACTCCAATGCAATTTTGTGATGTGACTTGTCGCAATCGCATATCGCATAAACCCCAAGCTATTGGTAAGCACTCCGTTGTGTTTCTTCAATGCGATATCGCGAGTTAACCTGGGCCGTTGATCTACGTGCTTTATTGATGGTCCTCATTGACCGCACTGATCGCTGTCGCAATATTTATGTGGTAACCTCCAATAGCCTCCGCCGATTGCGATATGCCGATCAGATTTGGACCGTTGATCAGCCAGATCCGATAGCTCCTGTGCATCACTTTCCAAGCCTCTGATAGCTCTGTTTTTGGTCATTTCTTCGTGTTTTTCACCTGCGATAGTGTTTTCTGCCTTTTCTAAGAGTTCTTCTTTTGTGATAGTTTTGATCTTTAGAAGACTTATAGGGTGTTTTGGATCCATTTTGAATCAATATCTTTGGTGCTGAATTAAAATCTTGTGCTCTTGTAATCTGTTGGTGTCATAGGATGTGGAATTTGGGCCTCAAGGAAAGATATCTGCATCCTTCCTTGTTTTTTATCAAAAACTGACAATAGTCTTCTTTGTGAATTGGAAGTCTGCTTCCAAAACTGAGTGTATGTGTTGTTCTTAAGAATTTCATTCTTTAGTTTGATCTCTTGGTACCTATCAAACACACTTTTTTCCTTTTCTTCTTAGACATTCCATGAATCTAGCTATATCTATTTTTGATCTTGTGATAGTGTACGTCTAGTAGGAGATGTAACAAACTTGTTTCTTGTATATGGTGATTCCCTAATTATGATGGCAGCTCGATCTTTTGCCTCCTTTTTTGCATCTATCCTAAGAGTCATCTTAGTTCTTTTCATGTAACTAATTCTGAACTCCTTGGCCTCACTACCTGTTGTTGATGATGATCCCTCCTCTCTCTGCCTTTTACTTCTTTTCTCTTGAGGAGTGGGAGTTTGTAAATTTGATGTAGAAACCAAATTCTCTTTAGCTTTTTGTAATGTATTCTCTACCCATACTGACTGGTTCACATATTTCTCTATCTCAGGCCTTAGGGTATTGAGATATGGAGTAGTTTTGTTTTCTACTCTCAACCTAGCAATGATACCCCAAGGATCATAAGAACATGTGAAACTCAAGCTGAATTTCATCTCCTTAAGGATTTTATCTGCCTCTTCTCCTGCTGACCTGGCATTTCATATGAAAGGGCCCACCTATGTCTTTATCTAAAACTAGGACTTCTTCTTCGCCACCACAAAGTGAATATCATCTGTATTTAGCATTTTTCTGATGTATTTAAGGGAAAAAATCCTGATGGGGAGGTATTTTGGGAGCTTGTATGATGCTAACTCATATCCATTTTTGTGTAATCATGGTATAAATACCAGTCTGCGGTCTTGGCCTAATTTGTCAAATGTAGAATCCTCTTGATGTCTTCACTGATTCTGGGTTCTGCTGAACTGTTTAGGATACTCATAGCTAGGTTAAGAAGCTCTTCAATGAGCTATTTATAGGAAAATTATTGCTACCCTTTCATCACTAAATATGTCCAAAATATTACAGACCGATGGTTTCCTTGTTCATCTAGCTTCTGCATGGCAAAGTTGAACCTGTCTGCTTGATAATCCAAATAAAATTGAGGTGTACTTAAACACTTGCTCTATTGGAAAATTAAGAAACTACTTGCTATCAGCCAAGAATTGACTGAAATTAAACAAAATAGATGGTTTTCTATCTGTGGAAAAGGTGGAAAGGAAGCCTTGAATGGGTTCATCTACCCACTGATCAGAATAATAACCCAGAATGTATGAAATTATGGTCATGATCTGTTTGTCTTGATCGGGGAAGATTTATGAAGGGTTTGGAGGATTCTTCTTTGGCAATTGGGAATTTTTTGGTAAGAAGATATAAAAAATATTGGCTCTTCTAGCAAAATCAAGCTTCTGATAATGTTCTATGAGGGCTTCTAAGGAAAATGGTGCACTGTTTTCCACAAGGGGAGCTAGCATCATCTGGTTTATATATTGGGAACATAGAAAATTCGGCATTTCTTGGTGAATTCAGGGGCATGGAAGGTCAGAGGGAAAATATAATGAGGAACATTGGACTCCAAGAATCCAATTTCACCTGTTTTATCAACATGTTTATCCTCGAGCCAACAATAAAGTTCCAAAAATTCACAGTCGCACTCTGTCTCACTAATCTTATAATCCCTATCCGCTAACGGAATATGGTCTAAGTCTATAGATGGAGGGATTAATGGATTCACAGGGTCCTCCTGGTTCTTCTTCTTTGGAGGCATAGTTGATCAGTGAGTGATAAATATGAATTTGTGAAAAAGGGTTTACCAGGAAACAGATGACAGGTCATGAGTCGTCACGAGAGGGTGAACGAAACATTGACAATTGATCTGCTTCAACAAATCTTTGGAAACTGGTCACTTGCAGAAAAACATGTAAATTGCAGAGAATAAGCAAGTGAAAGGGACAATGAAGACTGGCTTAGGGTTTTTAAAGGAGGGAGTCCATTGGAGGTTTGTATAGGACTGTTGAAGTCAAATGGTTACCCAGGAGGGAAAACATTAAATAATCAATGGTAATTTTTCCAGGAAGACATTTGATTGGGCAACAGCTAAGAGACATGGCAGGATATGAGTGGCAGAGGTGTCAGGTAGGGACAATAGTAAAGGGATGAGGTGGAAGTGGTTTTTGGAGGGGGTAGGAGGGGGTATGTGGTATAGGTTAGGGGGATGTGAAACATAGAGAGGAGGCCATGTGGTGATGGGGCCTGGAGGAGAATACCACCTTTTCGGACCCCCCTGATGATAAAGCTAGGATGGAGAAGGGGGGCAAAAACAAATAGGTGTTGTCGATCCTAAAGAGCGGAGAATCCCAATGCTTTTGATTGCAGCCCCTTTAACCATAAACGACAAACAAAATTTTGTCCAGACGCGCCTTTTGATGTTTTCTTCTGAAACTTAGGATAAAGGGAAAATAAATACATTTATAAAACCAAATTATTTTTGCCTGCCCTTTAACTAAGATAACATTTTTTATTTTTTGAAATGGTGCATTTAGAATAGCAAACCCATAATTATTTTCTTTTATGGAAAATAAAAAACTACTTAAATCCTATCACTTATTTCTCCTATTGATTCAGATTAAACAGTTGAACCAATGTCATTTTCTACTTAACTATTGATTTACCAAGATTAAATTGTTTGGAAAATCTTTATTCTCTAATCTAATTTACATAAATTCAAACATGTTTAACCATGATTACACTATATGATTAAATAAATAACTAGTCATTGTGCATTTTAAACAATTTTCACACAACCTTTATTTATCAATCATGAAGAAAACTATCTATCAGTAGTGGCATTTGAATTTGCAACACTTCAATATTATTTTCTTTTTGTTTTTTCTCTCTTTGATGGGGTTGTATCTTTTATTCTTTTTTCAATGTTTTTTTGTTTTCCTATTTTATTTATTTATACCCACTTTTCATTTTTATTCTATTTTTATTTTGGAAATCATTTGCATATAGACAAATATTTACAATATGAGATTTCTAAGATAAAATACTCAATCACCTTGAGATCATATAAATTACAGGACCCTAACATTGGCCACACCACAAGACTCTGCAATAATTTCTCATTAATACAATCTACCCAACCCATTACTCTACTTGATAATTTAGGGTCTCATACTTAGACGACATGGTTAAATAAGAAGTCTTTGGATCAGTATGTTGTCCATATGTTTGGTGAAATTTTATATCATTCACATTGTTTTTCATAATTTCTTACAATTGGTAGTTCAATTATCGATATAACATCCAAGGATAAAAGAAAATAGACATTTAATTCAAGGTAAAGCTAGGGATTTATTAATTCCCCATTATAACTTACTCTAAAGCATCATAATTCTTGTAGGCTTCTCTCCTATTTATATTTCGACAATATATTAAATTGAAATACATATTACATCTAGAAAAGTTTATCAATATATCCATATTGACCATTTCTAATGGTATAAATCAATATTACAATTACACATCCGTTTTTTTGCACACACTTCCTTACTACACCTTAATTTATCTATTACATAATTGTTCCACTATACAAAGTTTACATTCATACAAAAACATTCATCTAATCTCTATTTTCCTCATTTGAATGAGTCATGCACTCCCATAAATATCTAAACATTCTAACATATATGTTTATGGAAGTGTATTTTCTCTTGCACATTTTCCTTACACATATAACGTTGACCCCAACTCAATAATTTATGATGAAAAGGGGAGGTAACTAGCATTTGCACCAGATGTTGCAAAGGAAACGCCGTAAGGCATAAATTGAAGAATGAAAATACAACAAAAGAATACTTTGATAAAGAATACAAATATATTGAACACTCAAATCAATGCCCCATTAAGTGGAACCACTTAGTAGACATATCTATCAACATTAGGATTATACACAATGATCAAGAAATTTCCCATATAGAAACAACACCTTCCACAACAACCTTTTGTCACATCCACATTTTAAAAAATGCCTTGGAACGTGATTGGAATCTCCCATATTGCCTTTTTCATTATGCAGATAAATCTTCCATATTGCTATTTTCAGCATGAATATTGTTAGTTCATTGTTGTAAAGTGTTAGTGTGTTAAATTCAATACTATAAGTTCGACAAGAGAAAAACATTCCTCAATTAGCATAATATTCATTTTTCTGTCACTGTGTATTTTTCAGTCAAAGAGCACAAGTAACAGATTAACATGTATTTTCCCTTCATTATTTTCATAGAGCCAAGAAATCTACGCCTTATCTATAAAGTAACAAAAACATTTTGGAATAAGTTTAATATTTCAAGCCAGTGTCTAACCTATAAGGTAACAAAAACTTTTTCAAATAAATTTAATATTTTAAGCAATTGACTAACCTAATTTAATAATTGAAAAATTCTCAAAGATGAATTATACTCTATAATAAGAGAGCCAACGTTGGAGCCCATACTTTCACTAAAACCAAAAGAAACACAACCACTTATTAAGAAGAAATTCAAGCGATAATAATAAAACACAAATAATAAACGTTAAAGGATAAAATGGTATTTCCAACACCAGAAGTCGAAACCAGAAGCTAAGCCAAAACTATTATGGAGGATCAAATTTGTGTTAGTCAGGCGGTTAGGGAAGAAGATTTTGAATTCATTTGTGAAGAGGTTAATTCCATTAAATGCCTATTGACAGATGCGAGAGCCACCAGAACTTCCAATTCTAGTTTAGTGACCAATTGGCTTAAAAGACTTGAGGATTTTCTCACTAATGTTGTTGACATAGTGGAGGAATGCGAGCAGGGCAAGCTTATTTTCATCAACATAATTTTCCAATATCGAATGGGCAGGAACATTAGGAAACTAAAGGAAAGAATCACAAAGATACACACGGGTGCTAAATATCTCAAATATCTTACCTCCCTCAATGCTACTGTTGGTGTTCAAGCATTCAATGCATATATTGAATCTTCAGAAGAAGATAAAATAAGAAAATCCTGTGCTCTTCTATCTCATTTTCAAGTGGTGGGATTAAAGGAAGATAAAGGTCAGTCAGTGGATATTGGAAAATGGATTCAGAGTGATTGCTATTGTGGATATGGGAGGACAGGGCAAAACCCTTTTGGTGCAAGAGGTATTCAACAACCAAAAGGTCCGAGACAATTTCAACCAATTTGTGTGGCTTACAGTATCACACAAATTTATCATAGGCTAATTTAGAAAATCATGTTTCAGTCTAAGAAGTATGACTTTCTAAATTTTGATGTAATATCTAAATTTTACTTTTCTCCATTGGTAAGGTAGCACTCAATGCATATATTGAATCTTCAGAAGAAGATAAAAGAAGAAAATCCTATGCTCTTCTATCTCAATTTCAAGCGGTGGGATTAAAGGAAGATACTGAAAAGGTCAGTGGGTGGATATTACAAAATGGATTCAGAGTGATTGCTATTGTGGGTATGGGAGGACAGGGCAAAACCCTTCTAATGCAAGAGGTATTCAACAACCAAAAGGTCCGAGACAGTTTCGACCAATTTGTGTGGCTTACAGTATCACCCAAATTTGTCATTGAAGTGCTGCTCTTGTCGACGTTTAGATAGATAAAAGTGTCTGAGGAAAAAGAAGGGGGTGTAAAGGGAATTCAGGACAGAATTAACAAATATTTTGAAAGAATGAATAAAAATCTAGAACGAAGATGTTGTTTATTTGTTTTAGATGACTGTGTTAGATCTAAGTCATACTTCCATCCAGTCATTGCCCACGTCTATTGGGAACTTAAAACATTTGAAGTTCCTAAATTTATCCAAAACAAACATCAAAAAGCTGCCCAACCACTTGAGTGGTCTAAAGCGTCTCCAATTTCTTGATGTTAGCTGGTGTCAACAGCTATCTAGCATGCATTTGGGGTTGAAACCCACAAATATATAGTGTATCTCAATGTGAAGGGCTGCAGAAAGATCAGACATTTAAACACATATACAGAGACCATAAAATTTATTTCATACAAGAATGACTATGGCAGGGTAAGCAACATTACATGCATACTTAATTATAAGACAGATAAACCTAAAGGCCAACACCACTACATTACAGTTCTAACTTGATAGTGCCATAATACTTCAAGTCTACTTCTTTGCTGCATTATTCCTATTACCAAAATTAGCATCAGCTTTGGTTGCCCTGTCAAGAATGCCAGCAACCATCAGTGCTCCTGTTTCAAAATAACTGTTGTTGACAGGTGTTGTTCCTGCGTTGCAAGCTGCATGCCTAGCTGAAATTAAAGCTTCTTTTGATATCTTTCCGAAGAATTTGCCAAAATCTGCCACCTTTGCTACAGCAGTGTCCATCACTTGATACTTCTCGTTTAACTCTTTGGCTTTGCTTAAAGTATCTTTTCCTAGGGCATAACCTTTTGAAAGCATTTTTGTAACCACTTTTACTGCCTGGTCAGCAAAATGGAACAAAAAATCTCAGTTGCTTATCAAGGACTTCAAACTGTCCAATAACAACAATGTTAATATCCTCAGAATATCATAGGCTAACTGAGAAAATCATTTTTTTCAGTCTAAGAAGTATGACTTTCTAAATTTTGATGTAATATCTAAAGTTTGCTTTTCTCCATGGAGTAGTCTACCTAGGTGAATGAATGGCCCGGTTTTCGTCACCACCCGGAAAATCATCGGGCTCCGGCCACCAGAAATCCCTCCGCCCTCGGCCACCCTCCCCTAGCTCCGCCACCCTCCCCTGGCAATCCTGACATTCCCTGACAGAAAATCCGATCGGAGCTGGAAATCCTGACATCCACTGATAGATCAGATCTGAGCTGGAATTGTAGCCGTGGAGAGTTATTGCCATTTCCAATTCGAAATGAGGAATTGCGATCCCGCGGGCTGCTCACTCACCTTCCTCCTCGACTCAGTGCCTCCCGCTCTGCAATTCCTCCGCTCTGCAGCTTGCCACCCAGGGACAATTTGGTGACACCCCCGACTCTGTTAACGACTTATTGAGACATGCACCATTATGTCCTGTATCTGTCGTCGGAAATCGTAAATCCCCGAGTTAGCGAAGATGCCACAGAGCCATTCAAAGAACAACAATGACTTGGCGTTCTTTACATACGACTCCATTAAGCCCTTTGGTGCCTGCTCTCTATGCCTGAAGCCATTGATAGACCCCCTCTACTGTCAGAAGGGCCACCTCTTCTGCAAAGAATGCATTCTAGAATGCCTATTTGCGCAAAAGAAAGACATTAAGAGGTAAGATTCGTTATCCTAAATAAACCCAGTTTTTAGTTTTGAATTTTTTGGAGTATTGGGTATTGTTTTCCCTTGATTTGGGCAAATAGGTTCCTACTACCAGTGTCTGATAGGATGCTATAAGGGTTTTCTCTTTGGGTGTTACTGGTCCTCTGTCAGGAATTGTTCCTGTAATAGGGTTCTTCATGAAATCCTCCAATTGGGTTTGTGGGCATTTCCTGTCCCATTTTTTATGTTTTGTTTCAGGTAATGGATTTCTGTTATTAGGTTTCTTGGGGAACTATGCAAGATCGAGAAAGATCGGAGAGAACATATAATTTTTAGATGCGCTGCCCATAAAAACATGCACCGTAAATTAAATATATGTCTCTTCTTTTCCACAACTACTGGCAAGTGAATATATAGGTTGGTTAGGGAAACTATAGGACACCAATACAGAACAAGTAAAAACTAAAGTCAAATGATGAGGAGCGAAAAACCTTCCTTTTTGTAATTAAAGACCCTTTTGACTTGATAGGCATTAACCTCCTTACAAGATCCACATTACAATCAGGCTGTTTCATAAAGAAAATGCAACAAGAATTTAGCAACAACACAAAATGCTTTCTTTTCTTTACATATTCAGCACATATTCATCGAGGCTCATGCAGAAGACATTGATACCCTATTTCAACATGCATAAAGAAGGATTTGAGGCACACCTCCAAACGTATGGTAATAAACATGATTCACATTGAAAAGAATTGAGTTAAGCCTTGGATATGGTAAGTTGTTACTCATTTTTACTAATGCAAATTAGTTTGAGTTTGCTCCATGATTTCTCTTGAGTGGACACTTGCCAAAATTTTATAGTTCCTCTTCTTCATATTTTTCACTTTCCTCTACTTCACTTACTTTGAGATGATGTCAATTATTATTACTCCAGGTTACCACATTGCTTCAATCATTTCATCGACCTTTTATTCCTCTTGGAATCTCTTCTATGGGTTCATTGTGTTCTTTGGTGGAAAATTCTTGTACGGTGGAAATGGTTTTATTGGTTCAACTCCATTTTTTGGACACTTTATAGTCTAATTGCAGCAAAATTGGGTGATGTGGATTCTAAGATGAATACAATAGAAGGAAAATATAAAAATACTATATTTTGGGAGAAGCTACTTCTTGGGAGTTGTATTTTACATGGTGTGCATTCATAGTTTCTTTTCTTTGATGTTTCATTTTTCATTGAAACATTCAACTTTCAAATTTAGGCATCAAAGAAGAGGGTGCTACTACATACGAAGTCCCGATATATAAAATTTACGCTGTTAAGAATGGATTTCATTGAACTTGAGTGCTGGAAATTAGCTTTATTCCATGGACTACTACATACAAAGTCCTGATATATAAAATTTACGCTGTTAAGAATGGATTTCATTGAACTTGATAACATGTCTTCAACTCCAAAAATCAGTCTTTTCAATCTGTTAAATATGTTATAAAGATTAATGTATATCACGCCAATATTATGAGGGATTTTGCCATCTGTAGCCTCGAAGACTTCCAGTTTTCTCTATAACAAAGATCTAGCTTAATAGAACATTTCCTTTTTCCTTCATAATGATCAATAATGAATATACAACAAAAATCAAATCTACTTAAAGTAACATAGTGTCCATTCTTGGTAAGATTTTTGCTGAATTGACTTGAGCAACAGAAAAGCATGCGAGAGATATGATTGAGATTGGGCCTGAGTTCAATAAGTGAGCATTACAAACTTTTGCACATAAATAATTTTATCAAATTCATCGCTGGTCACCCATGGATATCAGTAGCCCCCAAGTAGAAAAGCTAAGATACTGAAAAAGAGAAAACTACATATTAAGTCCAATCAAAGATCAATGGCATCAGAAATCGAATATTTTGTATCGCAATTAAATTATACATACAGTACTAGGACTGATCTCTTGAAAACTGATGTTTTAGCGTATTTCATTCCCTAGTCAAGAATATCTGATTCCATGAACTGCACCCAGGATATTATTACAACATACATACTATCCAACAGATTCAGACACAGAGGCAACCATATTCTCATACAAATGCCACATATATATTAATACCATGCTTATCATATTCCTAGAACCATGCTAACTGAACAAGGCTGACTAATATATATATCATAACAAAACATAATTAAATCCTCCAAACCCTCTTAAAGAAAGCTTAGGATGATATGGAGCAAAAAGTAAATGGATGCATGATTTTTCGATCACATGCCTGAAAAGAGATGCATCATCATCCTAAAACTCCAGATGCATAAGAGCCTCAAAATTAGAACATAAAAGAAAATCAAGCTTTATTTGGTCAAATTTATGAAATCCAACAAACTAAAATTCCAGGACTGCTTAATCATATTTGTACATAGTAGTTCAACATGAGTTTGATGTTCATGTTTTAACTATTGGCCTCATAAGTCCCATGCCAGAACCACTTCCAACATGTTTAAAATCGGTTGCCTCCAAGTGGTCCCCATGACTAGAAAATCTAGTACCTCCTTTTTCCAGGGTGATCAAATGCTTTTCTTTGCAGCTTCTATTGCAGACAAAACAAACCCCATCTAATTTAACAAATTTCTCTGCGCACTTTTTGCAATAAATATGGCCACAATTGCTGATTGCCATTAGTGTATGCCTGTTTGTTAGTGTATCTTTGCAACTAGGGCAAATAGAACTGGCCCCCAAAACCTCAGATTTTTTATCATGTGGATCCTTGGTAAAAATAACTGGAAAAAGAGACTTCAACTTCAGTTTCTCTTTACCCTATGGGCAGATTGTATCAAGTGAAGGTGCCTCAACTTTTGCTTGAGCCTCGGGAGTTGCTGATGGCAGCCAAAATGCTTTCATTGTCCGAAGAGCGTCCGCTTCAAATGAAGTCACTTTAACACTATTGGCCCCATGAAAACTATTTTTGTCTTGAATGTGATTTTTGTCATTATATTGAGGTACATCACCATTGTTTTGCTGATCAAATGCATCAAGTTCCTGTTGCCTCTTTAACAACAACTTCTCTTCTTCCTCCTCCTTCTCCTGTTTTTGAAGTTCTTCATAGCTTTCAAGTTTCCTGTCAAATCATACACCGATAACACCAAAAACTTACAATACCCACTCATAAAAAATTTAAATTAAAAACCTAAATATATCAGATATTTTGTACTCTCAACATTGAAGTGCCGACAACCTAAACTAGTCATTCTACTGATAATGAATAGGGATACAACCCAGCAACACTCGTTTCTGCCATGTAGTATCCAAACTTCTAGCTTAAATTATATGCAACGAATAATATGACCCCATAGTCAAAATATGCACAGTGGCATCCAAAGCTCAAAGCAGATTAATGTCAATTGTGATCAACCTCGGTACTATGATAACTGAGCCATACAAATGTCCAATTCCATTGAATCCAGATTAACAAGAGCCATCAAAGTAGACTAATGTCAATTGTAATCTACCTTGGTACTATGATAACTAAGCCATACAAATGTCCAATTCCATTGAATCCAGATTAACAAGAGCCATCAAGAAATAAATGGAATAATATTATAAGCCTGTTGGCCATCTGATGCAGATCTGAAATTCCCAACAAATCAAAAGGCAGGGTCATTCATACAAATGTAACCATATGATTCCTTCAAAGAAAATAACGTAGACACTGGACAGACATAAGAGGTTTATTCTGGCAGGTGGAGGGAGATCATCTACTCAGGCAAAGAAGGTCTAGTAACCAGTCCAACAGGTTGCAGTCTGGAAGCAAGTTGAAGCACTTGCAGTGATGATGACACGGTTAAAATCTGGTAGCCTTGACCCTCAATACAATTGACCAAATAGTTTCAGGCTGTGGGTTGTGTTGATGCTGCAACATTGGTGGATAAATGTCAGATGGAAGTCCTAGGTGACTCTGATAAAATGGATGCCATCGGTCACAGCTTCACAGCTTAAAAACAGCCTGATTGTAATGCGGATCTTGTAAGGAGGTTAATGCCTATCAAGTCAAAAGGGTCTTTAATTACAAAAAGGAAGGTTTATCACGACTCATCATTTGACTTTAGTTTTTACTTGTTATGTACCGGTGTCCTATAGTTTCCCTAACCAACCTATATATTCACTTGCCAGTAGTTGTGGAAAAGAAGAGACATTACTTATATTTAATTTACAGTGCATGTTTTTATGGGTAGCGCATCTAAAAATTATATGTTCTCTCCGATATTTCTTGATCTTGCATAGTTCCCCAAGAAACCTAATAACAGGAATCCATTACCCAAAACAAAACATAAAAAATGGGACAGAAAATGCCCACAAACCCAATTGGAGGATTCCATGAAAAACCGTAATACAGGAACAATTCCCGACAAAGGACCAGTAACACCCAAAGAGAAAACCCTTATAGCATCCTATAAGACACTGGTAGCAGGAACCTATTTGCCCAAATCAAGGGAAAACAATACCCAATACTCCAAAAAATTCAAAACTAAAAACTGGGCTTATTCAGGATAATGAATCTTACCTCTTGATGTCTTTCTTTTGCGCTAATAGGCATTCTAGAATGCATTATTTGTAGAAGAGGTGGCCCTTCTGATAGCAAAGGGGGTCTATCAATGGCTTCAGGCACAGAGAGCAGGCATCAAAGGGCTTAATGGAGTCCTTGCCAAGCCTTTCCTTTTGAGTACCATACCCAAGCTTTCTCTTCTCGTCGTATGTAAAGAACGCCAAGTCATTGTTGTTCTTTGAATGCCTCTGCAGCATCTTCGCTAACTCGAGGATTTACGATTGCCGGCGACAGATACAGGACAGAAATGATGCATGTCTCAATCAGTCGTTAACAGAGTCGGAGATGTCACTGAATTGTCCCTGGGTGGTGATCTGCAGAGCAGAGGAATTGTAGAGCGGAGGAATTGCAGAGCGGGAGGCACCAAGTCAAGGAGGAAAGTGAGTGAATAGCCCGCGGGATCACAATTCCTCATTTCGAAGTGGAAATGGCAATAACTCTCCATGGCTGCAATTCCAGCTCGGATCCGATCTGTCAGGGGATGTCAGGATTTCCAGCTCCAATCAGATTTTCTGTCAAAGAATGTCAGGATTGCCAGGGGAGGGTGGCAGAGAAGGAGGGTGGCAGAGCTAGGGGAGGGTGGCAGAGGGCGGAGGGATTGCCGGCGGCCAGAGCCGAACGATTTTCCGGGCGGTGACGGAAACCAGGCCATTCCTCCGCCTAGGTAGACTACTCCTTTCTCCATTGGTAAGGTAGGTGGCCTTTTTAAGCTACTTCTATTCTACAAAACTACAGGAATAAGTAGAATTTAAAGGGTAGGATCTTCCTTCTCTGCAAATAGTTATTTACAGACAGTTTGTAAAGTAAGATTACATTTAAGACTTTTTCTTACAAAATAGTTGAAATAAATGAAATTTGTTTTTCATTATTTTCCTTTCTTTCCACAAGTAAAATCTTATTCTAGGTTACTCTCAATATCCTTGACCAAAATGGCCTTTGAGGTAATCTACATGATCCAATCTTGATCTTGGAACTATACAACAGGAAAAAAGTATTGTCGTTTACCCATGAATGGTACTCACTTATCAAAGACCTCAAAACAAAATTGAAAGATCAGACATTTAAACACATATACAGAGAACATAAAATTGATTTGATACAAGAACAACTATGGCAGGGTAAGTAAGATCTAGATCTAAGTGCAGTATTAATGCTATTTTGAGGAAACAGATTTCTTCTTATATTTATTTGAACATTGTTCCTCCACATATAAAAATAAATAAAAAATATAAAAGAGTAAAAATAAGGAAATGAAAATACTCCTAATGCGTTGCCCTCTTCATGAAATTTTATCACCCAAATTTTCCATTGAAGAGCTGCTGCTATCGACGTGCAGACAGATAAAAGTGTCTGAGGAAAAAGAAGGGGGTGTAAAGGGAATTCAGGACAGAATTAACATATATTTTGAAGGAATGAATAAAAATCTAAAACGAAGATGTTGTTTATTTTTTTTAGATGACTGTGTTAGATCTAAGTCATACTTCCATCCAGTCATTGCCCATGTCTATTGGGAACTTAAAACATTTGAAGTTCCTAAATTTATCCAAAACAAACATCAAAAAGATGCCCAACCACTTGAGTGGTCTGAAGCGTCTCCAATTTCTTGATGTTAGTTGGTGTCAACAACTGTCTAGCATGCATTTGGGGGTTGAAGCCCACAGATATATATAGTGTATCTCAATGTGAAGGGCTGCAAAAAGATCAGACATTTAAACACATATACAGAGACCATAAAACTGATTTGATACAAGAACGACTATGGCAGGGTAAGCAACATTACATGCATACTTAATTATGACACAGATAAACCTGAAGGCCAACACCACTACATTACAGTTCCAACTTGATAGTGCCATAATACTTCAAGTCTACTTCTTTGCTGCATTATTCCTATTACCAAAATTAGCAGCAGCTTTGGTTGCCCTGTCAAGAACCCCAGCAACCATCAGTGCTCCTGTTGCAAAATAACTTTTGTTGACAGGTGTTGTTCCTGCGTTGCAAGCCGCATGCCCAGCTGTAATCAAAGCTGCTTTTGATATCTCTCTGAAGAATTTCCCAAAATCTGCCACCTTTGCTGCAGCAGTGTCCATCACTTGATACTTCTCATCTAACTCTTTGGCTTTGCTTAAAGTATCTTTTCCTAGGGTATAACCTTTTGAAAGCATTGTTGTAACCACTTTTATTGCCTGGTCAGCAAAATGGAACAAAAAATCTCAGTTGCTTATCAAGGACTTCAAACTGTCCAATAACAACAATGTTAATATCCTTAGAATATCATAGGCTAATTGAGAAAATCATTTTTCAGTCTAATAAGTATGATTTTCTAAATTTTGATGTAATATCTAAATTTTACTTTTCTCCATTGGTAAGGTAGCACTCAATGCATATATTGAATCTTCAGAAGAAGATAAAAGAAGAAAATCATGTGCTCTTCTATCTCAATTTCAGAATGCCATGTCAATCTGAATTTTTTCATGGAAACCGTTTTGTTCACCTTCGAGCATTGTCTGTCGGACCCACTTGGTCAGATTCTCACCAACGATTTCCCAGAAGGAATGCTGCACTGCTCCCATAAATATCTAAACATTCTACCATATATGTTTATGGAGGTGTATTTTCTCTTGCACATTTTGCTTACACATATAACGTTGACCCCAACTCAATAATTTATCTTTGGGAGGTAATTATAGAGGGAATAGTTAATACATTAATTAACTTTGCTCGCATGGGTATGAACAAAAATACGCCGCATGGGTAAGAACAAAATATGCCAACCCATTTGAAGTTATTCTCTACAATTATGGCAACAACCATTAAGAAGAAATCCTTAGCTATAAATTAGTAAGCCCATATACATAGGGATTTGAATTTGGATCATGACCATAATAAACACTTCAATTTTCTACTAAAATATAATTCAATGGAATAATTTAATATAAACTTTAATAAGGAAAATAAATTTAAACTGATTTTTGCTTTATTTTGACATCATAAGAGCAAGACTATAAATCAATGCATAATAGACTTTACATTGACACTCAATGTTCACATGCATTTAACTTTTCTTCTTTACATGTCTTAACTCTTATGTATATATCTATATATTTGTTTTCTTTTGTAAGTTGTTATTTCTCTTCCATTTCCACATATATAATTAATTAATTAATTAATTAATTTTAAATTCATAGCTACATTAAATATCAGCATAGATCCATTTCATCTTAAGATCAGATCTGCCAAGTGCCTCAAAAGATCAAATCTCTCTAGATTCAAACTTCCTCTCAACTTTTAGTAGATATTTACTTAAAATAGATCTATGCTAATTCTTAACAATATTATTTATATTATATAAATTTCACATCTCTATATATAAATATTAAGGAGTTTAGACTTCTGTGATCCATAACATTGTTTAGTAATCTTCGGCAAAATCACATAATCAATCTTTTGTCGACGCGTTTCCAACCAACCAGTGTGGTTCATCGTCAGGACAAGTTGAAGAACTAATCTGGCTTAGCTTGATTAAATAGAGTGTGCAGAGACTCCAACGGCTATATTGCAACGGCTAATTTTGACCTGAGGATCATAGTCAAACTAATAATTTTATTATTAATAGAAACATATTATCATTAGTTAATTGAAAATAAAATAAATTCATTGTTTAAATATAATGGTCATTATATCTACATAATTATTAAAAACTTATATTTTTTTATTATTCTTGAATTATTTAATTACAAATAAATAGTGTTAAAATACTATTAATCTTAGAATTTAGTTATAATGGTAACTGTGTATTTATATCATAATAATTGTTTATATCCAAGGATCCAATGGTAAACTAGATATAATGGTCATTAATAAATTATGGTAAATTAATATTGGTAAACTAAATATAATGGTCATTAATTATATCTTCATATAACCTATATTATTGTTCCCAAATTATTTAAATATAAATAAATAGTTATTAAATTACTATTGTTCTTAGAATTTAGTTACAATAGGTAAAAGTTTAAATCCAATAAATCATTTTAATTTAATATTAAATGTAAAGGCACATTCGAAATTAAACTAGTAAGTACTATACATTAATCTATATTTTTTTCAAATAATTTATAGTATTCTAGTTAAATCATTAATATTCCTAGAATATAGTTACCTAAGGTAAATACCATAATTAACTGCAGGTTTATTACTAATAGTATATCCATTAACTCAATGTTATTGGTATATTTCTAATAATTTCTTGTTTATCATTAAAACTAAGGGTCAATTGGTAAAACTAGATCACCTCTTATCATTAATTTAAAAAATTTTATTCATTAATTAATCAATAATTAATTCTTAAAATTAACTAGGTTATTAGTTAATTATCTTATTACTCATAGGGTTTAAAAAAGGGGGGCCTTTATATAAATATTCTCATTTTTTTATTTTATTAAAACCTTGGTTTAATTTTTATGGAATATCTACGAAATATTTTTAGTCATATAAATATCTCAAAATTAATTGTATTTGTTTTTTAATAGGTTTAATAAAAATATGTTATTTTATAACATCAAAATAAAATATTTTGATTGTGAAATAAGTATGGTTTTTGGGCATGTGGTATTGACAAAACATGTTATAGACTACAGCATTGTAACAAAGCCTATTTATAAGTCAATAATATCCACAAAAGAATCTAGTTATATTATATATTTCTTGTAAGTATTAAATTTGGATGTGCTTATTAATTAAATTCAAATATAGTTTTGAAATCATTATTTAATTTAAATGTTAAAATGGAACTTAAATTATAGCTATCATCTATATGTTATATATTTTAATGTGATATGTATATTATGATTCTTATTTATTTAAAAATTTGTTTGTAATTTTATTAATAAAAACAAAATTATAATATAACAAGTTAAATTTTTTTATTTTTTTTTTTTTTTAACACTTTATTATTAATCTAGTCAACATTTGAATCTTTCATATTAGCCCTTATATTATTTTTAACTTTTTATTATTTTTTAATTAAGATAACATGTAAATGTTTACAAAGATTAATAACATCATTATGAACATTTACACCATCACAACATCAAATCCATACTAAACTTTAAAACACAGGTTGATATAATCAAATTATTATATAATATCATTTTAATTGAAGAAAATAAAATAAATAATAATAATATTAATAATTTAATTATAATTGAAAATATAATTAAAACTTTTATCGAGTGATACTTTAATTAATAAAATCAAGTCCACGACCAGATGTTTGAAACAAATCAAATATTTGAAAAAATTACCTAACCAACGTATCTACGTATCTATGTTTAAGGGATATCATGTCGATTCCGAGGATATTGAGTCACGATCTTGGAAAAACTGTGGATATTAAGCGCCACAATTTTTGAAAAACGTACCCAAGAAAACGAATTCCAGCCACGAGCAATTGACAAATGGTGAAAACCAGCAACGTCACGCCATACGCGAGCAATTGACAAATGGTGAAAACCGCCAACGTCACGGCTGGTCAATGTCTTTGTGATAGCAATGTATGGTTACAGTATTCTCGGCCCTCGCAAATATAACGGTTTCTTAGAAGACTGCAGTTCCCTCGGATTATGGAAAATGTGACAAAAGATGGCGTAGAAATACAGAAAAGATATTTGTAAAGCCGTTCTCTCCTGATTATGGAAAACGTTCCAGAAGATGACCTGGAAAACTTGAAAAAATTATCTTTGCCCAACTGTCATAGCAGGTGACATAACTGTTCTGCAATGCAGTACTAAATACTGTCAGGGAATCACATATATATCATATTCGATTCATTTTGAATCCGAGGAGAAGGTATGGAATTTGACGGGGTGATTTGTTCATTAAATTTACGTAAAAATTTTATGAAACTATCAAATTTCTTCCTTTAAAGTTTAAACTATGGACACGGGTTAGGGAGATGTGAAAAAAGATAAATTTGACAATTGAGACAATGCTCGTGCTTGGAATCCATTTTGAGTACGTGTGGTCGCTACCACAACGACCTCCAAAATTTTACTTAGGTTAATTTTTGGAACCTACAGTAACTGTCATTTTAAGACCCATTGCGTCGTCATGTGGTTTGATTTGTTATTTGTGCGATTTCTCCTAGTGTCACATACTTCTAAGTCAATTTTTCTCAAGTGTCATCACTTAACCATAAGAAGCGCTTGAGTTAGTAAGTTTATGATTAGGTGAACTCATGGTTCTTCTTGGCTTAGAAACTCTCCTTCTAACCATGCATACACTGAAGAAAGCACACAAAATCAGAAAAAGCAAGAAAAAAGCGAGAAAATCTCTCACAAAAACCAAAAGCGCACTTTGAGTTGATGAAGGCATGCTCTTGGGGAGAGTGCACTCCTTCGGGATGAAGAAGTGCACCCTACCTGGGTGCATTTATTCAGGTTGAGGAAGTGTACCCTACCTGAGCACACTCCTTTGTATCGAAGACATGTGCCCTATGCAGTTGCATGCAATGACCCAACTAGTTGCATGAGGGTGCGCTCCTAGAAAATAGGAATCACCTTAATTCTTTCTTAACTAATATTTTGATGCAATGACAAGTGGCACTCATGCATGGATCAAATTTGCATATTAATTTGTTTAAATAAACTCAGTGAATCATTCTTTCCATAATCATTTCATCTGAGTTGAGTGCACAACTAGAGAATCAAGAAGCTTTTCATCAACTAGTGTATCAAATAATTTTGCACGCTTAATCTGTTCATTGCTTTTCATCATTTCAATGTCAAACCTTAATTTGTTTGTTGTCGATCCCTTGTTTTACAGGTTTTTTGATGGCATTGTGTTGAATCTCCATCTTGCAAGTTTTAATTCACTATTGTGTGCGAGAGACTTTTCACATTCTTGAAACCCTTCATCTTCCACCATGCATGTGAAAAAATCTATAAAGCCTTGCATATTATTGTCTTCCTCATCTTAGCACCGAATCTTGTTAATTAAACTTGTTTTCTAGCTCTTTATAGGTAGAGCACACTTCTTGAGCTCGAAACGCCTTCAACCTTGAAAACTACACCTATGTGACCACCTTTTGTTCCTAAGCAAATCACGAAGGCACAAAGCATTTTCCTTTGACCCTTCGGAGTGATACAATGTGCCCTCTTTCCCTTATAGTGCATGAGCACATCACGAAGGAACAAAGCATCACTCATTCAGCCCTTCAGTATGCAACAATTTGCTCTAATTTTCCATGAGCACACAGGCGCACTTTGAAGAGTCGAAGCTTTGTTTCCCTCATCCTTATCTCTTCATAGTGCGATAGTGCACCCTCCTTGTCTCCATGGGCACATGGGCACATAGGGAAGACCTGAAAACCCTTTTCCCCATTCCTTTGACCCTTCAGGGTGCTACAGGGAACCATGGCTCATTTTTGCGTCTTTCTTGAGCACATGAGCGCACTACGAAGCCCCAAACGAGCATGCATCACCCCTTCGTGCATTGAAAGTGCACCCTCCTAGTTTTCATGTGTATTTTTTCTTGCATGCAAATTATTTTATGTTTCCATTCATAGTTTTTAATGACCTATCATACATGATGGCTCTTTGAACATGATTTACAAGTTTTGATATAGTTAGGTGTTTTAAGTTGATCTTGTCATTTTGAGTGTGATTCCACAAACAAGTGTTCGTACCACAAGTTTTAACACTTTGTCATAATTTGTTAGAGACATGCCACCCTGAAAATTAGCCTCTAAAGAACTTTCACAAGCAAGCACTAATGATCTTATCAAAGTTGCAAAGTCAAGTATTCCTATATATGCAGACACTCAATATTTTATAGATGTTGGGTGTGTGTTATATTCTTTCGACGACTAGTCCCACGCGCGAAGCGGGGGGATGTCAGTCTCCCTTTTGTTATGTTGGGTGAAGCAGGGGATCAGAGGGGGCCGTCAACGCTCCCTATTGGGGGTTTGAGGGGGGCGGTAATCCCCTTCTACGGGGTTCAGGGCAGTGGCAAGATTTTTTTTTCTAACCCTATATTAGGTGGGCGAACCTACCTATGGTTTTGTGCATGGGTTTTGCACATGGTTTTGGGCATGATGGTTTTCAGCCCATGGTATCTTGTAGATCCATTCAAAGGAACTATGTTTATGTTCTAATCCAAGGTTAATGGATTGGGGCTTATGAATGCTTCAGCATGTATATATATGTATTGTAACATTGAAAGGAACATTATGAAAAATAAATTTGGTAGTCCCAGTTTTGAGATCCAGGGGAAAATCTTTGTGTATATCTGCTTTATGTTTTATCCTCTCGCCATTGTTTATTTTATGTTTTTGGAATTCGAATGCAGGTAATTTCTGTACATGGTTAAAACCTAAAATTGACAAGACTACAAAGCTCACCTTGAGCATGATCTACAACACATTAATGCAAGAGAAGTTTCAATGAACTTAGAAGATGAGAATGCATATATCAACATTAAGAAGTCTACGATGCACAGGGTATCGTGCAGATTCCCAGTCAGGCCATGTACAAAAGCTAATGAATGGATTATCACACACATGGATATCTCTCACTTTGTGTTGCATAGTGGGATTGGAAATTAACTCGCCACCTATTATGGTGAGGATACGAAAACATATTATAAGATTCTCAAGCCTAATGAATATGAAAAATGCAAATTTTACACTTGATGGGATACCCTTGACTCTACTAATGTTATCAAGCAATGGTGTCGAGAGCCTACCAAGTTTCATCATCGCCCATTGGTAGTTTATCTCACAAGCATCTTAAAAGATTTATATTAGTATTTGATAGCTATGTATTGTTGGATGTTTTGGGGCAAGGACGTTGACGTGTTCAAGGAGAATTAGATATATACACTTAATATATTGGTGACACGTGGTAAAGCTTATAATTAGGCAAATATATTATCATATTAATTGTAGTGTCACATGGGGCATGTTAAAACATATTTACAGGAAAATCAGGCACCATAATTTTGCATGTCTTCATTTCTTTTGGATGGAATCATTGGAACTCCACTCCTAAAGATAAGTTCCTTGTTTATTTCCACTGTAGAGTGTTATCATAAGGAAGCTTTAGAGGAGCATACAACATATTGTCCGAACACTTCTTTGAGGCCATTTTTCACATGATATTTGAGATCGGTCTTCCATGAATGATAGATCAAGTGAAGGATTCACTTCAAGGTATTGCAAACTAGTTTTCTTCTCCTCAAGGAACATACATTAAATTCTTCGGGTTTCAAACAACCCCTCATCTTATGTTGCAATATGTGACAAACGATGTGGTCATGTAGGAAGTCACAAATCAAATGGACAAGGGATTGTTAGGAACTATTCATAGGAGGAACAAATCTCCTTGTCCCATATTTCCATTGAGGATCAGATTGTATGAATTAAAGAGTCACAAGGCGATAACAACCGAGATAGAAGAGTTGAAGCGCTTGCACTGCGCCACCAAAGACTTCCAGGCATATGATCCTAGGTGAATTGTCAGACATCATTGTCAATAGATTAGTCATAATATGTGGTATTCATCAATATGAATACCCAAATATGAAAAGATAAAGAACTATTACAATACCATAGTGAAGACACATCCATCCATAAAGACCAATTAACCCCATGATATGCTCGATACTTGCAGAAGAAAGACGAGGAGGAAACAACACAAGTAAAGAAGAGGACTCTCAGGAAAAGGATCAGGTATTCATCAGGTGAGAGGAGTAGGAAATGGAAAGCTGATCCTTTAAACATAGGAGATACTCAAGTAGAGCCTGAGAGGAGAGAAGGAGAAGAAGAAGAGGAGGAGGAGGAGAGAAGGAATCAAGATGAGATGCTTAAGAAGAAATAGGTATAATAAGAAGAGAGGAGACAGATAGAAGAAGAACAATAGAGGCATTCCCAGGAGCAAGAAGCAGTGTGGAGACTAGAAGAAGAACTATTGACTTAAGAGATGGAGGAGGAGCAGTTAGAGGAAGAAGATACCATATAGCCCATGGATGATGAGCCCAATACTCCAGATGAAAAACCACTCACCGAAGATCATCTTCCATTCAGAGAGATGGGGATTACACCTTCACCAATAGATAGAGTCAAGGAAGTATGCAAGGTAACATTTGATTAGCTAGAAAAAAGGATCATGCAACAAAGGCATAGATACTTCCCAGAGGATCCTCAGAACCCTGTCTTAGTAGCAATAAAAAAGGTGATCACCTCCAACACTAGAATAAATCTTAGGGTAGTTATGGTAGAAAATGTTCCATTCGCTATAATGACACAGGATAACTTTGAGTACTTGTTGGTGAGAATGCTAGGTTGAGAAGAGAATTGGTTGCGCTGAAGAAATAGGTAGAACATCTTGCAGAGAAAATATAGTGGTTGTTATCACAGAACATCAATATTGCAGAATGGTAATCATCCATGCTAGAAGAGTTGGGACCAATGGAGGATACCATGGCATGACTATATAACAATATGACACTTATACAACCGGTCATGGCTCCACTCATTGCCATTCAAAAGAATTCATAGGAAGTGGTCAAGCTCTTAAAGATGACAAATAGAGGAGTTGATCAATTGTAGGATTGGGCTTCCAAATATCCAAAAGCTTTGCAACATTTAGAAATGAAATACAAGGTTTTTGCCAAGATATATAGAGTCCAGTTGAGACTGGTAGTGGAGCAATGCTAGAGATGTAAAACTAACACTTTATTGTTTTATTTCACCATATTATATTACCGTTACTTACATCGACAAGATATTAATATCGTTAGTTATATATGTTTTAGTTATACCAAGTAGTGGAATATGGAAGACTATATCTTTAACTAGGTAGAGTGGGGTGTTGAAGGTAACTCATTGATCGAATCAATACTTCCTGAAGAAATGAGAATTTACACTTCCAACAAAACCATTTCAGAGAAGCTAACATTCTCCCAGTGTGTCACCAATTTTCTCACTGTGACAATGACCCTCCAAAAGGTTTCCTACATCAATTTTTGGAGCTTACACTAACTTTTGTTTCAAGCCCCCTTGTGTCATCATGTGGTTTGATTTCTTATTTGTGTAATTTCTCCTAGTGTCACATCCTCCAAAGTCAATGTTTCTCAAGCATCGTCGCTTAACCATAAGAAGAATTTGAGTTAGGAAGTTTATGGTTAGGTGAACTCATGGTTCTTATTGGCTTAGAAACTCACCTTCTAGCCATGCATACACTCAGGAAAGAACAAAAAAGTTGAAAAATCAAACAAAATGTGAGAAAATTTCTCACAAAATCCAAAAGTACACTTTGAGTTAGCGAAGGCATGCTCCTGAGGTGAGCACACTCCTTCAGACTAAAGAAGTGTTCCCTACCTATGACTAATAAAGTGTTCCCTACCTAGGTGCACTCCTCCGCGATGAACACATATGCATTGTCCAGTTGCATGCATGACCCATCTAGTTGCATGAGGGAGCACTCTAAGAAAATAGAAACCACCTTAACTCCTTAAATAATATTTTCATATGAAGACAAGTGGTACTCATGTATTAATCATCTTTGCATGTTAATTTTTCTAAATAAACTTAATTAATCATTCTTTCCATAATCATTTCACCTGAGTTGAGTGCACGACTAGAGAATCAAGAAGATCTTCATCAACTAGTGCAACAAGTAAGTTTGCATGCTCAATATGTTCATTTATTTATATCATTTCACTGTCAAACCTTGCTTTACTTGCTTTCGATCCCTTATTTTGTAGTTTTTTTCAGATTTTTTTCTAAATCTCCATCTTGCAAGTGTTAATTCACTATCGCGTGCAAGAGAATTTTAACATTCTTGAAACCCTTTATCTTCCACCATGCAGGAAAAAACAACTATAAATTCTTGCATACCATTTTCCTCCTCATATTAGTATCAAATCCTGTTAATTAAACTTATTTTTTGAGCTCTTTATAGGAAGAGGTCACTTCCTAAGCTCGAAGCATGTTCAACCTTGAAAATTGTGCCCTATGTCACCAAGTTTTCTTCCTGAGTTCACGAGTGCATCACAAAGCCTTTCCCTTCAACCCTTCGGAGTGTTACAGTGGACCCTGTTACACTAAAAAATGTCACCATGACTATTTACAGTTAGTATGGCTCTATCAACAGTCATGCTATCCTCTTAGGCAAGTCTTATGCCTCTGCTCTCCATATCAAACTCCAAAAAGAGAGAAAGTCTTTATAAATGTATTTATCTCTGGGTACGCAGGTTCTCTCAACCTTACCTGCGGGTACACACCCAATGTTCACAAAAGCTGCGTCCTTGTACGCTCTGTATGTAAAGGGGCAGGTGCGTCCCCCTGTAAAGGTCAAAATGCGCAAGTTTCATCTTTAAAAAGTTACTTGTGGTCATTTCTAGAGCATTCTAGAAGGTTGTTCGACGTGTATTGAGCGCCTCCAGATGGTTCATGTATCCCTACCAAAGAGGAACTTATCCCATCAAGAGAGGAGCTATCCCATCCAAAGAGGGGATTATCCCATTGATGGTGGACCTGATTAACTTCCTCTTGAGCACTATAAATACAGGCATTGGGCCAGAAGGAGGGGAGGTTGAAAGCTAAACATTTCTAAGGGTAGATGCTGCAGGAATTAGGACTCCCATTTAGAAGCTTGTGAGGAGAGATTGTCATCTTTACTTGTTCTATTTGGAAGTGGGTGAGCTTTGTCAAAGTAAGGGAGAACTCTTGATGGACCCTGGGAGGGACTTGCACAACACCAAGGCTCAGGTTGTAATTGTTCCTTTTGTTTCCTATTAATGCAAATGAGTCCATTCTTCTCAATAACTTGTTATTTATGAGTTGTTTCATGTACTCCTTGGTCTATGTGTTAAATATGTTTTATTCTATGAGATTATCAAGTGCTATTTAATCGTTTGATTGTTAGTGAACGCAAGTTTCAAAGTGAAGGAGGAGCTCATCTGGATCAGCGAGGCTGGACTGCTACAACAGCGTTGGACTATAGGTAGGATCTAAACACTTGATTTCTTATATAGTAAATGCATGTTTAGAGAAGGATTGCTCTTGTTTGTCTTGTTTGTCACTAGAGAGTCTTAGGCTCCTAGGGAGGTTGATTTGTGTCCGCACTATCGACTCTTTCCGCCTGACAAAATGGCGACCATACTGGGGAATCCATTGATGTGAAAGTCTTTTCCATTGTATGCAACTTTGATCTGAGAAAAGTCATTTATTTTCTGGTTTTTGGCTCTGTGACTTTGTGTTTGGGTGGGTTAGCTTAGGGTTAGATTCATTTTGGTTTTTCTTGGTTTTTTCAGTAGGACGCACCCTCTGAGTATTGCACAGTGCGTACTTGTACGCACTGTTGCTGTGTGCACAGAGCGGGCCCGCACCTGGCTTAACCGGTTGCCTGCGTCCCCTGCTAAAAATTAAGAAATTTCCATTTTTTGCATTTTTTCTCTTAGATTTTGCTTTTTATTAGTTTTTACTGCCCAGATCCATTAGTCTCTTGTCAAAGATCTTCACCTGAACTTGTTTCGATAGCATTGAGTGTTTTAGTGGATTTCATAGAAGTTTAAGTCCTAGGGTTTGATTTTTGAGTAGGTCTTGTAGTGACTTTGGCGGTAGAAGTTGTCAAGCCTTAGATCTCTCTGGTTTTGTCAGCCTTTCTTAGAAGTCGGACCTGTCATAAAGTCTACCTGTGAGAGCAGCTTACTTTTGAGTGGTCTCTTTGGCAAATTTCGAAGTGCTTGTTGATTGAGTATTGAATTCCATTTTACAAAAAGAACAAAAAGATTTGAGTTTTGTTTTGACTGGTCTTTTGATTCTGCATTAGCTGGTCCTTGACTTGATTGTGGTCAAGTAAAACAACCTAGAATCATCCTTGTAGGCTTTTGCCTCGTTAGGTTTGCTTAGAGTAAATTTCTTTTTGATTTGCTTGTGAGTCAAGTTTTCATAGATTTTATAGCTTTTGAGATTGATTTTTGTTAAAATAGATTTATATGCTTTATTAAATAAGAGAAAATACAAAAATATCTCCTTTGAAAAGTTTTGTTTCAAGTAGCTTTGAGTCATTTTGAGAGAAAAAGAATTTTTTTCGTGCACGTAAGGAGTGGTCATGTTTGTATGCTTGGAAAGATAAAGAGAATTGTTTCTTTGATTGTCTTTACTAAGAAAGTTGTTTTCTATAAAATTTGCATTTCTCAACTCTCTTAGTTAGGAATTTCATTGAAAGAGAAAAGTAGCGTAAATCATCCTAGGTGCATTTTTGTAGTGGTTTGAGTCGAGTCTACACACCATTGGTTTCACTTCCGCTACCTTTTGTCTTTAAGAAAAACCATAAAATTAACGCTTAAAGTAAAATCAACGTAGTAACTTTTATTTACTAGGGCTCTGAAACACTAATTTAGATCAGGCTAGTGTCTTGGAGTAGGAGAGTAATTAACTCTCCAAGACAACAAAACCAAACAAGTAGCTTATCTTGTGATAGAATAAATCCAATTGTCTCATTTGTACTCTGGGAAAGCTCCTCTTAAAGGAGAAGCACGAGCTCGTGTCCGAACCAGTGAGGGGATCAATCCTCCCTCGTTGGGAACGACGCTAGACACGCACGTATTACAAATGGTAAACCTCGGATTAACCATTGTCGAGGAGCCAGGGGTCACTTGTCGGTAAACCTTGGATTATTGTCAAGGAACCGGCAAGGGGATTGAGCTTGATACTCTGCCCTTGCGTGCTGTCGGAGTGTAGACTGTTCCCCCAGGTGCATTTGTTGCGGTTGGTAACCTTAGTGACCATTATCTTTAGGATTCTACCGAGGTGACGGTGGAGGGAAGATCCCACTGTACCTGGAGCAGACGTCGGCTAGACTCACTTGGATTTTCCGGGGGGTTCACTTCACTCGAGACGGTTAAAGTGGAGGAACTTGTGCCGGTCCATTCATTAAGCAGGTTGCCGGGGTAACTGTTCCACCCGCCACTTCTGTACTGAATCTGGCGATGTTGGGTTTCATCTCCAACTAGCGTTTTCGGTCTGGAAGGCTATTGTTTGTGCTTGGTTTGACGCCCTAGATTCTTTAGGCGTGTGATTCAAATTTGTTTGGTTCTTTAGCGACTTTAGGTGGTTTGATTTGAGATTTTACTTTGTTTTCGTGTGTAGTAGTTAAAAGTTTTTGGCTGTGGCGGAATTACCGAGACAGTCCCGTAGACTTCGGGGCAAGTCACCTGAGATTGTTACCGGAACTGATTTGTTGAGGAAACTCCGTAGATCACGGGGTGGATCTCCTGAAGACGTCCCGGGTCAATACGAAGGATTGAAGGTCCTTGTAACTCCTCCTAGTGGCAGTAAAGTAGGTTCACCTGAAGAAGGAGAATCTTCCTTGGTAGTCCATCCAGATTACCAAAGTCTAGAGACAGGTTATAATCCCGAAGCTGTTACAGTTTCTGAGCTTGCTGGTAGTTTTTCGTCTGCTAGTGATATAGGCGAAGAACCTGAAATATCTGAACCTGTTACTCCGACTTCTAGTGTTCCAGATTCACCAAGGATAGAACGAGTTATCACCGAAAATCTTCCTACTGGTTTGATTGCTATTGAAGAACTTGCTCCAGAGGAAGAAATAGGCGTCTCTAACCTTGAAGATCAACTTACTATTAAGCTCAGGGAGCGTGAATCTATCTTTTACAGTCCTCCTAGATGTACTACTTGGTACCTTTTGTTAACTAATTATTTAGACAACTCAAGGATAGGTTTTTCTCCACCTCGTACTCCTTTTCCACCAAGAGGTATTTATACTCCTGTAAATATGTCTGGTCAGTCGTCCGTGTTTACTCAAACTCCTGAATCTTTCTTACACAACGGTCCTTCTGTTCCCACTGGGTATCAGTCACTTTCTGGTACCTTTGCGGGGGCGTCTCCTCAACCCGTCGATCATGGGTTATTAGCTGGAAACAATGGTAATAGACCATTGGGTGTAGGGGACATTTACATGATGTCAGGATCAGTTCCCGTTTCTCAACCTCAAGGTGACCAATTACCGCCTGGGGGGCAGCCTCAATTAACGCCTGGGGGGCAACCTCAAGGTACACAAATTGTGTCTGGGGGGCAACCTCAAGGCCAGTATGTACCTATGGTACAATACATGCCTCAAGGTCAACCCCAGCCTCAATATGTACCCCAGGGTCAACCTCAGTATCAATATCAACCTCAAGGGTATCAACCTCAAGGTCAAGGTCAACCCCAGTATCAGTATTTACCCCAAGGTTATCAACCTCAAGGTCAATACTCGAGTCAAGGTTATCAACCACCTCAGGGTCAGTCTTATGTTCAAGGTCCGGGAAATGTACCTTTCAATTATCAACCCTACCCTCAACCTGGTTACGGATCTCAGTATCCTCAACCTGTTACGGGTCAATACCCCGGAATGATAGTGTGGGATCCATCCCAAGGTCAACAGGTGTTGCAGCCAAGTATACAGTTGTTACCTCAAGCTGGACAACCCGTAGTTTCTGGTTCACCCCAGCAACCGCAACCTGTCCAGTCAAATGTTCAAACTTCTGTAACTTCGGTAGTTACTCAGCCGCCAATTGCACCTAGTACTCCATCTCAAACGGCTGCTGCAACTACCGCTACATCTGCCGCACTTACTTCTGGAGTATCGACAGCTCCAGTTTCTACTGTCTCTGCAACCACTCCTCAGGCATCTTTACCGTTGTCTGGATCTACGATTCAAACCACAGTCCAGATGCCTATAGGTCAGCCTGGTATAAGTACGGTTGTCACTACTCAATCTCAATTTGTTCAACAACCGTACCAGGGACAGTACCAACAAGGGAAAGCTGTCCAACAGCCGGTTTACCAGTATCAACCGTATCCTGGGTACACTTATCAACAACCTCAACAACCCCAGTACGGTCCGGTTAATCCTGGTTTTCCAGGAGGATATAATATCCCTAATGCGATTCCTGTTCCTAGTTATCTTGGATATCCTCCTCCTGGGACTGGTCTTGTGACCCATAGTTTTAGAGATCCTAACCGGCAATTACCGTTTATCGCAACTTTGGATTTACCAGACTTGACGCGCCTGACGAATGATCCAATTCAATATCTTCAGTTCTGGCCGCCAATGCCAAATAAGTTGCCCAGTGATATACCCAAGTTCGAAGGTAAGCCTGGAGAGGATCCGTCCAATCATGTGATGACTTACCACCTCTGGTGTGCTTCGAATTCTATCTCGGATGATTCGATCCGCTTACGTCTTTTCCAGCGTACACTCATTGGTCTCGCGGCCAAGTGGTACATTGAGTTACCACGGGCCTCTTTTTACAATTTTAGCCAGTTAGCTACCTCGTTCTTAACTCACTTTCAGTTGCTGGTCAGATACAATAACGACACAGAGTTATTAACTTCACTAAAACAATCGACGTCCACGTATATTTCTGATCACATTCATGAGTGGAGACGTCGAAGGAGGTTAGTGAAAGTTTTTATTCCGGACCAAATCTTAGCTGAATGGTTTGTTAAATCATTGTTACCGAAGATTACTAAAGATGTAGCTAAGGCCAGAGTAGTTACTGAGGAGCAAGTCATTGCTCAGGCGCAGTACCTTGACTTAGTTTATACTCAGTCAAGTACGTTACACGAGAAGATCCCAGATCTTCCAAAATCGAATCAAATCGCTGCTGCTCCTTCGGGATCTCATGCCGCTGATGGTATGATTGGTACGGTGAACACAAAGAGTAAGAAGAAGTCTTCCAAGAGTTCTACTACTCCTATAATCACCCTGCCTGATTCCCCGACAGGAGAGTCTTCTCCTGAACTTTCCGTCGATATTCACGCTGTAGAGTCATCTACGGCCAAATCAAAAAACGGTGGAAAGAAGAAAGGGAAGAAGAAGGCTAAAGCAGACAAGGCTCCGAAGGAGAAAACAGAAAAGTCGGAAACCAATGACGAAAAGCGTAAACCTCGATATCCTTGTCTTATTTGTGAAGAGGATCATTTTACAAGAGATTGCCCTCATCGGGCCGAGGTTGTGAAAATAGTCAAAGGTTCTCCCACTCCTGCTGTGTTGAAAGATCCATTTCCAAAGCAGGAGAGTAAGATGATAGGTTCTTCCTCGACTGCCAGTGAAGAACCCATTTTGATGATGTCTCATGTGAGGATTGCGACTCGGTCGCAAGATTATGGTAGTAAGAATCCTGTTGATGGTAAGGAAGCAGAATCTTCTCATTCTAATCCATCAACCTCAGCTCCTGGTTCCGATCCACTACAGATCGAAAAACCTAACCCGGACTTAGTAATCAAACCGCCCGCTAAGGGTGTACTTCGAAGGTCTGCTTTCAATCCACATGCGAGAGCGGCCCAGAATTACAACATTGTTGAGGACTTAGCTGTTTCACCCTCAGCAATGTCGGCTTTAGAAGTGCTGCAATCATGCCCAGCACAACGGAAATTACTTTTGTCGGCTATCGGAGCTGTTGATGTTCAGGACCCGAATCTGATAATCTTCGATCTAGAAAATAGTACACCGCGTCTACTACAGGCTTTCCAAATTCCAGTGATAGTAAAAAACAGGCCTATTCATCGGACTGTGATTGATGAGGGAGCTTCTACGTGTATTATGTCGATTCAGTGTTGGAGATCGCTTGGTTCTCCTTCGCTGAACCAATCCCCGACCATCCTTAAGGCCTTTGATGGCCGTGGGTTCCGTCCGTTTGGTATTCTACAGGAATTGCCTATAGGGGTAGAAGGTAAAACCGTTAGTCTGGATGTGGAAGTGGTTGATGCCCCTCTAGACTACAACCTTCTTTTGGGTCGAAGTTGGTCATATGCTATGACAGCGGTCGTTTCGTCGGTCTTCAGAGTAATAAAGTTTCCACATAACGGTAAGATCGTGACAATTGATCAGCTGACATACTTTTCATCCGACCCAGCCTCTTTAGAGAGTATCTAGCATGTCGGTAAGACGACAATCCCTTATAGGGTCGTTGGCATAGGTTTAGTTAAAGATTCCGGTTTACTGGGAACTTTTCCTTTCCCTCCAATCAACGCAGACCCTTCATTTGCATCAATTCATATGATTACACCAGACACCATTATTTACGATGATCCTTGGATTGTCCCATCTGAATCTGAGATAGACTCATTCGGTGATGCTATGCCTTTGAGTCCATATGAAATTGCTTATGAAGCCGTCATGTCTTTTACCGACTCGCGTTCAACCCAAACCGACCAAATGAATGTGGTCAGTGAAGAGTCACTTTTCACATCATCCTTAGAACGGATAGCGTTTCCCGAAGTCATGTCATCTGACGAGCAACTTCGCGAAATCCTAAGTGTAGACGATCTACCATGGGAAGATCTTCATCATAGATCTTCGTTTTTACCTGAGGATGATGCTCTTGAAAATGATTTTTCATCTATCTTTACCGCTGAATATGTCAAAGACGCTCAGAATCCAACGAAACATCCTGATTCAGAGTTGAATTTAGGGAATATTTCTCGCACTATTCCCATTGACATTTCAGTGAAGGCCGGAATTGAGGAAAACATTCATATAGGTGCCTCATGTACAGAAGATGAAATTCAAACTTACAAGGCCCTATTCCAAGAATTCCGCGATGTGTTTGCCTGGTCTTACGAGGAAATGCCAGGAATCGACCCTGCCATTGTTGTTCATGAAATAAAGACCTACCCGGACGCTAAACCCGTCCGGCAACGGTTGCGTCAGATTCACCCTCGGAAAGCGGCTGCGATTAAAGCAGAAGTCGAGAAGCTGTTGAAAGCAGGTTTCATTTATCCGATCCCGTTAATGGATTGGGTATCGAATATTGTTCCGGTTAACAAGAAACAAGGAACAATAAGAATCTGTATCGATTATAGGGATATAAATCGAGCTTGTCCAAAAGACAACTATCCAACGCCTTATATCGATCAAATAATTGATGATTGTGCCGGAAGTGAAATGTTTTCCTTTATGGATGGTTTTTCGGGCTATAATCAAATCAATATTCTACCTGCCGATCAACCAAAAATGGCATTCATTTGTCCATGGGGGACATTTGCTTACTGCAAATTACCTTTTGGGCTTAAGAATGCCGGAGCCACGTTTCAACGGGCGATGTCTTATGCATTTCATGACATCAAGCACATTGTGCAACCGTACCTCGATGATTTGCCTGCTCATTCTTTACATCGAGCTGATCACCTTGTCCACTTACGAGCAATCTTTATGAGGTGTAGGCATTATCGTATTCGGTTGAATCCACACAAGTGTGTTTTCTGTATAGAAGCGGGTCGATTGCTGGGATTTGTTGTTTCAAAAGCCGGCATTCGCGTCGATCCCTCGAAGGTCGAAGCCATCATCAAATTGCCTCCTCCTTCGAGTTTGCGCCAACTCCAAAGTTTGCAAGGGAAAGCAAACTTTTTACGCCGATTCATCCCAAACTACGCCGAGGTCACTAAGGGTTTTACACGGTTGTTGAAACAGAATGCTCAATTCTTTTGGGACGAGATTGCCCAACAATCTTTTGATGCACTTAAACACGCATTGACCCATGCACCGCTGTTGCATCCTCCCAACTACAACCAGGACTACTTCTTATACCTCGCAACTTCGCATTCCACTATTGGAATGGTGTTAGTCCAAGAAGATGAATTCGGAACGGAACATGTGATATATTATCTTAGTAGGACATTAAAACCCACTGAGCTAAAATATTCGCATGTGGAGAAATTGGCCCTGGCAGCCATTCAAGCTGTCCAGCGTTTTCGTCACTACATTCTTCTTCGTAAAACTACAGTTATTTCGGATTGCAACCCTATGATTTATATTTTGACAAAACAACTGCTAGGGGGAAAGTACTCTAAATGGATCGTTATCCTGCAAGAGTTCGACTTGGAGTTTGAGAAGTCCAAGTCTAAGAAATCCTTAGTTTTTGCAGAATTAATGTGTGATTTCCCGCGTACTGACACAGAAACTGTGGCAGAGGAGTCCATTGTGGACGAATCTTTGTTTCTTATCAGTACTTTAGATCTGTGGTACGGGGATATAATCATCTATCTCCAAACCCAAACTTTTCGGCCTGAATCTTCAAAGTCAGAACGACGAAAAATTCGGTTTCAATCCCAGCAATACAAGATTATTGGAGATACATTTTACCGCTGGGGGGCAGACTTATTTTTTCGACGTTGTTTAACTCACGAAGAGGCTGAGAGGGTTTTGAATGATTGTCACTCTGGAGCATGTGGCGGTCATATGTCTGGGTATGCCACAGCTCAGAAGGTGTTGCGCACTGGCTATTTCTGGCCGTCCATGTTTAAAGATTGTATCATTGCGGTCCGGAAGTGACACAACTGTCAAGTGTTTGATCGCAAGATGCGCGCACCACCTGCTCCTCTCCACCCTATAATTGCCGTTGGTCCTTTCGCCAAATGGGGTATCGATTTTATTACTTGTAACCCTCACTCGGCCGGGGGGCATGCGTATATCATCCTCGCGGTTGATTATTTTACTAAATAGGCCGAGGCGATGCCTACATTCGACGCAAGCGGCAAAACAGCTGCAGTTTTCGTATTCAATCATATTATAACTAGGTTTGGTGTCCCACAAGCAATCATCACTGACCATGGGAGCCATTTTCGAAACATCATGATGACTGAGCTTACAAGCCAGCTTGGTTTGCGCCACGATAGCTCTACTCCTTATTATCCGCAAGCCAACGGTTTGGTTGAGTCTATCAACAAAGTTCTAGTTATCATGATCTGACGAACCATTGGTATTCATCGGTCGAATTGGCACAACATGTTATTTTCAGCGCTATGGGCATACCGAACCTCAGTGAAAACTTCAACAGGGTTCACTCCTTTCCAGCTAGTTTATGGCTTGGAAGCGGTGTTACCCATTGAATGTGAAATCCCATCACTTCAAATGGCTGTCGAATTACTCCCAGCTACTTCCGAAGAGGAGAAACGTTTATTATACTTAGCTCAGTTAGATGAGACTCGACGTAACGCTGCATTGGCAATCGAGACTCACGCAAAGCGAATGAAAGCTCAGTATGATAGAAATGTGACCCCTCGAAGTTTTTCGGAGGGAGACCTAGTGCTATTATATGATCAAGCTAACGATAAGCTAGGTGCTGGAAAATTCGTTCCTATGTGACATGGACCCTACATTGTAAAGTGAAAGCTAGCAAAAGGGGCCTATGAGTTGGTAGATTTTGATGGGGACTCTTTGGGTAAACCCAGAAATGGACTTTACCTTAAGAGGTATTATGCTTAAATGATGGGTATGGGGAATGTTAGTTAGGTTAGGTTTTCTTTCTAGCTAGTATGTTTGTTAGTTTAGATAGTGTGCTTAGCTTAGAGAGTGTGTTTTTAGTCGTTATTCTGGCTTATCTTGGTTTTACTCTTGATATTGCAGATGTCGACGCCTCTCCAAACATACATTGGATTTGCTGATGGTGCTTGTCGTAGTACACGGAATATCTCTTCCGCAGCTTGGGTTATCTATTCGCCCTCTGACGAGTTAGTTTCTATGCATGGGGTAAGCCTCGGTCAAACGACGAACAACATTGCAGAATACAGTGCAGTGGTTGAATTATTGTCTGAATCTATTACATTTGGAATTCGACGTTTGATAGTGAGGTTAGATTCTGAACTCGTTGTATTACAGCTTAATAGAGTATATGCCATTAGAAATCCTGTGTTATTAAGGTTATTTTTGAGAGTGCGTCTCTTGGAACGTGAATTTGATTACATTGAATATCAGCATATTCCAAGGTCTTTAAATACATTAGCAGATGCAATTGCTTCTCGAATGTTGGACAGACATTTACGATAATCATGCAAGTAAATTTAAAAACATTTCATCACATATGTTAAACAAAATAAGCCGGTAATAATGATATATATATATAAGTAGGAGTGTGTCAAAAAATATACATCGTCTTCGATCATAGGTTGAAAAACACCTTATGATCGGCAAAATGATAAGTACAAAAAACCAAAAATGACATATGTGTCTACAAAGTGACTAGCCAATCATTGGTGGTGCTCTCTATACGAGACCACTGCCCGCGCTACCCTACACAGGAACCCTCTGATAGGTCCTGGGACTGCAACCACATAGCGCTGAAGTCGAATAGGAATGTCATCTATGGTGGTCTTTGGTATATCCGCCGTCAGATGCTCTAGATCTCGTTCCAGCTCGACTAAGGCCTCTGCGGCGGCATCCTGTGGGGCGGGCGCTGGTGCAACTGGATGTCTCCTCTCAAAAGGCCGGAGGTTGGCTAGGCGCTCTGGACCAGCATCTACATTTTGAAAACTTTTACTGTCAGTTTTGAGACGATATATATAAAAAACAAAAAAATATATAATTTGAAAACTTGTGAAAAATAAAGTACCTCTGTCATCCCATTGTTCTCCCGGTGGAAGAACCATGTCCGGATCACCTCGAAAATCTACTCCGGCATACAGAAAGTCCTGGATCGCAAAAACCTGGTCCTCTAACCAGTGAAAATAACTAGCAGGGAATCGAACAACTGCCGCGCCCTCGTCAGGATGCCGGGCCATCACCGTAACCCATCGTATCAGCTTTGGCTCCCGAGGACCCAAGATATCAACAGTGAGATGCTGAGGGATCAGCATCGGAACTCTCTCTAAGGCAAAGCTCACAACTAGAGGCCCATATCCAAAGGTCTTCAGTTGTCCGTTCTTTGCCCTAGTCAGTTGGGCCTTCATATTGGCCGACACAGCATCGCACCAGTTGAAGATGGTGCCTCGGAAACAGTCAATCGCCATCCGCATTTGGGACCCGGTGGCAATATGTAAAGCGGCTGCACCGCAAATTCTGGTAACTGTGAAAGCTATCACCTTGAGTTCACGCAGAGAGATGTGTTTGATTTCTACGCCTTTCGTATGGTGTGCATTGGGTATGCACCAATCTGCCCAGAGACTAGCAAGGGATTGGCCACCCGGCCTAGTCCCGGCTAGATTGAGTTGCTCGCCCCTATTTGGCAAGCCAGTGAGAAAGTATATGTCAGAGGGCTCTATCTCGAGCTGGTGTCCTCCGATGTAAAAGCATTGCTCATGAATGTTCCATCTCTCAACTGGCCACTCCAAGAATCTCACCTGAGCCCTCATGCCAGGTATGGCCCAGTATTTATATAGTCCGCATGCTTTTAGGGCATCAATGGAAGGTTGATGATTGATTGTGGCTAAGTCAACGTCCTCGTGCTCTCTTTCTCTCCAATCCAACATGGTGAGTGCCCTACACACCAAGAAATAAAGATTAGAATTAATTTGGGAAAATTCAAATGGTTATTTTTGGGGTTTGGGGTTTCAAATTTCGCCTTTCGCGGGGGACGCACCCCGCGTTTAGGACACAGAGCATCGGGACGCAGCTGGCCTGAAGGTGGGCTGCGTCCCCCGACCTTTTTCCTGTGTGGGAAAAAGTCGGGGGACGCAGGTCACCCTTAGGGCACCTGCGTACCCCGCAGAGCGATTTTTGAAACCCAAAACCCCCCAAAAATCAAAACTAAAACCTAAAACAAACTTTTAATCGGATGAAATTGAAGAGGAGGATGTTGTGAAATACCTGGAAGAGACGGCGTTCGATTCTGACGGTCGGATTCTCCGCAGCGACCACGGGAAGTTTCTTGCCAAAACCCCTTTTTTCAACCTCAACAGTAAAATGGTAAAAAAGACATGGTAAAAAGTCTTTTTATAGGTTTTTTGGATGAATGAATGCTAGGTTTGTTTATTTTTCACCATGGAAGGATATTTTTCAATGTATTTTTGCCTACCTTAAACAGGTATGAGTAATGTGTCGTTTTTGTGCAGGACAAAGGAATTTAGAGGGAAAATTGTCATTTTTCACAGAGTCATCTTTTAAGCCCTTTTCTGACTCCTAAAAATATGAAAAGATTGCCGAGCATTTCTTTTACACTCGTTAAAACGGAATTAAAAGACGGTCCCCTTATAGCCCTTTTCTGACCGTAAAAACAGGAAAAGATTGCCGGGTTTTTGTCGTTTCAAACTCGATACTGGAAATAAAACGACGTGTCCTTGATCGCTTTTTACTTTTCAGGTCAGTGGCACTAATTATGAAAGTACTCCTTGGTCGCAAGATCAAGCGGTTCCCCCAGGTATTATTTTATACTTTTTCGGGCTTGAGGGACACAAATCTACGAAAAAGTTCAACTTGGAGTCTTCTTAAGTTTTTCAGACTCTCTAAAATTGAAAAACGCCGAGTTTCTCCTATACTGGACTCGTTAAACATTTCACAGTAAAGGACCTGTTCAATTACAAACAAGAACGAACCACTCCTTCCTAGGGTTCGAATCAAAACTAGGTTGGACTCATCCGAAGGATGAGCTTATAATCAAGCATATGTTATCCTCCTCAAGCTTGTTAAAAATAAAGAGGTACTTGACAGAAATGGTGGGGGAAAAGAGAGAAGAATGAGCCTATTTGTTATCCTTTGTCTCAGAAGAAACTTTATTACCACTCTTGGACACGACGCTTTTCATTCACCTGGGTTGGGAAATCCTTTGCCTCACAGTTGATCAAACCACATTGAAAGTCTTCAGCCGGGTTCCAGGGATTAACTTTGAGTCATTCGTCACCAAGCCATCTGTTGTGTCGTTATGTGTTCGAGAGGTCTGCAAGCAAAACTTTCATCTGCAAAATACTTGTCATCCATTTGACCATCCCTGAGTCAGTCCTTACAACAACATTTCTTCAACTTGAACAAATGATTTCGTGTTGTGGGCTTGCCTGCAACGGGTCGCTTTCTATCGACATCAGCACATTATCTAGAGAGATGACTTAGAAATCGTCAGTACCTTGAAGTCTGCATGCATCAATGGCAGGTTTCTCGCCTTTGACGTCAGTTTACATCATCGACTTTTGATCGAAGGATTCCGTGAAATGTTCGACATCAACTCATTCATTCACATCTCATGGATTGTACTGGGTACTTTGAGAACCATTGACATTACTGGTGGTCTCTCTCACACTTGTTAACAGTTTACATCATCGACTGGTAATCGAGTGGTTTCTACCATGTTTGACATCAACTCATTTATTCGCATGGCTAGAATCGTACCAATTCGGGAAGCGGAAATGAAGACCCTGGATCTAGTTTCGACCATCCAGGCTACGAGGAGTTTTGTATTCATTATCTAAGTAGACTAATCATAAACAGATGGCTGCGCCCATATTGTGTCTACAAAAGTCTATGATTATGATGTACTGCAAGATCATTCCTGTATCAGAGTAGTTAGTCAGTTAGTTAAAGTTTTGATCTGAGTATGGGAATGCCTACCTCAGTGATGATATAATCTTATACATGTATTTTGTGTTGAAAATTGCAGGTTCTGACCAGGCTCTCCACGAGATAATCCTTGAAATGATAAAGCGCTTCACCCTTCCTAGATTTACAAAACCCTAATCTACTACAGGCTTCGCACTTTAGGGGGCAATCTGTTACACTAAAAAATGTCACCATGACTATTTACAGTTAGTATGGCTCTATCAACAGTCATGCTATCCTCTTACGCAAGTCTTATGCCTCTGCTCTCCATGTCAAACTCCAAAAAGAGAGAAAGTCTTTATAAATGTATTTATCTCTGGGTACGCAGGTTCTCTCAACCTTACCTGCGGGTACGCACCCAATGTTCACAAAAGCTGCGTCCTTGTACGCTCTGTATGTAAAGGGGCAGGTGCGTCCCCCTGTAAAGGTAAAAATGCGCAAGTTTCATCTTTAAAAAGTTACTTGTGGTCATTTCTAGAGCATTCTAGAAGGTTGTTCGACGTGTATTGAGCGCCTCCAGATGGTTCATGTATCCCTACCAAAGAGGAACTTATCCCATCAAGAGAGGAGCTATCCCATCCAAAGAGGGGATTATCCCATTGATGGTGGACCTGATTAACTTCCTCTTGAGCACTATAAATACAGGCATTGGGCCAGAAGGAGGGGAGGTTGAAAGCTAAACATTTCTAAGGGTAGATGCTGCAGGAATTAGGACTCCCATTTAGAAGCTTGTGAGGAGAGATTGTCATCTTTACTTGTTCTATTTGGAAGTGGGTGAGCTTTGTCAAAGTAAGGGAGAACTCTTGATGGACCCTGGGAGGGACTTGCACAACACCAAGGCTCAGGTTGTAATTGTTCCTTTTGTTTCCTATTAATGCAAATGAGTCCATTCTTCTCAATAACTTGTTATTTATGAGTTGTTTCATGTACTCCTTGGTCTATGTGTTAAATATGTTTTATTCTATGAGATTATCAAGTGCTATTTAATCGTTTGATTGTTAGTGAACGCAGGTTTCAAAGTGAAGGAGGAGCTCATCCGGATCAGCGAGGCTGGACTGCTACAATAGCGTTGGACTATAGGTAGGATCTAAACACTTGATTTCTTATATAGTAAATGCATGTTTAGAGAAGGATTGCTCTTGTTTGTCTTGTTTGTCACTAGAGAGTCTTAGGCTCCTAGGGAGGTTGATTTGTGTCCGCACTATCGACTCTTTCCGCCTGACAGACCCTCTTTGCCTTAGAGCACATGCGCACATCACAAATCCATGAGGCATCACTCATCCATCCCTTCATCATGTAACAGTGCACCCTCCTTTCCCTTGAGTAGATAGGCACACTTTGATGACCCAAAGCTTTGTTTCCCTCATCCTTCTTCCCTTCGAAGTGAAACATTGCTCCCTCCTTGCTGTTTTGTGAGCATGGACACATAGGGAACACCTAAAGTGCCTTTTTCCAATTCCTTTGATCCAACAGGGTGCTACAGTGTACCCTGGCATATTTTTCCCTCTTTCCTGACCTCATGGGTGCAAAACAAAGGCCTCCGCAAACAGTAGCCTATAAAGAAATTTCACAAGAAATAAATTATGAGCTCTTCAAAGTTGCAAAGCCAAGTATTCCTATATATGCGAACACTCAATGTTTTATTGACAAGACTACAAAGGTCACCTGGAGCACGATCTACAAAATATTCATGTAAGAGAAGTTTATTTAGGACTTTGAAGATGTGAATGCATATATGAACATTAAGAGGTCTACGATGCACATTATCACATGCAAATTCTCGGTCATGACATGTGGAGAATCTATTGAATGGATCATCACATACTTGGATGACTCTCACCTTGTGTTGTGTAGTGAGAGTGGCAATCAACTCATCACCTATTATGGTGAGGATATGCAGACATATTATAAGATGCTCAAGCCCAATGAATATGCAAAAAGAAAATTCTACACAAGATGGGCTACCCTCAACAGGAATGATGTTATCAAACAATGGTTTCGAGAGCCCGCCAAGTTTCGCCATCGCCCATTGACAGTTTATCTAACAAATATATTTAGAAATGTATATCAATATTTGATGGTTGTGTATTGTCGGATATTTGGGCATAACAATACTAAACTGTTGCAAGAGAATTGGATATATATGCTAAATTTTGTGGTGACACATGGTAAAGCTTTAAATTAGGAGGATATATTATCATATGATTTCAAACATTAGGTGTGGTAGGATAAAGCATCTTTACAGAAAAATCAAGCACTGTAATTTTACATGTTTGCATTTATTTTGGATGGAATAATTGCAAGGTATGCATTCCCAAAAATATATTGGAACTGAACTCCTAAAGAGAAGTTCTAAGTTTATTTTGATTGCAGGTTGTTATCAAAAAGGAAGCTTCGAAGGTGTGTACGACAGATTGGGCGAACACTTTTTTGCATCCATTTTTCACATGATATTCAAGACTAATATGCTATGCATGAAAAATCAAGTGAAGGAGTCACTTCAAGATATTGCGGACTAGTTTGCAACTCCTGAGGGAACATACATTGGATGCTTCAGGTGTCAAACAACCCCTCATCTTATGCCTCAATATGTGACAAACAAGGTTGTCATGCATAAAGTCACAAATCAACTGGACAAGGGGTTGTGGGGAACTGTTCAGAGGAGGAAGAAAGCTCCTTGGTCCATGTTTCCATTGAGGATTAGATTATATGAATTAAATAGTAACAAGGTGATAGAAGATGAGATAGAAGAGAGAAAGTGCCTACCCTTCACCACCAAATACTTCCATGCATATGATCCTAAGCGAATTTTCAGGAATCATTCTCAAAGGATCGTCCATAATATATGGTATTCATCAATATGCAGACCAAAAGATGAAAAGATGAAGAAATGTTACAATACCAAAATCAAGAGACATCCAACCATGGAGACCTGTTCACCCCATAATCGACCAGCATAGGAATTTCAGGATTAGGAGTAGGAGGAAACAACACCTGAAGTAATGAATTTGGCTCTCAGGAAAAGGATCATGTATTCATCAGGTGAGAGAAGCAAGAAATGGAAAGTCATTCCTTTAAACACATCAGATACAAGCAGAATTAGAGAGGAGATAAGGGGAAGAATAAGAAGAAAAAGAAGAGGAGGAGAGCAGGAAGTAGGATGAGTTACTTGAGAAGCAACAGGTAGAATAAAAATAGAGGATATAGATAGGAAGAAGAAGAATATAGGCAGTTCCAAGAAAAGAAGTGAAAAGACTAGAAGAAGAACAATTTACTGAAGAGATGGAGGAGGAGTAGTTAGAGGAAGAAGATAACATCCAACCCATGGCTGATGAGTCTAATAATCCAGATGAACAACCACTCACATTAGGTCATCTTCCATTCAAATATATGGGGATTACACCTCCACCAATTGATACAATCATGGATGTATGCAGTGTAATGTTTGATCAACTAAAGGAGGATCATGAATCAAATGCATAGATATTCCCAAATGATCCTTAGAACCTAGTCTCAGCAACAACAGAAAAGGTGATCACCTCTAACACCAAAAACAATCTAAGGGGAGTTATGGAGGCAAATGTTGCATTTGTTGCAACAACATAGGATAACTCCGATTACTTTTTGGGTGAGAATGTCAGGTTGAGAATAGAATTGGCTACATTGAAGCGACAAGTAGAATACTTTGCAGTGGAAAGCCAGTGGTGGTGATCACTGAACATCAATATCACAAAATGGTAGTCATCCTTTCTAGAAGAGTTGGGTCCAATGGAGGATACCATGTCACAACTATATTACGGGATGGTACTTATATAATAGGTCATGGATCCTCTAATTATAATTTAGAAGAATGCACATGAAGTGGTGAAGCTCATGAAGATAGAAAATAGAGTAGTTGATCAGATGCAGGAGTGGGTTTCCAAATATCTAGATGCTCTACAACATTTGGAAAGGAAACACAAGGTTTCTGCCAAGATAGATAGAGTTCAGTTGAGACTCCACGTAAAAAATTACTCTCATCTTGGAGCATAGTCAGTTAGTACTATGCTACATACAGTCAGATACATAATGGGTTCGAGTCTCTAAAATAGAAACATGAGATGCCCAACATCAAAACCCTTGAAACAATTGGAGGTATGGAGGTCATCATCTAGGAGATCAACAATTACATTAAACAAATCAAGCAAGTAACAAGACAAGAAGGCTTGGAGGTAACTAAATATATTATTCAGTGGCATTCCTTTGAATAAGTCAAAGAACACATGAAGATTTCATGGTTGTGGAATAATATGTAGTCAATCTTCAAGAAAATACTAACAAAGGCATTGGATGTGAAGATGTGTTACAAAGGGGACTTGCTAGATCAAATCAAAGGCATCACGAAGGAGTTCGGAGCATGGTACACTTACATCATAAATTAACTCCATGAAGAAGCAAATGATTTATAAATTTGATGAGTCTTTGTCCTTTTAGCAGATTTGTCTTATTAGGCCACCATATCATTTGTAAATTTTCTTATGTAATGCATTCCAAGGGACACATGTTGTTATGAAACCAACTCAAGAAAAGATAGAAAAGATAGATCAACGCCTTAGAATTCAGCCTCTTCGAGGGGGCAACCTCCTTTACATTACATAAATGAACAATTCTTGGATGATACAATTGAAAAAACCTCCTTTCTATATATAGGAGTCTAAGGAGTCACAATATAATCCAACCGACCTAACAATAATAATAGAAAGCCACAAAAATAACAATAGAGGGATTCTAAGGGGCACAGAAATAACAACATGCGGGTAATAGGGGCACAACAATATAAATAAGGGGTATAACTACAATAGTAATGGGGTAATCACTAGTATTATAGGGACCCAACATGCCCCTCTCCTTCAAAAAAGTGTTGTCCTCAACGCTTGAGTAGTTCTGGATACTTCTGCATAAAATTCTCATCCTCCCATGTGGAATCTTCAGCGGATAAGTTCTTCCACTTGATAAGATACTTTGAAATTGATCAATTTCGTAGCTGTCGAGTTCTTGTTTCTGTGACTGCTTCTGGTTCCAATATAATTTTTCCTTCCTCGTCAAGTTCTGGCAATATTGTTTGAACTGGGAGCTTGTCGCCTATAACCTTCTTTAAACATGAAACATGGAAAACTGGGTGCAATCAAGAAGCTGCAGGAAGCTTCAATTTGTATGCCATAGTACCAATCTTTTGGAACACCTTGTACGAACCATAATACTTTGGTGATAATTTATTATCCTTCTTAGCTTGCTTTAGGGACATTTGCTTATATGGTTGTAGCCGTAGGAATACCCAATCACCTACATCAAAACTTCTTTCACTACGATGTTGATGTGCCTGTTGTTTCATTCTATTTTGTGCCAACACGAGGTTATCCTTTAAGAGTTGGAGGACTTGTTGTTGATGTTCAATGTGATGTTCCACTGCCTGAACCTTAGAATTTTCTCTTAAATATGATGTGATGGATGGTGGTTGATACCCATAAAGTGCCATAAATGGGGTCATTTTTGTTGTTGTATGGAAGGAAGTGTTATACCACCATTCAGCCAAAGGCAACCATTTGACCCATTGTGTCTGTTTATCAGATACAAAGCAACAGAGATATCCTTCCAAACATTTTTTTACTATCTCAGTTTTCCCATCAGATTGAGGATGATAAGATGAGCTATGAGCTAACTGAGTACCAAGACAAGAAAATAATTTTGTCCAAAAATTTCCAGTGAAAATGGGATCTCTGTCACTTACAATAATCTTTGGGTTTCCATGTAGCTTTTGAATTGTTTCCATAAATGCAGTAGAAATTGTACTGGCTTTAAATGGATGTGATAATGCACAAAAGTGTGCATACTTGGTAAGTCTGTCAACTACCACCATGATGACACTCTTTCCCTCAGACTTGAGTAAACCTGTGATAAAATCCATTGAAACCTCCTCCCAACGTTGGCTTGGAATGGATAAAGGTTGTAATAGACCCAGTGTCTTAATTGTTTCAACTTTATTTTGTTGGCAAACCAAACATTCCGCCACAAACTTTTGAATATCTGATTTAAGGCCATCCCAAAAAAATTCCTTCTTAACCTTGTGGTAAGTTTTTAAAAATCCTGAGTGCCCTCCTAAGGGAGAAGTGTGCAATTCCATAAGAATCTTTTGTTTTAGCTGGGAATTCTTACAGAGGTATAAGTGATCTTTGTACCATAATGAATCATTTTTCCAGCTAAATGTATCAGACGTACTGGAATCTTGTTGTAGCTTTCGAATAAGTGCCCACACTTCTTCATCATTCTTCCATTCCTCCCTTGCTTCGTTTATCCAATCTGGTTGGATAATAGAAATGGCGCACAACAATGCTTCCACATCCTCATCCTTTCTTGAGAGTGCATCTGCCACCACATTTTGCTTCCCTTTTTTGTAGATGATTTCAAAGTCATAACCCAACATCTTTGTGACCCACTTTTGTTGCTTTTCAGAGGATAATCTTTGTTCTAAAAAGTATTTAAGGCTATCATGATCTGTTTTTACCTTGAAGTGTCTTCCCATTAGGTAGGGTCGCCATTTCTTAAGTGCATGGAGTATTGCCAACATTTCCTTCTCATAAATAGCTTTGCTTAAAAACTTTCCCTTGATTGGACGACTTTCAAAAGCAATGGGTCTTTCATCTTGCATTAGAACAACACCAATTCCATTTCCTGAAGCATCACATTCCACAATAAAGGTTTTTGTGAAGTCCGATGTAGCTAAGACCAGTGCTTGGCACATTGCCTCTTTAAGATGTTCAAAGGCCTTTGTTGCTTCCGGAGTCCATGAAAATGCATCTTTCTTCAATAATGTTGTTAGAGGTGCTGCTATTCTCCCATAATTCTTAACAAACTTGCGATAATACCCTGTCAACCCAAGAAATCCTCGCAGATGCTTTATGGATGTGGGGATTTTCCATTCCTTAATGGCTTTAATTTTGCTAGGGTCTACCTTAACTCCTTCATGAGATACAATATGACCCAAATATTCCACCTCCTGGACTCCAAAGAAACATTTGGATCTTTTTGCATATAATTGTTTCTCCTCCAATAGTTGTAGCACCCTGTCAACATGTTCAACATGATCCTTCCAAGACTTGCTGTAGATTAGTATATCATCAAAAAATACTAACACAAATTTTCTAAGGAATGGTTTGAAAATTGAATTCATCAAACCTTGAAATGTTGAAGGTGCATTAGTAAGGCCAAAAGGCATGACCAAAAATTCATAATGACCCTCATGAGTTCTAAATGCCGTTTTTGGAATGTCTTCAATCTTCATTCTGATTTGATGATATCCCGAACGAAGATCCAACTTGGTGAAGTAAATTGATCCATGCAATTCATCCAGTAATTCATCAATGACAGGAATGGGGAACTTATCTTTAATAGTGAGCTTTTTGAGCTCCCTATAATCCGGACACATGCGCCATGATCCATCCTTCTTGTGCACCAATACTACTGGAGCAAAGAAAGAACTTTGACTTGGTTGAATTATACCAGCCTCCGCATTTCTGCAACCATACATTCAATTTCACTTTTTTGGACATAGGGATATCTGTACGGCCTGATGTTTGGAGGAACACTTCCTGGAATCAGATGAATAGCATGATCATGATCACGCATAGGTGGGAGACCTTTGGGAGTCTCAAATACCTTGGAATGATTGTCCAGGACCTTTTGGAGATCTGGAGAAATAGATGATTCCGATGTGGAAACATCTAGCGAACATAATTGTGCAATTACACCTCTTTGCTCCTTTTTTAGAAGCTTTGTCATACCATTAGAGCTGATTATCTTTCCTGGTTTCCCTGCAATACCCCTTAATTCAACTTCCTTTCCTTCCGTAGAAAATTTGATGAAAAGTTCTTGAAAATTAAAAGCTATTGTACCCAAGGATTGTAGCCATTGGACTCCTAGTACAACATCAGCACCTCCCATTGGAATGGAAAGCATTGGGCTAGTCAATACATATTCTCCCATGGATAGCTTGATATTATGGCACCTTCCAGAGCAATTTATTGTTCCTCCATTTGCAATCATCACTTGACACTCTGGTGCTGGATATAGGAAGCAATTCAATTCTTTTGCTACCTTACAATGAATAAAATTGTGGGTGCTTCCTGAATCAATCAACACTATTACCTTTTTCTTCTTGATTTGTCCTTCTATCTTGATGGTTTGAGGAGTGGTAATTCCCGCCAATGCATTACAAGATATGGTCGGATTTATTTGTTCTTCATCTAGGCTTTGTTCCTGGAGTATATCTTCTTCTTTTGACCTTTCTTGCTCCTTTTCTTCTTTCTCTTCACAATCTATGTAGAATAATTTCTTCTCAGCACACTTATGACCTTTAGTGTATTTGCTATCACAACTGTAACAAAGCCCTTTTGCTCTTTTCTCTTCCAATTGTTGTGGTGTCAACCTTATAGGTTGTGGAAGACTAGGGGCAACAACACTTCCGTCTTTATAGTTGTGAGTGGTATGCTTCCTGGTTGCCATAATTTTGCTTTCCATTTTTCTTGCTAACCTGAATGCCTTCTCTAATGAATCAGGTTCCCAAAGGCGAACATCATGTTGGATATTATCCTTTAAAGACCCTATGAACACATCAATCCTATGCTCCTCTGGAATATCTTTTACCCTTATATTCAATTTTTGGAACTCCTCAATGTGCTCCATTACTGAACCCTTTTGTTTGAGACTTATCAATTGGCTAAAAAAAGTGTTGCTTTTTGTATCTTCATAATGTGCTATCAATTCTTCCTTAAAAATTGACCAAGTGATAAATTTTTTACGAGAGCAAAGCCATTGATACCATACAAACTGATTTGGTTCCAAATATACAGTTTCCATACGTACCTTTTGTGTGTTTTGCACATTATTGAGATCGAAGAACTGCTCCATCTGTAATATCCATGTGGCGGGATCCTTGCCATCAAACTTCCTCATATCGATTTTTGGAATATGGTGGGTCTTCGATCCAACATTAGAGTCTATGGAATCATGATTAACATTACTCTTGTTCACATCATGAGTTTCCTTTACAACCTTTTCACCATTAGTAAGTATTTCTTGTAGAAAATTTGTCAAATTTGTCTTCAAATCTGCCATGTCTGTTTTCAAATTTGTCTTCAAATCTGTCTTCAAATCTGCCATGTTTGTCTTCAAATCTACCATGTCTCTCTTTAAATCTGTCTTTGAATCATCCATCTTAGCTTCCATGCCCTTTATCTTAGATTCCACGCCATTTATCTTAGATTCCATGCCATTTATCTTAGCTTCTGTTAGCTTTTGTGAGCATGACATTTGTTGCACTTGTTCTTGTAATTTTGATATATCATGTAGCATTTCTTCCTCTTCTTCATGAGTCATGCTAGAGCTTTCAGGTTCCTTACTAGATGTTTGCATTTTCTTTCCTCGGGCATCAGTTACCGATAATAATGCTTTACTATGCCCTTTGAATTCCGTTAAACCAAGCTTACACAAAAATTTAAAAAAAAACTACAACTTTTTTTCACTTTATAGAAGCCTGATATTGAATCTGATGTATCTCTATAATTTTGGATCATCTAGTTCTGAAGTTGTGACCTGTATAAGCCTTCTACGTCCTCTTTCTAATGCCACAAGTCTGACCCAAATTGGATTCTCCAAGGAAGCGTTATGTGAAATCTCCCACAGTGACTTGCTTTTAGACTAGTTCAGTAGAGTGAACTTGTACGACGTGCCACGAGTCACTGTTTCAACCTTTGGATCTAAAACACGCATACAAGAAACTACAGTTCGTCCTCTTTCTTTACCTTCTTACGAAATTTCAATCCAATCCCCAGAGAGAAAGTTATGACGATTTTTCCCAGGTCACCTATTTTGAATGTAATTCAGGAGTCTGCAAAAAGACCAACTTCCTCAGATCATATCTCCGCAAATATCACGCGAAAGGTTCTGAAATTCGGACCCAATGTTCAGCACAATTTCTTCTCAAATGGTTTTTTTTGCGACTTCTGAAACATCACAAAAAAAAAAGTTATAGCGAAAATGCCACGATGACCTGTTTGGAGCAGCGAAACCCTAGAATCCAAAGCTCTAATAGCAAATGTTATGAAACCAGCTCAAGAAAAGATAGAAAAGATAGATCAACGCCTTAGAATTCAGCCTCTTCGAGGAGGAAACCTCCTTTACATTACATAAATGAACAGTTCTTGGATGATACAATTGACAAAACCTCCTTTCTATATATAGGAGTCTAAGGGGTCACAATATAATCCAGCTGACCTAACAATAATAATATAAAGCCACAAAAATAACAATAGAGGGATTCTAAGGGGCACAGAAATAACAACATGGGGGTAATAGGGGCACAACAATATAAATAAGGGGTATAACTACAATAGTAATGGGGTAATCACTAGTATTATAGGGACCCAACACATGTGGAAAATGACAATCCACACATTGGAATGTAAAGAGACATGTAATGAATATGAATAGTCATAGGAATTCAAGAGTCATGAGGAAGCTCAAAGGTCATTGTACTTGTTATAAATAGCTCCTCATAACTCAAGAAAAATGGATTTTTGGGACCAAGCTCTTAGGATTTTTAGCCTTGGTTTCTCTTGCACTACATAGGAGATAGATTATTCTTTGGAGAAGCAAGTTGTGGCTTTGTCTTCCACTACTAGATACAATGTTTCATTCATGTAACAGTGTACTTGGAATTTTATGCTCATTATCAAAAGCTCAATGAGTCGATATTTCTTCATACATGTATCCTAGATGTAGTTTGACTATTCTGGTTATGTGTATGGCATATGTTCCTTTATTCACATACTAAGTTAATGAACTATTTTGTTTCTTAGTTATGTCCATTATTGAATGAATGTTTTTATGTTTAAATGATCATTATTTACTATGTGGACTAATCTGCAGGTACTCAACAAGTCGTTCTCATCTTCTTGGATACTCCTTTAGGATAATACTATTTATTTTCTAACCACTAGCTTGTTTCTCTCACCAACTGCATAATTCTCCCTAGTACACCTTACATTGGATATATCACAAAGCTCACATTATCGCTGACCCAAAGAGGCGACATGTTCTCTTATGTTCAATTGTGACCAAAGCATATCTTAGAAAACCATTCAACGATGATCGGGTTGTGTGACGAGATGGAAATCCTACACTAAACGATGTGACGTCTTACTGAGAATTCACATTGGGGAGATCCCTTACAATGTTGGAGAAATCCAACACCATGAAGAGTAATAAAATGAAAGCAATTATATCATATGGAAAATCATGGAAAATCATAACATTGACAATTGTATTAACATAATTTGAATTAATACTTCTCAATATTTGGAATTTTTCATTATTGTAATATGGGCCATGAATTTGAAGTAGAAAATATGAAAGTGATGATTCATGTTAGTGGTCATTTTTCTTTAAAAGAGATGCAAATTGATCAACCAAATAATGATGTTACTTAATATGTGCTTCAAGTTGACGGCATTGACATCCTTCTGATGTCGCTGTTTCAAAACTAAATATCAAGAGAAAGGTAAAAGTTGTTACAACATTAAGTTAGTACATTAAAAAGTTTGTTATTTGATTACCAAACTAATTAGTTCACATTAATATATAATAAAGTATTTTTTTATTTTATTTGAAATAACTTAAACATCAATGAGCCTATATTTAATTTAATTCTATATTGAATAATTTCTATGGGTTTTTACATCGTGAAATGAAAGTTTTCTTCTATGCTTCCTTCTTATAAAGTTGCTTTTATGATCTTCCCTAAAATTGTCTTAGGGTCGTGTATTATTTTGAAGAATATAATATTTCATTTCTTAAAAAATAAGGCTAAGTGAGCTATTAAATTTCGAATATTGAAGATGGAAAATTAAAAAAACAATTTATTTAAATTTAGAAAGCTTAATTTATTATTAAAAGTAATAACACAAAAAATATATTTATGATCAAAGTGTGTAATTTTTTTTTCAGTGTCTAGAGGAATTTAACAATTTGTCTGATTAGTAATTCTCTAACAATTTGTCTGATTCGTAATTACTAGTAAGTTTTTTCCTACTTGACTTAAATCAGGTCACTTTAGCGGTAACTCTTAGTAGGCCTTGTCCTCCTTGACCTAAATCAGATTATTTCAAGGGATTTGAACATTGGTTTACCTTGTTTCGAGGATTTCACAAATTTTGAATTAACCAATTGAATTGCACCTATAAACTATTAAAGTATGTAATTATTAATTAGTGAGTCATGATATTCATGATAAAGTGTGTATATAATATTAAGTGCTAAGTTGAGCAACATAAAAAAGATATTTATGATAAAGTGTGTATATATTATTGAGTGGCAATTTTGAGTAAATATATCATTGTGCATGAAAAAGGGGGAAATAATTATATATAATTTTTTATGGTGGTCATTTAACAATGGCTTTATGAAAATGAAAAGAATTGTAAATTAAATTTTATAAGAATGTTATTTAGTGACTTTATATATTTGGGAAGGCCAAAACTTTTTACAATATTTTTTAAATAAATTTTTTATAATATTTTAAATATTAACTAATTGATTTTCAATTAGATTATTTTTATGAAGATTTTTTTTTCAAGGTAAAAAAGTGTTAATATGGAAATTATTCATTTGTGATATATAATAAAATATGAAATTAACATAATATTAAAAAATTCAAATATATGTTTTACATAAAACAACCTTCTTCTTAAAGGTTGGTTAGATAGAAAATGAGATGAGGTTAATTCCAATTATGTATCCCTATTTTCTTTTATATTATATTTTCTTAATATTATTATGAACTAACGATGTTATATTATTTATTATTTTCTACTTTTTCATATCATGATATATATACCATTTTTCTTACAATTCAAGTGTATATAGTCCCCATAATCCTTTAACATTAAGATGGGCACAAGATCAATTGGAATATGAGTATTCATATTAACAAAATATAATTAGGGAAAGTTGTGACCATAATGGTGCTTCTATGATTGATATCTTCTTTGAACAAGAATGAGAAAATGTAAATGAAATTAAGCCATAATTAACTAGAAAAATGCATAGGTGCATATGGATCTAGTACAATATGTTCAAGGAAACCATGCACTAACCTAAGGCATTGGATGAAGTGTGTAAAATTTGTTCAGAAATTAAGCAAGACAAAAAAAAACAAATTCATTTCCATGTTGGGGTTACTCCAGGAAACCAAGATTGTTGATCATAATCGTTACGAGTTGCAAGATGATCATAATGTAATGAGGGGGTATCTAATGGAATCATTCTATAGCTTTATGCTTCTACTTGAATTTTAATACCCCTACATTGTTTACAATTGCTAAGTGTCATTTCCTACATATTCATTAAGAGTTGTAATAGCTAATGTACTAGTTGTAAAGTGATATTAATGACTTTGTCATCAACCCAATATGTGATTTTTTAGTAAATTACAATATTACAATTGAGAAGTAACATCCAATGACTTATTTGGTGTAAACAAATTTAATTCATGCTACACCAAAATATCAAATTGCACATCAATTGAAGAATATATGGCACACACTAAAGAAATGTGTTGTTAGAATGATTTATTTTATGAACTTCTAAACTATACTAGTCTTTTTCATTGCAACAAGTCATCAACACATTAGTTTTCATAATTTTTTATCAACCATATAAATATTTAGTATAGTTGTAGAAAAAATGAAGCTATACATCATTACTATGTAAATAATGTTCCTTGAATTACTTGTATTTCATTGCGTGTTGCCTTTGGCATTGTTTCCTTGAATTCACATTTTAAAGTTTATTAACTCTTAATGGCTACTTTAAAATGGGCTCTTTGGAATTTCTTTACTCGACTTCCACCTGCCTCCACTCCAATAAAGGTGGTTCAACTCTTCTCAAATGTAAAATTTATCTGTAAGAAAAATGTTTCTTCTTATGATCATCTCCTTTAATTTCCTTTTAATTGTAATAATATTGATATTGAAGAAGGTGTTATCTGCATGTTGTTTACTCTCACTTTGATTGGAAAGGCTAAATATTGCTGTAAATATTTACCGTTTTCCTCCGTTCGCACTTGGGTTGAGTTTGCAAAAATTTTCCTACATGCCTTTCAAGATTACGACTATGAAAAGGTATGAGATCAACTTGAAGAAATTGGTCGATTCAAAGGTGATCCTTTAGATGATTTTATGATTAGATTCAAATTAATTTATTTTCAATTTCAATCTAAATATTTTCTTCCACAGTTTCAGTTAATAGGATGGTTTAGAAATCTAGTTTCTCTTCCTTGTATTCCAAATCCATATTAAAAAAATTCAAGGTTTGATGAGTCACCAAATGCTTCTATTAACATGTCTAAAAATTCACCTATTAAAGATGAAAATATCGATCATGATGAAATCGCATCAACCATCCATGTACGATAAATTCCTACAAGTGGTACATACTTACTTTTGTGTTAATAATGATTTTTATAGTCTCTCTGATGTTACTATTTCACAATCACAAATGTTGGAAGAAATTGGCAGTCAACTTGAAGAAGATATTGATAGCACACTTGAAGAATCGACTGCACATAAATTTGAAAATCAACATGTAATAAAATCATAAACTCAACAAGTTAATTAGCAAGTAAAAGCACAAATTGAAGACTTGAACGATGAATAATTTGCTACAATATTTTTTGAATTTCCTCATGTTGATCAACTACAAAGCTTGAGGCAACCAAACATCAATCTTTAAGAAAATTTTATCAGCCACATAAATGATGTTGAATTTTAAATTCCCATTGGACGAAATGCACAAGAATATTTTTCTAGAGAGAATTTTAGGTTCATATCTTTTAATTCTCATTTCTCTCTTTATCCTCATATTTTTACTGATAAAAATTCATCTCTTTCTTGTTCTACAATTCCTCTTTGCACAAATGTTATTCTGGAGAATAGACGAGTTGACATAAATGAATTGCCAATTAGTTTTTATTAGGACAAAGAGACATACAAATATTTTTCTTTCAACACTGCGAAAAAAACACTCAATCATGCTTCTTGTTCTAATACTTCTTACGGAAAATAAGGGAATTCTATTGAAATTAGTCAAGTCATTTATGATGATTATTTGGAGTTGGATAAAAATGAGTCATTTCATTCCTTATCAGTTTCTCTCACTCTTGATAATTCTTGTATGTCTCAAAATGATGACTCTTCATTTACTGTTATTTCTATTAAAGAGTTTCATTTTTAAATTCCTTCAAAACGGGATGAATTTTCCATTCATGTTTATGACTCTAACAATTTTCAAGTTTCCATTCCTAATCATATTCTCTAGCCTCTCTTTTACTCACAAGTTTACGTTGGTAACTATTCTAATTGCATTATTATGGCTAGTTCTTGTGAGGAGAAAATCATTTCAAACAAATCTCAATTGTCATGTAACATTAGTTGTAAAGAGAGAGTCCATACAGGTTGCTCGAATTTTTTTTAATTTTGTGGAAAAACATGTGAGCAGTTTCGAAACCAACATTTCGGACTAGCTTATTGAGTCCATCATCAAGGCAATGAGATTTATATTTGAGAAGAGAGAGCGAATTACAGAGCTTATTAATAGTTATTGAGAAATATTTTTGATGTCTTCTTCCGTAGTCGGCTTACAAATAACTAATTTAATTAATAATAATTTTATTTATTTATTTAAATATGTATTTATTTTATTTATTTATTTAGATATATTCTTATTTTATTATTGTTTATTTATTTACATACATGTGTCTCTATATATATGTGTATATATATACTATTATTATAATAATAATAATTATTATTATTACCTGTTTTAGATCCTTAGCTATATGTTAGTTGTTTTATTAGAATATATATAATTTTAAGGATTAGTTTTGACTTTGTACGTTAACCAATTTTTTATTTTTTTTTAATGTGATCTTGTTAAATTTCATTTACAAGAGAGTAGGTTCTATTTATGTATTTCTTAATTAAATCATTTGGTTTATTAATATTAATATTTATTTCATTATATAATTATTTATTTATTTTCATTTTCATTTTCATTTTATTTTATTTTATTTATTTATTTTTTATTTTTTAATAAATTCTTATTTTTTTATTTTTATTTATTTATTTACTTATTTATTTTTTTCCCTCCTTATTTTTTTTTTTTTTAATTTATTTATTTGTTTGTTTTATTTATTTATTTTTATTTATTATTATTATTATTATTATTATTTTATTTTATTTTATTTTCTATTTTTATTTTTTATTTTATTTTTTATTTTTTATTTTTATTTTATTTTATTTAATAGGGGTTTCCAGGTATTACTTAACTTTAGACCGTCGTCTCTATTCATGTTATTGGAGGATTTTTCGATTTCAATTGCTTCTTTCACCATTCTTTTTAAATAATGGTCTTCTTTGTGAATTAATTTCGCTTGTTCCATGCAAATATAGTGTGAGGAAGAACATGCATGCTCAGCTAGACCTGATTTTTCTGACCTATTTCTTGAAATATCATTGATATGTTCTTTTAGCCTAATGCCAAATGATCTTCTTGTTTCACCTATATATATTTTGCCACATGAGCAAGGAATCGAGTATACTCCTTTGTGGTTTTTCGAGTCAATTAGATCCTTGGCAGAATCTAACATGTTTTTGATGGTGTTAGGGGGTGTGAAGGCAACCATAATGTTATGCTTGGTGAGAATTCTGGCGATTTTCTCTGTGGTTCCTTTAATATAGGGTAAGGATATTCTAGAGTTTTCTGGAGTTTTTCTTTTTTGGGTATTGGTTGTGGCTTCTTTAAAAAAAAAATTGGATAACATTTTTCTGATAGCCATTGTTTATAAAGACCTTGTAGAGATGGTTAAGTTCTTCTTCTAAATGTTCGGGGTCTAAGATTCTTGAAGCTCTGGTAGTTAGGGTTTTGATAACACCGACTTTTTTCTTTGGATGGTGGTGGGAGTTTGAGTGAAGATATTTGTCAATGTGAGTTTGTTTCCTGAAGACCTGGAGACTTAGTTTGCCATTTTTCTTTGTAGGGAGGACATCTAGGAAGGGGAGCTGGTTGTCTTTTTCAATCTCAATAGTGAATTTAATGTGTTATGAGAGACTATTTAAGTGGGACAAGAATTCATTAAGTTTATCTAAACCATGTCTCCATTTAGCGAAAATATCATCTACATATCTTTTCCATTCGTCTGGGGTAAAGGGGAAAGATTTAAGGGCCATTTGTTCAAAATGTTCCATGTATAAATTGGCGATCAGCGGAGATAAAGGAGAACCCATGGCAACTCCATGAGTTTGCTCATAGATTTTTCCTTTGAAACTAAAGTATGAAGATTTAAGGCAAATGCTTACTAGTTCCACCATTTCATGGTCTGTAATATTCTTCAAGACTTCTATGGCTTGATCTACTGGAATCATAGTGTAGAGAGACACTACGTCAAAGCTAACTAGGAGATCATTGTCACTAATTTCTAGGTTTTTAATCCATTCTATGAAAGAAGCGGAATCTTTGATGTAAGAGGGAGTGTTACCTGATAAAGGTCTAAGCTTGTTTGCAAGGTATTTTGCTAACGAGTAAGTGGGTGATCCTATGGTGTTCACAATGGGTCTTAGAGGAATTCCAGATTTATGGATTTTGGGTACACCATAGATTCTAGGGATGATGGCACTATTGGGAATTAACCCGTTCTTAATGGTAGAATCTAGAGAGGAGTTTTTTATTTTGTTACTAACTAGGTGGAGGATTTTGTTGCTAGGGTCCTTGTTGAGAGTTCTATAGCAGCCACTTTTGTTAAGGTGTTCTTCCATCTTCTTATCATAATCTGTCCTATTCATAATAATAGTGGCATTTCCTTTGTCTGATTTTAAAATCATGATATCCTTGTTCTTCTTGATGTTTTTTAAAGCTATGAATTCTTCTTTGGAAATGTTGCTGGGAGGGGGTCTAGCATTTCTGAGAATTCTGGCGACGTCTTGTCTTATTTCTTCAACAACATTTTGATCTGTGTTTCTAATGATGACCTGAATGTTATTTATGATATCATTCACAGGTATTTTTGCTAGAGCTAAAGCAAAATTAAGACATTTTTCTAAGAGCGTTTTCAAGTTGTCATCCAAAGCCAGATTTGATAGGTTGATGACTGTTGAGTTTTTAATTAATTTGTTGTTGCTGGATTTTTCCTGTAACGAAAAGTTGCTACGTTTTTGAACAAGAGAATTATCTCTGTCTAACTGTATATCAATAACTTGAGAATTGCTGAGAACTTAACCATCAGTTTCTACAAGGTCTTTATAAACAATGGCTATCAGAAAAATGTTATCCAAAAAATAATTAAAGAAGCCACAACCAATACCCGAAAAAGGAAAACTCCAGAAAACCCTAGAATATCCTTACCCTATATTAAAGGAACCACAGACAAAATCGCCAGAATTCTCACCAAGGATAACATTATGGTTGCCTTCACACCCCCTAACACCATCAAAAACATGCTAGATTCTGCCAAGGATCTAATTGACCCAAAAAACCACAAAGGAGTATACTCGATTCCTTGCTCATGTGGAAAAATATATATAGGTGAAACAGGAAGATCATTTGGCATTAGGCTAAAAGAACATATCAATGATATTTCAAGAAATAGGTCAAAAAAATCAGGTCTAGCTGAGCATGCATGTTCTTCCTCACACTATATTTGCATGGAACAAGTGAAATTAATTCACAAAGAAGACCATTATTTAAAAAGAAGGGTGAAAGAAGCAATTGAAATCGAAAAATCCTCCAATAACATGAATAGAGACGACGGTCTAAAGTTAAGTAATACCTGGAAACCCCTATTAAATAAAATAAAATAATAGCAATAATAAAAAAATTAAATTAAATTAAATTAAATTAAATTAAAAAATTAAAAATTAAAAAATAATAATAATAATAATAATAATAGTAATAATAAAATAAATAAAAATAAATAAATAAAACAAACAAATAAATAAATTAATAAAAAAACAAAAATAAAAATAAAATAAAAAATAAAATAAAATAAGAAAACAAAACAAAATAAAATAAAATAAAATAAATAAATAAATAAGGAGGGAAAAAATAAATAAGTAAATAAATAAATAAAAATAAAAAAATAAGAATTTATTAAAAAATAAAAATAAATAAATAAATAAAATCAAATGAAAATGAAAATAAATAAATAATTATATAATGAAATAAATATTAATATTAATAAACCAAATGATTTAATTAAGAAATACATAAATAGAACCTACTCTCCTGTAAATGAAATTTAACAAGATCACATTAATAAAAAAAAAAAAAAAATTAGTTAACATACAAAGTCAAAACTAATCCTTAAAATTATATATATTCTAATAAAACAACTAACATATAGCTAACGATCTAAAACAGGTAATAATAATAATAATAATAATAATTATAATAGTATATATATACACATATATATAGAGACACAGGTATGTAAATAAATAAACAATAATAAAATAAGAATATATCTAAATAAATAAATATTAATAATAAATAATAAATAAAATAAATACATATTTAAATAAATAAATAAAATTATTATTAATTAAATTAATTATTTGTAAGTCGACTACAGAAGAAGACATCAAAAATATTTGTCAATAACTATTAATAAGCTCTGTAATTCGCTCTCTCTTCTCAAATATAAATCTCATTGCCCTGATGATGGACTCACTAAGCTAGTCCGAAACGTTGGTTTCAAAACTGCTCACAGGTTTTTCCACAAAATTAAAAAAAATTCGAGCGACCTGTATGGACTCTCTCTTTAACACCATTAAGTCCCACTATGGAAGGGACATAATGAACAATGCTCTAGATTTTGAGAAGATGAGAATTTCCAGAGCCATAAGTATTTAAAATCTCATATTTCTAAAACAATGTAGGGATGAAAACCTCATTCCAAATTTCGCCAAATGTAACACGTGGTCAGAACATTTCAGTCTTCAATCATCTCAGCAAAACCATCATCAAACATGAAATCAAATTTACCAGAGTCCAGCTAATTAAAATTTCTGAAAAACTTCTAACCTTGCATCTCAAGCTAGCATCTGCTCTTCGCTTTGATCTCTGGCAAAACTTAGAAGCGTTTACCTTCGCCAAAGCGAAAGGATTTTTGATTACAACTTAGCAAGGAAATCTAAAAAACTTAAAAACCTAAGAAGTGTGGACTTCAACATTAAGTCTACAACTCTAACACAAAAATCAAGCCATGAATATGACTACACTTACCATCACAATGCCTGCAATCAATTTGAAGCCACCACAACGCAGTTGGATAATTTGAAAACGCAGTTCACAACTAGTTTCGTGCAACCCGAAGATCTGACAGCGCAGTTGGTATTTGATATCGCAAGAGATGGCAGCGACTACATGACCATCACACGAGGCGATCGCTCCAGCATAAGGAAAATCACGCAAAATTAAAGCGTTGAAAACACAGTCACTCATTTAAACAACCAAACAGAGCAAGGGAAAATTAAAAGCGCTGAAGATCACACGCAGAAAGGAGACATCGTCCAACTCCGTGCTCCCATCAAACAGCACGCTCGCAATACGCATATTATTAACACACAGTTAGACGGTTCTCCCACCTTCACTACGCAGGCTAAAATTGCTGAAGATAATACGCAAAAAGGAGAAACTGATGTCCAACACAGTGCTCCCATCAGACAACACGCTCTCAGCAATTCTCAGGTTATTGATATACAGTTAGACGGAGATAATTCTCTTGTTCAAGAACGTAGCAACTTTTCGTTACAGGAAAAATCTAGCAACAACAAATTAATTAAAAACTCAACAGTCATCAACCTCTCAAATCTGGCTTCGGATGACAACTTGAAAGCGCTCTTAGAAAAAGGTATTAATTTTGCTTTATCTCCAGCAAAAACACCTATGAATGATATCATAAGTAACATTGAGGTCATCATTAGAAACACAGATCAAAATGTTGTTGAAGAAATAAGACAGGACATCGCCAGAATTCTCAGAAATGCCAGCCCCCCTCCCAACAACATTTCCAAAGAAGAATCCATAGCTTTAAAAAACATCAAGAAGAACAAGGATATCATGATTTTAAAAGCGGACAAAGGAAATGACACTGTTATTATGAATAGGACAGATTATGATAAGAAGATGGAAGAACACCTTAACAAAAGTGGCTGCTATAGAACTCTCAATAAGGACCCTAGCAAAAAAATCCTCCGCCTAGTTAGTAACAAAATCAAAAACTCCTCTCTAGATTCTACCATTAATAACAGGTTAATTCCTAATAGTGCCATCATCCCTAGAATCTATGGTGTACCCAAAATCCATAAATCTGGAATTCCTCTAAGACCCATTGTGAACACCATAGGATCACCCACTTACTCGTTAGCAAAATACCTTGCAAACAAGCTTAGACCTTGATCAGGTAACACTCCCTCTTACATCAAAGATTCCGCTTCTTTCATAGAATGGATTAAAAACCTAGAAATTAGTGACAATGATCTCCTAGTTAGCTTTGACCTAGTGTCTCTCTACACTATGATTCTAGTAGATCAAGCCATAGAAGTCTTGAAGAATATTACAGACCATGAAACGGTGGAACTAGTAAGCATTTGCCTCAAATCTTCATACTTCAGTTTCAAAGGAAAAATCTATGAGCAAACTCATGGAGTTGCCATGGGTTCTCCTTTATCTCCGCTGATTGCCAATTTATACATGGAACATTTTGAACAAATGGCCCTTAAATCTTTCCCCTTTACCCCAGACGAATGGAAAAGATATGTAGATGATATTTTCGCTAAATGGAGACATGGTTTAGATAAACTTAATGAATTCTTATCCCACTTAAACAGTCTCTCAGAACACATTAAACTCACTATTGAGATTGAAAAAGACAACCGGCTCCCCTTCCTAGATGTCCTCCTTACAAAGAAAAATGGCAAACTAAGTCACTAGGTCTTCAGGAAACAAACTCACACTGACAAATATCTTCACTCAAACTCCCACCACCATCCAAAGCAAAAGGTCGGTGTTATCAAAACCATAACTACCAGAGCTTCAAGAATCTCGGACCTCGAACATTTAGAAGAAGAACTTAACCATCTCTACAAGGTCTTTATAAACAATGGCTATCAGAAAAATGTTATCCAAAAAATAATTAAAGAAGCCACAACCAATACCCAAAAAAGAAAAACTCCAGAAAACCCTAGAATATCCTTACCCTATATTAAAGGAACCACAGACAAAATCGCCAGAATTCTCACCAAGCATAACATTATGGTTGCCTTCACACCCCCTAACACCATCAAAAACATGTTAGATTCTGCCAAGGATCTAATTGACCCAAAAAGCCACAAAGGAGTATACTCGATTCCTTGCTCATGTGGCAAAATATATATAGGTGAAATAGGAAGATCATTTGGCATTAGGCTAAAAGAACATATCAATGATATTTCAAGAAATAGGTCAGAAAAATCAGGTCTAGCTGAGCATGCATGTTCTTCCTCACACTATATTTGCATGGAACAAGTGAAATTAATTCACAAAGAAGACCATTATTTAAAAAGAAGGGTGAAAGAAGCAATTGAAATCGAAAAATCCTCCAATAACATGAATAGAGACGATGGTCTAAAGTGAAGTAATACCTGGAAACCCCTATTAAATAAAATAAAATAATAGCAATAATAATAAAAAAACTAAAAATAAAATAAAATAAAAAGAAAATAAAAAAATAAAAATAAAATAAAAATAAAAATAAAAAATAAAATAAAATAATAATAATAATAATAATAATAAATAAAAATAAATAAATAAATAAATAAAATAAACAAATAAATTAATTAATAAAAATAAAAATAAAAATAAAATAAAAAATAAAATAAAATAAAATAAGAAAACAAAACAGAATAAAATAAAATAAAATAAAAAAATAAGGAGGAAGAAAATAAATAAAAATAAAAAATAAGAATTTATTAAAAAATAAATAAATAAATAAAATAAAATGAAAATAAATAAATAATTATATAATGAAATAAATATTAATATTAATAAACCAAATGATTTAATCAAGAAATACATAAATAGAACCTACTCTCCTGTAAATGAAATTTAACAAGATCACATTTAAAAAAAAATAAAATTGGTTAACATACAAAGTCAAAGCTAATCCTTAAAATTATATATATTCTAATAAAACAACTAACATATAGCTAAGGATCTAAAACAGGTAATAATAATAATAATTATTATTATTATAATAGTATATATATACACATATATATAGAGACACAGGTATGTAAATAAATAAACAATAATAAAATAAAAATATATCTAAATAAATAAATATTAATAATAAATAATAAATAAAATAAATACATATTTAAATAAATAAATAAAATTATTATTAATTAAATTTGTAAGCCGACTACAGAAGAAGACATCAAAAATATTTCTCAATAACTATTAATAAACTCTGTAATTCGCTCTCTCTTCTCAAATATAAATCTCATTGCCCTGATGATGGACTCACTAAGCTAGTCCGAAATGTTGGTTTCAAAACTGCTCACAGGTTTTTCCACAAAATTTAAAAAAACCATTAGTTGTAGCACTAGTGTAAATAATGATCTAATTTTGTTATTTTTTCTTCATTTGTTATGGTTATTTTCAAATTTGTTTCCTACTTCCATTTTGATATCCTTGAATATTCTATGTTGGTGTATTGAATAATCAGTTGTTAATCACTTGCAAATCTCATTACAAGAAGAATGTGAAGATGTAATTCAAAGCCTTAATCTTGAACATCAACAGTTATTACTTTTCCAAATTCAATTGATCTTCTTGTCTTATTACCTCTATGTTTCTTCTATAATACATTTTTCACAAGAATAATTACATGTGAGTGCGTTAATACAATATGACCAACCATCTAACTTAATTGATGACCTTTTGATAAATTCATTAAAGTTCCATCCCTACTTTCAAGACCAATTTGAAAGTTTCTTGGGAGATTCAATTCAACATAAGATTACTAATTGTCTGTATTATGTACATAACACTAACGATTACTCAACCTCTCTTTCATTTGACCTTTTCCAATCTATCACAAATATTCATCAATATTTTTATGATTCAATAGGGATTTGGTTGGAGGAAAATGTTCAAGCGAAAGTGATTGTAAATAAGCTAGCAATAGTTGTAAATAGTGCATTCAGGTTTATTATTGCTAGCTTAATTATATTTTTAATTTTGTTACTAATATTTTATGTGTTCATTTTTGCAAAAAATAAAATGCTTGAATGATTACATTGGAAGTTTGATTTCACCTAGTTTTAGTTTGCTTTTCGGATTACAATTAGGAATAGATTAGTTTAAATTTAGATTGCTTCTTTATTTGTATTTGTTTTTCAATATTTCATATTTTCAATAAGCAAGTAATGAACCTAAGTCTATCCCTTGGTATTTTCTTTCATTTCATGGCAAAGAATGGCTTACAACATATCAATGTTCTTATATACTTCTTCAAAATTTTCATCATAATGTTGAAATTACCTTTTGCAAACAAAATCATGAATGGCGAAGTTTCAAATAAGAGTTATAGCTGAGCGCTTTAGAAAATATCAATTTTCCAATTCACAAGCATTTCTATATGGCAACTTTTACCACTCTTTTCCCTCAAAATAAATGTGAAGTTGATGCAAATTATTTTCTTATTAATTAGCATTTAGTTTAGATTGAATAACTAGATGATTTTGAACATATGGAATGTTGAAGGTAATACATGGGAGAATCTCGAGATATATAGGTACACTTACAATTAGATTCTTCCTGGTATGAATATATATTCATCTGTATCCATTGTTTGTTTCATTTTAGCTTTTATTTCCTCTTTAAGTCATTTTATTTCTCATTTGTGTATATTTTTGCAGGTTTTCTTTGGCTTGATGTAGAGAATTGATACTGTGAATAAATTTAATTAGCTTTAGAATAAAGTGAGAAGCTAGCTTTTACCAAGTTACAAATATGTTTAAGGAAGTATTTATTCCTCATCAGATATATATATATATATATATATATATATATATATATATATATATATATATATATATATATATATATATAAACACATATATATTTAATACTTTGTATAGGTGTTTTACTTCATATATACTTTTCTTTACCAATTTACAATATGAGTTATAATTATATTTAGCCTCTGATTGATGTAGTTGAAATGAAACACTTGGATCCTTCTTGTTCAAATTTGTCCTGTTCCTTTAACTTCTCATGTTTCAAATGATCAATCAAAGAAAGGGCCTAAAAGCAAAGGAAAATATTAAAATAATCTCATAGCAATTACAAAATTTACAAAATTATTCATGTCCATTGCCATGTTCACATTTGTTAAGGTTGTGCTAAACCTTCTGATCGTCTTGTGTTTTCTCTTTTGTTGAATCCTTTTATAAATTTCAGGATGATTCACAACTTACATAATTATCTAGTCTGTATGATGTATGATTATGGTTTATATTGTTATATATTCATTGAGCATTCATTCCTTTCTTATGATTATGGTTTATATTGTTATATATTCATTGAGCATTCATTCCTTTCTTTCTAGATACACTTGAAGCCACCCATTCTAAACGCTTCCTTGTAGTTTGTACTTTATTGCTCCTAGGATGAAATTTATAGGTGAGCCCCTTACTTTGATTTTATTCTTATGCATATTTCTCATTATCCTGGAATCTTGAAATCCTGTGATCTCGTAACTCCTTAAGATTTTTATTCTGAAACGCTTCTGGGGACTGGGTATCTGGCTTCCACATCATCACAATTATTAAAAAATGTGAATACAAGGTTTTATTCCATTTTTGCATTAATATAGTGTTATGACTAGCATTTGCACCTTATGTTGCAAAGGAAACGCCGTAAGGTATAGAGTGGGAAAGAATAGCATAAAGTGGGGAAGAATAGAGACATGTATAGAGTGGGGAAGAATAGCATAGAGTGGGGAAGAATAGGGACATGTGAATGGACATTGTTGAAAGCAAGGGTGGATGATAATGAGTTACAATTGCAATAGTTAGTTATGTGTATTTTGAAAATGAATATTTTGTAAATAATAATAGGTTGTGGAAGAATTTATAAAAAGTATGCCATTAACTACACACTTGATATCTACAGAAATAGAAGGCTAGAAAACAAGAATTTTAATTTATAAGATACAATTTACATGGTTGATCAACACGTAGAAACCCCTTGTGTCATCGCTTTGTCCAAGAGGGGAATAATAATATGACAGTGGAATCACTATTGTGAATATGCAGAGACATAATACTATGGCATGCTTATAGATCGTTGTTGGCTGAATGACTTGCAATTGGCTTTCAAGCTGCTGGTTCACCATAAGTTGGATCTGCAAAATATTAGTTAGATCTAAAGAACAAATAAAGCTAGGATAAAAGGTCCAAATTTATGAAATTATTAGTTTCTTCCTTCCCCACCTTTACATTGTTGTTATTATTATTATAATACTAATAATATTATTATTACCATTACCAGATAGCTCCCTGGATGCCATCAAACATTTAATATTAATTTTATTAGAACAAATCAAGGTACGGATAGAAAGCTAAAATTTCTGAAATTATTAGTTTCTTCCTTCCCCTCTTTTTCGCTCTTAGCACTATGACACTTCCTTTCACATCCTACAGTGGATTGAACTTGCAAGAAAATTCGAGGTGAACCCTATACCTTTGCCTCTTCTGTTCATTTTTGTACAGAAGGAGGTATATGCATCTTCAGTTCATATTTCTAGCCATTATCTACACCTAATACATGCTTTTGTATACAGGGAATTAAATTTTCATCATGTTTGAACTCAACTATTTGCCTTCCAAGGCTGGCTAAAATAGTTGTTGGGTTGAGGGCCTCCACTGCAAATATTTTTGTTGACAATGGCTGTTACAGAGAGTTTATTTTCAAGCATTTTCAAGTGGCTTCTGTGGATGAAGAAAATATAGCAGTAGTTCTAGTAAGTTGATCATTCTATACAAGAAATTCCCATCTGAAGCCCTGAGTAGGCTATGAGTGAGACTTTTTGCCTCTACATAAGAGTTCATTAGATAATGTGTTCTACAAACCCCTCTCACATACTCAACTACATGACTGCCCTATTCAAGAAGCCAGTTATTCCAATAAGCAATGAAAATCACCTATACAATTTACCAATTACAACAACAACCAACCAACAAAAAAAAAATGTACTCAGCAGACTAAGGCAACAAACTCGTCAAGTAATAATCCTCAAAAGGGCCAATATACTAGGACTCTCCATTCAACTAGGTATTACCACCTATATTTTATCTTGATTTAAGTATATTTCCAGTAACAATTCACCAAACCGTAGTCAGCCTATGTGATGAAACAATATCACCAAAAGTTCAAACTACGCATGTTACCAATAAAACTGTTGGCTAAACCTATAAACAATGTTAATCATCCACTTCTACCAGCCTTCTTAGTATTAGGCTTTTAATAACATGTGTGTGATTAAGTTGTTTCTCATCTTTTATCAGCTACCACGTTTGACAGAAAAGAAGTGCAAATTTCCTACCTCCACTATCTAATAGATCTGCTAATTTCTGAATCATTCAAAACTTGAACAGGGCCAATATATTGAAATGACATCATGAGAGCCTCAGAACTTATGCCTCCATTTATAAGCTATCTTAACTAAGCCATTTATTTTGGTAATCCAAATAACAAAAAAACCATTCCATTTCTTGCCTTTAAAACAAATATTTTCATGCAACAACTTCTAGTGGCACGCAGAGGTAGATTCACTGAATTTTACAATTCACACCAGTCTTGGTATGCAGAGGCAGATTCATTAAAATCAGATATTTCTTTCAGCAAAATATAACAATGTGATGAATATGTTGGCAACGATTAAATGACCCCTCATCCACTGCAACGAGGAGAACATGATTCAATAACTATTCGAAGGCGCTACATGTACAAATGTAGTACACTATTTTCTTCTGCCAAAGCTGCATTTATGGTTGTGATTATCATAGTCTTGTTAGGCATGAAGTTTTTTCTAGATCACTCCCTAAATCAAAGGCAGTTACAGATGAATTCAACTCTGAACTCTGCAAGAGATTGGCTCTTAATTGAACCGTAATATCTATGGAAATTTATTTATAAAAAGTATGCCATCAACTACACAATTGATATCTACAGAAATAGAAGGCTAGAAAACAAGAATTATAATTTATAAGATCCAATTTACATGGTTGGTCAACATGTAGAAACCCCCTCCACTACAAATATTTTTATTGGCAATGGCCCTTATAGAGAGTTTATTTTCAAGCATTTTCAAGTGGCTTCTGCTGATGAAGAAAGTGGAGTAGTAGTTCTAGTAAGTTGATCAGTCTATAAAATAAATTTCCATCTGAAGCCCTGAGTAGGCTATGAGTGAGACTTTTTGCCTCTACATAAGAGTTCATTAGATAATGCGTTCTACAAACCCCTCTGACATACTCAACTGCATGATTTCCCTATTCAAGAGCCAGTTATTCCAATAAGCATGTGAATGAAAATCACCTATACAATTTACCAATTACAACAACAACCAACCAACAAAAACAAAAAAAAATGTACTTAGTAATAATCCTCAAAAGGGCCAATATGTTGGGACTCTCCATTCAACTAGGTATTACCACCTATATTTTATCTTGATTTAAGTATATTTCCAGTAACAATTCACCAAACCGTAGTCAGCCTATGTGATGAACAATATCACCAAAAGTTCAAACTAAGCATGTTACCAATAAAACTGTTGGCTAAACCTATAAACAATCTTAACCATCCACTTCTACCTGCCTTCTTAGTATTAGGCCTTTACCAACAGGTGTGTGATTAAGTTGTTTCTCATGTTTTATTAGCTACCAGGTTTGAAAGAAAAGAAGTGCAAATTTCCCGCCTCCACTATCTAACACATCTGCTAATTTCTAAATCATTCAAAACTTGAACAGGGCCAATATATTGAAATAACATTTCATTTGCTCGAAATTGTTTCAATCTATGATTGTTTATATAATCGTCTTACAACTTGTATATTTTTATAGAGAAGTGTGATTTCCTAGCATGCTTATGTATGAAATTAGGTCCAAGATAAATGGCAAGAATTTGATTGATTTTAACGTTTGAGAATTTCCAAAGCATTTCAGGTTCAGCGAAATAAAATACTTAGCTTGTTGCTTGTCTACGTTATAGTTTCCAGCAGCAAACAAAATTTGCTTTTATACTGGAGTCTAGCCTTGAACTCTTAAATAGAACTCTACACGTGTATCATTTCTATTAAGATTGCTAATTTTTCTCTGTTCATTTTCTTTTCGACTGTGACTGATGCTTGTTCAAAACAATGTTTCCAGACTCTTTTCGGACTCCTGAATCTTGCCAAGTTCACTGAGTTGCCGCTGGAAAGAGTAACTTGTAGACACTCTTCGGTCATAATCCCCACTTGCGAGACTCCTCTGAAACTTTCCAACACATATTCTGAGTAATTTTTTTTTTCTCTTTGCCAAGCCTAAAAGATTCTGCTGAGTCTTCCTGAGTCACAGCCCAGCTGAGTCTTAGATGAGTCCAAGTCTAAACAAATTGGTTTGAAACAATTTCTTTTTCAAGTCAGGTCAACACATCTTCCTGTCCTTCCCACAATATTTATGTATGTTTCCATGTGTGTAGGATGTGTATGTGGATCTATTGCCCACTTTATTTTGTTTGAGTGAATCAATCATTGTTAAGATGAACTTTACAACAAACTAGTTTGTAAGTGAGGTGTCATGAACATACCTCTCCACAAAAAAGCTGAACTCTTGTGCAATACAAAAGTTGTTTCATCTATGGAATGAAAATTTTGTTTGATACTACCAGATTCAAAATGGATCAAGAGAAGTTTTTGTCCAATGTTTATTGAGAGTAAAATTAGTCTTTTAACTAGATGTTTTGTATAGGCAATTATTAAAAATGGTCAACTAAGGTCAAATTCCACTATGGACGGCTCCTTTGTATGAGATGATGATGGCATTGGATTCCTCTTCTCGAGAGGACCAATTTCGACCTAAAGCACGATGGATTCTGACAGGCAGAAATGTATATTTGAAGTCAAGCCCATAATGATGTAGGCTCATGAAGCCCAAAAGACATGACCTTTGACACACATTGAATTGTATAAATATAAGATGAGTTCACTCCATTTTGGCATCATCACACATGATTCTCTCTTTCCTCTCATGATGGATTCGACTTTCTTTGAGAAACTATCTCTCTTCCATACGTGCAAATTTTTGGAGGATGAATTTCCTGTGATTTTCTGCGGTTGACTTTTCCAGTACACAGAGTAGCATTGACCAGGCACTTTTCCCAACTGTTTGACTGTGACTTTGATGGATTATTACTCTGGATTGGGTAATTTTTTTTAGGTACTTTTTATATGCTATTTGCACAGGTAATATTTCATTGTTCTTACAATAGGAAAGTCCTCCTTCAGCAGCTAAACCACGTGTCATGATAAGAAGTCAATGAAGAGTTTTGTTTTAAGAATTTGTTGATCTAAGTCCAATCTTCTCATTGGATAAAGCATTCAACAATATGTTTGAAGATCTGATCCCTTTGGCACCTCTGTATCAGTATTTTAAAGCTAGCAGTCCTTCCATCCAGTCACTTGTGCTCACATAAATTCAAGTCTTGTAAATAAAGATGTCCAACAAGCAAATTTGTTGAGGATCAAATAAGTGACTCTAGGGATACATATATTTATTTGGATTTGATCAATGAATTAAAGAGAGCCCTATGGAGCAATGAAGAATCGAGTTGTTGGCCTAGTTCTCTGAACCATTAAGAAGGAGCCAAGTGTTCCTATTGTTCTAAGCACAAGAAACAATAAAGGTCTGCTATGCAATGGAGCTATCTCTCTTTTACATTCTGGGCATAGGTATGCTTTTGAATAAGTCTTTTGAAAAGAACTTTATTCTTTTGTATGCATATATTTGCAAGCCTTGAAAAGACAATCAGTGGGCATCCTATGTCATCTATATTAGTAAAATCAAGGAACCCTATTTTTTGTATTGAATAAGAGGCCAAGTCCTTATCACTGTTACAAGCACACACACACACACACACACACACACACACACACATATATAAGTGTTAAAAGCATGTTCCATTCAAGCCAACTTGCAAATCAATAAGGAATATATATTCATGTCTTTGAAACCTTCATAAGAGGTGCCCTGGAGCCAATAAAAATAGAGGATGTAGTTATGAGAAGGGATGGTCCCTTTAGACATCAATATGAAAATGATTTTTGAAGAATAGTAAAAGCCCTCGATAATGCCATTATCTAGCAGTTGATGTGATTTTGTTGAGAAGGTTTAGTGGCAGCCCTCCATGTGATCCTATGTCTTGGCGAGCACAATGAGTAGAGGACTATGAGGACCCTGATTTTGGCATCTTGATTAGGTCATTGGGCATTTTATGGCCAATTTTTGAAGTACTCCATTTGCATTTTTGCTCTCCTTGTTTGGGCTATATTTAGTAATCATCACAGTTAATGTAAGTTGTAACTCTATGTCCTAGTCATCTTACCTACCTATACCTACATATGGTTAATGCATTCACATTGTTTTGACACACATGAAGGGAATTGGAGTGTTGATAGGTGTTGTAGTTCGTGACATCAGAGGGATTGGATTAGTAGCATCTATTGTTTTGCTTGCCTTCACGATCACAAAAGGCTTTTACATTCAGGTATATGTTTATGTTTACTTTGGAACAAGTTCTTTCAGTTTGGGCTTATAATATTTGTGTTGTTTCAAACTTACCAACAAACAATGTCATGGTCTTGTAATCAACAATAGCATACATGTTTCCAGAGCACAAGCGTTAAAAAATTCCATACAAACTGCATGAGTGTAACCGTCAGGTTCTTAGGTTCTTGGTTGAAATAGGATCGTTAAATTACATTTGTATATGCTGATGGTGAGGATTTCTGAACAATCACATTGACAAAAGAGAAACATAAATGTGGGTTGAAGTAGGATAACTGCATAAGAATCTGTCTAACTTAACTTCAAACAATTGATTCTACCAATATAATATGACCTAGGATGTTGGGACTGTTGAGCTCTTATTGTTGATACATTTCACAACCTTGTCAGAATGTCTTATTTGGCGGAGCAAAGAGCAAGAGCAATCTGCATGGCGCAATATACCATTATATTGTTATTACCATTATATTTTTTCTGGGAGGTCTGAAAATGGAGAAATAAAATCATCTTCAACAACCACCAGATTTCTTAACTGCGGGTTTTGGAAAACATCAAACTGGCCCAGCCCACACTACTGGTTCATATCTGCATATCGGGCCGAAGGTTTCTTCTTGCAAATCCACCCCTACAGTGGTTTTCCCGGCTGCCTATTTTGATGGAGCATCGCAAAGACATATTTGCCGATGTGGTTTCTGGATTGCCTTCTAGCTGGATCAGGAATTCTGGATACATTGGGGTGCTGGCCGTGGCACGAACACTTAAGCTGAAGTAATGTTACTCTAAAGTTTACTTTGGTTCACAAAATTTTTGAACATCCCAATATTACACATATATGAGGACTTGGACGGGCACATATCTATCAAACCACTCTTCAAGGCTGGCTCTTCCAAGTACAACAACTCTGGACTTATTATCCGAGTTCATCTATTGCATACATAGGAAGAGAGCATAACCATTTTACACTCTTCAAGGCTGGCTCTTCCAAGTACAACAACTCTGGACTTATTATCCAGGTTCATCTATTGAACACATAGAAAGAGAGCATAACCATTTTACAGGCAGACTCTCGAAAAAGGGACTTCATGCTGAAGCGGATGTACTGCACATTGAGATTAAGATGGAAGGACAAATTCTAGACGCCGGGGTGATGACTTTCTCTGAATAGAACTATTTCTTTGCAGGAATTCTCATATGAACAAGATGAACTTTGTCGGGATACAACATGCTGGACATTCTATCAACCCATTTTGTGTTTTTGATTTGTACATATTACTTTTCCTATGCTTGGTTTGCTGATTCACTTTTCTTCATTATGCCTGCACAATACTGGTTATGATAGTCTATGCTTATGGATTTGCCAGAATAGTTTTGACTGGAATAGAAAGATGATATTTGATGTATTTTATTACATCTATATGTTGATCTCATATCACGTGTTTGTAAAATTTCTTTTTGATGAATATATCGCTTTTTCCATACTGAAAAATAAAATTAGAGACAACCTTGTATGAAGCAACATGGTCTTATGTAATTTGTTCAGCTTAATTTGACGGTGCACATGCTTTTTGTAAATTAACAGCTTGTCTATGGAAAATGTGAAGTACATTGAAAACCTGTCAGTTTGTCAATTTGCAAAGAGTTAAAAGTATATCCTTTACTGAATCGTGATAATAATTAATTTCTTGGTATATGTATTACAAACTGATTCATAATGGTGTTGGATTGTAAGCAAGGTAGTCCCTACAGATTTGATGGGAGATTGAGAAGACTATACAAATAGTTAAAACCCAGAAGATCTCACGCAAGGTTACATATTGAAAAAAAAAATATCCTATCTAGCTAGACTACAATGGATCTGTGACTGCTGCATGTATGGACGTTTCTCTGAGAGGCAGAAGCACATCCATCACTGCATTCGTCAAAGAAGCAAAGCCATCACTGTATTCATCAAATAATATGTTTAGACAAAAAATATCAAATAATATGTTTAGACCAAAAATGAGAACGAATCAATGGAGAAGTATGAACTTAAGCCAAGATTTTCTGGAAAAATCATATAGAAATTTTAGGGTCGATAAGTTTCGAATCTCTATCGAGGTTCATTATAGGACATGGTGGAGATTTATTATATGATGGTGATAAACCTTGATAAAGGTTCGAAACGCGTCACCCTAAAATTTTCCATGTGATTTCAAATTTTGACAAATCAGAAATCAGAAATATGAACTTATTTGTTCACTAAAATTACATTACACATAAATCTTGTCGCATTGAGCAATATATTTAATTATCTAAAGAGACAGGGACTAATTGCCTCGCAGCTATCCGCCTTGTTCATTTTGGTTAAGATTACAAATCTGCGAAGGTTGTATTCAGCGAGCAGTGAACACTGTGGCGACTGGACCACGATTGTGATTATTAAATGCTGTTATATTTACTACTCGCTTTCTTCACTGAAGCTTTCTCCCAAGTTTTCTTCACTGAAACCTTCTCCCAGTCGTTGGCGCAGCTGCTCGAATACTCCCACACTACATTGTAGTTTGGGACATCCAGACACATGAAGCTTCACCAACGATCTCAAGTGCTCAACTTTGGGCAGCACCTGTAAATTGGAACACCGGCGCAGCTAAAGAATTTGGAAGCCCTTTAGATCCCCAACTGAGTCTCGGAGCATTTGCAGAGCACGGCACCCTTCCAGGTCAAGACTTTGGAGAACCGTCAGCTTCCCAACCGAGTCTGGCAGCGTCGGTAGAGCGCGACACTCACCGAGGACAAGACGGCACTCGCCCAGGACAAGACTTCGAAGGCCCGTCAGATTCCCAAACGAGTCTGGGAGAATTTGCAGAGCACGGCACCTACTAAACATGGCCATTGAATTTTAGCCCTTGACCATTACAGACGAACCATCCACATTTTTTCAAAAATCAATGAAAACCATGGCACGGTAGAAAATCCAGAAATTCAAATTGCAGATCTGTTTTATATATTAATATGAATATGAAAATCTTGGAGCCCTAAATCAAACCCAGATACATGAACCATACACTGAAAGTGACAAATATCTTAAAAACAGGCAAGGGCATCATATATATTCCCATAATTGAAAATTAAAAATTTCTCAAATAGAAGTACTGTAAAAGCCACCAAGCTAAACTTTACCTTCTGAGCATCTTTGAAAAGTTCCCTGATAAACAAAATCAAAAGTGTATCAATTTCAGATCTCTCACATGTTTCTGCAGGTTCTTCTCAGAACCCTCACCTAATCATAGAGTACAAATTCCAGCAGCTGTGTGGGAATCCAATTGCTCTAGAATGAACAATGTCCAAAGTATTTTCAAAGAATGACAGCGTTTGTGTTATAGTGATATACATGAGAATAACCCCTCTGGAGGCAATGAAACTGTTGAAGGGCCCGTTCAAGTTCATGGAAGTTGTAATGATTGTTACATTTCGCTCCCTCCTTGTCACGGCGAAAGTTCATGTTCCTCCTTCGATGTCCAACCCAATTCCAATTGTCTTCTTCTTCAGATTCAAGACCTCATCGACAGAGTAATCATGGAGCCACCGCCATTTACCCACCTAGTTTTCTCCCAGCCTTGAAGATCGAAACGGTCTTTGCAGTCATCGAAGCCCTTCTGGTATTTTCTCTGAATGAGGCATGAGTAATTCTTGCAAGAATATGCAGTCCAGATGACACTGTAATCAGGGGGGCTTTTCGCATGCTCTCAGGAAGTTGCGAATTCTTCCTGAAGCTCAACCGTGAGCCCACAGATGTCAAGTGAAAGGTGAAACGTTTTTTTTAAATTTTTAATATTTTAAAACATTTTATATTAAATCAGATGGCTAATCAGACGGTTGATTTTTGTTCAATTGTCTAACAAAAGATAGCTCAACCGTGAGCCCACAGATGTCAAGTGAAAGGTGAAACGTTTTTTTAAGATTTTTAATATTTTAAAACATTTTATATTAAATCAGATGGCTAATCAGACGGTTGATTTTTGTTCAATTGTCTAACAAAAGATCTAACTGCTACGATTAGGACAAAAAGGTATTTGGGGGAGTTCATTTCAGAGGGAAATGCCTTACGGCGTAAATATATCTTATTATTAGTGGTTTATTATAATTATATTTTATGTATTATAAAAAAAATGATTTTAGGAGGCTAAAATTATGGTCAAAATTATTTTAATTTGATTGAGATCAAATTTCTAATTATATTTTATGTATTATAAAAAAAAATGATTTTAGGAGGCTAAAATTATGGTTAAAATTATTTTAATTTGGTTGAGATCAAATTTCTAAAAGTGTATATATTTTCTCAAAGTATTGATTTTTATTAAAAATAGTAAATTTAAAATTAAAAAAATCTAAATTAAACTTTAATAATGTTATTTATTACTTCTACATTTAAAACAAGTGCTATTTAGTCGCTCAGTGTAAATATAAGGAAATTGAAATTTAGATTGTTGAAAGGTAAAACTGTTATAAAACTATATAATGTTATGATAGGTTTAAGTTAGGGAATCAATATTTTCTCAACAACTAAATTAATATATCCATTGACCCAATTTTTGGGAAAAAATAATATATCCATTGACACTGAAACTATGGCAATTTAGTTTGTTTTGTGCTCACTGTTATAATTAATAAAAATAGAACAAAAATCAAAATCTCTATGACTTTTGTTGAGTTTCTCAATTTATTAATTCTCTATCATTTAAAAAAATTAATAATAATATTTAAAAAAAATTAATAACAATGTTTATTGAATTGTTTATATTTTAATTTTGAAATAAAATCATTATTATTTAAATAAATCTATCCAATATATTTAAAAATCTCAAAACACTTAACTTACACAATTTTAACAATTAACAAATTATTTTAATATTTTATTATAAAATTTAAATTTAATAAAAATCTTTACATACAATCTTCATATATTCACACTTGAAAAATAAAATTAATATACAGTAAACTACGAAATATAATGTAGTAAGATAATCAAATGTAATTGGGCTAAGATAAATTCAATACAGAGGAAAAAAGTTCATAAAATTAGATAAATATATAAATTTTCAAAACTTTTACAAACAAGTAATAGTTGTGAACCTCAGAGGTTTAAGTTGTCTAAAACCAATTTGTATTCCAAATAACAAAAATCTCTTTTAAAATTACCTTAGGTTAAAAAAAATATCAATTTATATTTTAAATAACAAAAAAATGTCTCTGAATTAGAGCCCAGAGAACGGCGAATTAAGCCCATCCCTGGATCCTCTGTTCTTGAATGTACTGTAGTCACATGCGAGAGAAAGGCATATTTGGCAGTGATAAAAGTGCCCAGCAGAAATGATTACCTCATTGTAAACGCTTTGGATGTCATAACAGGTAGTGTGCTCTGATAAAGTGGAGACTGAATCTATGGTTTGTAAACTGTTTTCTGCATCTACAACCTGTAGATTACGAAAATAGCTGGCTCTGCTAAATCCTTCATTTAGAAAATGACCACTTCCCATTTGTGTGGAAGTGTGATCTCCACCTGGTTCCATGTTTACGACCTCACCACCCCATTCAACCATATTTGCATGATCTGTTAAATGTGTGAAGAGATGTGCAGGCCAATATCCCACCAATTCATTTTCTGCAAACTCCATCCACCAGTCGCCCTGTTTAGGATCCTGCAAACAACAAAAACAAATGCAGAAAAAATAAATTGTAGTACATATAAAAAATCAAAGCTGTATACTGGTTCTTTCTGTTTATTTCTGGCTTTGCATTTAGTGCTTATATTACTGCAATACGCATATCTTTGCAGCTTAATTTAATCAAACAAAATCAAATGAATGGTGATGAAGTTCCAGACCTTCCATATCAGTATGGTAACATCATACTGAGGACCATTGAAAGAAGAAATAGGTGTAATGGCAGCACCAATGGCTATTCGTTCATTGGTTTGAATGAAACCTGAACATAACAGATTGTAGCATCCCGTCTCCTGGTAGGAATCACTCTGCAAAGACATTATTTTCCAGTTGGATCTGGTAGGTGGAGGTAAAAAGGTAAAAACTGAAGCCCTGAGAAATCTACTCATAGGTTTCATGTAGAGGAGACTGTAGGGAATCGACATGCCTGATGACAGACTTGTATAAATAAGCATGTAAAATAACAAAAGGCACTGTAGAAACGAGACTCTTACAGCATGGGAATACTGAAGAGTGCATGCTGGCCAGATGTGATGCGCTGCGAGATGTGATGCGTTGCAAGGAGAATGAATCGGTCACACATAGGGATAATGATCGGACTTACAATGTGCAACCGCCTATAATGATCGGACGGAAGAGATTTTTTTAATCGTCTAACACAATGGATCAACGGGTCAAGGCATCACAGAGTGGCATCCAGGGAAGTTAATCCCAAAGGGAAACGCCTTACGGCGTAATAATATCGACATCTTGCAATCTCAAAATCTCATGATCTGGGAATCCCGTAACATTTTTAAAACTCTAATTTAGTGATACCTTATGGGGATCTAAGTTCCACGTCACCTACTTAAATGGTATGGAACACATTCTCATTTTATTCATATTTTCACCTCCTATTTACTACTCAGCTACTCAAAATTCTGTAACATTATTTAAATCTAATTTCGTAGCCCTTTCGGGATCTCGACCCCCTGGGTGACTTCATTTTGGCTTGCGCATATCCAGGGGATTTCGGCTCCACTTATTACCTCTTAATTGGATGCCCACATGCTTTGCTGATGTGGATGTAGATGATGTTTTCTTATTCATATTGTTCGTTTCAAACTAAACATGTAAATTATCATTTCAAAACATTCATTATGTTAATGCGACAAATTGATAAGAATACATGGAATGTGCAAAGGTAACAGATTATTATCAATTTTGATTGTAGATTCTAGTTTGTTTATATAACACTTCATTTCACTGATCACCCACTAATACAAGTACTCTCTATATTTATAAAAACCTTTAAATTGGTTGGAACTTTGGATTGATCTCTGGGGAGGATGATTTAAAATTAAAAGCATTAAGAAGAGAATAATTGTTGCTGCAATTTAAAGTGGAGCACATTTTCATTTCTAATGATTTCCTGTTTACTTATGATTTTTTGAGCATGAGATTGTATTTTTCAAGTTCATCACTCGCTTTAGTTTATATTTAAGAAGTAATGATTTTGGACAATTGAATTCCTCATTAAAATGGGACTTCTTTATGTTTTTAATCTCAATCAAAAGAATAAGTTACTTTTTGGAAGAATTTAGTATATTTTAGGTAAATTTAAACGAAATTCTTCAATGGTAAGTTTTACATGCCAATTTTCACCTGTTATCATTTTTCTTTACTCTTTTTGTTTCAGTTTAGTTTTAGTTTTTATTGATCTTTAGCTCTATTTTCTTCAGATCTTTAACGATTGCTTTGAAAATTTTGCACCCATGCTTGCTCAGATTTAGAATTCACTCTTGTTTCACTTTTGAGATTTGGAGAAACAATTATGTTGTCAATCGAATTGCAAAGTAGCTAAATCAGGGAGTCTCTAAACCTCTAGTTTGTTTCACAAGAATTATTTTTATGAGAAAACCATTATGATGTTTCCATGCAAGCTTGAAACAAGAAAAATTTTAAGGGGAGAAACATCTTATTTGGCTTCACTTTCTATCATAGGTGCTATCTAGAATTAAAATTTTATTTTGAATAAAATTCTAATCAATTACAACTTTACAAGAAAACTTAATAGAATCTCAACTTAAGAAAAGCTTGCATTTTGTCCCTCATACTAGTTATTTTGTTGAGACACTCTTCATAAATCATCTTGTTGAGGTTTTCTTTTAATTTCAGCTTTTTATTCAAACTTTTTATTTTTGGTTTGCATCTTCTTTATTCTTTTTGGAAAAAATTAGAGTGCCATTTTCACCTTTACTTTGGATTGGTTTTGGTGATATTACCAAGATTTATATAGAAGGACCTTTTATCCACCCAACATCGGTTGGCATTTATGGGAAACTTTTACTTTGTCAAATTCATGAGTTTCATTTACCTTAAAGGGACATGTTTATTGGATTCCAAGGTCCTCTTTCCTTAATTATTTTCCCATGGAGGAACATTCATCTTTTCTAAGTGATAGACTTCATATTTCCAAGGAAAGAACTAGCTTGAGTCTTACTCAATAAATCTCTCCCATTTTTCCCACTTCACATAAAAATCCTTTACACTGGTAACTGTAGCAAAAGATGTGGTAGTTGAAATTTTATGAGTATTGTATCCATTTTATTTAAAAATCTCTTGTACTACCCCTCACTCTTCCCCTAATTGCAAAAAAGAAATTCCATAAATAAAGTTTATCAAAAGGGTTATAAAAGAGGGTTGAATGCACATATCTGTGGGAAGCACAAGTAAACCTATCTGGGCATTTAACATGCTTGCTAGAAGTGGGGCTATGCATGTGTGGTACTAAGACAACTTCGTTGGGGCTATGGACACTCGCTCGTAGCAAAGGGATGACAAGTAAAAGAGATAATCCTTATCAATGGATGTATACTTTTCTTAAAACTCCCTATATTTACCTCTTCTGTCACTCATCGATGGTAAATTTAAAATTAAATATTCCCTAAAAAACATGGATTCATGTTTTAGACTCAATTTGTTTCAAGTACTTATCTTTTAGAATTTTTACCGCTTGATTTATTAATGTGGGACCATGGAAAATGTTTTAATCATTGATTCCTTAATAGAATTCATCATTTTAACCTTTAGGTAAACTTAATCTCATTACCTTTTAATAAGAGATAATTAGTTCTTCCCCATACGTTGTCATTGTTGTGGCAATATCACAACCCCTCATTTTTAATGTATTATCTTCATAACAGCAATGGGGGCCCTCTACATAAGTTATGGTCATATCACCCTTTAATACTTTCGTTTGGTTAATTGTGCGGCATTTTAGTTTTCTTCATATTTTAATTTTGATTGCTTCATTGCATTTGGTTTCTCACTCGCTTTTCATTGACTCTAGTTTTGTCTCATTTGAGCTTACAGTTTGCAAACAACGCTTAGTCAAAGTTTCAGCGATTTCTATTACATAAACTAAAAAATTATAAAATTTATATTATTTTAAATTGATAATTAATTAATTTTTAACTACTTTATTAATTTTTAATTATTTTATTAACTATCCTACAAAACTAACTAATTCAAGAATTTGTATAGACAATAACAAAACTTTATAATAAAATACATGTTTTTTTGCTTTATATAGTTTCAATATATTAATATATATATATAATAATATTTTTTTTTAAAATCCGGAATACCATTTTAATTTCAATTTATAAATATTACCAGAATCTGAAATCGCAGTAAACGGTTGTAGTTGTTTTCGCAATCGTATGATAAAGTGGCTGTAATATTTTTATGTAATATAAGAGGAAAGTCCCACTCCCACGTGGGCCTCTACTCACTTATCTCCATCTCGTCTCCTCCATTCATGACTCTCTTTTAATTCGGAGCTCTCTGTTAGTTTCCCTTATAGGATCCTCCTCCTTCCAACCTCCCAGAATTGTCCTTCCTCCTTATCCCTCCATCGCGGATCCGGGCCCTTCCTCCTGCTTATTTCTCCCGCTCCTTCGTTCCCTCTCCTCATCTCTCCACATTCCTTATAACTCCCCCCATCAATACCCAAGGGAATATTAGAGGGACTATTAAAGAACTCACAAAAAGCCACTTGTTACTTTATTTTAATATCTTAATTAAAATCTGTTTTTAATATTTTTTTTTAATTTAATTAATAATTTGTATTTATTTTTGTATATATTAATAATTTAAATTATTTTATTTAAAATAAATATGTATATTATAAAATTACTTAGATTTTTATCGAAGTATGCATTTTTCAGCACACGGGCGTTTCGACACTTAAATTTTGGAGAGTCATATTTTGAATTTTATTTGTCCAAAATGACATTTGACACTTAAATTTTGGAAAGCCATATTTTGAATTTTGCTTGGCCAAATGATGTTTAAGATGGACTGTTGGAAAGTTAGAACTAAGGAGATCAAAATCATACTACTATCCTACTAAATTTTTGTACGTTTAATATGTCTAAAAATTATCATAAGTTGAAGCTCCTAACTTGCACCCGAAAAACCAATTTCTAAATTTGTTTTTTGAGTTTTCATTCGCTGAAGCAATTGGTTGTAGCGAATTTGTTTGAGTCTGTCCTATTGGGCCGAAAAAAACGTCACAAAGATCATAGGGAGGCACAATTTTCATGTATTCTATTCATTTAATTAGAATTTAGTTGGAAATTTTATTTTCCCATTTTTGACACTTCGATTTCATTATGCAAAATTTCTTCATTTTGTTTCAATTTTGATTGGTTTTTATCAGGAGATATGTTGGAGAGATGAGGCAAAAAATATGTGGAAGAGATATATTGCACCAAGAAAGGATAATAAGAGGATTTGCAACTCCAAAACAGAGGGATCTAAACAACTTCCAACAACTATCCATTTTTGGATATTTTTGTAACATTATAAATATTGGTTTTGATTATGAGCACTGGGTTCCTCTTCTCTACAACTAGGTTACTCTAAAGCACTTTTGTAAAGAGTTTATAGTTGTAGGAGAAAGGGGATACTCATATCTGAATAGTTTGGAGATTTTTCTCTCAGGATTCAAGTCTTGTTATAGAGCAGAGTTTGTACTATTACAACTATATCTTCTGATTAGCAGAGCTGATACTTTTGGGAGAACTGTTGGAGATCGAATTAGGAAAGAGAACAAAGAGACTAGATTTAATCAATTTGTATTTAAATACTATTATTTCTAATGAAAAAACCATCTTTTTGGTAGCAGATTTGTGTAAATGTATTCATATCGTGCACTATTGTTAATATGGATGAGTGTTTTTTGAATTAGCTATCCAATTCATTAGTGTCATGGAGATGTTATCGACTTTATTATTTTCTCAAGTGCTTAAATCAGATCCTTGAGTAACTATTTACTCATAAATATGCAATTTAAAAATGCTTCAATCACCATTAAGATTATGTGAATTATTTCCTAATGTTAATGGTTAATCAATCGATTGATTATAATCTCCAAACAAAGTGTGTAGTGTGATTATTATATCATTTGTTAAGAACTTTTTCTACAGTATGATATTCATCATAAAAATAATGTGTTAAATCCCGAATCATTTAATAATCTTGCACTTGGTATTTGGAAATTGGTGAACTTAGAGATGTTATTATCTGTTTATCATCTAACGGACGAGTTCACCAATGTATCAACATAGTGATTGTGGAAATTCTGGAAGCATATGAAGTGTTACTAAGCAGAGACTGGTCAAGAAAGCTTCAAGGATACTTTTCCACATATTGGTAACACCTATGGGTTTTGTACAGGGGCAAGAACAATCAAATCTGGGTCGAGTCAGAGAGATATGTGAAGCACATGGTGACTCCATTGAATGGACATAATGAGCCAGTGGCTTTCAAAAAACTATTATTTGGCAATTGTTTTCTAGATACATAGTTGGGGTGCTATCTTTCAAAGTCATCCCCGGTTCCACTAGACACATAGTTAGATCTCCTTCCATGTCCAACTGGCAATAATGAAATTTTTATAATTAGTAGTAGTAGTAGTAGTACTAGTGTAGTTAGCAGTTCCTATACATATGGTATGTGGAATATGTACTTCAATAGATCCAAGACACAAGAAGGCTTTGGAGCTAGTTGTGTTTTAATAGACTTGCTCCAGAGAAAACATTTGATCTCTAGCCACATAGAATTTGAGTGCGTGAGTAACACTGTGTAGAGTAAAAAGCACTTGTCTTGGATTTATAGAAGGTCATTGACCTCAATGTTTCCATTATAAAAATGGTAGGTGACTCCGAAATCATGGTGTGTCAGGTACATAACACTATACGTTTTGTGTCACCTCATCTTCAAAGTTATCAACAAGTTGTATGGCAACTCATATCTCACTTCCAAGATTTACAAATTATTTCAATTCCAATAATATGTAATGCAGCTACGGATGCCTTGGAAAACAATGATGCTAGGATGTCACCTTTAAGGGACGATTTTTCTATTGAAATTTTAGATAAACCTTCCATCCCAGATAATATCACTAATTTATGCATTTTTTATGATGATCAACAAATATTGTATTTGATGGAAAACGTTGACGTGTTCAAAGATACAATGATCGACAAGGATGAGCATGGAAAGGATCTGTACGATACAACCAATGCAAGTAAATGGAACCTCATCCCAAAGGGTGTGGTATCATTAGAGAAGTTGTATGATCTACATAATCGCTTATGGAGACGTGTTACTACCAAGACCCACAGTTCCACATTTTGGCATGAGAAAATCAACTTGGGGACTGAGAAAGATATGAAACATGTCAATATTGGTATTTGTTGTACACCACAAGAGCGTCAAGCCTTCATCTACTTATTCAAGTAGTACCGTCATATATTCACATGGACGTATGCTCAAGACATATGACACGTGAATCATCCAGCACATAATAACAATCAAAGAAGGAGCCATGCCATTTAAACAGAAACTAAGGAAAGTTCATCCAATGCTTGAGCCCCTCATACAAAATGAGTTTAGAAAACTATTGGATGCTCAAATCATCTACAAGGTGCAACATTCAATGTGGGTATCAAACTTGGTTCCTATGAGGAAGAAGTCCAAGGAGATCCACCTATGTGTAGATTTTTGGAATCTCAACCATGCCTCGGACAATGATAACTACCCTGTGTCGTCCATGGAGAAAATACTACAAATAGTATCGGTAGATGAAATATTTTCATTACTTGATGGATTCTCAGGATACAACTAGGTTTTGGTGGTAGATCCCGATATATTAAAAACTAATTTTAGAACGAAGAGGGACACATTGGCATTTTGACGAATATCATTTAGGCTAGTTAATGTTGGTGCAACACTCCAACATGTGATTGACATATCCTTCTGCGGGCTTATTTGGATAGAGCGTAGTGGTCTATCTTGACGATATGATAGTATTCTCCAAACAGAGGTCAGATCACCTGCGCCATTTGAAGAAACTTTTTGAGAGATGATGTAAATATGGGATATCATTGAATCCCAAGCAGCGTAACTTTGCAGTGTCCGAAGGAAACCTCTTAGGACACATCATTTCTAAAAGTGGGATCAAGGTAGACCTAGACAAGGTCAATACCATCACGTAGATTCCCACCTAGTGAACAAGAAATCCATGTAGTATCTCTTAGGGAAGATCAACTTCCTCTGTATGTTGATTTCCGACTATGCCTAGATTGTTAAACCAAGACAACAGATGATGAAGAAGGACACAGTTTATAAATGTGATAAGAGGGAGAAGGATGCATTTTCATGTATCAAACAAGCTATAGCAGAAACACCTGCATTGTACAACCCAGAATTTGGTAAAGACTTCTTTCTCTACACTTTGTAGTCTGACACCTCTCTTGCTATTGTGCTTACTTAGAAGGATGAGTTAAACAATGATCAACCTATCTCCTTCCTGAGCACCAGTCTGCAATACTAGAGCTTAATTACCCCACCCTAGAAAAACATGCTTATGTAGTGTACAAGGTAGTAAAGCACTTTAGACCCTATCTGTTAAAGAACTGTTGTGCCATCTTTATTGCACACCCAACAGTCAGATCACTGCTTGTTCATTAAAAGCTGGGTGAAAGGAGGGTGAACTGGATGACCAGGTTACAAGAGTATGGTCTAGACATCGATCCAATTCACATAATCAAGGGTCATGTTGTTTTCCAATTAGTAGTAGATGCAATAAACGAAAAGGGGAAGAAGAAGAGTTCGCTGCATGGGAGCAAGAGATTAAAATGTGCAACGTTGAGTGAGGCTCCCCCACTATTGACATAAATTCTTGGTACACGGATGTGCACTAATACCTCGAGCTTGGCATCATGCCCTCTCACTTCTCTACATCGCATAAGAGGGCACGATGCCATAAAGAATTATCATATCAATTAGTGCATGGGGTGTTGTTCAGGAAGCACCACAATGGAGTACTGCTCAGGTGTTTGGAGGCACACAATTTAGAAAAAAGTATTACGTGATCTCCACGACGGACCACCCGACGGACACTTCGCAGGAAATAGTACAACACATAAGGTTGTGCAGGGTGGATTTTACTAGCCTACATTATTCAAAGATTCTCATGCTTATGCCTGCATGTGTCTTATCTACCAAAGGTGTGCTGACAAAAATTGGAAGTCAGTAGCTCTGCTCCAGCCCGTTGCAGTGGAATAATCTTTTCAATAGTGTGTCTTGGATATCATTGGGGAAATTTTCCCACACTCATCAAAGAAACACCATTGCTGCAGACTATTTCACGCGGTGGATAAAGGCAGTTCTGCTAAAACAAGTGAACGATCAGGAAGTCATCGGCTTTCTACAATAGAATATCATTTCCAGGTTCGGTGTTCCTACTTTACGTGTTTTTGACAATGCAACATATTTTTCATCGTTAAGACTTTATGATTTTTCATTGGAAAATGGTATTATATTGAAACACTCATCTAATTATTATTCGCAGGGGAATGGTCTTGAAAAATCCATGAACAAGAACCTCATCCATATAATAAAAAATACCATATTCTCTAAACAATGAAACTAGCACTCTTCTTTGGTGAATTCCTTATGGGGTTACCGAGTCACACCTAATCCTTATCTAAACACCTTCCCTTACTTCTTGGTGTACGGAAAAGAAGCCATTCTGCCGCTGAACATCTACTTTCTTGCTCTCTAGTTTTCCCAAGAGTCCCAAGGCAAGCCATGTCTTTTAGTTCAGCGTAGGATGGACACTTTGTACAAGCTACAGGAAGAAAGGTTAAAAGAAAAATATATTTTTTTACTTCACCAAAGCTTTATCAAGAGGGTTTGATAGAAAGTATGCAGGAATAAATAGATTTAGTGTGGGTGACTAAGTATTATAGTGGGATAAAGCCCACGAGGACAAAGGAAAAAAAAAAACTAACTTTCATTCCATATGGATTGGTCCATACACAGTAAATGAGAAGCTTGGCCAGTAAACATATCGTCTTCAATCACTTGACGGGAAGATTGACTCTCTCCCTGTCAGTGGCAAAGACTTAAACCAATATTTTCAATGAAGATTTGGGGTTGCGCCCTGCACTATGTACATAGTCTTTTGTTGTTTTTTGTTTATTCTTTGCTTGAACTTTGTGCTGTTTTTTCATGTGAATAAGTGTTGTTCCTAACTTCGTTGTGGCTTCTAAGTGTGTGTGTGGTTGAACTCTAGCGAGTCTTGTGACACTACAATATTTCATTAGCCTTCTATCCATCTTCCTTGTGTTGGTTACATCTTTTGGTTGATCAAGTTCTAACGAAAAAGATGATCCATCTGTTAGGATAATTTTGGTCCAAACATGAACCCATGTCTTGCCTAGGAACCTCATGCTTATACTTGGTTTTTCTGTTGGTGTTATGAAGCTTATCCGATTAGTAGAATCAGGGAAGGGGAAAAATCTAAACTAGAAAACCTAAATCAAAGGTCTTTATATGATTCTCTGAAGGAACAACCTCTTGTGCTCTCAATAAGTTGTGATCACTCTTTTGCCCCAAAATAAATAAGTGTTGATGCATAGTTATCTTTCAATAAATAAATAAAGGTGAAAGAATACAAAGGCTTCCTGCGGAGAGAGGTGAAGAAAGAAACTCTGATGGATGCTGTCCAGGCTCGCCGACAGCACAACAATGTTTGTGTTCCTACATGAGTTCGGCGAGGTACTGTTCAGGCTTGCTCATGACGAAGAAACACTACAGATGAAAATATATACTCTCAAAATCCTAATCTCACGAGCCAAAAAGTGTTGTAGTTTCAGCAACACCATCCAAAATTTCGGCTTGCACTCAAATTTCAGAGCCTTACTTGGTCTTTTCCTTAATTGTTGTTAACACTCATGCTTATTCCATGAACTTTCTTGAAGTTCTTCGACCCATTTTTCTTTTTGGATTAAATACCATCTTTTGGCATGTTTGACTATTATATAATGTTTGCGAACCTTTTCTGGTGGTTTCAAAGGTCGGTCTTTATGTCCCATACACAAAGTCTTGAGTGTTGTCGCATAAGTGTCATCACGTCATCCCAAAGTCTATCTTAAGTGTTGCACTTGTCGCATCTTATCATGAGGCAGACACATAGAGGGGAATGCTTTTTTTGTTTGTTTTGATGATCTATGTTGTCATGTAATCAAATTATGCTATGCGAGTGATCAAAATTCAAGTTCATCCCGAGTCCATCTCCCTTCCCGCAGTTAGCCATTTCTAGAAATCTTCCCAACCAGGAAAATTAGCTTCATCAGGCCCTAACTGAGCTATGCAATGTGCAATATTATCCCTCATTAATGTGACCTTGCTGCTTGGAACTACGGAGTGTGCAGTCACTGTCCTCTAGAGTTGTTGTTCTATGTAATTCCAAAGTCTAGCAGCCTCCCTTCACCTCTAGAATTACATAGTTGTGCCTCCCAGACTCTCTTGAACTGTGCACTTCACACCTTCAACCCTCAAGATTTTCCGTTTCTTGTTGGAACTTCGCAATGCGTAGAGATACCAGTGTCCCTTGGCCTCCACAACTATGTAAATGCTTCCTCCAGTGCCCTTCCCTCAACCGAAGCTCATTGCCCCCAAAAACTATGCATATTTTCCCTTCAAGCCTTTATGCTTCCCAGTCCCCCTTACCTATTGAAACTGTGCAATCTGTCCTTCCAGGGCCCCATCCTACAACAACCGCTACCTAATTGAACTACGTAATTCTGACCCCAGTGGGCATTGTGCAATTTTTCTCCTCAATGAGGACTGTGAAGAAAAGTTCCTCAGTCAAGCCTGAGTTTCGCTTTGCATAGTCTCAGTGATCAATCTCTCTCCTTGTCATCTAGAAATTCACAATACGTAGTCATTGACCCCTTCCTCCTAGCCTGTGACTTGTCTCAGGTTCAGTTCATGGATAATAATGCATCATCATATACTAGGGAGTTTTCAGATTGATGTCGTCCTGTCATGAGTGAATTTTAGGAACGTGTACACTATCAAGTCGTGACGAGATGGTGAAGAAGGAGAAGAAGGAGGGAAGCATGCCTAAAGACTCACTCATAGCTAAGCTTAAAAGAGCAAGAAAATGGAAAAAAGTTTACAACTACCTTCCAAGACCGAGGATCATTGAAGACCCCACATTGCCAAGCTATGTAGAGGAGAAGAGAAAACATGTCCAAGATCACATTTGGCCCTCAACAACAACAATGCCTTGAAAATGCCACATCATCAAGCCAGTCCATGTCAGCAGTGTCACGTCAAGTCGTGTCATGAGTTATCATATGCCACATCACTATTGTGGACCATGTATATTGTAATCAAATATACTTTAAAGTGGAAGTCCAAAGGACACACATGAATATGAAGAGTCATGTAAGTTGAAAAGTCATAGGAAGTTGAACGGGCATGAGAGTAGCCAAAGAGTCACAAGGGGGCAGCATCACCCTTTTGGTTATATATACCCCCTCATTGTATGAGAAAATGACTTTTCACCTTGGCTCCTCCCGAAAGACATTAGAGAGACTTGCTAGTTCTTTCAGGAGAAAGGAATGGCTCCAATGTCCCACTACTTGGGCTAGTGATTTACAATGTAAATATGTGTCTTTGAACTTTTTCTTAATAAAAGAAGACTTTTAAGGCCAAAATGTTCTTCATGCATGGACTATGAATGTTTGTAAGACTATTCCGTGGACGTTTGTATTTCATGTTTTCTTTCACATGTACTAAGATATTTGAACTATTTCAGTTATTTTAGTGCTTATATTGTTGATAATGTGTTGTAATGGTTGTTATCACTTCCCCATCTTTGTCGACTATTCTGCATGATACTAGACAAATATTTCCTTGTTTATTCGTTATAACGATTTTCGCAACCACTATGGACTATTCTGTTGGATGTTAGACATATCTATCCTTGTTTATTTGTTGTAATGACTGTCGCATTCATTGTGGACTATTCCACTGGATCCTTCTGGTTCATGTGTGTCTTCTCCTGGGTGGTACTATTACCTCTCACTTAGAGGCTCACTTTTGTCTCCTCCTTTGTAGTAGAAGAACCTCGACATAGTTGCACTTCACACTCACCAAGCACACTCCCCTTGTTGTTAAAATATACCATTGCATCACTCTTTGGTGTTGATAGCTAGAGTCAAGCAAAATCTTTAAGGATTTGGTGCCCACACCTTTATATCGGATGGGACTCCTACACAAAACAATGTGAGGCTTGATTGAGACTTCATATCAAGGAGATCCCCTGAATGTTGGTGGGTCCAGCACTGTCAACACCTTTCTTATAGCACCAACTATTGATAATGTTGGAAATCCATAAACCAAGGGGGTTTCCCCAATGTGAAGTCCCAACTAGACCTCACACCATTTGGAGTAGGAGCCCCATCCAAAGCATCAGCTTGACCACCATAACTTTATGGTTTTCCTCAGCTACAATGGATAACATAAAAGATTATGAATAAAGCCTTTGAAATAACAATAAAGTTGACATTGTAAAACACCAATTGCAATGTGTAAATGAGGCTTTCACGAAAGGGAAGTAAGAGTGAGTTTCTGGAAAGAAAGTAATAGTACTATCCTAAAAGAGGCACAGAAGAGCAAGGAAAAAATCGTTAGTTATCTAGTGAAATAGTTCACATATACACAACAAACATTAAAACAAATAAAATATACATTCAACAATATAAGTACCAAAGTCAATGAAGTAGTTCAATTTCCTTAGTACATATAAACAAAACATGTACCTCGAGCATCGAAAGAATAGTCTTACAATATTCACGATACATGCACAAAAATGTGTTGGCTTAGTGATATTATGTTTATTAGGTGAAAGATATAAGTACATAGTTACAATGGCAAGCCACTACCTCCAATAGTGAAACATTATTACACTTATTTCTTCTCTAAAGAATGATCTTCTCTCCTATGCTAAGCTAGAGAAGCCAAGGCTAGCTCTCTAAAGGCTAAGCCTCCAAAACCTTTTGCTTGAGTTATGAGGTTTCTTTTATAACAAGAGGAATGGCCTTCCATATATCCACGACTCTTTGGCTTCGCTCATGCTTCTTAGACTTCTAATGTGACCTTTGGACTTCAATATGACTTTTTGACTTTTCCAAAGACTCTTTTGTCCATATATGATTATGTCATATTCCACATATGACTCTTGGACTAATACGTATTACATATTCTCCTTTCCTTTTGATAATTACATCATTATATCCACAAATGATGTGGCAAGACATGTGGACACACATGACATTGTGATGACACTGATACAAGTCACAACTTGACAATGATGACATAGACTACATGATAAAGTGGCAATGCTGAGTTGTTCCTCTTGTTGTTTTTCCTTCAATCTTGACGAGAGGCCTAGTCAGTACTTCATCTTCATGTAAGATCTTCTTTATTCTTTATCTTCACCCTCAAAGGGGCTAAATGATATGGAGTCTTCATGTGAATCTAATCTTTGATGTTCCATCATAAGCTAGTGTCCTTTCATCTTCTTGCTTGATGAATTCTTCATGGTTCCATCTTCATGGGTGTCTTCTTGTATGATCTCCTAAGCATCTCCCTTCGGTATCACCCTATCATGTCAAGATATAATACCTGTAGATGAAATTCACTCATGATAAGATGAAATGAGTCTAGAAATCTCCTAGTCTAGCTCGCTTAATGAAAACAACTAGTTGAGCTAGAACTGTGTACTTGACAAGAACTCTTAGTTCTAGAGATTAGGACTAAGGTATTGATGCTTGTGACTATGCAATGCGTAGCACTGGAGGCCCAGGATACAATACTGCATAGTTGAGGGTCACAATAAGGCATGCTTGCCCACGGTAACTGTGCAATGTGTAGTTTTATCAGAGAAAGTGTTATAACCCTATTTGCCACTCCATTATAGTAACAAAGACCCAACATCAATGTACCTCAGTTGTAAGAGAGACCGAACATCGACTTACCTCAATTGTTTGGATAAAATGCATCCCCTTTCAACTTTTCTTTTACTTATGTCAGATTTATTCGATGTTAAAAGGATGAAATTACATAACTGAGAAATTTCTCATAGTTATTTTGCCAAAATATTATAATTATGAGATAATTGAGGAAAAAAATCATAATTGTGAAAAAAAAATCTAGGGTTTTCCTCTCCCAGGGAGATCAACTTGACCCACTTGTGTATGAGTTGGCTAGAGGTGCATGATTGTAGAAGTTTCCTAACTTCTCAAGCCCCTAGGTCTCTAGATACATTCTCCCAAAGGATCAAATGAGCTTATATAATCTCACAAAGAGAAAAAGGGGTCAAATCAAGTATTTACACTACAGCACGAGAACTCTGTTGTATTGGTAGAGGAGATCCTCTCCTCAATATTGTATTATGGTCTTCACCATGAAACCAATCTAATCTCATGGTCATCTAATAAACAACCCATTGTTTCAATATCTTCTACATAAGCAGAGTATGTAGTTTCCACTTCAGCAGCTTCTCAAGCAGTGTGGCTGAGAAGACTATTGAATGAGCTTTCAAATGTTCAGAAGGAGCCAACTCCTATTCATAGTGATAATGGTTATGCAATTTGTTTGTAAAAAATCATGTCTTTCACAAAAGGAGGAAGCACATTGACGCACATCCATGAGCATATTAATAATGGAGATATCACACTTGCTTTTTGTGGTTCAAAAGATCAACTTGTAGATATTTTCAAAAAACCATTGGGAAAAAATGTATTTGAGTTTCGAAGAGAGGAATTGGGCATTCGAAGGCCCAATACTTGTAACAATTGAGATTAGGAGGGGTTGTTGAGTTATTTAATCTCACTGTCTGCTAGGTGTCATGCTATTTAATCCCACTGTCTTTTAGGTGTCATAGTCGGTTTTGTTCAAGTTGAGTTTAGTTGAGTTGAGTTGGAACTTTCTCCAGTCACTTACTCTTGTTTGTTTCTTTGTCTCCTATGTAGTTTATTTAACTAATATTGAATGCTGAGAAGATTTGTTCACTCCATTCCAATTTTGATTTCTTTCTCTGTGTATTTCCCTCTTTGCATTCTTCGTCATGTTTTACCGATTTACATAAGCGAACAAATTAACGAATATTCAAATTGTTTTTACCAATGTGGTTGAATTTGGTAGCTATCTTTTGAATCACTCCTAATCACAAGTTTAGAAAAAGGAAACACCATTTGTATGAAATATTTGAAAAGAGGAAAAAACATTTGTATGGAAGAGTTATGGATTGTAAATTTGGAAATATTAAAAAAAAAAAACAAAACAAAAAATGGGATAAAATAATTATATGTAATTGTAAATTTTGAAATATATTTTACAAATCTGATATACATAAATGAAATCAAATCATTATGTCTATCAGAGTTGTAAAATATATTTCAAAATTTACAATTAGATATAGTTATATGGTCCAAGGTTAGCTGGGGAGGTTTGGTCCTGATTGGACAAGACTATGCATGCCTAAGGTAGTTTGGTCCCCACAAGTTTCATTGTCCAATCCTCGGCAAGATTATGTATCCTTGAGGTTTGGGTCAGGTGGGGAGGTTTGGTGCGCACAAGTTTCATTATCCAATTGTGGACAAGACTATGTATGTTTGAGGTGGTTTGGTCCCCACAAGTTTCATTGTCCAATCCTAGAAAAGACTATATATACTTAAACAGTGCTTCAAATGAACAGATTTATTCAAAACGTTACCTTGGGAAAGCAAAATGAATAGCGACAACTAACCATTGACCCATTCCTTGCATGCGTGGGAGACAAATAATGAAAAACTGCCAAAGCAGTTGGACATGCGGTACAGAAATGGCGAAAAAGGCCAACGTCACACAATACGGACCATCCCTTCCGGTCAATGTTGCCCTCGTGGCAATACACAGAGAAAAGCCGTACTGTAATACTGTTCTCGGGGACAGTACATAAAACGTTTTCTTGACGAGGCTCTCAGAATTATGGAAAATGTTACAGAAGATGACGTTGAAAATCCAGAAATAAGTATCTTTGTAGAGCAATTGGACAAAGGAAAGCCTCGTGCATCATGAAGACGAAAATGGAAGTAATTATTTAGCGTTGGCCATCATGACATTATCTACTAGTATTATTAAAACTATTTGAAATTTTGAAAAGATACTTTATTAAGACGGAATTTGTCATAATTGTGGTGTGGTCTGTGGATTTGAAATTGAAATTTTGAAGGAGACTATTGATATTACGAAGTATTTGGCTAAAAACACAGAGATAAATTGATCAATTAAACAATGTTGCTATCTGATAGATTTTTCAAAGTGACGGTATCCATATCCTTTTGATGTACGCATAAGATTTTCGTTAGCATATAAGATTTTTTCTAACATCTATGCTTTGTAATAGAGTGAGTATTTTTCATGTATATTCATTAAGAAAATTAAAAGAATAAATAAACTTAGAAATTATAATAATTGCATTTTTATTAAGGATAGTTTTTTTTTAAAAGAGAATCTCAAGAACTATCCAAATTTGATAGTGATAACTTTTTATTGATGAGAAATTCATATTTCTATTCAATATTATGAATGGCCATGATTAAATAAATTATATATATATATATATATATATATATATATATATATATATTCACTTTTATAATATCAATATATTAAATTAATATTCGTTGAAATATAATATTTAGTGTTTACTCAAATATAAAATTAAATATTTGATAAAAGATAAACATGTTTCTATTTAAGTTTTTGTCCATGTTAAATTGATTTAACTTTTTAAGAATGTTTATATATTATAGATTTTTTTGTAGATTCAACAACTTACGTGATGTTAAAATATAAGACACGAATCTATTTTATTTTTTAGTGGAAACTAAAATTGATATGGAAACAATAAGTAGAAAGAGGAAGAATATCAATCACACATAACACAATATTTCTTTGGGGAAAACAACTGCTCAAAGCCTTGGCTATCTGTATTGTATTAACTAGGGGATTTGAGAAGAAAATACAATGCTTATCGAATCCAAACAATTCATGCACAAGTACAATCTATCTCTCTGCTTCCTATGTTGACTCTAGCCAACACTTAGCCAATTTACTAGCCTTCCAAGCCCCTACTTCCTCACATAATTGCTGAAGGAATCAACCCATATTTAATTGGGAAATCCACTCTCTATAACTGCACAATCCAAACATAGGTCCTTAACTAAGTGCTTGCACCATCTATACAACTCAAAAAATTATACAATTGATAGTACACTATCCCTGAGCTCTAATCTCAACTGGGTCTTCATTTGAACTAACATGCATGAATTATTTATGAGTGAATCTTCAGTTAACTAGTATGGTATTGGTGATGCACTAGTGCACTATTCCACTACTAGACCTCTATTAGTTCTTCCAATAGTTAGAACTAGTTTAATTGACTATAACTCAATTAGATTGAGTTATCTAATTACAACTCAAAAGAACTCAACCTGAGCCCCTAAAATTTATGGATCACTCTAGATGACTCTAGATAGACTTCCAACTTAAATTTCTTAAGCCATTAAGTCAATTTAATTTAATTAACTATTACAAATTGCTATGAGAATAGAATTACAATTTTAATTCACAATTTAATTGAATGACAAATTAAATTGGAATTTATTGTTGCTATTTTTAACACTCCCTCTAAATAACAAATGGATTATCATCTACCCCGATCTTGTCCCTATGAAGCTCAACTTTGCATCTTGGCAATGCCTTTGTCAAAATATCTGCATCACGCTCCTATGTGGGAATGTACTACAACAACATAATCCTCCTCTGCACACAATCTTAAAGATGATGATACCAGATATCAATATGCTTGGATTGATCATTAAAAAACTCAATTTTCAGAGAACTTGATACAACTATAATTGTCACAGTAAATCACAATTGGATCCATCTGCTAACCAAACAAACCAACCAAAATCTTCCTCACCTAGATAGCCTCACAAGCTGCTTGACTAGCAGCCATGTACTTTGCTTCCGCTAAATTAAGTGCAACTGCTCTCTGTTTCTTGCTGTACCAACAAATAACTGCTGAGCCAATACTGAAGATCCCTCCTGATGTGTTCTTCCTGTCAGATGGACTCCTTGCCCAATCTCAATTGGTGAAGCCTTGAAGCTTCACTCCCTATGTCTATCTTTACCATAAACCATACTAAGTATTGCCTCTTAGGTATCTCAACACATGCTTGGCTTTATTCTAATACAACTTGGTTGTCTTAACCATCACTTGACTAAGTTGATTAACTACATAACACATGTCTAGTCACGTCTTAACAAATACATGAGTGAACCCACAATCTTTTTCTAAATAGTAGCTTCCACTACTTCACTGGAAGTAGCATCCTCCTTCCTCTAGTTACCTGCTATAGTCTCCAAGGGTTTATTGCTCTCCATGTGGAACCTTTTCAGTGTCTTGTTAGCATAATTTCCTTGAGAGAAAAGGTTCCTCGTCACCTTTCCATACTTCCATGCCCAGAAAGTAGTGCATGAGTACCAAGTCCTTCATTTCGAACTCTCTTACAAGGTCCTCTTTGCAAGACTTGTTCAGATGATCATCACATGTCAGAATCAAATCATCAACATATAAAACAATAATCAACAATTTACCTACAACCACAATATGGTAAAGGTTCGCATCCACTTCACTTTTGGTGAAGCCCAAACTGGTGAAGTGTTGGCTGCTCGAATGGTTTATTTATTAGACAGTTGAGTACCACATTAAATTGTCAACCCAGGAAAGTCCTTTTGTTTCAAAGGTGACCCCGTACTGTATGCACTTAATTCTAAAAGTATTAAAAGTTGTAGTATAAATAAATCTACTTTTTATCAAACCCTTACGCTGTGTTACAACAGTTATAATCCATTGCAGAAATGAAATGAAAACAATAAACTAAAGGTAACAAATCTGCTGAAAGAAATGATGGTTGTCTTGTAACAGAGGATCAGGACCCTATCCTCAGGGTAAGGATGTTCAGCACCTGCCCCTGTGATCAATTTGCCAATGCACACTGCAATCCCTAATCACCGGTGACACACTCTTGTACAGCGCCAATTGATTAAGAAAACAGAGTATCAGCAAAGGGAAATATCAGAAGCAATGCCACACAAAAGTCACACACACACTCAACAGAAAAGGAATGGGTGAATCTTGTGAAGAAGGTGGGCCCTGTCCCTCTCACAAGATTCCCCAGGACACAGATACTAAGTAAAAATGCTCAGAACAATGCTTTATTCATCTGCCAGAATGTCAAGTTACAGTAAAGGTTTAGACTTGCTCTCTAATACAGTACCCTTTGTTACCCCTTGTTGTAGATGTTTCTGCTTTATAGAGGAGACATCTATTACAATAGATTGTCGTTACCCATTTAGTTGACCCTTTTGTACAAAAATAAGAAATGATGTTACAACAGTATGTGATTTTATCATATCGAATCCTTTTGCTGTTGCACAGCTGACAGATTTCGACCGTCCCTTTGAGATCTTCGTACAATCCTTGGTTGTTCCACCATTGTTGTTGATCTGGTGAATCTTAATTGTTCCCGTAAAGCTCTCGTGCTGCTCCTGGTGTTCCAATATCTGCAACTGTGTTTTGTCAATTTTGGACAGTGGCTGATCATGCTATATCAGCATCTGCAACGTATTGTTCTGGCCGCTTCAGACGGTTACTGCTCCTGCTGGCCAATTGCTGTTCCAGATATCTCGGCCATTTGCAAAATGAGGATTTACCTGGTTTAGTCAGTTGCTGTTTCTGGTATGGCAGCAACTATGCAGTTGTTGTTTCTGGTGTTCCAGCAACTGTGAATTATAATTCTGCAGGCTTTAAACAACTTAGTCAACTTCCAAGGATTAATTATAAAGATAGCATGAATATGTGTTGATTAATTAAACTTATAGTAAATGAGGAGAGTTACTTCATACCTTTGGAATAATCAAGTCAAAATGTTATCAAGGCTTTCAACTTATGGGCTAAAGAGGGTAATATAATAACAAAATACAAGGTCAAAAGTAGACAATATGGAGTCCTAACATCCCCCCCAGCTGAAATGGTTGCATGTCCTCATGCAACATTTATTCTGAATCGGAGTCGGAATACTGGGATGAAGAGTGTAAGTGGCTAATACAGTAGCTAAAGAAGGTGTTGTCCATCTTATTTCTGAACCCACAAACATTTTGTATTTTCTACCATACTGCCACCTCCTCCTTTATGGTCAGTTTGTAATGAGCCTTGTATTGCTGACCAGGTATCCACAAGAGCAGAAAATGAAAACAATACCCAATCCACTTTTCAGCACACTGTTCCATACATCTGACATAATGGGGAATTCGTGACATTTCTACTAGAAGATTGAGGGGATTGTAAGGATGATACTCCTGTCTCTCTTTCGGACAATGCTCCCAAAATAAATTGTTTGCTTTGATGGCCAGATCTCCCTTTGTTTTCACATAACGTTGGCAATCCTGTAAGACTGCTATTTGTAGTTGCCTCATATGATCAAGCATGCCGGGTTTAGTCAGATTCTGTTGATGTTGTGCAATAAAGAGGGCTGCATTCTGTGGTTCACTTCAAATCCAGAGGAGGCAATTCTGCTCATTATGTGTTGCAGACATAAAAGCAGAGTTGGTTGGCAAGGAAAGAGATGAAAGCCCTTCTTTGGATATCACTAGCGATGGGAAGTATATTCATCACTCTATCTTCAGGCATAGCCTCATTGTGAAGATAGAGTTCACAGAGCAAATTTTGATCATTATTTGGTGCTTCTGTGAATGTTTCAATAAATTGATCAGGTCTAGCAACTTGATAAGGTCTTCCATCTTTGATTGCCTTTATTTGTAAGAATGCTAAGCGTTCTCTTAAAAATGTTGCATAGTTGAAAGAGGGTTTTCTTGTAGCCAGTACCCTCTGGACCAAGTCAAAGATATTGGACAGCCTTTCTTTTAATCTCCTGTTTTCTTTGCGTTGAGCTCGGAACTGTTCAAGTGCATCCCAATTTTTGTATGCATAGCTGAACCAGGTTGACTTTTGCTGTTGGAATGCTTTCCCTTGTGAAAGCTCATATTCTGTTCTCCATGTGTCCTTTAGTTCTTGAAAACTAAAGGTCTCAGTATGAGCATTGCTGACACTGGGAGATTCAGTCTGTGTAAATGCATCAGTAAAGGATTTCTGTTCTGTAATGGTTTGGATAGGCCGGGGTGGTTTTATATCCTCCTCTACAATTCTTGAGGGGCCTGCTGGTTCTTGTGTAGCAGCAGGTTGTTCTGTTTCTTGTTTTTCCATTCTTAGAGGGCCTGCTGGTTCTTGTGTAACAACAGGTTTTTCTGTTTTTACTACAACAAGGGGAGTTTGTGAGCTAGTTCCAGTCATCGGAACTTCGACTATCTTGTATCCCGCCTGAGTGTAAAGCTCACCACACTCACTGCACACATATTCATTGTATTGGCTCTTTTCGGCTGCAGAGGCTACCCGTGCTAAGGTGTGCAGATTGAATTCATTTTGATAAGACTCCTTAACCATTATTATCTCCTGCTGATAATCCTTAATTTGAGACTTTAAAAACTCAATTTCTTCTTGCAGGGAGGCTAAAGTGGGCGGGGCTTGTGTATCTGTAGATTCAGGTGGAGGCGGGGGTTGTTGTTCATCATCAATTTGATCATTGGCGTCCCCAACAGGTGGTTCTTGTGTATCACCTGTTGGGTCAGTGGCTGGTTCTTGTGTATCAGCCACATGCAGGTCATTATCTTCTTGTTCCCCAACAGGTGGTTCTTGTGTATCACCTGTCGGGTCAGTGGCTGGTTCTTGTGTGACAGCCACTTGCCCAATATCATCTTGGGTGTCTATTTTGGATTTTTCGGCAGCTGGTTCTTGTGTAGCAGCTGCCTCTTTTGAGGAAAATAATGTCACAAAACTGTCAATGCTCTGCATTTCAGCCGCAGAGGGTGAGGGAGATGAATGCTCAGGGCTTGTTAGGATGCGGGATTTTAGGATGATGGGTGGAGAACTAGGGGTAATGGTTTCAGTTGCTACAGACGATCCTGTTCGTCGTCTTGGTAAGGAGACAGGAAAATCAGTGATTTTTCTCTTGCCACTCCTTTCTTTTAAAATAGAAGAGCTATCAGCCATAACAGCCTCTTTAAGTGAAGCCCTAGTTCTTCTTCTTTTTGGTTGGGTTACAATTTCCTGCTGCTTTTTCCTTTTGCGAAAGATGATGGGTTTATTATCATCGGAATCATCAGTGGAGATATGGAGTACAGGGGTGGATGGTTGCGCTTCATTGGGGGATGGGGTCCTCTGCAGGGGTGTTTCTGCTGTTGATTGCTGATTTTCAGCTACCTGTTGGGAAATTTCTTGGGATATTTGCTCTGATTGTTGGGGAATTTCCTGGGGTATTTGCTCTGGAGGTTGGGGAACTTCCTGGGGTATTTGCTCTGGAGGATTAACGAGGGGGGTTGGGTGGTTTAGAGCAAAGCCTCTATTTATCAAAAGTTGGGCTAAGCGATGGTGTTTCAGGGATAGGAGCTGATGCTTTGCATTTACAGTATAACGTGACATATTTTTTAGACAACCCAATAGATAATAAGGCATATTTACTAACTGACCATGCCTCAAGTGATTCAACAAAACGAAGTCATGTTGGTAAATTACCTGATAATGACCTTTGCATGTCAAATACTGTTTAACAAACTCCGCAACCTTTGGCCATGGTGGTGGCAGTGACCGAAGTGCGACCCCTCTGCCTTTGGCTTCAACATGTTCGCCCGGTAGGAGAAAGTCTTGTTGCGCATTCAGGATAAGATGTTTTCTACTAAACCAGCGCGTACCATTGGTCGGTAACCCGGAGACTTGGGCTATAGCTTCTTCTGTCACCGGAATTTGCACTCCCTGGACGATGGAAAATCCTTCTCTCAAGTTGCATGCAAACTCTAGAACTTGCTGCGAGTTGAATTCCGGCAGTCTTCTGAAATATTCTACCCATCCTGCTTGAAGAAAAATCTGATAGGCTTCCGGGTAGAGTTCCAGCAATGCTGTTGAACCAGGTTCATACGTAATTAGATTTCCTCCCATATTTGCTAGTTCAGACACAAACACAGTACAGAGCCGAGTAGTCGAGATCGAGACAGAGTAAACTGTTGCAAATGAGGATATGACACGGTACAGTACAGTCGAGGTGAGTTAGATAGTACCGGGAGAATTAGGGGCGGCGGTGGTTGACGTGTTTTGTTATCATAACAATATTTTGGTAATCCCCCCAAATCTACGGCCGAATGATCTGATTGGTAGTACAATGATTTCGGTAGTCGTATCAACATCTCCACATTAACTATAATTTAATACCCACACTTAAACATGCGTACCTTTATATTTACCTTTAGTTGTTTGCGTCATAAAGTCTTATCTTGTCTTTTGCTGGACCAATTAAAAAGGGTCTGAACTTATAAAAATGCGGGCGGTCTTTATTATTGGCAGGAAGTGGTAATGGGGAAATGTAATTATCGGGGTGCATGACTGGTTCCTTTGATGATGAATGATGTGTTCCATTAGAATAATGGTTCATTTTTCAGGAACACAAATAAGGAGGTTGATAAAAAAATGAAAAGGATTGGTGTTAAGCATTAGAATATAGTGTTTCGGCAACGGGGAATGGTGTTGCAGCAACGGGAAAATGGAAAGTGGTGTTGCAGCAACAGGAAAATGGAAAGTGGTGTTGCAGCAACAGGAAAATGAAGTCACAACGGGAAGTGGTGTTGCAGCAACCAGAAATGGTGTTGCAGCAACAGGAAGTGGTGTTGCAGCAACGGAAAAATGGTGTTGCAGCAACAGGAAGTGGTGTTGCAGCAACGGGAAAATGGTGTTGCAGCAACAGGAAGATGGGAGAGAAATGATTTACGATCTGAAAGATGTTCCCAGGCTGCAAAGTGATTCTTTTGGATTTTTCGTTCTCAGCGATCCTTTCGAAACTAAAATTTGCAAAATAGTTAATTGTAACATGGCAACACTTGACAGGGATTATTAGATTGAAAAATAATCTAATCTAAAAATAAATATATAACAGGAAATTAAGTGCATTAAGGGATAGTATACTCCCCCAAAAAGGCATAGTGTATCTATGTCATGCAAGTGGCTTTGAAATCTTCCTTAGAAATAGGCCGTTGATACAAACGGAGTCGATACCCATTCACTAATAATGGTGTTCTGCTATCATCAATCGTTAGGAGTCTGACTGTTCCATTTGGAAAAACAACATCTACTTCATAAGGTCCTAGCCACCTTGTTCTTAATTTCCCTTGAAAGTTTTCAAAACGAGAGTCGTACAGTAAGGCCCAGTTACCTTTTTGGAACTGCTTGTGCTTAATAATTTTGTCATGCCACCTAGTTCTTTGCTGTTGTATCATGGTTGTCTGATGGATGGCATCCAATCTTTTTTCATCCAATTCCTGAAGCTGTTGCAACCTGGCTATTTGTGCATCTGTCAAATCGAGGTTAACAGCTAAAGCAGTCCTTAAGGTTTTAATCTCAAATTCCACAGGAAAAACAACATTTTTACCATAGACCAATTCATAGGGTGAAAAACCGGTAGTGTTTCTCCAAGTGGTTCTGTAAGCCCATAATGCCTCAGGCAACCTTTGAAACCAATCCCTCCTATTCTCTTTGACTGTCTTTGTTAAAATGGCTTCTATGACTTTGTTTGTACTCTCTACTTGCCCATTTGCTTGGGGGTGATAAGGTGTAGTCATCTTATGTTTAATGTGATATTTCTGGAGCATATCTTTGAAGCCATGAGAATTAAAAGGAGGTCCTCCATCTGTGACTAGCTCTCTAGGCAAACCAAACCTAACAAAGATTTCTTCAAATAAAAAGTTTAACACAGATTCTTCATTAGCTTTGATAAGTGCCTTAGCTTCTACCCACTTAGTCATATAGTCTGTGCAAACTAGTATATAAACTCTTTGATTGGATGGAGGATTGATGGGACCTATAAAATCTAGCGCCCATCTTTCAAAAGGTTCAAGTATTACCTGGGGATTAAGAGGCATTTCATCCCTATGATTAGGCTGGCCCATTCTCTGACAGCTATCACAAGCCTTGACATATTTCCTTGCATCCTTAAAAAGTGAGGGCCAATAGTAACCCATTCTAAGAACTTTATGTGTTGTCCTTTTGTCTGCAAAATTCCCTCCACAAGGGCCATCATGGCAAGCCTTTAGTATATCATAAATTTCATCTTCTCTGATGCATCTTCGAATTTCCTGATCAAGTCCTGTATGAAAAAGACACCCACTTATCCAGTTGTACCTAGCACTTTGCTGAACGATCTTCCTTTTCTCTCTGTGCGATAGATGTGATGGTAGTTTTCCTGCAACTAAATAATTGGCAATGTCTGCATACCAAGGTGAGTGAGTAGATACTGCAAATAAATATTCATCAGGAAAAGAATCATCTACTGGAGTGTTTTCATCAGTCTTTAATCGAGAAAGAAAATCAGCAACTACATTTTCTTTACCTGGCCGATCTACAATTGTGATATCAAATTCTTGTAATAATAATAACCATCTGGTAACTCGAGCATTTGTAACTGATTTGTTCATTAAATATTTAATGGCCGAGTGATCAGTGTGCACAAAAGTAGTATAGCCGGTAATGTAATGTCGAAACTTGTTAATAGCATAAATGACTGCTAAAAATTCTTTCTCGGTGACTGTATAGTTAAGTTCAGCAGGGGTCATATTTTTACTAATAAAATAGATTGCATAGGGAAGATTGTTCTCTTCTTGACCCAAGACAGCTCCTATTGCAGAATCTGAAGCATCAGAGGATATATGAAAGGGGAGTGCCCAATCAGGTCCTCTTAAAATGGGAGTTGTAGACAATTGATGTTTGAGTTCATTAAATGCTTTTTGACAATCATCAGTCCACTTAAATTCAACATTTTTCATAAGTAACACAAACAAGGGAGAAGCTATTTTAGAAAAATCTTTGATAAATCTTCTATAATATCCAGCATGTCCTAAAAAACTTCTTACATCAGTTTTTGTTTTTTGGATAGGAAAAGTCTGAATTACTTGTACCTTAGTTGGATCAACTTGAATTCCTAGGAATGAAATGAAGTGTCCTAAAACAATACCTTGATTCATCATCATATGACATTTTTCAGTACTTAAGGCAAGATGTGCTTCTATACACCTTTTAAGTACTTTTTCAAGATTTTGTAAGGCATCTTCAAAAGTCACACCATAAGGAGTAAAGTCATCCATAAATATTTCTAAGGAATCATTAAGCATATCAGAGAAAATTCCTATCACTGCCCTTTGAAATGTTGCTGGGGCATTACATAGTCCAAATGAAAGAACATTATAGGCAAAAGTTCCCCAGGGGCTAGTAAAAGTGGTCTTATCTTGATCTTGGGGTGCAATCTTGATCTGATTATAACCACTAAACCCATCCAAAAAGGAAAAGAATTTCTTGCCTGCCAAATTATCTAGTACCTGATCAATAAATGGTAAGGGAAAATGATCTTTCTGAGTAGCCTTATTCAGAGCTCTATAGTCCACACATACTCTCCATTTTCCATTTTTCTTAGGTACTATCACTAATGGTGAAACCCATTCGCTATCAGATATAGGATATATGAATCCTGCATTCAACAGTTTTTGAAGTTCCCCTTTCACAATTTCCCTTAGATTGGGATTCATTCGTCGTTGGGGTTGGCAGACTGGGCGGGATCCTTCTTTAATATAAATTCGGTGAGTACATAATTCAGAAGAAATTCCCTTCATATCTGTGTAATCCCATGCAAATGCTTGTTTATTTTCGTGGAGTAACTTCATTAACTGTTGTGTTTCAGCATCTGTTAGTTTAGGGTTTATATTTAATGTTTTGCCAGGCTCAATTTCGACAGCTATACTTTTGGAGGGAGTGTCAGCTAATGTGTAAGACAAGTTTTCAGTTTTAAGATTCTGCTGTGATTCAGATTCCAAGATTGCAGTCAAGTGGTCATGTAATTCAGAGTTAACCGAAGAAGGTTCAGAAATAAAACTACTAATTAATTCATCCTCGGTCGAATTTTTAAAAGTTAGGGCTTGTCCGACAAACAAAATGGGTTGAATTTCATCATCCTCATAATCTAACCATACTGAATTGTCATTGTTAATCATAGGTGTGGCATGAGGGTACAGAGTAAGCTGCTTGGTTTCAGATCCATTAGAGATTGTCATTGATCCTGACCTACAGCTGATGAAGGCATCTGCCGTAGCCAGCCAAGGTCTTCCTAAAATCAATGGATGACCCCCCAACTTATTTTTGGTTTGTAGTACAACAAAATCAGCTGGGTAGTTCCAAGATTCTACTGAAATTATCAGGTCTTCAATGACCCCTTCTGGTTTAATTGTGGAGCGGTCAGCCAGTTCTAGAATGGTTGGGGTTTCCCTAATAAAATTTTTTAGCTGCAATAACTGTGCTGTTTCAAGTGTCATGATGTTTATTGCAGCACCGAGATCTACCAGAACTCTGGAAACAAAGGTTTTACCAACCTGGACTATAACTGTAGGGTGACCAGGGTCACCATATTTTACAGGGGGATTTTTTTCTGACATGAGAGCAGCTAGATCACCCATCACATGAACTGTGAGGGGGTCTTTAGCTTTTCTTCCAGGTTTCTTAATACAAATATCTTTAACAGTTCTAGCATAAATTGGTACATCTCTTAATGCTTGTAAAAATGGAATTTTAACATACAAATTCTGTAATTCTCCTAACAAATTAAAAGCAGGTGGCTCAAGGGTTTTGGTAAGAGCCAAACGTTCAGGGAATGGTGGCTCTGCTGCTTCAGCAGTCTTTTTAGAAGATGTTTCAACTGTTTCGGCGTTCTTTTCAGAGGATGATCCAACTATTTTAGCATTAGGTGATTTTTCTTTTCTGATTTCTTCTTTATCTGAATTAGAAGTGATGTCATCAATAATGGGTTCCAGTATTCTTCCTGAGCGTAAATGAATGTAATTGCATTGCAGAGGGGAAACTAGTTGGTTTTGAACATCAATTACTTGCAGAGCTTTATTATTATTCGGGTTGGGGTTAGGTTGTACAGGTAGCTGAGGTCTTATTGTCTGATTATTAGGTGGGGCATTTGATGGTAAGGAGAGAGTTTGCTGATATTGAGGTAATTGGTTTGGAAATGGGATTTGTGGAGCTGTCCAACTTGGGTTCCATTGATAGGGTTGCTGAAAAGCCCAGGGATTCCACATTGTGGGATCAACAAAAGGAGGATTCGGTTGCTGCATGGGTGGGAAATTCATCTGATTGAAGGGTGGGTACTGCATTTGATTGAAGGTTGGGTAATTTGCTTGAAAAGGAGGATGATTATTCCAACGATTAAATGGCATGTTAGAATTCATACCTTGTCCTCGTGGTTGCCATTGTCTTCTCTATGTGAGGAGGTACACTGCTTTAGCTTCCTCTTCGGTTGGCTGCAGTGCTGCTTTTATTCCTGGTAGAGAAGTGCATTTTTGGGTCTCATGGTCCTTTTCACAAATAGTGCAAATTGGTACCTTGTCCAGGGGACATTCCCTTAGTGGGTGTTTCTCTCTGCATTTAGAGCAGAAAATAGCGAGAGTGGCTTCTGCTTCTGCCTGCTTCTTTTTAACCTGCAAAGTATCAATTTGTGAAGCAAAAGAGCTTAACATTTCAGTTTTAAATTCTTCAAGTAAGTTACCTATTTCAGCCCGTGTTGCTCCTCCACTTGCTGATTTCTGGACTCTTGAATACGTACTGTCCTTGCTCCTTGGTCTGCTTGCTGCTCCTCTTGAACATCTTTTATAGAGATCAATAATCTCATCATAGGATTCCTTAGATATGTCTCCTTTCCCAAGCATGTTTAACATATCTAAACAATCATCTCGTACCCCTCTTAGCAGTATTGATTTAAGAATATCCTTACTCATCTCAGGATGATTAGATCACTGTAAATTATATTGTAATCTTTCCACGAAGTTTTCTAAACTTTCGTCCTCTTTCTGAGTCATCTTGAATAATTCCTCCTTTCTTTCTCTTGTTCAACCATAGTCTTGGTATTTAGCCAAAAAAATTTCCTTCATCTGATCCCATGTTGTAATCACATGAGCTCCCAGGCTCATGAACCATCTTAATGCATTCCCTTTTAATGTAGCTGGAAACAAAATTAATTTCTGAGCAGAATTAATATAGTCATAGCTTCTACACAGTATATCGAATTCAAAGAGAAATTCATCAAGATCTTCTGTGGATAACCCATGGAAGTTGGGTAATGCTGAAGAGGGATATTCTTCATAGGAGTTGCACCTCTGGGGAGGTCTCCAATGGGGAATTCCAGGGTAGAGAGAGAATTTTCTCCCCTTCCCTCTATTCTGCGTCCTCCACCAAAAAGTCCTTCATTGTTATCCTCCATTGGTTGTTTCCCTGATGCGCTTGCTCGGTCTTCAGAGTTTTCTGTTGGGATCTCAATGTCCTGTACTGGTTCCTCCACCTTAACTTCCTCTATCGGTCGTTCGTCTTCTTCCTCCGGTTCCTCAGTGTATTCTGATGGTTCTAGAACCCTCTCTGGCCCTACTACTTCCTCTGTCTGAAAATCAGTCTGAGAAGAGTGTTGGATCTGTGGCCTCCGAGAGCTTAGCCTCTGGGATGTCTTAGCTTTTGAAATAATATCGTCAATAAAAGTTTTTCTTCCTCTTCCTTTGCCTTTTCCGCCTGAATGGTTAACCTTCTTGCGTCCTCTCATGCGTCCTGCCTTTCTAGAAAAAAGAAAAATATGTTAATACCTTTAAAATTTTCAGTCGCCTTCCCCGGCAACGGCGCCAAAATGTTGGCTGCTCGAATGGTTTATTTATTAGACAGTCGAGTACCACATTAAATTGTGAACCCAGGAAAGTCCTTTTGTTTCAAAGGTGACCCCGTACTGTATGCACTTAATTCTAAAAGTATTAAAAGTTGTAGTATAAATAAATCTACTTTTTATCAAACCCTTACACTGTGTTACAGCAGTTATAATCCATTGCAGAAATGAAATGAAAACAATAAACTAAACGTAACAAATCTGCTGAAAGAAATGATGGTTGTCTTGTAACAAAGGATCTGGACCCTATCCTCAGGGTAAGGATGTTCAACACCTGCCCCTGTGATCAATTTGCCAATGCACACTGCAATCCCTAATCACCGGTGACACACTCTTGTACAACGCCAATTGATTAAGAAAACAGAGTATCAGCAAAGGGAAATATCAGAAGCAATGCCACACAAAAGTCACACACACACTCAACAGAAAAGGAATGGGTGAATCTTGTGAAGAAGGTGGGCCCTGTCTCTCTCACAAGATTCCCCAGGACACAGATACTAAGTAAAAATGCTCAGAACAATGCTTTATTCATTTGCCAGAATGTCAAGTTACAGTAAAGGTTTAGACTTGCTCTCTAATACAGTACCCTTTGTTACCCCTTGTTGTAGATGTCTTCGCTTTATAGAGGAGACATCTATTACAATAGATTGTCGTTACCCGTTTAGTTGACCCTTTTGTACAAAAATAAGAAATGTTGTTACAACAGTATGTGATTTTATCATATCAAATCCTTTTGTTGTTGCACAGCTGACAGATTTCGACCGTCCCTTTGAGATCTTCGTACAATCCTTGGCTGTTCCACCATTGTTGCTGATCTGGTGAATCTTAACTATTCTCATAAAGCTCTCGTGCTGCTCCTGGTGTTCCAATATCTGCAACTGTGTTTTGTCAATTTTGGACAGTGGCTGATCATGCTATATCAGCATCTGCAACGTATTTTTCTAGCCGCTTCAGACGGTTACTTCTCCTGCAGGCCAATTGTTGTTCCAGATATCTCAGCCATTTGCAAAATGAGGATTTACCTGGTTTAGTCAGTTGTTGTTTCTGGTATGGCAGCAACTACGCAGTTGCTGTTTCTGGTGTTCCAGCAACTGTGAATTATAATTCTGCAGGCTTTAAACAACTTAGTCAACTTCCAAGGATTAATTATAAAGATAGAATGAATATGTGTTGATTAATTAAACTTATAGTAAAGGAGGAGAGTTACTTCATACCTTTGGAATAATCAAGTCAAAATGTTATCAAGGCTTTCAACTTATGGGCTAAAGAGGGTAATATAATAACAAAATACAAGGTAAAAAGTAGACAATATGGAGTCCTAACATGAAGTAGCTATCGATCTTGGTGTACCAAGCACGAGGTGCTTGTTTTAGCCCATACAATGCTCACTTGAGTCGGCACACATGCAAATCTTAGTTGAAGGTCTCAGAACCTTCAGAATGCTCAATATACACCTCTTCCTTAATCACGCCATTAAGGAAGATTGTCTTTACATCCATCTGATGTATCTTACAACCCATATGCATTGATAGTGCCAAACTAGATCTTATTGATGAGTACCATGCTACAGGAGAAAATGTCTCATCGTGATTAAGCCTCTCCACCTGAGAAAATCCTCAGGCCACCAACCTGGCCTTTTGTTTCTCCACACTACCATATGTTTCTTTCTTTACCTGATAAAGCCATCAGGAACTCACCACTCACTTATCTACCAATCTTGGGACCACATCCCAAACACTATTCCTGACAATGGAGTCATACTCCTAAACAATGGCATCAACCCAAACTGGTTGCTGCACGGATTCCTCAAAAGATGATAGCTCAGTCTCAACACATCAACTCATAAGAGCCATGTATCCCATGTACCTCTCAGGTGACCTCCTCTGCTTGTGTTGTGATATGGGTACCCCCACATTCTCTCTCATATCATGTAATAAATTGTTAGCTTCTATGGTGCGCTTTCTCTAATCCTTAGGAGATAAAAGCTCCTCAATCACATGTAGTTGATGCTCCCTCTCAAGGGAACATCTCATGGCTTTATCTTCATCGAATTTTACATCCCTGCGAACCACTGTCATCTTGTTGGTCGACAGGTACACTCGATAGGTGTGAGGTGTATCATTCTACCCCACAAATATTCCCAACTCTATTGTTCCCACAAGCTTATTACGTGCATATTTGGTTACATGGCAATAGACCGATGTACCAAAAATCTTGAAGTGACCCACATCTGGTCTCTTCCCTTAGAAAGTCCCCTCTGGTGTACTCATCCCAATAATTTGATGAAGGATTTTGTTATGAAAATAAATAGTTTTGTTGCATGCCTCGACCCACAAGTGTAGTGACAAACCTTGATCATGAAACATCGCTCGTGCTGCCCCTACTATGCTTCTATTCTTCCTTTTAGCCACCCCATTTTAGTGTGGGTTATGAGGTGCTGTCAACTCTAGTTGAATGCCTTCTATCACACAAAAGTTTTTAAACCCATTCAACACATACTCTCCACCATTATCACTCCTGATAGATTTAACCTTCTTACCAATATATTTCTCCACCAATTCTTTAAACTCACAAAACTTTGCAAAATTTTGATCTTTCTTCTGCATGAAAAAGATCCAACATTGACGAGAAAAATAATCAACAAATATAACATAATATTTGTGGTTGGCCTTATAAGTTGTTGAGAATGGTCCACACACATCTAAATGGACTCGATTGAGGATTGCTAGGATACCATGTAGAATTCCTGCAGAAACTCCGATAGATTTAGAATTCTAATTAAATTAAACACAAGTAATTTGTTGATATTCAAGAGAGGAGAGAAAGAATTTGCTCCATAAAATGAATGTATTAAATTAATGAACAATAGTAATACATGAGCAACCAAACCTCTAATCCCAAAGGGAGGTGGTTATATAGAAATTGTCGAATCTAGAAAACTAGTAAAAAACTAGAAAAGGCTAAGAAAAGCTAAAGGGAGGCCTAAAATAGCAACAATGACTCAAGACAATCTATGCCAACTATCAGCCACTAGGAAAGCTTGAGGAGGGAAACATTTCCCAGGGAAGGAAACTTTAAAACATGCTAAAATGGTCCGGGAGACCAAATCCCTTAATTTAAGGGGGAATCTTCATGTGGGGCGCCAATCCTCAAATAACTCAAGTGGATGAGGTGTGGTTAGGTGTGAACATGCACTTAGATGTCTAAATGGTTTAGGAAAGTGTTTGGACCAATATTTCCATAATATTAAGCCTTTAAAGGCAAAAAACAAGGGAAAGTTGGTCCACCGAGCTAGTTTACCAAAAACCAAGTGTGATCATGATTTATAGTGCATCTGGCTAAGTCAAGGATACTTAGGCTAAAAAATAAATGTAGATGTTAGGATTATATTCCAACACATACATCTACTAGGGTTTTGCAGGATGAGCTAATGATAATGGTTGATCTATTTTGTTATTTTTACTGTTGTCTATCGATGAAGTCTTTCCTATAATAATTTGTGTTTTATAATATTTTTTGGGCTAAATTGATTATGAATTAGAAATTTACAAAGTGATGATACTGTTGTGTGATAATATATATTGGGTTCAGTGATTTATGTTCGACTCAGTGTTTTTTTAGGTGATTGATTTTGTAGCACAATGATTCAGAATAAGTTATCCATATTTTGAGATGGTATTCTTCAGGAGAAGCACGTACATATGTAGGTATGATAAATAACCATAGCATATACACTCTTATGCATGTTTGATCAGGGTCTGTAGTGGAAATAGTTGGTTTCAGTGATGGGTAACAATGTTTGACTTGGTATATTGATGACTAGGTATGCATTTGTATGGTTTATTTTGAATTGATCAAGTTGCATTGGTTACATTAGAATATTTGATGATCCAGAATCTAAGTAGTTGATTTTAGAATTTTTGAGAGTGGATCCAGTTTGAAACATTGTGATAAGTGATCCACAAAGAGATGAGGATAGTTGTCTTCACAAAGGAGGTTGTAGCTCCCTTCCAGTTGGAGCTGGAAAATGAGGGAAGGTTGTAGCCTTTTTCAGGTACGATCTTATGTACTAGTTAATGTCTATGCTAGTAAAATATTGTAAGAATATTATTTTTAATAAATGACGAAGATAGGGACAACAACAATGGTGGTTTTCTCCCACATTGGGTTTCCACCTAAAAATATTGGTGTTCATATGGTTGTGTGTGTTTATGCTTTATCTACTTCTTAACTTCTCATACTTACTATTTAATTGATGAGTAATAATGCATTGATTACTGTAGTATAGATGATCATATAAGTTATGTATGTATACGTGGGTTCATATAGTAACAGTCACGTACATATGCTAGTTGCTTATAAAGTAGTCCTGTATAATAATCAGAATAAGAATTGAAATTCAAAGCCTATAAAATACTAATTCACAACACCCCCCCCGCTCCCACCCACGTATATTTCCTAACAATAGGTATCAAAGCAGGTCCTTCAGAAACATATTGATCTCTTGAAGTAAGATTCATAAAGATGAGGAATCAAGAGGGAGTAACATATATCTAGCCACCATTGTTTAATGGAACCAAATTTATTTTTTGGAAGGTCAAAACAAGAGCTTATCTACAGTCACTTCATTCTAATGTTTGCGAAATTGTTTAAGGAGGATATCAATATCCATCCTCTGTTCCTACAGATGAAGCAGAAAAAAACAAATATGATACCAATGCAAAGGTTGTCAATGCTCTGTTGGGAATCTTGGAAGAATCAAAATTTGTGAAGGTTATGCAGTTTAATAAAACAAAGGCTCTATGGGACAAGATCATCCAAAGTTATGAACGTGATACAAAGGTAAAGAGTGCCAAAAATCAAACATTTAGAATTCAGTATGAAACTCTCAAAATGCATAATGATGAATGTATTGCAATTTTATTTCTTAGGGTAGATAAGATCATTAATTAAACAAGAAATCTTGGTGATGAAGTAAAATATTCAATGCTTTTTCAGAAAGAAGTCTCCTTGAGGTGAATAATACTTCATATTATTCATTGATGATTTTACTAGAATGTGTTGGATTGGCTTATTGAAACATAAATATGAAGCATTTGATAAATTTAAAGTCTTCAAAGCTTTAGTATAAAATGAGTTAGATTTAAAAATAAAATTTCTTAGATATGATAGAGGAGGAGAGTTTATATCAGATGAGTTTTTCGACTTTTGTGAACAACATGGTATTAAGAGGCAATTTTCTATAGCTAAAACTCCTCAACAAAACGGAGTGGCAGAAAGAATGAACAAAACAATCCAACAAATGGCATGTGCCATGCTTGATGATTCAGAAGCGCCTCATACCTTATGGGGGGAAGAAGCACATACAACCATGAATATCCTCAACAAAGCTCATATTCAGGTAAATAGTGATAAAACTCCTTATGAACTATGGTATTTTAAGCCTCCAATTGTCAAACATTTTAGAGTTTTTGGAAGAAAATGTTACATAAAGAATAATGATGATAATCTTGGAAAATTTGAATCTAGAAATGATGAAGGAATTCTCCTTGGATACTCCTCTAGAAGCAAAGGATATAAATGCTACAATAAAATTCTTCAAAAGATTGTTGAATGCATTGATGTTGCAATTGATGAAGCATCAACAAGTACTAAAAAAGAAGCATCAATAGATGACGAGCTTGTTTATACAATGAGCCAAGAGCTTGTAAGAGAGGGAACTTTTAGAATACTGAAGAGGGTTACACAAAGTACAAAGGTATATTACCCTTCAAATGATTTAATTATGGAAAGGTAGTTCATTATGCATCCAAATGTCCATACAAGGAAGAAAATAATGAATATGATCATAAATAAAAGAATAAACATAGGAATGTAAAGAAGGATTTAAAGAAGTTCAAAAAGAAGAGCATATATACATAGGAAGATAGAAATTGCTCGAAAGACGAAGATCGGAAACATTCTAATGAAGAAATAACAAAATAAACAATGAAGAATTTTATGCTTATGGCTTTAGAAACTTCCTATGAATGAAAGAATGAGTTTGATGAAGAGGAGGATGAAGTAGACTTGGAGGGTGAAGTTATTAGTGCCTTAGTATAAATTCAATCACTCACGTGAAATAATAAGAAAAACAAGGAGATGTTGGCAAAGTTGAAGAGGAAGAGGATAAATTTGAATATTCAACACTTCTTGTGGAATTTGAGTAGGAAGAAGCTAAGAGAATTAAAGATACCTTATTGCAACAACTAAAAGAAAAGAGAAAGGAGTGTGGAAGACAAGAAGAAGAAAATGTATCCCTTAGAAAGGAATTAGAAAATTCCAAGGGTCAACTAAACCATAATTTGAAGTTTATTAAAGGATTTAACAAGTTAGATGAGATTTTGAGTTTTCAAAGATCTCCTCTCATCAAACCCGGTTTGAGAAATGAAGGAGAATCAAGAAACAAAGTAGTCAAAGGATCATCTAACAATGAAGCTAAAGGAATTTAGAAACAAGAAGGGAAATTTTACAATAGTCATTCAAAAAATCACACAAATCAAGTGAAAAATCAATAACAAATAATAAAATAAAAGAGCAAAAGTACACCTTAGCATGAACAATGAAAAATTCATAATAGTAGTTCGAGCATCCATAAAGAATGAGTGAAATAGCAAAGACCTCATTTCTCTCTAAGAGAAAGGCATCCAATAGTTACCAAATAAAACCCTAAAAGGAAATTTTCTCCCAAGTACCATAATATTTTCAATTGTTACTATTTTTGTTATAAAAATTTTGGACATAAATCTATAGATTATAGATCGTATTTTGGAAACAATTTGATAAGAAATAGAAGAAATGAACCTTATCAATCAAATAAAGACAATAGATTTGTAAATTCACATAGAAAAAATGACATGGAAAACAATAATTTTTCTCCTCTATTTGATGATGTTGAATGTTACAAATATCCTAATTTTGGACATAGAGCACCTCAGTTTAGAACTAGAAAATTTGAATCAACTCCTCATATTGGAAAAACACAAGAAGAACTAAAGGCCTAAAGGAAGAGAAAGCAAGAAGGAATAATTTGGGAATGTTTTATATGCCCAATATCAAGGGATTCATGGGTATGTTGACAATGGTTTCTCTAAGCATATGATTGGTGACTAAAAAAAATCTTGTCACTAAATGAAAGAATGATAGGAAGTTTCATTTTTGGCAATGATGCCCCATGCAACATCAAGGGCAAAGGAACCGTGAGCTTGGACAATGCAACAGGTAAATCCCATAACATTTCTCTTTGTAGAAGGCTACAAGAATAATCTTTTAAGTGTGATCCAAATATGCAATCAAGGGATGATGTTTACTTTAGATCTAAAGGTTGTGAGATAAAGTGAAAAAAAAAGGAAGGTAATAGAAAAGGTCATGATAAGCTCAAATAATGTGTACACATTCAAACAAGAAAATAAGAATTGTAATCTTCGAAAACTTGATGAAAGCTAGTTGTGGCACAAAATATTTGGTCACTTGAATTTCAACCACATTTTGAAGCTCAAAAAAAAGGGAGCTATAAGAAATTTTCTGAAAATTTTTAAGCCACACAACACAATTTGTAAATCATGCCAAATTGGGAAATGAATCAATGTTCCTTTCAAACCAAGGAAAATTCAGCCATCAAGCCACTACAACTAGTTTATATAGAATTATGTGGAACTGCAAGAACAAAGGCTCAAAATGGTGAGATTTACTTCATGTTGATTATTAATATACTAGACTTATGCAGATTTCATTTCTAAAGAAAAAGTATGGTGCATTTGAAAAGATCAAGATCTTCAAATTTGTGGCTAAGAATCAAACTTATTACAAACTAAAGTTTGTAAGATCAGGTAGAAGTGGAGAGTTCACTGCAAATGAGTTTAACACATTTTGTGAACAACGTGGCATGAAAATATAGATCACTATTTCCAACACCCCACAACAAAATGGTGTAGCTAAAAGAAAAAATAGATCAATGCAACAATTGGCAAGAGTAATGAAGGATGAAAGAAATATGTTAACTACTTTTTGGGTTGACGATGTTCAAACAATAGAGCATATTTTAAGTAAAGCTCACCTTAGGCCAAATAGTGACAAGACTCCATATGAGTTATGGTATGGAAAATCGGCCACGATAAAACAATTTCGAGTCTTTGGCAGCAAGTGCTACATTAATAATAATGATGAAAATTTGGGTAAATTTGATGCAAGGGATGATGAAGGAATATTATTAGGATATTCTATCAAGAACAATAGTTGAATATGCTACAATAAAAGACTATGCAAAATAGTTGATTTCATTGATGTTAAGATGGATAAGGATTTACCTCTTAAAATTCAGCAATAAAGATTTATCACCCCACCTAAGCAAACTAGTAGTGAAGATGAAGCAAAATAGCTTGACGAATCAGGAGAAGAGGAAAAAAAGAAAGAAGAATGTTCTCACTCAAAAACTCCCTCAAGGTATGTACAAAATCATCACCCTAGCGATCATATTATTGGTGATAAGGAAGCAGTTGTTCAAACTCGAAGAAGATTAATGAATACCTACATTCAAGCACATATTTTTATGCTATCTATGACTGAGCCAAAAGACTTTTGTAACATACCCCCTATTATCCCTAGCCATTACTATGGTAAAAATAGGGAACTTACTAAGATCATCCAACCTCGAAGGTTCCAATTATGGGAATGAGGTATAAATCATTGACCTTTTCCAAACTCTTCCATACTTAAAATGGATAACATTATTGTAATCGTCTCATTGAGACCTTTCCAATGGTATAAATTTTATCTTGATCCAACCTCCAGAGAAAAAGATAGGACCCTTCAAATATTTGGCCTATTGACATTTTCCAAGTAACATTAGCTTTCCACATGGCACCCATGAGTCCCCCAAGTGGTTCACACGTGGCTATTTAATTTAATTCCATGTCACCACCCCATAGTTATGTGGCATTTCTGCTAGAAGCTTCCAACTTGTTCATATCCTTTAGATACTCACAGGACCCCCTTTATCCATGATCCTAGATATATATATATATATATATATATATATATATATATATATATATATATATATATAGGGTGGCCTCCCCTTCCAAGCATAAATTTCCTATAGACCGCCCAATTCTATCTCATCCCAGAAATAAAATCTTATGGATTTCCTTTGGAAGTCCCTCTTTGGAACTATTGGGGATGAATCATCTAGGGTTACATGGAAGTTCTTCCTTGCTATGTTTCCACATCAACTTACTAAGGATTCTCAACCATTTTCATGATACCCAACCTCCACCATGGAACCCTCCTCCTAGGTGATACATTGCATGTTCAGGCGACAATGCACTTACGTCCCACCATAGCCACATCACCTAGGGATAAAATCTTGGTGGGATTACATTATTCTCAATAAGAAATCATCGAAGTGGAAGCACAAGGGTGATTTCACAAGTTCCTTTCACTAGGGTAGTGTGGAAATTTTGGGTTCATTGTTTCTTTGTAGGGTTTTTCAAATGAAGGGGCCCACAAGCCACGTCTTCTTGAGAATATGACCCTATAAGTTTCAAGCAAAGCCTCCCTTTGAAACCTATGGGGTACCATACCTCCATAGTCATCTAACAAGACAAATTTAACAAGGATATCAACAACCTTAATAACACATCACTCTCACCTTTGGTTATGGCTCCTAGCCACATCGGTATATGAGACTCGAGGTCTAATTTCCTCTGGGACCTAGAATTCCAACCCTCATGATGTAGATGCATATAACATTTTTAACTCCAATGCATTTGTCAAAAACATGACTTTTGTATTTTTATATGATAGAGCCATTTCCCAGGGCCTCCATAGCCACACACAGATTGACATTCAATCCCGTATGAAAAGGCTTATATAGGTGAATAGGAACATATATATATGTCTTGTGCTATCTTAGCTTTTACATAGCCTTGGCCTATAAGGCCTATGTTGCGGCCTATACACACACACACACACACACACACACTATATATATATATATATATATATATATATATATATATATATATATATATATATACCATATATATAACCAAGGCTAGCCTTCCTATATTTTCAGATTATAAAATAAGGTCAGTAGGTCAAATTGTTTTAACAAAGTTATTCGATTTCTTTTTACCATAGATTTTATTTCTTTTCCTTCGACAAACAGGTATTTAGTAAATCTGTAGGCTCAAAGTGAATACAGGAATAACCCTTTCATGCGAACAATAATAACGAAATCAACCTCTCTTTTCTACACAAAAAATAGGGCATTCCATGTTATGATTTGGAGCCATTAAACCTAGGATGGATTCCACAAATAGTAAATAGAAAACTCCCAACAATTAGCCCTTATATATATGGAAAAAATTCATAAAAAAGAATATAATCACTCATGAATTACATTTAAAAATCTCATGCACTAACATTACACGACAATGCAACATCATTTAGAGCTACATATCAATTTCCATAGAGAGCTTCCTTAATTTCACATCTCTCAGCTTAGAGCATCTTATTCATAATACGGTAAAAAGGGAAACTAAAGGTGGGACTTCAATTTTCCACTCAAACATAGACCTATTGCAACAAAAATAACTTACAACAATCACCCCCAATCTAGATCCATGATCCAAGTGGAAATTATTTTCAGCAGATTCAACAGGAAGCCAAATTTCATACGCAAAGGATAAGAAACACATATAGCATTGGGTGGTTTATCAACTAGTCAAGCGTAGCCGAATTTACAATAATGAGTAGTTAATTAGTTGTGTCAAGAATTCTAAGAGTGGTTTATCAACTAACAGGAATCACCTTGGGTGTTTTATTAGCTCTCTCTTAGCAAGAAATCTTCTTCATGTAGTTTATAAACCCTAGCTATCACCCTAAGTTGTTTTTCAGCCAGTCCCAGGAAAACACTCGTTCCCATTTCCCCTAAATCCTCTTTCACTTCTAGTCATAATTTCCTCTTTCAAATAATCTCATTCCCTCATCTCATAACCCTTTCCAGCTTTACTCATGAGCCTCACCAAAAATACATCCAACCCCCACAATGTTGTGCATTTTCCTTTTTATGATTACCTCAGGGTGTCTCTTCATGTTCCTCTTATTTTCATTTTTTATTATTTGAACCATAAAGTTAATTAAATATGCCATCTAATCCCACCTGGGCTTATCCTTCCTCTTCCCTCTTAGATCATGGATATGTGGTCCCATTCTTCATGCCATTACATAGAGATATACTCATTTATAATATCAAGTATCATCAAATTACAAAATTCAAAGGGATAACATACCAAGGGTGTCTCAAACCCCACCTGCTTAAATGGGAAAAAATCCTTGGTGTTCATATAAGTAAGAAAAAACAAATCAAGTTTTTCATATGGCTTGCACATCTCCTTATTCAACAATCAAAATATGGGTATTGCACCCTTATTTTCTCTACCAACTCCTAAGTAGCTTCTTCAGTCTAAATTGCTTCCACTGCACCTTAACATGCTATATTGTCCTATTTCGAGGTGTGGATTTCCTCGGATCCATGGTTCATAATGGTTATATTTGTAATTCTCCCTTTGGTTTCACATGTATCATAGATCAGTCAACAACATTATAAGTGTCACAAAAAACATTTTGTACTATCACTATGGGTGGTATAACCAATATATAGGCCACTAGCCCCACTCTCTCCAATATCTAGAATGTTTCACTATATCTAGGTGCCAACTTGTCACATGAGCCTATTTTTATTGATATTTTATTTGGCTTGATGTGAAGGTAAACATGCTCTCCCACTAGAAATTGTTTATTTAGTCTCTACTAGTATGCACAACTTTTCTACCTAACTTGGGCTTCCTTTAAATTTTTTCTAATGTTGTTCAAATCATACTCCATCTCTTTTAACAAATCTGGCCCAACAATTATTTTAGTTACTAGATCATCCAAAATAATACAAGTGTTACATTTCTTGTGATAATGTTCCTCTAAGGGCTCATTCCCAGTGACTCTTGATAACCATTGTGGTATGAAAATTCTACCAATGGAAAGTAGTATTCTCACTTTCTTAGTGGATGCATCACATACATCCTTAGCATGTCTTCAAATATTCTATTTGGTCTCCTTTTTTATTATTGGTCCAAGGATGATAAGCCATTATAAAGTCTAGTTTGGTTCGAAAATAAACAAACAATGACTTCCAAAATTTGCAAGTAAACATGGCATCTTTGTATCATATTATCGTTATGGGTACTATGTGAAACTTGATTATCTCTTTCATGACTATCTGGGTTATGTTTATTGTTTTATGAGTACAATTAATAGTTATAAAGTGATCTTCATTTCTCAACTTATCCACTACCACCATTATCGCTTCATGTTGTCGATATGTCTTAGGCAAACTTGTAATAAATTCCATGGATATGACCTCCCATTTCCATTCCATAATTGGTATTGGTTGTAGAAATCTAGCGCGATGCCTACATTCCATTTTCACTTGTTGACATTCTAAACTTTTTGTAAGGTATTTTATATTATCTTTCTTCATTCCTAGCCAAAATTATTTCCTCTTCATGGTTGTCATCATATTTTGATATCTAGGGTGACTTGAGTAAGATATTTATGGAATTCATACATGATAAACTTCCTTAAATCCTTTTCATTGGGCACATATTTCCTGTTCTTCAATGTTAGTATTCCATCATCATTGATCTAGTATCTTCTACTTACTGATCCCTCTAGTTTTTCTTCCAAATACTTCTTCACAAATTGGTAATGTTCATCATTTATCATCCATTCTTTAATCATCTCCTTGATGCCAGATGAGCAAGTTTTTATGGCTATTAGGCGAACCTCTTGGAAACTTATACTAAGTTCAACTACCACCTTATTCTCCTTTCCTTTGATATAATTAATTTGAAAGTTAAACTCACTAATCAATTCCAACCATATAGTTTGTTTGGCATTTAGTTTGGGCTGGTAAAACAAGTATTTCAATCCACCATGATTTGTCATCAACACAAATCTCCTTCCCAATAAGTAATGCTTCCAAATTTTTAGTGTTTGCACAATGGATGCTAGTTCATAGCCATGAGTGACATAATTCTTTTCATGCTCATTCAACTTGTTAAATTCATAGAAAACTCCATGCCATTCCTACATCAGGAATCCATCAAGTCCCCCCTTACAAGAATCAGTGGAAACTACCGTAATCCCTTTCTGGATCAAGATAGGTTCACAAATGACTAAATTTTTCATATGTTCAAAACTAGTTGCACATTCAGTGTGCATTAGAATTTCACTCATTTCCTTTGAAGGCAGTGATGGGATGCCCAATCTTTGGGGAATTTTTAATGAATATTTAATAGTAACCAACCAATCCCATGAAATATCTAACATTTATGGAATTCTAAGGTGTGAACCAATCCATTATTGCTTTGATATTCTCTAGGTCCACAACCACTCCTTCTTTCGATGTCACATGCCCGAAATAGTGAACTTGAGTTTGAAAGAACTCACATTTGTTGAGGTTGGCATACAATTTGTGCTTCATGACCAATTGTAGAACAACTCTCAGCTGGTCCTCATGCTCCTTTTCATTCATTGAATACACCAGGATGTCATCCACAAACACTAGCAAAAATTTGTCCAAGTATGGTTTGAGCACATTATTCATCAATCACATAGAGGTTGTTGGAGCATTTGTAAGCATGAATGGTACAACCATGAATTCATAGTGGCCATACCTCATCTTGAACGTGGTTTTATGGATGTCTTCTTCCTTAATCTTGAATTGGTGGTATCCAATCCTTAAATCAATCTTGGAAAACACAACAACCCATCTCAACTGGTCAAATATCATCAATTATGGGAAATGGGTATGTATTTTTCACAATGGATTTGTTTAGTTGTTGATAATCTATGCACAGACCACAATGTTCCATGTTTATTATTTATAAAGAATGTTGTGGCTCCTCATGGTGAAACATTGGGTTGTATGTATCCTTTATCTGCTGATTCCTTCAATTTCAACTTTAACTCCAAGAGTTTAGAGGTGCTCATATGATAGGGGTCTTTCTCTACTAATGCTTTTCCTAGGGTCAAATCGATGGTGATGCTAATATGTTTGCTAGGTGGTAGTGCTAGAAATTCATCCAGGAATACATATCCGAACAACCTTAGCACTCGGTGATTTTCTAAGGGATATATGTTGATTTATTTCTCCTTTGTGATTTGGATGTCATAAAAGTCACAACCTTTTCTGTTGCATCACTTTATTTGCATTGTTGAGAGAATTCTAAGTGTTATTGGTCTCTTCATGTGATGTCATGTTATTGTCTCATCGTTGTCACTAAGGCACTCCAGAACTTTGTCATAACAATCCACCTTCACCCTATGGGTTTTGTTGTGATGCCCTTGAATTCTACAGGGCAAGATTCAACCATATATGTGATTTGTCTTTTTGTCCCAGTGGAAAACTAAAAAAGTCATGACTTCTCATGGGTTTCCTTTGGAAATTCACATTTTTCCACATTCTTAGCAATAATATAATTGAAATTAGATATTGGGTCAATTAAGACTTAGAGTGGTGAGTTTTTTACCATACCATCCACTTGAATGATCATTTTTTTTTTTGTCTTCCTACCGATTATCCAATGTTGTGTATATATTGGGGATTCTTTGGGCCACATCATTCACAATTGTCATCTCTTGTATGTTATATTACTTCTTTCCAGTCTTCTGTAATAGAGGAAAATTTCTTCCAAGATTATTTTCTCCACTTTCCCAGTATGGTATCCTCCCTTTCTTGAATCCTTCACCACTCCCACTCACTGATTTCAAATCTGTATTTCTATTGATTATGTAATTTTGTTGGTGTTTTATTTTAGCGAGGCTATCAAAATTTACACCCTTTCCTCTTTTCATGTATCTTGAGGTTCTTTGTCCTCCTCATTTTCCTTTCTTCTTCTAGTCATCCTGTACCTTAGTCTTATTCTTAGATTGTTCATAGCAATGCTTGGTCTTTGAAGTAGCCTCCTCCAGATTCTAAGGTTAATCAAACTATATTCCATATCAATATATGCTTGTGGTAACCCATTACCATACCTTTGGATCTTAGTCTTCCCATCCTTGATGTAAGGTACATTACGTACCAATTCCAACAACTTGTTGGTATACTCCTTAGGTGTCACCTACCCTAGTTTGTGTTAGTAGAATTCCTTAGCTTTGTTGTCATAATATTTTTTGGATAATTAATTTTCTTGGGAATACTTTTCAAAATTTATCCATGTAAACTTCATCTTTTGTATGCTTTTAATGTTCTTGAAACCCTCCCACCATATATCAACTTTTCCCATTAAGTTGAAGACAACTACTCTAGTCTTCATGTTCTCAAAATATGTAGAAATTTTGAATAATTTAACACATATTCACAGAGATTATCTTGATCATACAATTATAAGCGGAACATGTATAATACATAATCTCCTCTACGTTGATCATCAATTTACAAAAGCAGAAACATTCACAGGCACACATACAAGCATCAATCAAACTCATTAACACAGTATGTATCCCGGGGAAAGCATCTCGCTAAAAACCCCACACTATCTGTTTATTATATTGATTGAATCATGTAACATTACAAAGTACAATGCTTACCACAAGAAATCCAGTACTAGCTCCACCTGTTACACACAATACAACTCAAATCTGATCTCCAAATCTCCCCCGCTACTTGCCTGCCTCCACAGCTCAATACCTGCTCAAGAACTGATGAGAATGGCTTACCAAACTCGTATTTGACCTGCAAATAATCACTCACACTCTATTGGACGTGAGCACAGGCTACAATTCTTGGTATTGGCCAATTCATTGGCATACTCAATCCCTATGATTGTGCAAATCATCATGCACAGCTATAGTCACAACTGATAGCAATCTGATCCTCTAACACCTGTCCCTGCTGAACTGAACATGCACTGACATGCAACTGAGTTAACTGATGTATTCTATAGTTGCATTATGAGTTAATAACTTGTGAATTAATTAATAACTAATTCACCCAACTCATATCTAGTCTATTGATCAGTTAGACTAAATAAAACCAGTTTAACAAAGCTAAACTGAACACAACTCCATCAACTGCACCTCCAGTCCACTAAACTCAACTCACTTGAGTTCTAACTGAAGTCCTGCATGAAAATATTAGTCATCCCATAGGTAACCACGTATTTCCTTCTGGGATCTGCATGTACCACATTCGTAGCTCATCCTGAATTGCTGTAAGAGAATAAGATCAAGTTTATAGTCCAAATATTATTATGAGACAATAATATTTGACTTTTCTATTTTTGACAGCCAGTCTAAAAATATACTTTGATCACTCACACTGTGGTCACCTAAACTGTCACTCATACTGTGATCACCCACACTGTGATCATCCACATTTTGATCATCCACACTGTGATCAAAAATAGAACTTGCGCCATAATTTGCCTGCGGGCCCACTTAGTGAAGGCGACTCTTTTCACTAAGCTCCATCATCTTGTTGCATTCTCAAAAAGTAATTTTTGTTGCACACTTTTCAACACTCCCTCTCAACAAGAAAGGCTTCCTCTCAAACCCGATCCTAAAACTCTGGAATGTTCTCCATGCAACACATCTGGCTGGTCCACTTGCTCTGTCATCAAAGTCTCTGACTGCTATTGCCTCTGTCGACTGAAAACTCTGCATCTCTGTGCTCTTCAGTATCTAACTGCTCTAGCCTCTGTCACTTTGATCTCTGACTGCATCCGTGCTGCTGCTGGTTCTATCTCCCAGCATTGCATCCACAATGCACCTCCCAACTGACCTCCCTGTTGGGCTAGAAACATCCTCTGATGCTAAAGCTCTACCTGCTGCTGACAAGTGCTCCCTCTCTGACATCTGCGCTACTACAACATCTCCATGCATCTCGCACTATTGAACAACTCTCTGTGCCACCTAGCACTGTGCAAAACACTTGTGCCTCTCACATTGCTGCAGCCTCTTAGCTATGCGCTGACCTGGGATTCCCTGCACTGTCGCTGTCTCTGCCGCTCCATCCGCATCTGTCTCTACCCAATCATTCAGTTCCTGCTACTACACATCTGGGGCTCCTGTAGCAAGTTCTCATCCAAGAGGTTGGGTACCTCAAGGATCCTGCCCCTCCTCCTTGGGACAATCAATCCACATCACCCCACCTCCTGCCTGGAGGTATGGCTGCATGCGATCCCTCAGCCCACCTGGCTCGAAGTTTCCCCCTACTGGAGGTCTCTAGATGAGTAGATGTCTCTACTCGATCTCCACTCAGCTTCCCCTTGTTGTGGCTACTCCACAACCTCCTGAAGCTACTGCACCAATCGTGGCTCCTCCACAATCGTCTGAGACTTCTTCTGGCTCTGCATGTTGAGAGGTAATATACGCTCCCTCTCAACCACCAAGTCTCCATCATGACAATGAAAGCATCTCACCTTCGACTTGTCAACCTTCTTCCCATCATTGGAAGAACAAGATTCGGAAAGAGAAAGCTTCTCCTTCCCCTTCTTCACCTTACTCGCTAAGGCACAGTTCTCCTCATCCTGCATGGATGAAGAACCGTCTCTGGTGCTCCATCTAATCTCCTCCTACACAAGATCCGACCAAAGTCGTTCCCAATTTGGCAGTTTCTCCCTTCCATTCACCGAGTCCTGGTAGCCATGCCAACTCTTAGGAAGGTCAAGGAGTGCTAGACTCACCATATCCTTATCCGACAATCACCCCCACACTTCCCAGCTCATCCCAGCATTGGGTGAACTTCGTGAGATACCTGGGTATACTGTCTCCATTCTCACACTGAATGTTTCTGAGTTTATCTCTTGCTTTGGAATAAACGAATTCCACCAGCTCAAAACTCAACCGCTTCTGATCTAGAATTCGTGAGAACAAAGTATTTCTTGTACAGAGATTGACTTTCTGGGCATTCACCGGATATCTCACCTTCCAAAAGAAGGATGAATCCAGAGGCTACCTGGCCCGATTACAGACTCTGCCTGAAGAAACAAAATGTAAACACTTTCTGAATAATAGGTCCGATGATCAATCCTCGCTTGATATCCTGCAAAAATCTCTTCTACAAATCAAGCAGCTCCGATACCATGTAGAAATTTTGAATAATTTAACACATATTCACAGAGATTATCTTGATCATACAATTATAAGTGGAACATGTATAATACATAATCTCCTCTACGTTGATCATCAATTTACAGAAGCAGAAACATTCGCAGGCACACATAGAAGCATCAATCAAACTCATTAACACAGTATGTATCCCGGGGAAAGCATCTCGCTAAAAACCCCACACTATTTGTATATTATATTGATTGAATCATGTAACATTACAAAGTACAATGCTTATCACAAGCAATCCAGTACCAGCTCCACCTGTTACACACAATACAACTCAGATCTGATCTCCAAATCTCCCCCGCTGCTTGCCTGCCTCCACAGCTCAATACCTGCTCAAGAACTGATGAGAATGGCTTACCAAACTCGTATTTGACCTACAAATAATCACTCACACTCTATTGGACGTGAGCACAGGCTACAATTCTTGGTATTGGCCAATTCATTGGCATACTCAATCCCTATGATTGTGCAAATCATCATACACAACTATAGTCACAACTGATAGCAATCTGATCCTCTAACACCTGTCCCTGCTGAACTGAACATGCACTGACATGCAACTGAGTTAACTGATGTATTCTATAGTTGCATTATGAGTTAATAACTTGTGAATTAATTAATAACTAATTCACCCAACTCATCTCTAGTCTATTGATCAGTTAGACTAAATACAACCAGTTTAACAAAGCTAAACTGAACACAACTCCATCAACTGCACCTCCAGTCCACTAAACTCAACTCACTTGAGTTCTAACTGAAGTCCTTCATGCAAATATTAGTCATCCCATAGGTAACCACGCATTTCCTTCTGGGATCTACATGTACCACATCCGTAGCTCATCCTGAAGTGCTGTAAGAGAATAAGATCAAGTTTATAGTCCAAATATTATTATGAGACAATAATATTTGACTTTTCTATTTTTGACAGCCAGTCTAAAAATAGACTTTGATCACTCACACTGTGATCACTCACACTGTGGTCACCCACACTGTGATCACTCATACTGTGATCACCCACACTGTGATCATCCACACTGTGATCATCCACACTGTGATCAAAAATAGAACTTGCGCCATAATTTGCCTGCGGGCCCACTTAGTGAAGGCGACTCTTTTCACTAAGCTCCATCATCTTGTTACATTCTCAACAAGCATTTCTTGTTGCACACTTTTCAACAAAATAATCATGCAATCTAAATTACCTCTTTGTTACTAAGATCCGAGCCTCTGCATTTTCTTATGTCTTTGCTTCTCCATAAAAAGTGTGGAGTTTTGATTTATTTACTTCTTCTAGCATGGGAATCCTCATGTTATTCCTTTGATGTAATGTCTCTTATCTGCATAGTCCAATGATCTATCAAGGTTGCTTGATTCTATTTCTAGTGTACCGAAGACAAGAAGTAGTGACATGGAATTAAATTAAATACTTTCTCTAGTGGCACTTTGATGGGTTTCTCGGGTGGTTGAATAGTATTTACTTTAAGTGCGCTAAACAATTGTTTTGTCTAGAAGCAAAACCATGCCTCAGAGTGTGTTGTTGTTCTAATATCTTCTCGATGATAATCAATAAATTCATTTTCTCTGATGGTCGAGAATATTCCTTCCCTCGGGCACCAATCATGTAGTAGTATTTTGAACTAGTGTGACCAGTGATTGTAGGGGCTACACATAGAGATACATTTGAACATCAACCAAACTCTCTTAGCATATTTGTTGTACATCATGATATCACAATAGTGTGCATAGCTCAACCATGGCTCATACAGACAAATATATCTTTGTCCTGCAAACAGTGCAAATCTAATGGCCCCTTGAAACATATTGGGTGACTCTATAAAATACATAATATTACTTACATTAATAAGACTACTATTAACCCATTATTCAAAAATGTATTCATATGCATGACTCTCTTGACCCTATCTATGAGACATTGAAAACAAAATGACATATGAAAATGTTTACATATTAAAACCCACTAAAAACCCTCTGGCGCAGGGGGAGGTGTTGATGAAGTTGAAGTTGATGAACAATTGAACATCTTGATTTCTTTCATAGCTTCTTCTATTGTAATAAAATCTGCTAAACAATTATATTTTCCCTTTTTATATTCAATCTCAAGGTCGAATCTATCCAACCATAGGCTCCATCTTAGTATCCTATTGTTGCCTTTTTCTAACAATATTTTGTTTCTAAGCATTCCAGCCATATTTTTCAGGTTTGTTCTTCCAATGAATCTTATTTGCTTCAAGAACAATCTGAATATTTTGATTCCATTTTTTATAGCAATGATTTCTTTATGAGAAGATGGATACCTGAGTTCAGTGTCATTAAAGAATCATGATGCATATGAACAAACTTCTTCCCTTTCCGCATGCTTTTCCATCAAAACTCCTACCTGTACTTCATTGGATGCATCTGTTTCTAAAATATAAGGCAATTTATGTCTTGGAAAAACCAGACTTGGTAGATTTTGGACCTTTTGTTTAATAATTTGAACTGCAGTCATCATAGATGGGGACCATTATATTCCTTTGATCCTCTTCTATAGGACCTTGACATCTTTAGCTTGTTTTTCATAGAACTACCATATGTAATTGAGGCTTCCCAAGAACCTTCGAAATTGCCTATAGTCATAAATGGTATCAGAAAATTTTGTTAAAGATTTCCACACATGTTCTTACAATTAAACTTTGCCTTGAAAAAGGTTTAGTCCTAAATATTCAATCCTAGTTTTCCAAACTCAAGATTAGGCATGCTGAGGACTAGCCCATGCTTAAAAATCTTGTGGTGAACTATCTCCAAGTGCTTTCTATGTTCTTTCAAATCAAAAGAATAGATTAGTAAGTCATCAATATAAACAATAACAAATTTCAAATCTCCAAAATATCTTCCATTCTTTTTTTGAATTTAGAGGGTGCATTCTTCAATCTAAATGACATTACTCGCGATTGGAACTACCCGTGTGCTACCACCAGACCAATCTTGTATATCTCAGATGGTTTGATCCCTCTCTGCTAGAATCTTCTCTTAAGGTCAAATTTTCTAAACACGTTATTATTATTCATTTTATGAAATAAAGCTACTTTACATGGCAAAGGAAATCTGATAGGAAACAAAGCATTGTTTAATTCTCTATATTTTATCACCATCCAAGGTTTACTCTAATTTGTTTTGAATGCTAGTTGACATAGAATGTTGGGAAAGCCCAAGGGTTTCTGCTTGGTTTGACGAACCTTCTATCTAATAGTATACTAATCTCTTTTTTATAGAGTTTGAGCTCTGGTAGGGACATATGGTTTTCTGAGGTGTTCCAGAGTAATTTTCTTTATAGGGAAGATCCAAAAAGTATTTCTCCCTTTGCAAAAATGCATTGGGTGCATCTGTTGTACATTCTACTTCAATTTTCCCTTTTATTTCTCTGGTGTATTATGGTCCTTGGATTTCATCATTTCTGATTAATTTGTTGATATTTGCTAGCTTGTCAAGAGAACATTCAACTACATCTGGGATAGGGCCTACAATTTTATTTGCATAGTTGGACTTACTTGGATTTTTTACAGTTTTTCCTTAGATGTTGAGGAAAATATGGTTTCCTTTCAAAACAAGAGGAAAATGTCTCCTTACAAAAACTTGTTCCAACAAAATATCACTACCTGTATCAAAACTGTACAAATTTACAAAAGTAGGAATTTCATTAAGAATAATCGGGAAATCAGGAGCCATAGCTCTGATAGTCATTAACATCTTGTTTACAACTTTGAACTACAATTTTGTGGGTTGGTAATAATATTTAGGACTGGAACTATGTTTTGAAAAGGAATTCATATTCCCTGTGTCTAGTTGTGCATACAGAGAATATTGTTTATAACACTGACCTTGACATATATTCTAAAAACAATCCTATCTTTAAATCCCTTCATGTTGGCTTGGTGGGGCCTAATACGGGTTCAGAGATGATTTAGCCAAATAAATCCCAGTACTACTGGCCCTTTCGGCAACAGTTCGTAGAGCGCGGACTGAGGTCTCACCCGAAGTAGTATGGGAGGATGCTAGAACCAGGTTTCTGCACCCTGGAGATGTCTTATGGTATCAAGTGGTCTGCGATTCACCCCTACGCGCATGTCGCCCATTTACTTTACCTCACAGCCTGAGATGCTACCTTCGCGCAACCCAACTCGGGGCTCAATCAGTGTTGTTACCCCAGTCCTTACTTGCAGCCCGATATTAGGTGATTAACTCAACTTATTTATACACTTTTAGTTATAATTAACAATATTCATAATTCATGTAAGTGCGCACAATAAATAAACAATATCATTGCAAGTAATATCAAACATGTAATAACTCAGAACAGATACACAGGATTTAGATAAAACTTCTCTTTATTGTTTTCTTCCTTCTATTACAGACTCGACACTACCCTGCACACTCAGCTGCAGGGGTCCGCACACTCAGCTGCGGACTCTACTAGGCCTCTGCACACTCAGTTGCAGAGCCTCTTCCTACTACTACGACCCAAGACACTTAGACCCTTGATCTATGCTTCGCTATCTTCCAAACTCCATTCATTCGTTAACTACTTTACAACTTAGAGCCTCGGCCGACACTACATTCAAAACATAGGGCGGACAACCCTATGATTCTAACATACAATTCGCGCTCTGCGCCCACAATTCACGGAGTTTTTACAACAATAATAACTCAAAACTTGGGCTTTAAGCCCCAAAACATCTCATGGGGGGATTCCATGCCCAACACTTCATCTCGAGAATAGATGTACCTGGTTCTGGCAGGTGATATTCTGATATGCATTGTAATGGTTGTTGCTCTCAGTTATGATCTTCTTCTTCTTTAAGCACATGTTCAAATTCTTCTATCATCATTGAATATTTTAGTTTTGCAAGTTCTTTCTGTTTTTTGGCCAATTCCTTTTGGTCAACTCTCATACTGGTTAAAATTTCTTTAACCATACCTCTTTTTTCTTCAATGGTGGACTCTAGATGCAATATTTTTGCTTGCAGTTTACTAACCTAGTCTGCTTCTTCTTCTTCATCTGATAAATCATCAATGATGGGAGTAGATTTCTTAAACCCATAGGATTTTCTCTGATGAAGAAAGCTTACTTCTTCTCTGCTTATATTATATTTGTGGGGAAAATACTTCTTTGGAGGAATGTTAGATGAGGGTGTGTTGGTACCATTCCATGACCTCCTTTTTCCTCCTGAAACACATCGTTTGCCTACCTTTTTCCTTCATAAATCTCTTAGATCCCCTTGAAATTGATTAGTTAACAGTATTATAGTTGTTAAATGCATTAGAATTGATTTATGAGTTTTATGTTAAAGAATTAGGGATTTTTGATAAAAAGACTACAGGAAGTTACAACATCCTGTAAATGGTTTATTGTTTGACATATGGCATGACAGGTAAGCTAAAGCAAAGGGTAGGGACGAAAAATAGAATGTACAAGCATGGACGAACACCTATCCTACAGCAGAACCAACACTCCTGAATGCGCGGTCAATGATGGTCAAAGCACAGCATGTTGGCGACAAAAGCAGCAACAACATAGGGTTCTAAACCGATTTAGTTTTGTTCCTTTTTGAAATCGGTTCAGAATGGAAACAACTTAAAAAAAAACTATTCCATAACAAAAGCGGCAACAGCCGCATAACGAATGTACATTCGTTCCAAAATGTAAACGGTGTTAGTTTTTTAAAAGACATATGTAAACACAGTTATGTGTTGTTGGTTAGTTGTTATCTGTGTATCGTTTTGAAAAACAGAGCTTTTGAACTTAATACCAGAACTCAGTTGCAGTCACGATTTTGTTATTGCGTTGATTCTATAGTTGCTTGAGCGTAGTCCAGTATACTTTTGAAACACGGACCGGCCCTACGTGGAACAGGTATACTGTCATTTTATTTTATTAGCAACTTCTGTATGCGCAGTGATTAGAGTTTGCTTTATGCTTTCGTTGATTAAATTAGCAATTCATATGAGTGATGTTTATGATGGTGGCTTGAAGGATTCATCGCTGAGATCGTTGAACTGTATCCTGTAAGGGATCTGATCTTTCGTTGTCTTTTTAGAGCATCTTCATGAACCTTGTTTCCCATGTATTTGAATTTTAAGTGTGCTTATGATTTCAGTATGTCTCAATCTTTCATGAATGTTAAACATTGAATACTGAGTGTTCACTGAACAAGGGTTTTATGCACAACATCCTCGTAAGGGGATTGAAATCTTGGTTTAAGTAATACACAGTGTTTTTTTAGAATAGGTAGATGAACTGACTGACCTGAGTGTCCAGGTGATAGGGAGCATACCTCAACCTTCCATAAAGAAGTTCTGTAACCTACCATCACGAACACTTAGTTAGGAATCCTTTATGTCTATAGATTGTAGACGCATGCCTCGAAGTTTACTTATCCTGGTCGATAATAAATATAGCCTAATCTAGCACCCTAGATAGGACACTACATTTTGGCGCCGTTGCTAGGGAGGCGTAGTTAAAGGATTTGAAAAATTTTATAAACAAAAATGAGCAAAAACATAGATTTAGAAATCATGTTCACTTATGCCTAGATCTAGAGATAATCAAGGTAGATTCATAAAAACCCCCCATCCAAAAACTAACCTATCATCAGGAGCAGACTCTTTAGGAAATACAACACCAGCTGAGGAAGTCACCATACAAGCATTAGAGGATAAACAAAAGTCAGGGCAAAGACTTACTCTCATCGAGAGGCAAACTTTATTAGCACACAAATCGCAGAAGAAACACTTTCCTAGATCCTCTAAACAAGGAGAAAGTAGCACAGTGACCGAACAATCTTTCTTTAATCTTCTCTTTGAAACAAGTGACACTGACACAGAGGAACCTATTAAAATGGCTGAGGAAGGAGATGGATCAGTACCAAATCAAGGACGAAGAGATGAAGAAGAGTCAACCTTTAAGTTTCCTATTCAAGAACCACAAGAAGATGATGAGATAAAAATGAAAAACATACCTCCATCCGTGCTACCAAACTTTTATGGCATGGCTTCAGAAGACCCAGACTCATTCTTGTTCAAGTTTGACATTGTATGTCGAACATATGGCTACACAGATGATGCCCATAGGCTTAGACTCTTCCCAGCGACATTAAAGGCATCAGCCTTAAGATGGTTCATGGGGCTTGGTGAACATGCGATAACTGATTGGGATGGCATGAGAAGAATATTTCTAAAGAAATATCAACCTTATTGTAGATCGAAAGATTCCAAAGATGATATCTTTAGAATGAACCAACAAGAGGATGAAACCTTAGAGGAATACTTAGAATGGTTTGTCTACAACTTACAAAAATCCAAACACCGAACTATGCCTCTTGATTTGATTCGCACAATATTCTTGAAAGGCATCCGAGAGGAATACATGGAAGATCTTAATTTGATGGGCAAAGGTGACATTTCTACCTTACCTTTTGAAGAAATCGCTGAATTATGCGAAAAGTATTCAAGGAGCAAAGCTAAAATTGGAAAAAGAACATTGTCATCCAAAGCCACAAAATCTGCTTCAGCAAGTGTCACAAGGGCTGAAATAGGGAATCTGTTAGAAGAATTTAAAACAGATCTGTTAAGCACCTTAGGAAACCAAATTGACACTCTAAAAGCTAAGAAGAAACAAGAAGATGAAGATCAGATAATGGCTATCTTCTGCCCAAAATGCCGGAAGAAACATGCCTTAAAAGACTGCCCATTAGAAAACATCCAAGTTTGTGCCTTCTGTACTGAAAATCATGATATATTTAATTGTTCTAAAGTTAAGGTTTTGCAGAACTGTAATATGGCAGCTAATGCAGAGATGGAAAATGTATATTATATGGGCACAAAGAGACCATGGCAGCCAAGACCAGCACCTCAAGGTATGTTTCCAAATCAGAATTTGCAATTTCCTGTAAATGATCAAATGTATGCTCAGAATTCTTGGAATGTACCCATGCCATGGCAGCACCAAAATCACCCACAGCAACAATGGAGACCATCTCAACAATACTCTCAATCATATCATACATATCCTCAATCATACCAACCATATTCGCAGCCATATCAACAATATCATCAGCCATACTTGTCACATCCTCAATCATATCAGCAGTACCCTCAGCAGCAAGTTGTTTACCAACCTCAACCTCAACCTACTCAACAAGCACTGCCTGCTCCTCCACCAATAAATCCACCACAATTGCAATTTCCATCTAACTCACAACCTCCCAGACCTACTCAAATACCTGCTCAAACTGTCCCAAATCCAAATAACAGAGCAGAGAGGCCAGCCTACAATGTAGAAGAGGGAACCTCATATCCCACACTACCCTTGCAAAATATCAACTTGAGGTCTGGTAAGGTACTCCATAAAGATTCTCCAACAACTGATAAACAAGAAGAAAACACAGAAAATGAAAACGAAATGACAAATCAAAGAAAACTAAACGATGACACCAAAGATAAACAAATGCAACCATTGCATCCACCTTTTCCAGACCGATTGGTCCAAATGAAACTTCCAATGTCTATACCACAGTTTGATGTTTTAGATGAGCTCAAGAATGTCTATATAAAAATTCCACTACTGCAAGCCATAAAATACATTCCCATATATACTAAAGCAATCAAAGAAATGTGCCTTAAGAAGCCCACTAGGAAAAGGATTGATCCACAAACCATTCATGTTATAGGACATTTAGCTGGCCTTATGACAAATACCATCTCAATGGAAAAGTATGTTGATCCTGGTATCCCCAGAGTTACTACAATCATTAACAACATACATATTCCAAACACTTTAATAGATCTTGGGGCCGCAATAAATGTCATGACTCTTGAAACCATGAGAACACTCCAGCTCATAAATTTGCAACACACAACGATTGTTCTATAACTAGGTGATAGGTCTAAAGTGATTCCTGAAGGGATTTTGGAGGACATAATTGTTTCACTAGACTCTTGGGAGTATCTAGTGGACTTCTTAGTTCTTCAACCCAAATCCAATTTAGGAGGGCACCCTATCATCCTTGGTAGACCATGGTTAGCGACTGCTGATGCATTCATAAGATGTCGATCGGGCAACATGATCATTTCACGAGGAACTAAAAGAAAACAACTCACTCTTTATCCATCGGCACAATCACCAGCAGTAGCACACAATTTATGGCTTGATGATAAATACAATGATAAAGAAGAAGTACAATCTGTTTTTAGCATCGACCAAATCTATGATTTTCAAGAACAAAATAATAATGATTTGGTAGAATTGTTCCTTTCTCAACCTGATATCTCCGAAAATTTGAGAAACGACCAATATCATGCTGCAGATGTGCTTTTAGCCCAAAATTTTCAAGAAAAATGCACCATTCAATCTTTGCAAACAACATTTCATGATATTTTTCCCATTCAATCCATCACAAACACACAAAGTCAGATCATAGAGATTAGTCCAGGGAAAACTCTGAACATTGGCAATCACCTAGACTCATCTCAGCAAGAGAAATTGATTCAACTATTGAGAAAATACCAGAAAGCATTTGCTTGGGACTACACCGATATGCATGGGATTCACCCCGACACATGCACTCACCATATTTATACTGATAGTACTATCAAACCAGTGAGGCAACCGCAGAGAAGAATGAACACCATGCTCTAGGATATTGTTAGAGAAGAATTGCAAAAACTGTTGAGAGTTAATTTTCAGTGGGTATCCCCATTGGTAATAGTGCCCAAGAAAAATGGTAAGTGGCGAATTTGTGTTGATTACAGACAATTGAACAAAGCAACGCTCAAAGATTATTTCCCACTACCATTTATTGACCAAGTGTTAGACACATTAGCTGGGAAATCATCATTCTCTTTTCTTGATGGTTTCAGTGGCTACAACCAGATCAGGATAGCCTCAGAAGACCAGGACAAAACCACATTCACTTGTCCTTGGGGCACTTATGCTTATAATGTTTTGCCATTTGGACTTTGCAATGCTCCAGCTACATTTCAGAGAGCTGTATTAGCTATTTTCGCTGATTTAGTTCATGATTGTGTTGAAGTTTACATGGATGATTTTTCAGTGTATGGCAATTCATTTGAACATGCATTAGAGAACCTTGAAAGAGTTTTGAAAAGATGTATCGAAGCTAATCTATCCCTGAGCAATGAAAAGTGCTTTATGATGTTAAACGAGGGGATAGTATTAGGCCACTATATTTCTTTTCAAGGCATTAAAGTTGATCCAGCAAAAATCCAGATCATTGTTGATTTGCCAATTCCAAAGAATCAAAGAGAGGTAAGAAGTTTCCTTGGGTATGCAAGCTATTACAGAAGGTTTATTGAACATTTTAGTAAAATAGCTTTACCTTTGTTTAAGCTTCTAACAAAAGACGTACTTTTCAACTGGAATGAGAATTGCCAGCAAGCATTCGAAACACTCAAAAAGAAGTTATCAACCGCACCAGTCTTAAGAGGGCCTAACTGGAGCCTACCGTTTCATATCTTTACAGATGCATCTGACACTGCGGTAGGTGCCTCATTAGGCCAAAAAGAGGAATCTTGTAATTATGCCATTTATTTCATTAGCAAAAATCTAACACCTGCAGAATTAAACTACACAGTCACAGAAAAGGAAACACTCGCCATCATATATGCTGTGAATAAATTCCGACATTATATAACTGGTTATGAAGTCTTTGTACATACTGACCATTCTGCCATTAGACATTTAATGAATAAACCAATAACTAGTGGCAGAGTTACCAGATGGTTATTATTGTTACAGGAATTTAACATCACAGTGTTAGATAGACCAGGTAAAGAGAATCAGGTGGCATATTTTCTTTCTAGACTGCAAAATCTAGGTGAGACTATTCCGGTTGAAGATTCTTTTCCAGATGAAAATTTATTTGCAATTTCCATAGTGAATCCTTGGTATGCTGACTTGGCCAATTATTTGTCTACAAGGAGGACACCTCCATACTTTACTCCAAAGGAAAAGAAGAGACTAGTCAAACAAAGTGCTTGATACTCATGGATTAATGGCGATTTATTTTACACTGGTTATGATATGATTATTAGACGATGTGCAAGAAATGATGAGATAATTGATATTTTAAAATCTTGCCATGATGAACCGTGTGGTGGGCATTTTGCAGCTAAGCGAACAGCATAAAAAATTCTTAGTCTTGGATACTACTGGCCATCCATTTTTAAGGATTCCAAGAAGTATGTGAAGAGTTGTGATAGCTGCCAAAGAATGGGCAGGCCAACAGCTACAGATGAGATGCCACTTCAGCCCCAAGTACACCTAGAGCCATTTGAAAAATGGGCTCTAGACTTTATAGGACCCATTAACCCAACCTCCAATGGTAAGAAGTACATCTTAGTATGTACTGATTACGTAACAAAATGGGCTGAAGCAAAAGCACTAGTTAGAGCCACCGAACAAACAGTGGTAAACTTCCTTTTTGAAGAGATTTTTGTAAGGTATGGGGTACCAAGGGAGATAGTGACTGATCAAGGTACTCAATTTACTTCAAAGTTAGTGAAGGACATCACAGAAAAATACCAAATCAAGCACAGAAGAAGTACACCTTACCATCCACAGGCCAATGGCCAGGTGGAGTCCACAAACAAAACTTTGGAAGGGATTATCACTAAAACTGTGGCAATGAACAGAAAGAATTGGGAAGAGAAGCTCAAAGATGCACTCTGGGCTTATAGAATTACGTGGAAGAATACTACAGGATTTACACCATACCAGTTGGTGTATGGCAAAGAGGTAATGCTTCCTATTGAATTTCAAATACATACTTTTAAAATGGCTGCAGATTTGCAAATTGATTTGAACCAAGCACAACAAGAAAGAATTCAGCAGTTGAACCAGCTGGATGAAATGAGGCAGCAAGCAGAGCAAACAACAATCCTCATGCAAAAACAAAGGAAGCAGTGGCATGATGCACATATCAAGAAGAAACAGTTCAAGGAAGGAGACTGGGCTTTACTCTTTGACTCTAAATTTAGAGATCATAAAGCCAAGTTTACTACACATTGGATGGGCCCATATGAAATCATTCAAGTCTATGACAATGGATCAGTCAAGCTCACCACTATTGATGGAGAAGGGCACTCCTTTACTGTCAATGGTCATCGCTTGAAACTATATAATAAGCCCATCAGCAAGCAAAATTTTCTTCAAACTGTATCTCAACAGAGAGAGGTTGAGATATTGCAGCCTTCAGCTGCAGTATCTCTGCCTTAGTTCATTTCATTTCAATTTAGAAATTCAAAAAAAAAAAAAAAAAAAAAAAAAAAAAAAACAAACAAAAAAAAAACAAAACAAAAAAACAAAACAAAACAAAACAAAATCTAAAAAAAAAAGAAAAGAAAAAAACACAACAAAAAAAATAATAATAATAAAAAAGGGTTAGATGTGAAAACCAAACTCTGGCACACTCTAACCCAGAATTCTTACTTGAAAACCAATTCATTGGCGGGTAAGAATTCCTTTTCTTTTGTTTCCTGTTTGATTCATCAACTGAATAATGACTTGAGGACAAGTCAAAACTTTAGTGGGGGGGAGAAGCATCAGCATTTTGTTTTCTTATCTCCTCATTGTAAATTCTCAAAGATTTCTTATCTCATCTCCTCACTGTAAATTTCCAAAGAGTTTGTTTCAGCACTCCAGATTTCAATAAAGAAGTTGTTTTGTCCTTGTTTTATCTCAGAGGGACCTGGTTAAAAACATTATGCAGGGGGATCTGTTCTGTCCAGAAGACCATGTTACCAACACCAGCAGTAATGGGACCTGTTCAAGACACATAAAAGGGACCTGTTAAGAGATTGTTACTTCAAGATTACTTCAACAAAGCTTCATCAAGTTTCAACAAGGATCCACAGGTTGCTGGTCACCAAGACTTCATCAAATACCAAAGATCAAGGAGCCTGTATACATATAGTTCTTTTCCGGATTCCAAAGAAGCTGCATGAACATTTTCCAGATCTCAGAGGGACCTGTTGCATTCGAATCTATTCCAGGGGGACCTGTCATGAACAACAAAGAGTAGTCAAAAGAGACTAGTCCTACCTAGCATGCCAATGCAACGCTTGAACAACCAACAAAAGTGTAATGTATTCCTTGTTCTTAACATTTAAATTCTTAGATTAATTTTTAATGTTAAATTTAATAACTATGACTGTTATGATCAATTTCAGAGACACCCCCATACCTATCACCCCTTATCCTATTGTTAATTCCTATCATCTCCTAATACTCCAGCCTATCTCATACTTATATGATTTCGTTAATCCCCTCTCATATCAACTTTTCAACCTCTGTTACACCAATTAGACCCTACAGCCATTCCAACATATCTATTTGGCCGGGTACCAACAGAAGCAGGACACGTGGTGAATTGTTTAAAAACCAAATGTTATGCGGGCTTATTCATTGTGTTTGAAACGACCGAATTATGACTTAACCACCCGACGAAGTCAAATGATGCAAACGACTACCTGAAATCATATCCCAGTACTTCATATATGCTTCTAGCGCTTCTATGATGGTATCCATATGACCAGTACAGCCATTCCTCTGTTTCAAAAGATGAATATGTTATGAATTGAGTTAAGCCGGTTATTTCATTATCATTCTCAGTTATTCTATGTTAGCATTCGACTCCTGTGACTTCAACAGTAAGGACTGAAAGTAGCAAGCGCCACGAAAGGAAAATGTAGTCAATTGGGTTCGACCTCCACCATAATTACAAGACAGTCAATCGAGCATCGCTTGGGTTACTAAAGGAGCTAGTGTTAAAGAGCCGAGGGCGCCACCAGGTCAGCAGTATTGGGGCGGAAGACAAAAGGTAACAAATCAAAACTTCTTTGTTGAATTTAAACAAAGAAGAGTTAGAGCAAAACTCTCTGCCAAAATGACCAATAGGGTCGAGCCAAGCATATTCGACAGTTCCCAGTATCACGAAGACTGCATTTCAATTCTCAAAGAAATACAGTGGCTGCCCTTTTTAGAGAAGTTTCGTGGAAGTAATGAGGAGGTCACCAAACAATTCGCTTTTACATTCAACGGAGAGAAAGCTCTGATAGGTAATTTTTCATTCAGGGTTTCGGAAGACACCATAGCTCAGTCCCTAGGGATCAGCCCAGAAGGGGAGAAGTACTTCAAGACAAAGCAATTTAAAGAGAAGTCATGGACTCAATTTATGTCCAGATCAAGGGTTTCATCCGTCAATTGGAAGAAAGGCGTCCCAAGGAGCTGGCTGGTGCATCCCTGGGACGAGATGGTCTATATCATCCAAAAATTTGTAACTTGTGAAGGCCGCTACAGTATTGTTTACTTGTACCATATCAAACTACTGTTACATTTGAAAGGGCAGTGTGTTATCAGTCTGCCATACTTTCTCTTGCAAAGCCTAACCAAAATGTCGAAGACCATCCAAAAGCAGAAAGGTAACGAAGACAAGAGCTTATATCACTTTGGGCTAGTTAAAATTCTTATTGAGTATGAGTTACAAAGAAGAGGAAAAACGTGGAAGGAATTCTTGGCTGCTAACCAAATTAAAGATGAAGAGGACAAGGAAGAACCACAGGAGAACTCAGGATTTATGAATGATATCGATGAAGAGATTCCTATACACAAAGCAAGCAAGGTGCCTCCACCTGTTAGCAGTGTAAGGACGAGGAAAATGAGAAAAGAGGATGCTCAGAAAGCAGAGCAAGATAAAATTTTTACCACCTATTCAAGAAGAACCAGGAGAACATCAAAGGCCCAGCTACAAGAAGACCAACCCGAATCAAATGTACCTATACCAATGGATATTGAGAGTAGTGCTCACTCACAACCTAGACCAGGAGCTAAGATGGAGGTTGAAAGCAACAACAGGCAAGAAAAAGATTCACAACCTGCCATTAAGAAACAGAGGAAACTGGAGAAGCAAATTGAGAAGTTAAAGGAAGAACTAATGGAGGCCAATATGCTGGAAAAAGTCATCAAGAAAGAAAATGAATTGCTAAGAGCACAAAGTAAAGAAACTCAACAAAAAAATGAGAAGTTAAGGGAATGAATCAATGAAGTTGAAGCTGAACAAACAGATATTTGTAAGTGGGCCACTAAATGGTACAACCAAAAGAAGGCCCTCAAGGAAAAGTACAAAAGTTTAAAGCATGAGCTCCATGGTCAGAAAGATGCCCAAGTATAGGCAGGGACAGAGGTACAGGCAGGGACAGAGTTCAATGAATTAGAATTAGTATTATAGTTGTTAAATGAATTAGAATTGATTTATGAGTTTTATGTTAAAGAATTAGGGATTTTTGATAAAAAGACTACAGGAAGTTACAACATCCTGTAAATGGTTTATTGTTTGACATATGGCATGACAGGTAAGCTAAAGCAAAGGGTAGGGACGAAAAATAGAATGTACAAGCATGGACGAACGCCTATCCTATAACAGAACCAACACTCCTGAATGCGCGGTCAATGATGGTCAAAGCACAACATGTTGGCGACAAAAGCAGCAACAGCATAGGGTTCTAAACCGATTTAGTTTTGTTCCTTTTTGAAATCAGTTCAGAATGGAAACAACTTAAAAAAAACTATTCCATAACAAAAGTGGCAACAGCCGCATAACGAATGTACATTCGTTCCAAAATGTAAACGGTGTTAGTTTTTTAAAAGACATATGTAAACACAGTTATGTGTTGTTGGTTAGTTGTTATCTGTGTATCGTTTTGAAAAACAGAGCTTTTGAACTTAATACCAGAACTCAGTTGCAGTCACGATTTTGTTATTGCGTTGATTCTATAGTTGCTTGAGCGCAGTCCAGTATACTTTTGAAATGTGGACGGGCCCTGCGTGGAACGGGTATACTGTCATTTTATTTTATTAGCAACTTCTGTATGCACAGTGATTAGAGTTTGGTTTATGCTTTCGTTGATTTAATTAGCAATTCATATGAGTGATGTTTATGATGGTGGCTTGAAGGATTCATCGCTGAGATTGTTGAACTGTATCTTGTAAGGGATCTGATCGTTCGTTGTCTTTTTAGAGCATCTTCATGAACCCTGTTTCCCATGTATTTGAATTTTAAGTGTGCTTATGATTTCAGTATGTCTCAATCTTTCATGAATGATAAACATTGAATACTGAGTGTTCACTGAACAGGGGTTTTATGCACAACATCCTCGTAAGGGGATTGAAATCTTGGTTTAAGTAATACACAGTGTTTTTTTAGAATAGGTAGATGAATTGAGTGACCTGAGTGTCCAGGTGATAGGGAGCATACCTCAACCTTCCGTAAAGAAGTTCTGTAACCTACCATCACGAACACTTAGTTAGGAATCCTTTATGTCTATAGATTGTAGACGCATGCCTCGAAGTTTACTTATCCTGGTCGATAATAAATATAGCCTAATCTAGCACCCTAGATAGGACACTACAGGGTGTATTGGAAATTTTTGCAGATTTGGTAGGTGTGTCACTTCGAGAGTAGGCACCAAGATTCACCACGCTTGGCTACATGATTTTGGAAATTTTGCACTGGAGGGTTGAGAGGTGTTTAGTGAGATGGTGTTAGAGGGAAAAATATCCTAGTGTGAGGGAAGAAATACAATATTGTATAGATGCAATTTTAGAGCATAATTCTACAAAATTTTCCAAATGAAACACCTTGACATTGGAAATGAAGTCAAGATATGAGGTGAATTCATAGCAAGATGAGTATTTAGGATGTGGAGAAGGAGGGTTTGAATCATCTAAATTTGTGACTCAAAAATATTCTTCATTTTGTGGGGGTTGATCTACTTGCTCCCATTTAGTCGGATCATAAATATTAGAAGAAATATCAAACAATCAATTTTGGAAATGATTTTCACCCTTCAAAGGACATTTTCTTTCCCAATGGCTTGGATTCTTGTAAATAAAACAAGTTCCTAATTGTTCTCTTTGGGCGCCTTCTTGCCTTCTCTTGAAATATCCTTTTCTCAGTCTTTGAAACCTTTGTCTCCTAGGGTAAAACCTTCTGGGATGTGTTTTCTTCATGCATTTTTGACATTGGCAATCACTTCCACATTTTTATTTAGTAGCGTTCTTCTTTTTTCTTTTGCAACCAAAATGATAGGTTTTGGCATAGATATCACAAACATTTGCATTGAAACCAAGTTGTTTCTTTATTGTTTTGGCTATCTTCTTTCAGAGGCATTCTTTTTGCAGAGTAAATACAATTTCTTCATAGAGTCTTGCAAGAGAAATGTTTTAAATTTCTATATTTTCTGCTTCAAATCTAACCCTGACAAGATCTGGGATTCTGGCAAGCATTACAAACAAATATTTTCCCAAATAAGTTGTATTATGTCGGTCACTTTCTTTATAAATAAGATCCTACATTGTGCCGAATAACTCAGGAAGTTCATTTATATCACAAAGTCTTTGGCTCATGAACATATTTGCATAATGATGGCCATCAACCTTAATTTCTCCATAAAACTTATGGAGAACTAGATTATCACTATTCATAATATTGAGCTTGTCAGATTCATGCATTCTAGACCACCATAATTCAAGTTAGCTTGGAAACCCCAAGTTATCCTTAAAGCTAATTTTGACCATGAGACTTTGTTTCTATGAATGGACTTTTGAGTTCTTGCCCATGCACTCCAAGTGTGTATTTCCACGAGGATTTCATTTTTAGATTTGCAATTTAGATTTATCATTAGAGCTTGATCTATGTTAGCTCGACTAAGAGTAGGGAAATCATCAGTGTTTGAAGGACCATATGGAGTTTTTCCAGGAGAACCATACTTTGAATTACACCACTTTTTCCATGTAGATTCAAAAGGTTGGTTTGGTCTATCACTATCTGCACTCGAGGGTATTTTTCTAGATCCTTCTCCCTTTTCTTTTACCAATTTTATTTCTGCTTTGTTATGTGGTAGCAGATCAAAGACTGGGATTTGTGATTGAACTAAAGGAATTTTTTCTCTAGAAAAAGAAATAGCATTTTCAAATTGAAAAATTCTCGGATTACGTACAGAGAAATATTTCAGCAATAGTGGAGTATTTTTCTTTTCAGGGTTATTTTCTTCTAGCTGGAATGTCTGGCTATAAACTTCTATTGCAGTAAGTGCTTCTTCTAACTCCGGATTCTATATCTCTACACTCAGCTTTAAATCTACTACGACTTCCATAATTTTCTCTAACTTCATATTTACATCTCTTAAATTATCAAAATGCTTAGAAGTCGTTTGACTCAAGTCGTCTAAACTAGAATGGAGTCCTGACACATGGGATTGTAATTTTAGTACTTCTTGTGATAGGCCATGTAGGTTATGTGCTACACATGTTAGTTGATAATTATTGTAGCTCTGGAGCCTTATAATCTCTTGGATATTTTCATTTGTCACTTTCCTATATTGTAGGAAATGTGCATCAGCTACAACATTCCCATATTTTAATTTTTGTACAAAATTGCCAGAAGAAAGTCTCCTTTCTGAGAGTAGAAGCTTTTCTAAATCATCCCCTACCTTTTCTCTAGGAAGTGTGTCTCCCATGAACTTAATATCTCTCAGAGAGAAAATTTGTAGAGATTCCTAACATTATGTATGTTGGCCCAAATGTTCCTCTTTCAAGATGGACTGAGCTCTGTGAAAGACTTGATTTTTTTTATCAAAACTTGGACTCCTAGAGGCAATACGGAATTTACATTAAGAGGATGATTCATACTTATTTTTTTCCAGATGCCTACTGAAGTCTAAAGTATCATGGCTTCTAAGAAAGTGACTTCTAACATGGATTATTAATTAAGAAAACCCTATTGTGATAGGAGTGATATTACCAGGTCCAACCACCACTCCTTCTGCTGTGGCTCTCTGAGTAAGCTAAGGATTGAGAGTTGGAAGAGTTGTAGAGAGAAATCGTAAACAAATAGTGGAGTGTAACTGGGAAACATAGACTTCTCACTCATATTGAAGCCATAAAAATGGATGTAAGATTGAAGTAGTTCATTAATATGGGGATCAGTTAACGAAACTTAGTATCATGGGATGATGGATGACCAAATTGGACCATTATGCAAAGGGGCCTCAAAACCACCTAGCACAGCATCAGTGCATTGATTATGGTGTGAATTAATCACACAAGCTAAGAAAGAGACATTAAAACCAGGTTTGAGAAGAGTGAATATATATATATGTATGGGTGGACCCTCCCCCCTCCAAGGCATAAATGTCATGCATGTGCCCTATTACACCTCCAGTTAGAAATAAAATATTCGGGATTTCCTTTAGAGTCCCCTTTTGAATTATCGAGGAAGAATCCTTCGAGGTTACATGGAATTTTTTCTTGACTATGCCTTCACATCGACCTAGTGTGGATGCTCAACCATTTTCTTGAGACCTAGCCTCCATCATGGACCCCTCCTCCGACATGATACATTTGCTATTCATGCAACCACACACTTGGGTCCACCACATCCACATCACTTTAGGGATAAAATATTGGTAGGATTGTGGCACTCTCAATAAGAATTCACTAGGGTGGAAGCGCCATAGCGATGCCACATGTTCCTTTCACTAGGATAATGTGGAAGTTTTGGGTTCACCATTTCTTTGTAGGGGTTCTCAAATAAATGGGCCCACAAGCCACGTCATCCTAGGAATAATATCCCATAAGTTCTTATCAAATCCTCCTCTATAGTTAATTATGTCTTAACCATAACCTGTTGCTTTCTTTTGTTAAAACACAAATTTCACCATGTTTGATCAATTGCATTTCTATTCTTGTAGACATCAAGAAATTCTCTGAAGATAAAGGAACTATTAGCCACTTAGAAATGGTAGGTTTCCACATCATATGACACTAACGTAATATAATTTGAAACTTATACACCAAATTTAGAGGATTCTAATTGGATGGAGACTAAATTAATTAAAATGATTCCTCCACCTATTTTCACCATCCTTTGGTTGTCACTATTGACCCTTATTTTCTCAAGTGAGTAGACATAATTTTGGTGATTGTTTTTCATCTTTTAGAAATATTGACATCATGTCAGGTGAAAATGGGTAATGCACGAGTTCCATGGGAAATAATGCAACCTCAAAAACCCATTTCTCATTGATCTCCTTAAAAATCTCTAGTTCTCGAAGGTCTTGAGGTGGCCATGGGTCTTGTATGGTAAACCAATGATTTATGATGACTTATCTATGAGGAATTCATGGTTGATCACTCATCTTCTGAGGAAAAGAAATGATAGGATCTTTTACAGGGTCTTATAAACAAATACTTTCATATAAATATGGTTTTAACTTATTACATCATTAGATATCTCTTCAAGGACAACAGTGGAAAATATGTGTATTACACATCCACTGAAAGTGCCATCTACAATATGTCCATATTTGAAAGTTTCAAGTAGCCTGTAATAGAAAAATACCAAAGTTAGATCACTACTAAGATTTTCTAGATCCTAACATCTGAGATATAGAAGGCTTGGATTCAACTAGAAGATGATAGTAGACATGCAAATCTACTGTGGAATTCATAGAAGGAATATTGATGGAAACACATAAATAAAATTACTCCACAATAATACAAGAGAGAGTTGGATAGAAGGATTCAATTAATATGAACCATACATGAGGTCAATTTTAAGACATCTCCTTCCCAGCCTTAACTCTCTTGCTACTCTCTTTTTAAAAGGTGTTTCATTGATGAAACAACTTTGTTTAAGTTGGACTCCTTAAAGTACATGTATGTCATGTTCTGTTTTCATTTAATAAAAATAAGCTTAGTCACTTAAACATTTGAACTTATATGATAAGCCCCCATAAGATTTAGAGTATTCCTTCCCTCTTACATAATGACGGTCCCCATCCTTTCACTCATGTTAAATAAAAATGATACCTCATTATGTTGGTCATATGAACACACTCACAATCTGCCAAGTACCATTAAAAATACAGGTTTTATGTGGCTAAACCATAATCTTGGTTTCTTTGGATGATCCATAACCAAGTTAGAAATGAAAAGCTTTCTTATGATCCCAATTATAACATAACATATGGAGTAAAAAAGAGATATAACAATATGATTTTTAATAAAATTTATATGATATAGTCATGATTTTCTGTGTGGTTGACATCTTATTTTCAATTCATTCATAACCTCTAGTACAAGTAATGAAATCAAAATAGTTGAAGACCTATTTGAGGTATTAAAGGGATATTTCCATTATTGCATGGACCATTTGTTTTGGTATCTTATGAAATGATAAAATTTCTGTTAAAATTTAAGGTATGTGTGGCACTGTCATGTTACATACCTTTGGTGCTCTTATTAAAAATATATCCTAAACTAAGAATACAAATTAGAATATGGAGAAAAACCATTTGAGCTAACATAAAAGTATTTCAAGTGATATGTAATATGCTTTATAAAATTCCTTATATATGTCATGCCATCTATGTAAGATTGGTTAAAGAGATTCATCCTCCATTCCATCAATTATTGTGCTCTTGTGGTGGCCATGCAATTGTAGAGAAGTTGAGAAAGGTTTACACTGATACGATCCAATATTGTAGATGTTTCTTGAAATTTCTTAACCCATGCAATGATGGCATTAAGTTCCAATAATGCTATATATCATATTATTGAATGTAGATGGCCACTAAGGATGCATAGTATTTGTAAAGCAATATGGGTTTTTTTAGAAATCATGTAATTTTTATGGATAGCATAATAATTATGTAAAAAATTTAGAAAATGGTAAATGCCAATGTATGTATTGAAATCCATGTAACCATGCTCATACAATGGTGAATGGGGTCTAAAGGTAAAATAACCTTGTAATACATGTGGATGCCTAGTATTTGTAAAGCAATGTGGTTTTTTTTAGAGGTCTTGTAATTTTTATGGATACCATAATAGTTATGTAAAAATTTAGAAAATGGTAAATGCCAATGAATGTGTTGAAATCCATGTAACCATGCTCATACAATGGTGAATGGGGGTCTAAAGGTAAAATAACCTTGTAATACATGTGGACCAATTATGGGGCTTATAGTATGGTTTAGGAAATAGATGCAGTGAAAGTGTCAAATGGATGTTGTAGGTTATTGCAAATATATGAACCAAAAATACGCTTCAAATATTGCTCCCATGGAATGCTTACTCACTCTAATATTGTAGGTTATTGCAAATATATGAACCAAAAATACGTTTCAAATATTGCTCCCATGGAATGCTTACTCACTCTAATATTAGAATTGACATCTAGAAAGATGCTAAAAAATAAGAGAGGTAAAGAGGTAAAAAAATCATAGAAAGAACATTAATAAAAAGACGAAATAAAATATCTCTAAAAATATAAAAAATAAAGACGACAGACTAAAGTTAAGTGACACCTGGAAACCCCTATTAAATAAAATAAAAAAGCAATAAACATAATAATAACTGAATATATAATAATAATAATAATAATAATTAAATAATAATAATAATAATAATAATAATAAATAAATAAATAAATATAAATTAATTAATTAATTAATTAATTAATAATAATAATAATAATAATAATAATAATAATAATAAAAAAAATAATAAATTTATTTTATTTGAAATTTAAATAATAAGTTATATATATATATATATATATATATATATATATATATATAAACAATAATATAATAAAATTATAACTAAATAAATAAACAATAATAATATTTAATAAATATAATAAATACCTATCTAAATAAATAGGTATTTATTAATTTATTTTTTTTATAATAAATAAGTAATAATAAGTTAATGAATTAATAAATAATAATAATAATAATAATAAAATAACATTAAATAAATAATAGATTTATTTTATTTGAAATTTTAATAATAAACTATATATAAATAAACAACAATATAATAAAATTATAACTAAATAAATAAATAACAATAATATATAATAAATATAATAAATGTCTATCTAAACAAATAGGTACTTATTAAAAATAATAAATTATATATATATAAATAAACAATAATATAATAAAATTATAAACAAATAAATAAACAATAATAATATTTAATAAATATAATAAATACCTATCTAAATAAATAGATACTTATTAAAAATAATAATAAATAAATAATAGATTTACTTCATTTGAAATATAAATAATAAATTATATATATATATATATATATAATATATATATATATATATATATATATATATATAAACAATAATATAATAAAATCATAACCAAATAAATAAACAATAATAATATATAATAAATAATAAATTCCTATCTAAATTAATAGGTATTTATTAAATTATTTTTGTAATAAATAAATAAAAATAAATCAATAAATAATAATGATAATAATAATAATAAAAATATTAATAAATAGATAATAAATTTATTTTATTTGAAATTCAAATAATAAATTATATATATATATATATATATATATATATATATATATATATATATATAAATAAACAATTATATAACAAAATTATAACTAAATAAATAAATAATAATAAATATAATAAATACTTATCTAAATAAATAAATTAAATAAGTATTAATTAATTTACCTTTTATAAGCCTACTACTAATGAAGACAACAACAATGCTTTTCAAATAACTATTAATAAGCTCCGTAATTTTCACGCTCTCTCTTCTCAAAAACAAATCTCATTGCCGTGATGATGGACTCACTAAGCTCGTCTGAAACGTTGGTTTCAAAACTGTTCACAGGTTTTTCCTCAAAATAAAAAAGAAGAATTTTGTTTATATAAACCATTCCGTACCATAAATCCCACTTTAAATTTTTTTTTCCTATTTTTATCTTTTGTTGCCTTTTTATAACATGTCTAATTGATACAATGAACTTTACTTAAACTTGTCTCCCTAAAATACATGTTCATCATATTCCAATTGTACATTTAATAAAAATAGGATACATTTGAATATACACTATAACCTTAGTTAATGTACTATAACCTTAGTTAGTTTTGAAATTAGAAGTACATCGATAAAAAGTGGAGTTTAAGCTTATTTTGATGGGGCTGGTGTATAATATTTTAATGTAAATTAAGCATATATTATATATAATTTTTTTTTATGTATATATCATGAAAAATTAAGTTTAGCTTATTTTGATGGGGCTGATGCATAATATTTTAATGTCAATTAAGTATATATTATATATCATTTTTTTTTATGTATATATCATGAAAAAATTAAGTTTTATGGTTAAAACATTTATTTGGCCTTATATATACTTTCTTTAGCATTCAAAAATACAATTTAAACAATGAAAAATAACACATTGTATTTTGCACTCTAAAAGAAATTGTATGTGAAAATTTTTGATCCCTCTCGGCTCTTATTAGATCCATACTTTGTGATAATTATATTGAATTTGGAAATCTTTATAAATATTATTGAAACACAAATTCAAATTATGATTTTTTTTAATTTTTTTTATAACTTACTCCACATTTTTTATATTATATTTGACATTTTTTAAAATAAAATTATATATATATATATATATATATATATATATATATAATAGTAAAATTATAATTAAAAAAATATTATTTTTTTAAAAGTACTTTTATATAAACTTACTTAAAAACTGATATTTTATTATTATTTAACATCATGCCGTTTCGGCTTTCATTAGAAGCATTTTTATAACAATAAGAGACTTGTGATAGAATCTTTCTTAATATTCTAAAATTGATTCTTTTTTTTAATTAAAAATAATAAGAATGGGAATAAACTTTTTTAATCATTAAATATAATTAGAATCATTTTAGCTTTATGAATTTACCGATATTAAATATTAGCATTAATCTGTATATGTACTCTTAAGTAATGATTCTATTTATATATTAAGTATAATAATTTATCAATCAGATAAACATTAAGCTGTGGAAGTTGAATAATAATAATAATAGAGTCAAGAAGACTAAAAATTAAAATGTTAATTTTTTTATTAAAATATATATAAATAAATAAAAATAGTATACATCAAATTTTATATTAAAATTCGATGTACACGTACATGAATTTTATATCAAAATTCCTCGTATTGAGACATGAATTATATATGGAATATCAATGTATACATTGAAAAAGAATGGACCAATTCAAATTCCCATGTGACATTTGTGTAAATCCTTGATAAACAAGCGTCCCGAAGGCGCGTTCCCACTTTGTTCTCCAATTTCTATCATTTTAATATTCGGTTTTGTTAGGTGAAGAAAATCGCATACCGTTTTAGGTTTTCATGTAGAGTTCTATTTTCTCACGGCAATAAACAATAATTTTAATTACTTAAAATATCGGAAGATTTATCCATTTTTTCACAATTCCCTGGTATATCAAATTTATCCTTAGATATACCGCTCAGGGATTCTCGTGTGTTTGGCAGTAATAGGATATAAAAAGAATTTATCGATTTTTTTATTATTGTGGGGGATATGAGACTCCCTAGATATACCGTTCAGGGAATCTTGTGTGTTTAGTAGGGATATAACAAGACACCCTCGTGTTTTAAATTCCATTTTTGGTTGGGAAAAAGACAAAATAGAGGGACTAAAATTATTATCTTTGAAATTGAAGTTATAACATCTAGACAGCTACATAACCCTAGTATTAAGTCTTTGCATGATCCCAAGATTCGTAGGATGCGTAGGCGACACGCCTTTCAATAAAAATTCGAATAAAGTTCAAAGAACAAGTGGAACCCGTCATTTTACATTAATAAATATTACTTTTTATTACCATTGTGAATATCACTCCAAGGACGCAGCCATCTTAACGATCGTTGACTCTTTTGCCTAACGGCGTTAGTTTGCGTTTCGAATATCTGATTTCAATGGTTAGACAGTGGATGGAAGGAAGCGGGGTCAGGCTGACGGAGCGGCCTAGTGATTATACGCCGCTCGCGGCGCATCAGCCGGAGCGGGACCGCGGCTCCGTCAGTTTTCCGTACGGGAGTTGTATCCATTTCGCAAAAGGCGACCCCCTGTTCATCTTATAAGGACCGGCCCTATCATATACAGCTCCAGAAACCTCGCGTTTCGAACCTCGTTCGCTGATCTGGAATCCTTGTGCACGGTTTAGTTACGGAACGGTTTCTGTATTGTGCAATAGAGCTGAATTGAGAAAAAAAAAGATCCTGAACGGGTCAGCAATTTGAGATAAGTATCGTAGTTCCGAATTCCGATGCTGTGTGGTAAGCGGCGCCAAAGGTTTTCTTCAATGACTTTAAAGCTTTTCACCGTACAAGGCGTAACGTACCAGCGTTCGTACAGATGTACAGTACTCATGTAGGGTCCGGAGGTTGATATATTGTAATTCTCGACTCACTAGATTTATATGTGTGCATATGGAGTAACGGCAACCTCTGTTCTCTCGGTTTGGGCGAGAAATCAAAATATTTGGTTCAATTGTGGAGAAATCGGTTCAAGATCGCTTGAAATCGGTTCTTCACGCTGTATTTCGTCGAATTCCTGTTCATCGTACTCATGTCTGGCCCCAGGATTTATATATTTTAATTCTCAATTCACTGGAATTATCTGTGCAGATGGAGTAACTTGCAACCTCTGTTGTCCAGATTTGGGCGAGAAATCGAAATTTCTTGTTCATTTATCTACAATTCGGTTCAAGATCGCTTGAAATCGGTTCCTTACTCCGTATTTTGCCGAATTTCGTTTTCTAAATCGAGTATTTGTGTTTGAAGTCGACAAAATGACTGCCACGGTCCAGATGCTGCAGGTACCTTCTCAAGGTCTTGGCGCTCGACCTGATCATTCCTTGCTGGAGCACTCTCGCCAAGCTCTGGGGCGGATCGAATCAGAGTTATGCCAGAAATTGACGGCAATCAACTCTCTTTCGGTTCCACCGGGCATGGATGATGTTCAGTGGCAGTCTACGAGGGTATGTTACGCTTATTTTATGAATAGAGATAGTAGAAAGTTTGAAATACGATTAAATGTCTTGTCTAAACTGAAATTTTATGTGAGTGCAGGCAGCCATGGAGGCTCATGTCAAGAAAGAGGCCGAAAGGGAAAAGCTTCCCTACAAAGCCGTCACACAGCTCTCAGAAGTTTATCAAATCTATGACACTCTCTTGATCGATGAAAAAACCCTACCCGCGTTGTCCAAGGAAAACGCTTTAATACTCTCTGATGACCAGCAATCCCCGATTGAAGAAGCCAAAAAGAAAATTGAAGCGTTGTCGCAACTAGCCTCTCAGAAAAACGCCTTCCTGAAGCTGGATCTTAGCGGACTTCTCCTCGACAGAGTCCCGGATACACTACAGAATCTATCATCTACGCTTGTCAAGCTCGACCTTTCTAATAATTACTTAGAGGTATGATGTTTTCAAGAATGTTCTTTATTTGTATTCCAGGGACGAATCTTTCTGCAGAGATTGATGAAGATTTAATTGTCTACTGCAGAGCTTGCCTGAATCTGTGACGAGGCTGGTGAATCTTACTCATCTGGACCTTCATTCAAATCAGCTTAAAGTGCTGTCGGATTCTGTTGGGAATCTTGTGAAGCTTAAGGTCCTAAATGTTTCCGGGAATTTTCTTGATGTGCTTCCTGCTAGAATTGAAAATTGCCGGTAGGTTATTCAAAGAAGTACATAATTTTCTTTTTTGGTTTTCGTTATAGCCAAACCCTGCCTTCCATTATTCCTGATCGCTGACTGATATTAACTTTAAAATTCAGTGCTCTGGAAGAGATAATAGCCGATTTCAACCAACTCACGCGGTTGCCTGAGTCGTTGGGATTCGAACTGCTGAACATCCGGAAGCTCTCTGTTAGCTCTAACAAGCTCACGCATCTTCCATATTCTACTTCCCACATGATGTCTCTCCGGTTTCTGGATGTCCACATGAACAGGCTTGGAGGTCTGCCAGAAGATCTGGAGAACCTGATTAATCTGGAATACCTGGATATCAGCAGCAATTTTAACTATCTTGTGGCTCTGCCAGAATCCATAGGCGGTCTCACGTCTCTCATCGAGTTAAATATCAGTTACAATCAGATAACTGCGTTGCCGAATTCTATTGGGCGCCTGGAAAAGTTACAGCATCTGAAGGTGGAAGGGAATCCTCTGGTTATACCACCTCCCAAAGTGGTAGATCACAGTGTGAACGCCATTAAAGAATACATGGCAAACCGGCTGAATACCCCCGCTGCGGAGAACAAACGCGGAACGAAGAAGGGGCATCAATCGTGGCTGCGGAAAATGATATCTGGCAAATGGATGAAATTTGGAACGCCAAGCTCCGATGTTGGAAGAGCTTTGTCGTGGCAAGAATACCGACCTGGGACTGGCCAAGACGACGGTACCTTTTCTTCGATTTCCACACCTCACCGGCGTTCGTTTCTCTCTCCTCTTAGCATATTCTCCCCACGACATTCATCGTCGCCTCTGCGCGCCTTTGCAACACCTCGCCGTACTCCGCACCACGTTTACTCGCCGCACCATTTATGATGACAGTACAGAAATTGAATTCGTTCGTTTTCATATCCAATGGGGAAGCTTGCGGTGCTGTGTGTTATCTTTACTTCAGGAGCTTACCATTTCTGTAAATATATTAATAAGCATATCGTTAAAGATAGGTTTATTTTTAATCCTTTTACACTATCGCCGGAGAGTGGTTTGGAGACATACCCCGGTAAAGTGGTAAAGTGGATTTGCATTAGGGTTATTTTCAATCTTTTTACACTTCCGCCGGAGAGTGGTTTGGGGACATACCCCGGTAAAGCGGATATGCATTGGCTAGAGAGTTAATCAAGTCAACTGACTGTCCGTTGGACCACAAAGTAGTATTTAAAGGTCTGACATTGATTAATTTTATCCTAATGCTGTGAAAGTTATCATGGACCATTGAAAGGTTTAGTCCTTTCTGTTATTTGTTTAGGTATATAATGTTTATATGTAATCATTATGAATTAGTTTTGTATTCACTTTTTGTTTAGTCAAATGCATTTTAAGTTTAAGTTTAATAAGACGCATTTTAAATTTTATTTTTATCTTCATGCTGTTAAAGTTATGATGGTCCACTGAAAAGTTTAATCTTTTTGCTATAATGTTTTGGTATATAATATGTATGTAATGATTATGAATTGGTTTTGCATTAACTTTTTGTTTACTCGAATGTAATTTGCATTCGGCATAGGGTTAATTTTTTGTAAAACACATTTTAAATTAATTATAAAGTATGATATTGAAACATATGCTTTTTTTTCCGAAAAAAGTAGTGGAGCCATAGACAAGAAAGAATATGGTGACCTCGTAATCTCTCATTGTCTCTAGGTATGTCATTTTTCTTTCTTATTTGCATATTTTAATTTTATTATTGAAAATTAATTGTATTCATAGATGTTTTAGAAATATAAATTTAATTTAATTTTAAAATATTTTAAATTTAGCTTTGAGAATTTTTGTTTTATCATATTTTATGTGTTTAGTGGTTGGCTTTGTCCAGGCATATTTTTTTTTTTTTTTTTTTTTTTTTTTTCAAAAGGTGGAAAAACCTATCAAACTCAGTTTGTCAAACCAACAGTGAGGACAGCCATCTCTGGCTGCTATCCGCGAATGTTAGTTTAACACATCACTGTTATCAAGGAAAACCACGCCACCTGAAATAACCCGCTGGTGGTCCGTAAGGGAGCAGGCTATCACACCTGCCAGATGCCTCTGGGTCTTGGGCCGTTAACCTGTTTCCTTACGTCCTGTTTCCTTACGTCCGAGGAAGACGAGCTCTTAGCCAAGCAAAAGCAGTTTTAGGGCATACTCCAGGCCCCTGGCTTTGTCCAGACATATACGTGAAAGAATATATTCTATTTTGATTAAATTTTGGATTTTGTTGCGTGTAATGTGGAGGGATAAAGAGTGAAAGAGCCGCGCTTGAGAACATATATTGAAAAGTTACGATGGAATGAAACAAATTTTAAGTTGAAAATAGTTTTTTTAATTATTATTGAAAATTAATTGTATTTATAGATAGCTTAAAAGTCTAAATATAATTTGCTTTAAAAATATTTTAAATTTAGTTTTTAGAAACTTTATTTTTACATATTTTATAGCCGTTTTGGTGTTGGTTTTGACTCATTATACACTTTTAAATATTTTATTTCCATCAGATTTTGCCTTTTTCTGTTCGTAGATGTGGAGGGATAAGAAGAGTGTGAGAGTATATTAAATTTAGTTTTTAGAAACTTTATGTTTACATATTTTATAGCCGTTCTGGCGTTGGTTTTGACTAGTTATACAGGTTAAAATACTTTTTTTCATCAGATTTTGCCCTTTTGTTGTTCGTACATGTGGAGGGATCCAAGAGTATGAGACTAATGAATGAGGTTATTATTTTGAAAAATTATATTTGAGTAAAATATATTTTTAATTATGTTTATAGGTATGTTTATTTTGGAATAGAGTTTTTATAATTTTAATTTAATTATTAATAATTATTAGGTGGATGGTGGATATTGTGAAATTTTTATAATATTTAGTGTTATATATTGTTAGACACATATATGGCAGCGACAAAATATGAATGATAAGTATGAGAGTGTATCTATTATTGACAGGATATACATTTATAATACATAGGAGTGACACTTGGTTTCATATTCCAAGTGGTCCCCTGGACTCCCTTTGGTTGTTCAGCTTCGACACCAACCCTTAGAGGATTAGGTATTCAACATTCCCCTCCTTAATCGGAAGGGTTATGTAGGAGTCCAAGAAGAGAGTTGTAATACAAAACGTGCAAAAATGCATGGCAACACTAGGTTGAATGTGCTCTCTGAAATGTTGGTATAAAGGGAGGTGGTTTAACGATGACCACAAACACTGGAATGCTTAGTGCAGTTCCCAAAACTCTTCCAAGTTTGGTAAGAAGCTGAGGTCTTCTGCTAGAGGAAGTGCTCCTGATGTTTTGAAGAGGGAAACCTTCAACCATGAAAGGGAGGTCTCACCACCAACTCTGAAATGCTTAATGCAATTCTTGGAACTCTTCCAAAACTGACAAGAAGTTGAAGTCTTCTACTAGAGGAAGTGTCCTCAATTCTTTGAAGAGGCATCACCAATTGAAAGCATGCTCAGGGGCATCTTTGTCTCTGGCTACAACTCTGAATCTGGTATGGAAGGTTGTGGCTTAGGCTCGCTTGATGTAGCTTTAAAGCTTGTAGATGACCATCATTTCCCCCCCTGTCAGATACAAGGTGGGATGATGGAGAAAAATCAACTTCAAGACTATTCAATACTCCAGAACAAGTTCTAACATATGACTGAAATATCTTCTTGGTTGTTGAAGCCCATTGCCAAGAAGCGATCCATCCAAGATGAACCTTTGTTCTTGCGGGAAGCTTCTTTTTGAAACGTGTGTGAAGAATGAGTGGTTTTATGACAGTTCTTATATGAATGAAGATCAAAACAATGATCTTTCACATGGCCAACTCTGTCACAATGTTGGCATTTAGCAATCTGTTATGGCAGATGTGGAAGAGGACTAGAATCTGAAATAGCTGAAGGTGAACTGTCATGAGGAGCAGGTGAAGATGAATTGTCCTGAAGAAATTGGATTAGCTTGGAAAAGTCTAGAATATGAAAGGATGCATCTTTATCATATCCAAGACCTATTTTGTGCTTGTTGTGGACGCACTTCCCAAGGTTTGATGATGGGCTTGGGAAGCATATGCTGAATTTTTTCTTTTGCATGCAACTCTGCTCTTGAGATGGGTATTGGATTTGAATCAATATTAATCTCATTGATATGATTACTTTCTAGCAGATGATGGGAGCTTGTCTCAATTTTATGAACAAAAACAGATTCAAAATGACAACTCTTATGTTTTAATTCTTCTTGCTGTAGCTGAGATTCTAGTTGCAAAAAATCCAACTTTTCTTGTGCATTTTGTAGGCAGGTTTGAATGCCTAAAAGAGGGGCTTTGCTAATTTTAACCGTGTTGTCAATGGTGGACCTAAATAGAGTTTTCAGTAACTCTAATAAGCCATGAATTTTCACCATTATTCAACCAACTCAAAACCTCAAAAAATGACCATAAATGTACTTGTAAGGATAGATAGCTAGCAACTTACAATTTTTTATAATGCTGCTACACAAACTTCTACAATGAATCGGTTAGATATTCATATAAGGAGCAAGAACTATGGCATCTGATAGCTCTGACCACACGAACACATAGGCAATTTGGAAGACAACATTTAATTAACCCAACACCATAGTCTTCAACACACAATTTTAATTGAATTCACCATTCCAAACTTTTATATTCCTTTGACCAGTGTACATAACCATATGACTCATGCATACAATGTAGAGGGACTAAACTTCAATGCACTTCAAACACAAATTACTTGCAAGAATTAGAGGTGTTACCCATAGAGATGAACTGACCAACTTATACCACGACCATGCCAACCTTACGTAGCTACATTGTAGACGTCTTCTATTATCTCTTCAATCAACGTTCTATTTATAATACAGTCCTTTTTTTTTCTCCAGCGTCTTTCTCTGGAACTACAAGTGACAGTGCAGCGCCACTCCAACTATTTGGAGAACGAACAACTTAGAAAGTTTCGACTGTTGGAAAGGGCATAAGTAGTCTTCAAGAAGTATTCAAATTTGTGGCGTAAATTTGCATTGATATCTCTATGTTTAACGGTTTGGCTTCCGTCTGCAACAAACCTTTGGTTTCCGTCCGCTAAGAGCAAAATCATGGTAAGCGCGGTTGCAGACTCGATTTCAGACTCTCTCTCGCTTCACTGTCATTATGAATGAAGAAATTCATGCATTTTTTCTAGATGGAATTGGAACTTTCCCAAAGCATTCACTGCGATAATTCGAAAAGAGCATCCGCCCAAACTTTGCAATATTTTATCTCATTTGTGTATGTTAATGTTCAGCGCTGTAGCAGCAGAAGGGGAGAATCAGTGTTGACTGCGATGAAGAACAAGGCGCCCAACCATAAACTCCAACGACATTATCTATGGATGTACAAGTTTGGGGTCCTCTTCATGTCTGTCGTTTTTGTGTTTTTCATGTTCAAGCTAGAAGTAGGATAATAAGGACGCCCAACCAGAAAGGAACAACAATAGGTAGGGAGGTGAAGGAGTCACCAAAGGAGAAGCCTGTGAGCAAGTTTAAGGATTTGTTGTTGCACAACATAAAACCCTTGGATTCTGATGCCAAAGAATTGGCACTGCGCCCAAAGCCACGAAGATTTCTGGCTAAATCAGAATGTAAATAATGATAAAAACGAACTAGAGGTATCATAAATTACAATTTGATATACAGTCAATCATATCAGTTACAAATTTGTGGTATGTAGTCCAATAAACACATAGATTGATCTCAGATCACACACATAGGTGGAGGGAATAGACTAGGAAGCATAAATTAAAATGTGCAGGTTTCAGAATATAAATAAACGCTGAAAATTATTCAGTGTGGCAGAACTACAAGACCTGAGAATCACAGTTCTGACGAATTGGAAAATGGAAGACCAACATATATGTAAAATTAGGCTCACAATAATTATGTGGGGCAGGAATATGCCTGTAGCTCTAATACCATGTTAGACACATATATGGCAACAACAAAATATGAATGATAAGCATGAGAGTGTATCTATTATTGACATGATATACATTTATAATACATAGGAGTGACCCTTGGTTTCATATTCCAAGTGGTCCCTTGGACTCCCTTTGGCTGTTCAAATTCCACACCAACCCTTAGAGGATTAGGTGTGCAACATACACAAATTAAAGGTTAAGATTAATTAAAAAAAATATCACATGAATAAGTGTGATGAAGTGAGTTATGGTTCTTTTTGGAATGTGTTATTGATAAGCCATGGTATTGTAATAAAGCCTCTTTACAAATTAAAAGTTTGCATGGTAAAATGGGGATAAATCTCCATGGTTAAGAACCTTGTTCCATGATTTTTTTTCTCTACGATGGGAAAACGTATTATAACTCCTTTGTCAAACCAACAATGGGAACAACCATTATTGGTTGTTATGTGCAAATGCAAGCTGACTCATCATTGTTATTCAAACAAAATCACGACACTTGGAATTACTTGATGGTGATTCGCAATGGGGTAGACTTTCACCTTTCACTCCTTCCAAACCCTCCACAAAGGGATCCCCTTGTTGCAAAGCTACTTAACATGTTTAGTGGATTTTCACTCCCTCGAGAGGCAAGGATGAGAATTAGCCCACATATGGGCATGGAACTTATAGTTCCTCCTCCTCGGTCATTGGTAGTTTGAATAAGACAATCCATAGGTAGAAAGTTTATCATTGGTAGAAAAGGGTTCATATACAAAAGGGATGTGAGCCTCCACAAGATAAGAGATATAACAAGAGATCCTATCAAATTGTTGCTCGAGGAAGCACTTATGTGACAAAGGAGTGAGATGGTGGACAATTTCATTGAGATCCTCTGATGACTCCCAACGATAACTGAAAAACCTTTGAAAAGTGTAAATTTTGGAAGCTCAACACCCTTTAAGGTACATGTTAACTTTGATATCCCCTTATTTGAAGGACAAATTGATGCAAAAGATTTAGATAAATGGTTGAATATGCTAAAGGGTTATTACATAGTCCAAAATTTTTCTAACAATAAGAAAGTCACCATCGCACTCCTAAAAGCCCTTCCCCATTTCAAATATTGGTGGGAAGGTAATTGGGAGAGACTCAATGAAGACAAGATTCGGGTATATGATGTATGCCCCACTTCGACCCTTGATGCCCTCAAGGAGGAATTATACCCTATAGGATATTATGAAGAACGGTACATGAGATGGATAACTCTGCAACACAAAAGAGACCAGAAAGTGCTAGAATGCATGAATCCTTTCCATACCTTGCGCTAAAGATGGGTATCGAAAAATATGAGTGACACCTAATTTTAAAATACCATAGTGGTCTACATAGATACATCTGAATAGAGATGGATTGTTGGATAACTCCTCACTAGAAGCCACTTATGATTATGTTATCAAACTAGAGTAGAAATTGAAGCAAGAAAATAAGTAAGAGCTAGGAAAGGGCTACCCTAACTCATGGAACAAAGGACAAAGTAAAAACAACCAACCCTGGTCGCAGGTTAGAAAGGATAATGGAGAGTCAAAGGAAGACACTAGGAAGTGGTGTAGGCTCCACAAAAGTCCCCCACACAACAAAAATAAATGCTACTTGAAGAAATCATTGTTGGTGGAGCTTAAAGAGAAAGAAACATACTCTAGCTCAGAACCTGATTTAAATCGATTTAAAGAAAGTTGATCATCGATGTATAACCCAATATTACCATTGTAAATGTGAATATCTATCCAAAAGATTTATAAGATCCTGAGGAGGGGGGGCACCTCTTCCATTCATAGTTGTGGGTGTAGGGGACATTGCTACATGTAATTGTTGATAGTGGGAGACAAAATAACCTAATCTTAGTCAAGGCCATCAAGAGTTTTAAGTTGCCAATAGTGCCACACCCCTAACCATACACCATTAGTTGGTTGAGCCATGGATGAGACATCCATGTTAGCCAATAGTTTCATTTGTCCTAGAATGTCAATCCCTTCACAAATGAAGCGCTATGTGATGTTGCACCACTCAAAGTTTGTGATGTTATTCTAAGACAACCTTATATGTGGAAAAATTATGTTGTTTATGAGTCTTGACCCTGTAGTGTCATTATTACTCTAGGGGATTAGCTCTAAAAGATACTAAAGATAGTTTCGACTATCGTGATTTCATTGATCATAATAAAATATTGCAAGAAGGTAGTTTCTCATACTTCCAAGTTTTTCCTCTCCATGATTTGGTTAGACATTGAACAATAGGTCACTACAACCACCACAACTTTAGTACATTCTCTCTCTCTCTACATAACATAAGTAGGTGCACAAGCTTGCATAAGGGTCTAGAGATATATTCACCTAACCTACAAAGGCACTTCCACACTTCCATGTCACACATCCACTTACACAGGATGGCTACAACAGATCTCTTTACAATGCTATTAGCTCTTTTCAAAGATGCTCATGGTTCCAACAAACAATCTCCATGGATGTGACTATTTTTACTACCTTTTCACCAAAAATTCCTCCCATTCTCATGTCGAAGCAGATAAAAAAACTCATTTTGTTGAATGATTCCAACACTTCCAATAAGAGTATCATGATGTCCTATAAAAAGCTAATGCCAAGAACAAAAAATGGTATGACCAACATTAGGTTCCATGTAAGTTTCAAGCTACAACTGATCAGATATTGAAGACCAAGATAAAGGGTACTTACAAACCAAACATCCAATTGTAATGAGTGGTTAAAGTAAGGAAGCTTCTTGACCAAGATAAGTGGTTCACTAGGAACCAAATTTAGCAAAAATTTCCCCATCTGTTGAGGGAAATTGACGCAATGGGGACCATTGTTTCCTAAGGGGGAAGGATTGATGTTTTTAATTTTAATTGTCTTATATTGTTACATGAGTTATCGACCAAGATCAGTAGACTGACGAGTGTAAGTTCACTATATGTTCCAGAAGCCTTTAATTATTCAAATTGAAATGTATATATTGAATTAATTATTGAGATTAATTTTATGAAATATGAACCCACTCTTATGAAAATGATATCTAAATAAAACTCAAAAATAAAACAACTAAACTATTTGTTTATAAAATCAACCTCACGCTCAAAAATAAACTTAATTCTTGAAACTCTATTGCATGTCTATCATTTTGTTTTATAAGGAAAATTGAATCTACACAACACACACTTGCATGAATAAATTAAAGCCTTGCTTGAAAAGAATCACACTCTCTTAAATTTATAAATCAACCATGAATGCAAATTGTAAACAAAACTTTTTTTCACAAAGTTGAATCATAACTTAAGTACATAATTCTATCAATAATCACTACTGCTAAATTCAATCCTATATGTTTTTGAAATGAGTAATGAATCATCAATCAAGTTCTGTTATGTAATATGAGATAACTGAAAGGAAAAAATGTTCTAACAGATGCACCTATTTATCAATAGCAATGAAATGAATTGAGTTATATGAAAATCTAATGAAGAATACGACTGATAAATTGAAAACAAAACCTTACTACTTGTAGGGCCCTCCACAAGCAGATGGTTGTCAATCAATATCAACACTTATCCACACATTTTAATTGAAAGGTTTTCCTTTATAATTGAAAATAGAGTTTTAGCAATTCACTGTATTCTTTAGAAAATTAACCTCCCCTCTTTGTTTCAAAGGAGTGTTTATATAGGGGTTACAATGTAACTTCATGGAGACTCATATGGCTAAAGATCAGAACTGAATGGAAACCTAGTTGCCACTAATTTGATGAAGCACAGTCCATTCCAACCTCTATTTTCTTGACTGGGCGTTTATTGATAGATGGGTGCAATTTTTTCTCTCGCAACCTGCAAAATAGGGATCCAACAAACCTGAAATATCTCCCAAATGGTAACAAATAAGGGAAAACTGCTTATAAGGAATCTAATTTGGTTCGTTCTAAACAAAACCCATGTTTTTTTTTTTTGCAAGATTCACTTTCATATACTCCGAAAATGCGTTTGAAGTTGATTGGTCAAAACTACTACGTTTTTCCCTTGATCTTTTGCTGGAGGTCCACATGTGTGAGCTAGGTGGAATTTAAACAATAAAAATGCATATTGGAGCTTCTAGAAACCAAGTCCAAGTGTCGGATTTCCTTCTAGAGTGGTGCTACTATCTCAACTATGGAGATAGCTATGGAAACTTGACAAAATTGCACCAACTTGAACTTCTTAAACTATCATTAGTAAAACCATGCAAAATTCTTCTTAATTCATTAAAAATAATGGAAATAATAATAATAAACCACGTAAACATGTATGCGGGAATTTGGTGCGTTTTATGGAGGAATATGGTTAAAAATGCTAACAATGGATGAATGGAATGATGTAAAATGGATAGTTCGGTTAATGGAATTATGACAATTTGGAGGCCCAACATTCCCCCACACTTGTGATTTTGCATGTCCTCATGCAAATAAACTAGGCATTTTGAAAACTTTGCAAGTTTTCCAAAATTAATGGTCTGGCATCATCTATTAAGATTGACTCATGTTTTGTTCTTTCATGCCTTAAATCAAGTTCCTTCCCTTTTGGATACTTCAAAACATATGGAATTTATCTAAGCAAGAAGTTTTCTCCATGAATCACTATCTTGGAACCATTGCTAAGCTCAACACAAGTCCTGTAAATCCTTCTTAAAACCATTGTTGGAATGATTTATTTATTGCCATTGATTCCATATCTCCTTTTTAACTTATTTATACTTGAATCTTATAATAACAACATGATGCCTTTATGTTCTACCTACCCAACTATTCCTTTATGAACTCTAAATTGTTTTGGCATTCTCCTTATGGTAAAACTTATCAACAACAACAACTTTTTACACCTTGATTTTCATGTCATATGCTCATCAAAATTTCTCATGGAATAGGATTCTTTTATGAGAACATGAAATTTTGCTGCATAAAATAGATAAATCTACTCGAAAAAACAAATGTATACTCATGGAGCATCCTAGTAGCAAATAGGACTATGAACATAGTTGGAAATGATGATAAATTGAAGCCTGTAATACTTGTTTTCTGTTGCATCTATGCATATTGGTTTAAAATAAAATTCAGTCATCAACTTGTGTAAAACATATTTATGTCTTCCTCAAAAGAATTGATCCACTTGTCAAAACACTCCTTTGTAGCAACCAAGCTTATCTCAGCAGTCTCAACAAATGTGTAATGATGTTCATGTGCATTATGTTGTCCAATTAATGCAATCAAGTTGCCCCAAATAAATTACTTATTGGAATCATAAGTGTAGTGAGGTTCTTACCATTTATGGTATCAAAGAATAATTGTACCCCTTCATATCTGAGCATAAATAGTTGCAAGGACATGTGAGTAAATAATTGCTACAACCTTTCCTTTATAGCCTTTCCCCCACTTTACTTCTTTGTTGTCGTCAACAATCTATTATTTCAAAGGTGTTGAAGGTTCCACATGTGCTTCGTGCTTTATGAGTTGGCCTGCTTACCAATATGGATTCATTCAATTTGCACAGTAGAAAAAAGACAAAGTTTATACTAGGGAGTGGTGAGAGTTTTAACATTTTTACCATAAAAAGATCTCATGGAGAGAAAGGCACTCCTAATGAGGAATGAATCATGGCATGTGGGATTGGTTTTTAAAGTGCATGAAAACGCATAATCGAAGAGATTGGGACTACATGTTTACAATAACTTTCTCATCAAAATTTCTAGAATTTTTAATAAATTGAAAAGTTTAAAGCTAGATTTACCTCAAGTTTACCTCTGGGATCAAGTACTCTACTACACGATGCTGCCTTCTTTCACCCTTCACGCTACCCAATGTTGCCATGAACTCAATTTAAATTCAAATTGAGTGCTTCAAAAGGGGAATGGTGTAATTTTACCTTTTTTACCGCCACATGCTTTCAAAATTCCATTTTGATGAAGAAAATGTGCTACTGTGCAAAAATACCAAAATCTCGCCTAATCTGTAATAGGCTCTAATGCCTCCTTCCTTCTCCTATTGTGTCATATTTGTACATCCTTCAATCCTATCCCAAGTTATTCTTAAGGGGGGATGTTAGGGTATTCCGACACATAGGAAATAGTTAAGTGTAACTTGGTCTAGTATAGAGTTAGGTAAAGTGTGTTTCTTTACTATGTAATTTTGTAACTTACAATCTGACAGTTACGATATGTTCTAGACATGAAATGATCTGACAGTTCATTCTCTCCTCGGTATTACTGACACTTGATCCATGGCTTAACACCTGATTGGTCCATGATCTCTATTTAAAGAGCATGGAGGGTCATTTGTAAGGCGACTGTTCATGAGAGAATGTTATGTAAATTTTCATTCTTTTATTAATAAATTTCCTGAAGTGCCTGTGTTGGCTCAGGGCATGGACTGTTTCCCTCTTGAGGGTTTTAACCACGTCAAGAATACTGGTGTATTGATGTGTGATCTATTTTTTAACAGTGTCCTTTGGTGTTATATTTGAGGAACTTACCTTGTAAATTCCTACATGGTATCATAGCTATTTGAGGGCTACATCCATTGGTGATCCAAATCCAAAGCCGTTACAACTGCATCCCACTGTAATGTCCTAGATCTACTATTTCTTACTGTTTTCGGGCTGAGAGGACTACTCTATTGTGTTAGGATCATCTGTTCTAGTGAGGAACCCCTTTCATTTCAAGCGAAAATGTTTATGGTAGCCCTAGCGAAAATGTTTAAGCGAAAATGTTTAAGATCTAGAGGTATACAATCTTTATTTGCAGTTTTAGTTATTTATCTCTCTATTTATTTTGGTTAATTTATCTCTCTTTTTTTCATTATCAAATCTATACCTTTCATTTTTGCATATGCTCTTTTCCTCGCGACTCTGTGCGATCTAGGAAAATCAAAAACAGAAAGGAAGGATTTTCCTCATGCGTATGCTTTTTTCTGCCGCGGCTTTGTGTGATCTCAGAAAATCAGAAACATTCAGGAAAATATTTAGTTTTTGGCGAAAGCTAACATCAAGTCATAAGGTTTGTTTTTTTCTGCATGTTTGTGTTGGGTTGTGTGGCTTTTTTTTGTAGGCAAAAAGGGTTTTTTCAAGTAAGCATGCACCCCAAAGCTTCTGTGACTAAAAAAAGAAAAAAAGAAAAAAAACCCTTCCTCTTTTCCAAAAATTACCAACCTTTTAGACTAGCTCACTTGGTCCAAAGTCACTTTATGAGAATAGAGGTCTTGGGTTCAAGTCTTTCTTTTTGTTGAGTTATTTTTTCAAAAAACACATGTAACTTATGTTTTAAAGTTACTTTATGTAAAAGTGTTCTCACCCATTATAAAAAGTGAGTCACTTATAATTCTAAAGTTTCTTTATCTTTTATTTAAGTTACAATTTAGTGAGTATCTCATAAAGTACCATTGTAAAAGTGACTTTCGCTTATTTATGAAAGTGCGTCACATAATTTTTTTTTTAAAGTGAGCTAATTATATTGATTTTGGAAAGGGCGAGGGAGGAGGCGAGGGGGGCGGTTGGGGGGTTTAAATATAACATTATCATTCACTTCCACACATTCACACACTTCGTCGACATCGTCAACAACTTTTCTTCAAAAAGCCATAACTTCTTTATCCAAAAGCCATTTTTAGAGCTTTTTTTTTTAATTGGCCTAAATTTTCAAGATCTTTCCATTGGAATACTTAGTTTTAGCATCTACAGCTTCAGTTTCTGTTAAAATGGAAAGTCCATGCCAGGTTATTCTTAACATCACCAACTACTTCCAATGGTGGTCCAACATTGTTAATTTACTTAGAAGTAAAGCTCTTTACAAAATAGCCTCAAGCCAAGAAACTAAAGCTAAAGATGAAGATAAGGCAGCCAAATGAGAAAATAGGCAAGATCAAGCACGTGGGTTGATAGGGATGTCTATTTCTCCAGACCTTATATTCCATATCGCAGAACTTGATACCCATAAGGAAGCAATGAAACAACTCACTAAATTTTTTGGAATTAAAAATGAAATTAGAGCCCATCAACTCAAAAATGAGTTGCTTACGTTGGACCCCAATAATTTTTCTTCCATTGAAGATTTTTTGTCCAAGTTCAAGACTCTTAGACTTCTCTTGGAAGGTGTTAAGGTTAAGAATGAAGATGTCATCCTTATCTATTCCATTCTTACTATGTTGGGACCAGCCTACTTTGTGTTTGTTTCCACCTTCCATTCTACTAAAGAAGCCTTTATTTCTTAAGGACAAGACTACAAGTCCCCCTCTTTTGATGCCTTTTGTGATTCTTTAATAAGAGAACAAGAAAACTCTTACATATTGGTCTTCTTAATCTTGGAAACTCTTCTAAGAAAGCCTTAGCCACCCAGCAACAACCAAATTCAAAGAATCCTAAGAAGCAGTATTCTAAAAATAATGGTCCTAAACCAAACAAGGGTCCTAAGAAATTTCAATCTCAAAATGAAAAATCAACTCAACAAAATGACAAGGAAATTAAAAACAAAGGGAAGAAGACTAATAGACATTGCCACTTTTGTAATCGAGATGGCCACTTAGAATCCAAATGCTTTAAGAAGATGGAAGCCTTGGAAGCAGCAATGAAGAAGCATAACATCCATTCGGAGCACTCTTCAACTTCAACTTCATCTTCAGGAATAACACTTTATACATGTGGTTATCAAGCATCTCGGTCGGGTTATGCACTAAATGTATCTTCTTCTTCTCATTCTCATGAGTGTCTCATTGATTCTGGAGCTTCTTATCATATGGCCAAAAAGAAAGCCATGTTTTCTTCTTTAAATGATTGTAACACCAAAAATATATATGTCGGTGATGATAGATCTCTTAGTGTTGTAGGGACTGAAACTGTTCATCTAGACAATGGTCAATTTAATGATGTATTATGTGTTCCAATCTTATCCTGCAACCTTCTATCTATATATCAGATTACTCATTCAAGTGAAGTAAAACCATTGAATTTTCACCTCACGATGCTGTAATTAAGGACCTAAGAGATCCTAAATAGATTTTAGCTACTGGCATTGCTAATGATTCTACAAGGTTGTATAAGTTTAACAACTTTGTGTCATCAACTCTTCCCTCGGTATTTATTTCTCATAATGATGAAGTGAGATAACTTTCGCATGAGCTATTTGGTCACTTAAACTATGGTCGTCCTATGGTATCATGCAGAGATGGTGTTTGTTCCAGATGTGTACTCAGAAAACATCATCGAGATAGTTTTGAAAAATGTGCCTCTTGGCACGCCTCAGCCCCTTTACGGTTTGTGCATAGTGATTTAGGTGGTCCACTTCCAATTGTTTCATTCTCTGGCTACAAGTATTTCTTAACTTTCATTGATGATTTCGTATACTTCTTAAAACTCAACAGTGAAGTATTTAACAGGTTCTTGGCCTTTAAGGCCTTTGTTGAAAAACAATCTGGACATCAAATTCTTAAGATAAGATCTGATAATGGCGGAGAATATGTTAACAACAAATTTATCAACTTTTGCATTGAGCATGGAATTCAAATGCAACATATTGTTCCATATACTCCACAACAAAATGGTGCAGCTGAAAGGAAGAATCACACCTTAAAGGAAACAACTAATTGTATGCTTCGATCTAAAGGACTTAGTCTTAATTTTTGGGCAGAAGCAATTAACTGTGCAACTTACATAGTAAATCACACTCCTACTAAGGTTTTAAAGAATATCACTCTAGAAGAAGCATGGAGCTCAGTTAAACCAAATGTAAGTCACTTTCTTGTTTTTGGAAATGAAGCATGTGCCCAAATTCCTGATGAGAAACACAAAACCTTAGAAACTAAGAGTGAAAAATGTATTTTTGTTGGATATTATGAAGATGTTAAAGCATATAGCATTTTTTCACTTAAGTCCAAAAGTGTTATCATTAGAAGAGATTTAAAGTTTGTTGAAAATATATCAGCCTACGAGCCTAGTTCAGCGGATGTGCCACCTCTCTCTATCCCTTCTACTTCTGAAAATATTTCTTCTTCGGATGATGACAACAAGGGTGACAATGCTCCTCCACCTTCTCAAGATCCTCCTTCATATCCTCAGCTTCCAAAATGGGTTCGTGCTACTCAGGATGCAGCAGGTGCGCTTGCAGGTGATCCTACAGATCAACAAGATACACGTTCTCAATTTGATAGACCCTCTTCTTTACTGGCTCAAGCTTGAACGAATTGTGATCGTGGCACCTTTGCAGAAGCTTCAGGCCATCCAAATTGGGACGCAACTATGAATGAAGAATATCATTCATTATTGGCAAATGATACATGGGATTTTGTTCCTCTTCCAAAGGGATGAAGACTTGTTAGATGCAAATGGGTTTACAGAACCAAGTTTGGACTAGATGGAAAAGTTGATAAACATAAAGCTCGTCTTGTTGCTAAGGGTTTCTCACAAGTTGAAGGCATTGACTATACTGAAACCTCCTCCCCTGTTGCCAAAATGAACTCTATCCACCTTGCTCTTTCCCTTGCTACCTATTTCAAATGGGAAATCCATCAGATGGATGTTAAATCAACCTTCTTGCATTGGGACTTACATGAAGAAATCTATATGGAACAACCTCCTAGCTTTATACAAACAGACTCTAGCATTGTATGTCAGCTTAATAAATCCCTTTATGGTCTCAAGGAAGCCCCTCGAGCTTGGTATGCCAGAATGGATAGCTTTCTTTTAGATACTGGCTTTTCTAGGTGCCATTCTGACAATACTGTCTACACCAAGAAAGTGGGTAACTATCTTATCTTTCTTTTTATTTATGTTCATGATGTTATCCTTACTGGTAGTGATCCCAACCTTATAAACCATGTGAAGTCCAGCCTTAAAAAGAAGTTTGAAATGACAAACTTAGGACACTTGCATTATTTTCTTAGTCTTCATGTCTTGCAAACCAAGGAAGGTATTTCCCTTTCCTAGTCCAACTATGCCTGTGATCTTCTATGCCATTTTCACATGGAAGACTGTAAGCCAACCCCTTCTCCCTTTCAATTTGGAGCCAAACTTTCAGTCACTTGTACTTCCCCTAAAGTTGATGCTACCTTATACCATCAGCTTATAAGAAAACTTTTGTATCTAATCCATACTCATCCCGACCTTTCCTTTTCTATTGGCCTTATTGCTTGGTTTATGAAAAACCCACATAAAAGTTATTGGAAATCAACTAAAAGAATACTTCATTATGTTCGAGGTATATTTTAGTTTGGGATTCATTACAGTGCAGAAGCATATCCTCTATTGGTTGGTTTCACTAATTTCGATTGGGCTGGTCACCCTGATGATCAGAAGTCTACTACATGTTATGTCTTCACTCTTGGTTCTGGAGCTATTACATGGGCTTGCAAGAAACAAAGTTCCATTTCTCTTTCTTTAGCAGAAGAAAAGTATCGTGGTGCCATAGAAGCTAGTAAGGAAGCCTCGTGGCTTCGTCAGAACCTGTCAGAGCTTGGCTTTCAGCAGCAACATCCGACTACACTTTGGTGTGATAATAAAAGTTACATTCAACTATGCAAAGATCCAATCCAACATTAGAGCAACAAACACATTGAACTACACATGCACTTCATTAGAAAGCTCATTCATGATCATGTTCTTGAAGTGCAATATTGTTCAACCGATGATCAAGTTGTAGGCATCTTTACAAATGCTCTCACAGAGGCAAAGTTTACTAAACTTCAATTTATGGTTGGAGTTTAGGAAGTTGTCACTAAGGGGGGATAGGCTCTAATGCCTCCTTCCTTCTCCTATTGTGTCATATTTATACATCCTTCAATCCTATCCCAAGTTATTCTTAAGTGGGGATGTTAGGATATTCCGACACATAGGAAATAGTGAAGTATAACTTGGTCTAGTATAGAGTTAGGTAAAGTGTTTTTCTTTACTATGTGCTTTTGTAACTTATAATCTGATGGTCACGATATGTTTTAGACATGAAGTGATCCAACGGTTCATTCTCTCCTCAGTATTATCGACACTTGATCCGTTGCTTAACACTCGATTGGTCCATGATCTCTATTTAAAGAGCATGGAGGGTCATTTGTAAGGTGACCATTCATGAGAGAAGCTTATGTAAATTTTCATTGTTTTATTAATAAATTTCCTGAAGTGGCAGCATTGGCTCAAGCCGTGGACTGTTTCCCTCTTTGAGGGTTTTAACCACGTCAAGAATACTAGTGTATTAATTTGTGATATGTTTGTGAAGCGGTGTCCTTTGGTGTTCTATCTGAGGAAATTACCCTTCAAATTCCTACATCTGTCCATAATGGTGAAAAATGAGAATCTACCTTAAAAACCCGCTGAAAAGTCCGGGAAAATTACACTTTTTGGAATTTTGCCTACGTCTTACTCAATTTACCATATTCTGAGAAAACCCAAAAGATCAAATTTTTTTATTTCTGCTCCAATCTCTTGCAATATTTGTGCCAAAACTGCCTCTGGAACAAGTTGCTACAACAAAAATAGGTTGTTACAGCAATAACTATAGAAACTGCAGCTTTCCGTAGCTGTTGTAGAAAATGTCAATTTTTGCAGAGGGTTGTTTTCTCTGAGTTTGAATTGTTGATTTGGATTGTGTATTGCATAATGAAGTAGAAACCATGAAACATAATGCATATTGAATGAAATAAGCCCAATTTTGTTGTTGTTCTTGAAAATGAAATGAATGAAAAAGTGTTTTAATGGTGCCATCATGGTGTTGTTGTAAAACAAGATGAGCATGCTGCTACAAGAAACCAATAAAATATATTGTTGCAAGTTCTTTTTGATTCCATAAAACCATTAGTCTTCGTCCAAAACCAAAAATCATGGTACAATTCTTACCATGCGAATGAATGTGATGAAGTTGAGAATGGAAAGAAATCATTGGACTACCGATCATTAATGAAAATCGTTAACCAATGTGAGACAACTCACCGATAATGTAAATGAGTGTCAAGGTTCCTAAGTGCATCTTGACAGGGATTAATGAATGTGTTGAATTCAAGTCACCTGCAAGATCCGAAAATAAAGAGACATTGTTGTATTCCCATTTTTGTCAATGAGGAGGCTTTCCATTGATGTATGAAAGTTCCAAGGAATTCCAAAAAATCTATGATCTTGATCCCAAACAAGGTGTTGAGGTCGATAGGACAAGATTTTTTGGAAGGTGGGCCTTAAGGAATCCCACATCATCCAATTCGAACATTGAACCAAAAATGATTTGAAGAACCGTAATAAAATATTGAAACCATCATAAAATTGCAAAACTTATTGTGAACTTTGCTCACCAGTTGCCTAGTTTTCAAGCAAAGCTCATGTCTAATTGTGCCAGCAAGCTGGTTTTCATAATAGGACTTATTTTTCTCTTTACTTTTTTTTATTTTTTATTTTTTGTATGTCCTAGTCTACTTGAAAAATAAATCTCGTTCAAGTATATGAATACTTCCAATGGAACCATGTGTGTAACAAGATGATAGATAAATGCATATGTAGATTTGAAATATACTCTTTGATATGTACTAGTATATGAGAGACCAACGGTCTTGATTGAGATAATGTCAGAAGATATTGAAGAATGGAATACTAGGATCTAATGACTATCTTGAACCAAGATTCAATGTAATCTTGTCTTCCTTGGCTTCCTTCTATCATGCCATGTAAATCTTTAGAGATGTGATTCCCATTCATAGAATCTGGTGATAGGCATGCATGAAACTTTTCAATCTCAGGTTCCAACAACTGCTCTTTATCGACAAACATCCATGATTCTTGGACCTTATATTCTTCTTCTTCTTTTGGTTGTTGTTCTTCAATAGTAGTTGGTGAATCATTTTGAAATACCTTAACATTGTAAGTGGATTGAGGTGTTTTATTGTTGGGGATATGAAATGGTTGTGTAGGTAGTGGAGTGGGAATGGATTTTTGGGGTGCTTGTGTGGGTGGTAATGGGAAAGGTTGAATTGTGGTCAACTGAGGGTGATATTGATGTTGTGGTGGAGGTGAATGGTATGGATAACATTGATGTTGGTATTGAGGATAGTGAGGAAAAGATTGAGGATATGGTGGATTTCCTCTATAGGGCCTTTGCTAACTTTCTTTCCAAGATTGGTGTTAAGGTTGGGATGGCCAAGGTTTACAAGGCAAGGGTGTATTCCAATTACCTTAAGACAGTTGTGCATAACCTTCAAATTGTTCATAAGGATATTTCATCATATTGGGTTGATGAGGTTTCCATAGCGCTCTTGGAGCTACATAACAGAGTTTCTATTTTTCTTGATTCACTCCATTATCCTTTTAGTAAACTGCCTTTAACACTAGTAATGATGGGCTATCTTTAGTAGTATGTGATCCTGCACAAATTTTACAAATTTTAATTTTATCAAGTGGACATTTATGCAAAGCATGTTTCTTTCTACATTTAGGGAAAAAATATAAATGAAGCAACATTCTCAATTTTTCACTTGTTTTGCATTCTTAGCATATTAATTTGTATATTTAAATTACGAAGAATGTCTATCAAATTGTTAGCTTCAATTTGAATTACCAATCCTGATGCTGACTTACTTATTCTTTCCATAACTGGATCTCGAGGGGATCTTCCATACTTTTCTTTTCCTCTTGATATGTTCTTGCACAGTTCACAAATCTCTTGAAATGAAAATTGAGAGACATCTCCTTCTCCCACTAGGTTAAGAAGATCAATCCATTCATTCCTTATAGTATTTAGTAGGAGAGTTTTTAATGTGTCTGATCCTAAATTATGCAATTTAGATCTTTTGGTATTATAAGTAAATCTCTCCACTAAATCTTCTAGGCTTTCATCCTCTTCTTGGTTCATCTTAAAGATTTGATTTCTAAGGTCATGGTGTATGCAATAATTTTTATATTTTTCCAAAAATACTCTTTTCATATCATCCCATGTCCTTATAGAATTTGTTCCTAAAGTCATGAACCATTTAAGAGCTCTATCCTTCAATGTTGTTGGAAACAAATTCAATTTTTGAATGTGTAATGAGTAACCATAAGATCTACAAATTATTTCAAATTCAAAAATAAAGGTTTCCAGGTCTTCTAATCTCATACCTTTGAAGTTAGAAAGTACAAATGGAGGGATATTATTCATATGAACATTCATATCAGTTTCTCGAATGGGAAATCCAAAAGGATATTCCTCATTGTCATCATCTCCATCCATTTCTCCGACCTCTTTTTTACCTCTTCTTCTACCTTGCAAAAATAAGAATTCATGATGTAGATGTGTGGCTCTTACTGCACCACGTGATATAGTGGGGGTGGTAGGTGATTAAATTTTTTTTTTTTAATGAAAAGAAAATGACTCCTATATAAACTTCCCCAACAACGATGCCAAAATGTTTGTCAATTTAATTGTCTTAAATTGTTACATGAATTATTGACCAGGATCAATAGACTGATGAAGTGTAAGTGCACTATATGTGTTAGAAGCCTTTAATTATTCAAATTGAAATGTATATGATTGAATTCATTATTGAGATTAATTCTATGAAATATGAATGCACTCTTATGAAAATGATATCTAAATAAAACTAAAAAAGAAAACAATTAAACTATTTGTCTAGAAAATCAAACTCACACTCAAAAATAAACTTAATTCTTGAAACTCTATTTCATTTCTATCATTTTGTTTTATAATGAAACATGAATCTACACAACACACTCTTGCATGAATAAATTAAAGCCTTGTTTGAATAATCACATTCTCTTAAATTTATAAATCAACCATGAATGAAAACTGTAAATAAAACTTTGTTTTACAAAACTAAATCCTAATTTAAGTACAAAATTCTATCAATTATCACTATTGCTAAATTCAATCCTATATGCTTTTGAAATGAGTAATGAATCATCAATCAAGTTCTGCTATGTAATCTGAGATCGGTGAAAGGAAATCTTTTCCTAAAAATGCATCTACTTATCAATAGCAACAAAATTAATTGAGTTATTGTTGGGTTGTGTTATATTATTTCCACAATGTTATAGACATTTTTGTGCCTCGCAGCATGGAGCATGAAATGTCAATAATTACAGGGATCCTCAGTCCCTAAACATGTTGTTCTTACCCCTAGAGGAACAAGGTCAGCAAACCACAGCACTTCCTATCAGTTCTCCACCTGAAAACACTTAAAAACAGGCTATTTTTGGATCATGTCAGCTGCTCCACTGAGCATCTGCGCTGAATGTCAACTGCTCCTCCTTGTACCTGCGCTGAAAGTCAACTCCAATGAAGGCTACCTGCGCTGGGCGAGATTGGCCAAGTGGCACAGTCATTCTGCAAGGTGTCAATTGCCCAGGAAGCTTCCAAACTGACACTTGGTTCAAGGAATTCGCCCTGTGATGAGTAAGAGGTACTTGATCTCCATGTGGAAGCAAGGATCTCCAAGTGGACTCAAGAACTGAAGTTTAACTGAAGAGAGAGAGGACACTAGTCAGCTTTATGCCAGCCTCAAGCTGACTCATCCTTTCTCCAAATCTCCTATATATAGAGCTCTCTCATGAGGTCTAAGGAGGCTGGAATTTTGTGCAAAGCAAGGAAGTGCTGTTGGTTTACAGTTAGAGCTATTGGGTGATTGCTTTTATAGAGGGGAAGAGGAGATTTCTTGCTGCTGGGGAGGTGTTGCTGGATTGGAGCCATTTATGGTTGTAACCTTCTCAGAACCTTTTTCTTCTATCAATAAAGCTTCGATGTTCTCCTATATACTTGTATTGCAATGATGTATTGTTTTTATCTGTATATTTGATTCATTCTAATCCATGCATCAGTTATGAGTACATGTTTCTTGTAGTTTCCCTCTCTTGTTTTTGCAGGATCTTTGTGTAGCTGGGCTAGCAAAAGGAGCAAGGAGCTGGGAACAAGAGGCAAAGAGAGAAGACAGGATCGAAAAAAGCGAAAGACATCGGTTGGTCAATCTTTTCTTCCTTCTCTGTACTTTCATAAAGGAAAAATATCAAAGCTTTACTTTCAGTTGTTGCTAAGGAACTATCACCCTTAGAGTAGGGATAGGGTCATTCCGAGTCGGATACTTTTCCCCACAACAAACTGGCGACTCCGCTGGGGAGCGTATCCATTTGCTTTGTGTTTGTAGTATCTTTGCTATTCATTTCCTGAACCAAAGAGTACCGAATCGAAAAGCTTTTGACTATATCAAAAGCGAAGTAGAGGGGCTGCTACTCTTGCTCATTTTCTGAGCAGATTCATGATTTGAAGAGCTGATCTACAAAAGACTCTTGTGCTCTTTGTGATAGCTTTTCATCCTCTTGATCATCCCTTAGCTTGTACTTGACCTATAGCTTTTTATTTCAGCAAAAACAGTGAATTTTTGAGCTTTTTATGACCCGGAAATCCTTGTAAACGCAACTCTCGTGTCTCAGTGCAGGCTGTCCAAAGGCAGTCTGCATTTCAGCGCAGGTACTCCCTTCGGGAACTGCGCTGAGAGTCAGTTTGACAGACCAGAGCCTGCACTGAACCAGTTAGGCTATGTCTTCCTGAGGTTTCCCACTGAGTCTTGGCCCTGTTTTCACTGTTGTTTTGCTGCTGATTGCTTGTCATTTGTACTTGCTGTAAACCAACTTTCCTTGACATTATTCCGCCTCAGTTGTGTGATGAAACTGTGATTGTTCTTTCAGTATTTCTTGTTTCAGTTATAGTTTCCCATTGTGAAAAGCAAACCAGTATAGCTGTGGCCTCTTAGATCCTGAACTGTAAAAGTGTCTTTGTGATCTTAAGAGCTAGTTTGATTACTGTTCATGGCTGTTTGAGTTTGTTTGTTTTTCATTTTATGGTTTGAATTCATACATTTCCAGTGTCTAAACAAGTCGATCTTAAGGTGTCTTTTGATTTTGGACAAGCTTGTTTACTTTCGCTTGAAATTAGATTCAAAGTTATACAACAGTTTCCTTTTTGTCTTACATCAACATTAAGGAAAAAGAAAAGAAATATCTGCATTGTGCATGTGCATTATTGACAGTTTGCATGTGATTTAGGAAAAAAGTGCATTTAGTGTGTGTTCTATGATCTGTGAGAAAAGTTGATGTCTTTCTTTTCCCTCAGTAGATTAAGGTTTTCAAAGTTGAAAGATTGAAAAGTTTTGCTTCTCATCTTAGATTGCATTTAGGAAGTTGTATACATACATCTCGTGGTGATCCTTAAAGGCAAACTGATAAGCAAGATCAACATTAAAATAAATCCAATTTACATAACAACGCTTTGTAACATAACGCAAACATCTAGAGGTCTAGGTAGAGACGTGTTCCGGCGTCGTTAAACATAGTGACTGTCGATCTCTACGAAGGTGGGTGATTCCTCCTGAGAGACGATAGCACTAATACGGACTTGTGCTCCCGCGTACCGTTGCGTATATTGGGAGACCCCTATAGGCATTTATCCTTTATCCATAGGAAGCCGTGTCGACCGCCCTACTGATCGCGATGCAGTGAACACAGCATTCACGAAGATCGACCACCCGTACCGTAAAACGTATTCTGTGGTTTCGCGAAAGGTTTGGCACACCCTCTGCCTAGATCTCCAGAGCAGTTTCTTTTGGCCCTTTTCAAACTCTATAACTGAAAAGGTCCAACCGAGCATTTGTCACTTCGGGCTCGTTAAAACATCAAAGGCGACTAGAGTCATCTTTAGCTTTTTCTCGACTCTTAAAACATGAAAAAGCAAGTTTGTGTCTGAAAGCGTCGTTAATAAAATTTATTTTAAGCGGAACAAAATCACCTGTTATTCCCACGTTGATCTTTCAGTTGAAAAGTATGGAGCCCACCAACCAAGGAGGCAACCTTGGCGGAAGTCCAAATCCCTTCTCCTCTTGGGGAGATGTTGGTGCGCCTCATATGGCAACATTGTCACTTCCAGGATTGACAATCGGCCTCCCTGTATGGCTCTTTTCAACTAATGTAGTCCAGATCGCCACTAATCCTGAGCAGTCGAATCAACAGTCAGAACAATCTAGAACTACCCACCAGCCTTCCACTTCTTACAATACTTCCTCTGATCCTTCATCTTCGCAAGGTAGAGCTGGCAAAAGTCAGCCTCCCAAGGAGAAGAAGGAGAAGAAGAAGAAAGAAAAGAAGCAGAAGGAGCCTATGGCGAAGGCGACTGGGGGCAAGCAGGAGACAGCTGACAAAAACCCACACACTGCACTGACCGGGCCTAAATCGCCATGCGTCATTTGCAAAGGGACCCACTTCCATCGTGATTGTCCTTGTATTCCCCGGATACTAAGGGACTGGTCCCCAAGGTTGCACAATCCGGTAGCATCAACCTCTGATAGTCATGTTGATTGCAGTCCGTCAACTAGCGAGAGTGAAGGACGAAGAGGGAGACCAAGATCACCCTGTGTATTGTGTGAAGGCAAGCATGCCATCCACAAATGTCCATTCTTAGATGAGGCAAAGAGAGTTTTGGAAGATCGTCCAGTTTCACCGTTACGACTTCCTCCTGGATACCAAAAACTCGCGCCTAATCCCTTGATAGTTGAAAATCCAGCTGGCCCGCTCAAGTGGTCGGCTGAAGCGTCAGTCACTAAAAATGAACCTACTGAATCCAGACCGGACGAAAGTCCAAAGGTCGATACGGCAGTTGACCCGGTTCTACCTTCAGAAGTTTCATCTTCAAATGACACCGTCGCCGAAGAGTCATCTTCATGCGACACCCTCACTGAAGAGAATAAGGATGACACCATCCAGGTTCTTTTCATTAGCACCGACTCTGATGAGCGTCAGGGCAATGCGCCCATTCCTTTATGGTAGGAAGGAACAACATCAGGGTCATACCCGGCCGTATATTCGGTCCCACCACCAAGCAACCTGGTTGTGTCCTTTGATTGGAATCAACTAGGCAGACCCCGGTTACCAGCCAGTATACCATTCAGAATCATTGTCCAGATCTATAGAATGATTATGGATGGTACTATCATTGATGAGGGAGCGTCTGTGAGTATCCTTTCCTCTGTTGCTTGGAAAGCACTGGGTTCCCCGGCACTTTTACCTGAGTTAAGAAATCTCTCAGGTTTTGATAAAGGAACCAGTCGACCATTAGGAATCCTCCCCAATGTGCCTGTTACATTGAAAGGGAAGACCGTCAATTTGAACATGATGGTTGTCCAGGGACCCTTGGATTATAACCTACTCCTTGGACGTGACTATATTTATTGCATGGGAGCGATAGTCTCCTCACTCTTTAGAGTAATGTGTTTTCCACACGAAGGAAGGATGGTCAAGCTCGTAGACCAACTTTCGTTTCTGGGATCTCGCATCGCAAATAGTCAAATACCATTCCTAAATGGTCTGTTCACTCAAGATTCGCCTCCTCCCCCAGTCCTACTTCCCGATGAGTGTGAGTGATTCGGAAAGAAAGACTGGAACCCAGGGGGCATGCACCCTGCTCTGCTTCGGGCAGAAGAAACCCCGGGTATAAGGCAGAATTTCCACAGAAGAATGGACTAGTCCGTACCCCGTCCGGCAGTGGAAAGGAGGGTTGTTCTAGGATAAAATTCTTTTGTCAAAGTTATGTGAGCGAAGCGGTCGCTCCATTTGTCTAAAGAGGTGGGCTCTACTAAGGAGGGGGTCCATTTGTGACAGCAAGAAGTAACCATCTTTGGGGAAAAGCAAGCCTCACCCATTAAAACAAATGTTTTGAAGGATAAGTAGGGGCAGCCTCCAAAGAAAGAGATTCTATTGTTGTGACAGAGGGTAACCATCTTTGAGTAACCCAATGATAGACATCGCCGAAGAAAGAGATTGATTTGCGGCAGCAAATAGAACCCTCTTCGGATAATAAGAAAGAGACAAGCCTCCCTCAATAATACCAATGTTTTGTCTTTGAGTAGTGTTCTTCTCTTGTCACAAATAGTTGTTCGTTAAAAGTTGGGCCGACGGGAAGACTGAGTACCGCGTAAGACCCCTTAAAATAACGAGAAGACTAGTATCGTTAACATTAGATTGGCAAGATGACAAGTAGCTGTGAACACCCAAAGAAAAGCAGAGGTAGGGGAGAGGAGGGGCAGCCTCGAAATTCTATCCTATGTCTGGGGGCATGCAAACTTTTGGAATGTGAGCGAGGGACGACTATTTATTTTTTAAATTTTTAGGTCCTCCCTTTAAACCTGTAGGTCTAACCCTTTAAACTCGTAGGATTAGCCGATTCCGACCTTGCATGAAGAAAGTCTGTGGGGCAAAGGTAAAAACTTGCCAAAATTGGAGCATAGCTTCGTGAGATAAAGCTCCTTAAAAAATAGCTATCTCACAGGAGGCGTTCTTATTCTATGACTGGTATTTCGAGCAGTTTTAGCACATAGTTCATGCTCGTTAAAAAATAAACGCAAGATTCGAGCAGTTTTAGCACATAGTTCATGCTCGTTAAAAAATAAACGCAAGATCCGAGCAGTTTTAGCGCATAGTTCATGCTCGTTAAAAAATAAACATAAGTTGTGAGCAATCTTCCCCTAGAGTTCAAGCTCATTCAGAAAAAATGAACCGGTAAATAACCTTTTGAGATCGTAAATTCATCAGCCATAAAAGCCTTGGTCGTGTTTGTGCACCGTCACCTCCACTTTTCATTTGGCCGATCATTCACCTCCATTTGTGTGTTTACCTCTTTTGAGAAACAGCTGCGAAGAGTGATTTCACTTAGCCATCCTTGTGACACTGCCGTGATTGGAATATTCCAACTTGTACCTGGAATCTGCTGCTATCCCTATTTATCACTCGTTCCTCAAAAGACGAGTCTTCTTTGAGCTCTTTTCACTGACTCGTAAAATATGAAAAGTTTGCCGAGTTTTGGCCTTCCAGCTCGTTAAACGACCGGAAGAGCTATCCCTCCTCTAGATTTTAATCTTTTTGGACCTGAGGGATTATTGCACAAAAAGATCGAGCGCTTGTTTTGTTCGGCTCGTTAAAGCAATCGAAAATTCATCCCTTCTGTATTGTTTTATACTTTTTCGGACTTAAGGGATTAGATGACGAAAAAGGAATTATGGAGTTGACTTTATGTACCTTTTCAGACTCTCTAAAAATGAAAAGGACCGAGTTATCCTTGTCGTTAGACTCGTTAAATTCATTAAATAGCGACAAACTTGTCTTTAGACGAGAACGAGTTTCCCTATCGCTAAGCTCGCTAAATCATAGCGATGGGCTTGCCCGAAGGGCAGGTTATAGAACAAGCATATGTTATCCTCCTCAAGCTTGACAAAAATAAAGAGGTACTGGTCAGAAATGACTGGGGAAAAATTGGGAGAACATCAAAGCTTAATGGTAGCAAGTCGCTCTTGAACATGACACTTTTCTTCCGTACCACAGCGGGTTGGGTTGTTTCATTCACCGGTCTCTTCACCATGGTCTTCGCCAAACCATCCACATTTTGGGGTAATGCTACCGATCCATCGCATCAGTGTCGTTATATGTTCAAGAGAGGTCATTCTGAAAGTGTCAACCATGTCCCATCCACTGCCATACATTATCCTTCATCCATTCATGATCGCCACCCTGAATCATATGTCACAGTTTGTTTTCCCCTCCACTAAAATCATTAGCTCCGTTCCGTGTCATTGATGTGGGATTCATTAAGGCCCTCCTTTGACGGATCGCTTCTTGTCGACTTCAGCACATTATCCAAGAAGTTGATCTAGGAACAACCCCACCAGTACTTTGAAGCTTGCATGCCTCAATGGCAAGTTTCTCACTTCCGGCGACAGGTATACATCAATGACCTTCGACCAGAAGATTTTGCGTGGCGTTCGACGCCAAGTCCTTTATTCACGCCACGTGAATTGTACTGCAGTACCTTGAGGGTCATTATCATTATCGGTGATTCCTCTCGCGCTTGTTAACGGTTTTCATCATTAACCGGTAATCAAGCGATGTCTTTCCATGTTCGACTTCAGTGAAATTCTCACATGGATCGACTTGTGCTTAGAGTGAAGATCGAACGAGTTTGAAGACCCCGGATCTAGTTTCATCCATCCAGGCTGCGATACATATTCAGGAAATATAAAAGCATTTGTCATGTACATCATTGCAGCAGATGATCATCCTACTCAAAGGATGATAATTTCAGCAGAGAATTATCAGTCTACCATCAGACGATCGTCTGTTCTATGTACCAAAATGTATTTATAAAGCTGAGCATGGGAATGCCCGCCTCAGCTAGATCATGAAAACAAAATGAAAAATAATGTATTGTATTGTATTGTATTACAGGGCACCTCTCAGCACTTGAATGAACTTCGGACCCTCTGGATAAAGCATTTCACCCGATAAACGGCCTCATACTTTAGGGGGCAACTGTTATAGACATTTTTGTGCCTCGCAGCATGGAGCATGAAATGTCAATAATTACAGGGATCCTCAGTCCCTAAACATGTTGTTCTTACCCCTAGAGGAACAAGGTCAGCAAACCACAGCACTTCCTATCAGTTCTCCACCTGAAAACACTTAAAAACAGGCTATTTTTGGATCATGTCAGCTGCTCCATTGAGCATCTGCGCTGAATGTCAATTGCTCCTCCTTGTACCTGCGCTGAAAGTCAACTCCAATGAAGGCTACCTGCGCTGGGCGAGATTGGCCAAGTGGCACAGTCATTCTGCAAGGTGTTAATTGCCCAGGAAGCTTCCAAACTGACACTTGGTTCAAGGAATTCGCCCTGTGATGAGTAAGAGGTACTTGATCTCCATGTGGAAGCAAGGATCTCCAAGTGGACTCAAGAACTGAAGTTTAACTGAAGAGAGAGAGGACACTAGTCAGCTTTATGCCAGCCTCAAGCTGACTCATCCTTTCTCCAAATCTCCTATATATAGAGCTCTCTCATGAGGTCTAAGGAGGCTGGAATTTTGTGCAAAGCAAGGAAGTGCTGTTGGTTTACAGTTAGAGCTATTGGGTGATTGCTTTTATAGAGGGGAAGAGGAGATTTCTTGCTGCTGGGGAGGTGTTGCTGGATTGGAGCCATTTATGGTTGTAACCTTCTCAGAACCTTTTTCTTCTATCAATAAAGCTTCGATGTTCTCCTATATACTTGTATTGCAATGATGTATTGTTTTTATCTGTATATTTGATTCATTCTAATCCATGCATCAGTTATGAGTACATGTTTCTTGTAGTTTCCCTCTCTTGTTTTTGCAGGATCTTTGTGTAGCTGGGCCGGCAAAAGGAGCAAGGAGCTGGGAACAAGAGGCAAAGAGAGAAGACAGGATCGACAAAAGCGAAAGACATCGGTTGGTCAATCTTTTCTTCCTTCTCTGTACTTTCATAAAGGAAAAATATCAAAGCTTTACTTTCAGTTGTTGCTAAGGAACTATCACCCTTAGAGTAGGGATAGGGTCATTCCGAGTCGGATACTTTTCCCCACAACATACAACTAGCCACAGTAGTTAAATTGGGGGGTTAGAGGGGGGCGGTGTAGCCCCCCCTTTGTTGCATCGATGCGCAGTGGGGGGGTCATAGGGGGGCGGTAACCCCCCTCTACGGGGTACAGGGCAATGCCCAGGGGAGTTTTTTTTTGGACCCTATATTAGGTGGGCAGACCTACCTATGGTTTTGTGCATGGATTTCTCACATGGTTTTGGGTGCGATGGTTTTCACTCCATGATATTTTGTAGATCCAGTCAAGGGAACTATGGTTATGTTCTAATCCAGGGTTAATGGATTGGGGATTATGAATGCTTCAACATGTATATATATGTATTGTAACATTGAAAGGAACATAATGAAAAATCAATCTGGTAGTCCTGATTTTGGGATCCAGGGGAAAAATCTGTGTATATTTGTTTTATGTGTTATGCTCTCACCATTGTTTATTTCTGTTTTTTTAGAATTCTTATGCAGGCAATTTATGTACAGGGTTAAAACCTACAATTGGTATTAGAGTTGTTTTGGCTTCAAAGGGATGCCTTTGCTGCTGAGGGGTTTTACTTGGGCCTGTGGTACACCCTATTCAGTGCTAGATCTGCGGGATCGATTTTGGTGGTGAAAGAAGATGGAGAGGAGTGGAAAAATAGAGATTGAGAAATTTAATGGTCAGAGTTTTGAGTTGTGGAAACTCAAGATGGAGGATTTTTTGGTGGATAAAGATCAATGGATCGCGATAGATCTAGATACTAAACCAACGAGAGTGTCCGATGAAGAATGGAAGAAGTTGGATCGGAAGGAAAAAATCAAAATACGATTGTGTGTCTCAAATTCAGTATTGTTGAATGTACTAGGGGGAGCTATGGAAAAGGCTTTGTGGGACAAGTTAGGGACTTTGTACCAATCTAAACCTTTGGTGAATAAACTGTTCCTATGGAAAAATTTGTATAATTTGAGGATGAAATATGGAGACTCAATGACAGAGCATCTGAACACATTTAATACTGTGGTAAGCCAGTTATTATCTGTTGATATTAACATTTCATATGAAGATAAGTGCATTATTTTGTTGTGTTCTCTACCAGATTCGGGGGATAGTCTAGTTGTTGCAATAGGTAGCAATGGAACTGCCTTGCAGTTTGATGAAATAGTCTCAGCCTTGCTGATGGAGTAAATGAGATGGAAAAATATGGAGAGCCAGAATGGTGATTCCTTATATGTATGAGGATAGTCCTAGAATAGAAACAAAAATAAGTCCTCGGGTGGGAGATCTAAATCTAGAGGGAGATCTAAATCTCCATGAAAACCTATAGAGGTGTGTTGGAAATGCGGAAAGGAAGGGCACTACAAAAGGGACTGTAAATCTAAAGCTCCTAAGAAAGGAATGAGATCTGATGATGCTGCTTCTGCAAAGGTGAAAACCACCTCTGATAAAGGTGGGGATGTGTACTGGGCTTCTTCGTCAAGTACAAATGTAGATCATGAGGCATGGTTAATTGACTTAGGTGCATCCTTTCACTTCACTCCCCATAGAGAGTGGTTCTGTGAGTATGATAAATATGATGGTGGTGATGTCTTCTTGGGGGATGATAGGAAGGCTAGAATCATTGGTCGCAGAAAAGTCAAGTTGAAGTTGCAACATGGAAGGATTATAACACTTCCGAGTGTTCTACATATTCCTGCATTAGCCAGAAATTTGATTTTTGTAAGCAAGATGGATGATGCAGGTGTAAAAACAATGTTTGAGAAAGACACCTGCAAGATGGTTTGGGGATCACTGGTATTGATGAGGGGAGTTCGGATTGGAACTCTATACAAGATGCAAGGTAGCACTATTATTAATGGGTGTAACAATTTTGTGGTTCCTGAAAGTGGAGCAGAAAATCTAGTGGTCTCTAAAGAAAAGACCATGTTATGTCATAAAAGGCTTGGACGAGAGAAGGGTCTTTGAATACTTCATGGTAAAGGTATGGTAGAAGGTATGACTAATAGCTCTCTAGATTTTGATTTCTGTGAAAATTGTGTATATGGGAAGCAGAATCAGGTGAGTTTTCCCTCTCGTGGTAATAGGGAGAAACAAATATTAGAGCTTGTGCACAATGATGTGTTTGGACCAGTGAAGGTTCCATCACTGGGTAAGTATGTGTACTATGTATCACTTATAGATGACTTCTCAAGGAATACATGGATATATTTCCTCAAGAAGAAATCTGAAGTCTTTGACAGGTTTAAAGAATTTAAGGCTCTCGTGGAAAACCAGAAAGAGAAGAAGATAAAGGTTTTGGGTGCAGATAACAGTGGAGAGTCTGGCAAGAAGGAATTTGAAGAATTATGTAAGAAGTGTGGTATAGCATGGCAGAATACTACTCCATACACACCTAAGAAAAATGGAGTTGCAGAAAGAATGAACAAGACGTTGATGGAAAGGGTAAGAAGCATTGTTGGGCATGGAATCCCTCCAAGGCATGTTTTGGGGCTCAAAGACCAAGTTTTGATCGAATTTTGTTGTAAAGTTCCGCGAATTGTGGGTGCGGAAGTATGTTAGAGTCACAAGGTTGTCCACCCTAGTTTTGTAATGTAATGTCGGCCTACCCATGGTCCACAGACCATGGGATTGTATAAATAGAGCGAGGCTCTAAGTGTAAAAGAGAAAGAAGTAGTAGAGAGAAGAGCAAGAGTCTAAGCGACTAAGTAAAGTGTGCCTTTGGGTCGTAGAGTAGGAGAAGGCTCTGCAGCTAAGTGCGCAGAGGCCTAGTATTCCGAACCTAAGTGCACGGACCCCTGCAACTGAGTGCGTAGGGCGGAGTTGAGTCTATAACCAAGGAAAGAATTAATAAAGAGAAGTTTTATCATAATTCTGTGTATCTATTCTTGAGTTAATGCATGGTTGATATAATTTGCGAATATACTGTTTATTTACTGCACGCACCTATATGAATGGTTTATATTGTTAAGTATAACTTAAAGCATGCAAGTAGGCTAAGATAATCAATTAACAGTGGAATATCAGTAAGGTCTTGGGTAATAACAGCATTCGGCCCTCGAGTAGGACTGTGCGAAGGCAGCATCTTAGGCTACGAGGTATGGGAAAGTGCGCGTAGTGACATGCACGCAGGGTCAAACCGCGGACCACTTGAAATCATCAGACATCTCTAGGGTGCGGAAACCTGGTTCTAGCACCCTCCCATACTACTTCGGGTGAGACCTCAGTCCGCGCTCTGCAGAGTGTTGCCGAAAGGGCCAGTAGTACCGGGATTTGTTTGGCTAAATCAACTCTGAACCTAGGTTAAGCCCCAATAAGCCAACAAATGGTTCTGTTGCCAGGATAGGGATCTGCATAAGAGATTTCTAATGTCGTGTCACTGGAATCTGACAAAGAAAGAAATTGAAGATTGGTTGGACATAAAGATTCACGAGTACGCATCACAGAAAAACATGAATCCGTGAGTATCGAAGGAAGAGTGGTTTAGTGCTACTTATAGATGGAAATCCATGAAATTTTCTTTGCATCCTTTCCCTCTGAGTTGTACGAGTGGACCGCGAAGCTAGCAGACAGTCAGGGAAGGTATAGGCTCAACAAACCTATTGTGTGGAATCTAGAGTTGGTGCGCAGAATAGAAGCATCAAAAGATAAGATCACGCGTGCTATGGACCATTGGCTCAATCAAATTATAGGAGGGTTTATCACCGAGTTTGTGGTAGATACTTCAGTTAGCTATAGCGAGGCGGAATGACGCTTCCTCAAAGGACCGCGAGGTAAGTATGTTAAATCTTTGAACACTTGGATTAAAATGGTATTGTGTGAAAATTGGATTATGTGAATAAATTGATGTTTGGGGCTACGTGAAGTGGGAATATCTACATAAACAAGGTAGCACAGAATTAGATACTAGTCCCTTGATTTCACCTCCACGGGAGAGTGAGGAAGAGATCGTGAAAGTTTCACCATGAAGTGCAATCAGTCTGATAAGAAAACAAATTCTGCACATACCACCCCCACCTCCACCACCACTAGTTTCACCATCTTCCCCCCCATCTTCTCCCACACCACCTTCGCCACCCCCACAGTTCAATATGGCAAGTGCAATAAAATTGTCAGTGTTAAAAGGAGTAGGGAATGAAGATCTAAACCAATTTTGGTTCGTAGTAAAGGCTGTATGGGAAGCGCAGGGAGTCACGGATGACAACATAAAGAAAGCAACGCTGGTCAGCACTTTGCAGGATCGTGCACTGACGTGGTACATTAAGCATTCCAATGACAATCCAAACGCAGGGATCGTGGATATCCAAGCTATGCTAAACAGGGAATTTAGCAGGCCAAAATCAGAGACACAGTCGATTATTGGATTTAAGGAAATCACGATGCTTCCAAGCAAGACCCCTTGGGAGCTAGATCAGAGACTGAAGTGTATGATTCATGAAGCCAACATGACCTTGACAGATGGGCAACACCGCACATGGTTTGTAACATCGCTAACGTCGCATCTAAGGAACACACTGTCACAACAGAAGATGTCAACTCAGGCTGAGGCCTTGGAGATTGCAATGAGACAACACGAGACCCTGATATAAGATCCTAACCTGGGATTCCAACAGATCCATGTGCAGTTGAAAAACTTGTGTCCTGAGATGCAGAGTTTGAAACAAGACATGACAACTAGCCTAGAAGCATGTGAGCAGGTATGGTGCATGAAAAGGACATGAAAAGGACCATTGTCCAGTCTTAGCGAACTACCTGACGAGAGGAGGGCCAATGCCATTGAGACCAGAGGCACAAGCAGGACTAAGCGCGGTGCCTGCATTATGGTGCGTGATTTGTCATATAGGAGGGAAGCACGCTACATATAACTGCCATCTATTACAAAAGTATACGCAGACGTCCCAACAATTGTTCTATAATTTCTATAGGTCAGTAGGCCATGATGAGTGCACTTGTAGAAGTTATGAACTGATGAGGGACCAGACTCCTACCTACAGAGTTCAGACTAAAACACGAACCCTCAATCAAAATGCAGGGATGGCGTGCACTGGATTTCAGGGGCGCAGACAAGGTCGAGGTGGGATGGGGCTAGGAAGGGGTCGCAGACAACTAATTTGTTACAATTGCAGAGGTCTAGGGCATTATGCCCGTGATTGTACAAATTCGACTAGGCCATCATGCTTATATTGTACCCAGTTTGATAATGAGACGGAGGACTGTCCCACACTGATAGTGAGGTTGTGTGATAAAGGAGCACTCCAACCTCCCCCGACTCAGAACTTGCAAATGATGAGGTCTGAGCCGTCCGAGAAAGAACCAAATGTAAATATCATGCTCTGAAGTGGTATTACGATAGGAGATGACAAAGGTAAGCAGCCTGAAGAGTCCCTGGGTTCGCAAGGCTCCAACAAAGGAACCAAAATTTGATTTGGAGCGCGCCAAGGAGACATTCATGGAAGCTAGGAAGAGCTTCACGGAGGCCTCCACTTCATGTAGTAAAGATGAACTGAAACTATAAATGGAACCATCGATGCTCACTACCTTTCTGGATGTAAAAATTTCACCTGTAGATCAAACTGATATATGCAATTTCCTAAAGCGTAATACTTGATCTACTTCTACAAAACATTAAGTGGAAGAAAAATCGATTTCATGAGCAACATCAAGCATAAACACATATAACTGATCAAGAGAAATAATCACACAACACAAAATGTATCATTGGGGAAAGCACCAGCATAAAACCCCCAACACTATATTATCAATCAAGTGGAAATCCTCTTCTGGTTACAAAAAATATTAGCTCAAGAGCTATCATGTACTCTCTGCAATCAAAAGATGAAGATCATAGACTCACTAGGCCTCAATAAATTGGCCACCAGTCTTGTAATCCCCTATTTCCTTGCGCAATTTTGATTGGGGTCCAATTACAAAACATATGTGAATTGGCCCCAGATCATACCTGCTGTCAACCTCAGGTCCAACTACACAATCCTTGAGGAAACTAGTTCCTCCTGCATGAAAGGAATATTCCATGGGAAGATCCAAGCATCTGATAGTACACTGTTCCTCATTTGATCTCAACTGGGTCTCTGTCTGAACTGCCATGCATCAGTTATCCATGAGAAAATACTCAGTTATCTAAAATAATAGTTGTCACATGCATGCAAGCATTAACAAACTATATTTTATTATTTTAACTTGTTAAAATAATCTAACTGGACTTGACTAGTTAGCACTAAGTCAACTGATTCTCTCATTACAGAACTCATACTTAATTCCTCAATCAGTGGAGAGAATAAAGGTTAAATTCCTCAGTTAGTGGGACAACTAATTGCATGTTCTCACAAAGACTTCAAGTTTAATTTTTACAACTAATTAACTCATGGAGATTAATCAATTAATATTTTAAACTGCTGTTAAGACCAAATTCGATTTTACTTCCTATAGATAGACCAAGGACTACTATAAATAGGAAGGGACCCAAAAATGCTATTTTTAGAACTTTTTATTTTTAGCAGTTTCACCTCTCACCCAAGGTGGCCAATGACCTCACTAGCCAAACTACTATTTTTAGACAAGCTATTTTTAGGAGTTCTATTTTTAGCACATTCTAAATTTAGCATTTCTTGTTGCACACTTTTCAACACTCTCTCTCAACAAGAAAGGGATTATCATCAACCCTGATCTTGTATCTGTGGAACTCAAACTTGCCTTTTGACAATGCCTTTGTCAAAATATCTACATCCTATTCCTCGATTGAAATGTACTGCAACATCATGATCCACTTGACCACACAATCCCATAGATGATGATAGAGGATATCTATATGCTTGGACTTGTCATGAAACATTGGATTCTAAAAGAGTTTAATGCAACTCTGATTAGCACAATATATCACTGTAAGATCCATCATCTGACCAAATAATCCCACTAGAATCTTCCGCATCCAGATGGCCTCACATGTAGCCTGACTAGTTGCCATGTACTCTTCCTCCGCTATGCTAAGTGCAAATGATCTCTGTTTCTGGCTATAACAAGAAACCACAGTTGACCCAAGGTTGAAGATTCCTCCAGAATTTCTCTTCTTATCTGATGGACTACTTGACCAATCTGCATCTGTGAAGCCTTGGAGCTTCACTCCCTCTGTCCACCTGTACCATAATCCATACTGTGTAGTGCGTCTAAGATATCTCAGCACATGCTTTTCCACCTTCCAAAACAACTTGGCTGGCTGAACCATAGCTTGACTCAGCTGGTTCACTACAAAGCACAAATCCGATCGTGTTCTCACCAAATACATGAGTGAACCCACAAGGTACCTATAAACAGTAGCAGCTACTACTTCACCTGAAGTAGCATCCTCCCTCCAGCTACCTGCTATAGGAATCTCCATGGGCTTGCACATATCCATGTGGAAGCACCTAAGTATCTCATTGGCATACTTGCCTTGAGACACAAATACTTCCCCATCTCTCTGCCACACCTTCATCTCAAACTCTCTTGCAAGATCCTCCTTGCAAGAATTGATCAACTGATCATCACCTATCAAAATTAGATCATCGACATAAAGTACAATAATCAATAGCTTACCATCTACAATGATGTGGTAGAGGTTTGCATCCGCTTCACTCTTGGTGAAGCCCAACCTGGTGAAATAGCTGTCAATCCTGGTATACCAAGCACGGGGTGCTTGCTTCAGCCCATACAATGCTCGCTTGAGCCGACACACATGTGACTCACGATCAAAGGTCTCAAATCCCTCTGGCTGCTCTATGTATACCTCTTCCTCAATCTCCCCATTAAGGAATGCTGTCTTCACATCCATCTGATGGATCTGCCAACCCATCTGTGCTGATAGTGCTAGAATCGATCTAATCGATGAGTACCTTGCAACAGGAGCAAAGGTCTCATCATAGTCAATCCCCTCAACCTGTGAGAAACCACGGGCAACAAAACTTGCCTTGTGTTTCTCAATACTACCATCAATTGCCTGCCTTACCTTGTAAAGCCATACGAAAGTAACCACTAACTTGTCCCTTGGTCTAGGAACAACATCCCATACATTGTTCCACATGATAGAATCATACTCCTCTACCATCGCATCCACCCAAACTAGCTGCTGCACTGCCTCCTCAAAAGAAGAAGGCTCGGTCGCTACACACTCCCCAACCAGGGCCATGTAGCCAGTGTATCTATCGGGAGATCTCCTCTGTCTGCACTGAGAGGATGGCTGCCCCACATTCTCTCTCGCATCCTGCATCAATCTGTCAACTTCCCATGAGCGTTTCCACCCATCTCTGGAAGACTCTCCAGCAGTGGTGATCTCCACTACTAGAATCTCTACATGCGGCTGATCCGCATCATCAGGAGGCTCCTCCTCCTTAGGAACTAATAGTTCCTCATCATCACCATGCAACTTAAGCTCCCTCTCAAGAGATACTCACATGGCTTACTGCTCATCGAACTTCAGATCCCTGCGCACTACGGTCCTCTGACTGGCAGGAAAAGACACACGATAGTTGTCAGGTGTATCCGTGTACCCCACAAGTATTCCCAACTCAGCTGTTTGGTCTAGCTTCTTCCGAGCATATTTGGTCACATGACAGAAGACTGGTGATCCAAAGATGTGGAAGTGACTCACATCTAGTCTCTTCCCCGAAAAAGCCTCCATAGGTGTCTTCATCCCCAAAATATGACGAGGACTTATGTTCTGAAGATATACTGTTGTATTTCATGCCTCACCCCACAGATGAAGTGGTAGGCCTTGGTCATGCAACATCAATCGAGCTGCACCCCATTCTATTGTGGGTTATGAGGAGCTGTGAGTTCCTGTTTAATTCCTTCTGAAGCACATAAGTCCTTAAACTGCTGGGAAATATACTCTCCACCATTATCACTTCGCAAGGCCTTTACTTTCATCCCTGATTCTTTCTCTGCCAAAGCTTTGAACTCACAAAACTTCAAGAAGGTTTGATCCTTCTTTTGCATGAAGTAGTTCCAGCATCTATGAGAAAAATCATCAATAAAAATAACATAATACCTTTGCTTTCTGATGGAGGCTATAGAGAAGGGCCAACATACATTTGAATAAACTCGCTCCAGAACTACTCCTGCTATACCAACCCGATCAAGAAAGGAAGATTTTGCATACTTACCCAAAGTGCAAGCTTTGCATGTGCTCACTTGCTCCAGCTTGCACTTGGGTAATCCGGTAGAAATTTACTGCATGATCTTCAAGACCCGATGATGCAAGTGGCCTTGTCTCCTATGCCATAGCTCGCCAATATCTTGGCCATGCATCACCTATGCTTTGGAACTCAAAGCAACACAGTCTTCTACCTATAACTTATAGAGATTTTTAACTCGAATCCCTATCTATTTGGTCTGTCCAGTGCCTATATGCCTTAGGAAAACCTTTCCCAAACTAAAGACTACATCATTGCCTTTATCCTCAAGAATAGCAATAGACACAAGATTATTTTTTAGCCTTGGTACATACATAACATTAGAAAGAGAGGGGATAACCATGCTCCCTTTGAAACACAACTGTACCTTCACCTGAGACATGGTACTTTCCATCATCGCCCATCTCAATTCGTATCTGGAGATCCTTCTCCTCCAAAGTGTTGAAAATAGTCTTGTCACCTAACATGTGGAAAGAAGCTCCACTGTCCAAGTACCAAACACATCCCATGCTGGATGAAACCATGCATGCAATAAGTGAGAAATCCATCTCAAATTGTGAAGCTAGAGCATCACCATCAGATTCCTTGGAGGAACCTTTCTTGGACTTCTTCCTCTTTGGGCAACTAGTAGCATAGTGACCCAACTCATGACAATGAAAGCATCTCACCTTCGACTTGTCAAACTTCTTCCCTCCTTGAGAAGACTTGGATTGGGATGCCTTCCCTTTCCCTTTCTTAGCTTTAGATGCTAAAGCCAAGTTCTCTTCATCATCATGCTTTGATGAAGAAGCTCCATCTCTGGTGTTCCGTCTGATCTCCTCATGCATCAAATCCAACCATAGTCATTCCCAATCTTGCAGTTTTTCACTTCCATTCACTGAGTCCTGGTAGCTATGCCAGCTCTTAAGAAGGCCAAGGAGTGCTAGACTCACCATATCATCATCAGCGGTAGTGACCCCTACGCTTGCAAGCTCATTTCTGCAGTTGGCGAGATTGTTTAAGAATGTAGTGATCGTGTCGCCCTTTTCACACTTGATCTTTCAAAGCTTGTCCTTCAATGCCAACTTCCCATGATCACTGCTATTTTGATATAAATCTTTCAATGTTTTCCACATTGCAAATAGAGTTTCCTTCCCATGGAGGTTTGAGACTATGCGATCTCGAACTCCCTCTAGGATGATTCTCCTAGCTCTAGCCATGTTCTTCTTCCAGTCTGCAACCTGAGTAGCATCAGTAGGCTTAGGGACATCTTGATCAATGAAGTCCTTAATGCCATTATCTTCGAATACTGCCTCCATGTGTTCCTTCCAAGCTATGTAGTTTGAGCTGCTATCAAGGGCATACTCAAGCCTTAACCTAGTGAAGGCCATCTGGATGAAATCTGAACTGTGATGAGAACTAGATATCTATATCCCAAATAATAAAATTTGACTTTCTTTCTCTTGCTTGTATATCGTTCCTTGCTTGATTAACTATGCTCTGATACCATGTAGAAATTTCACCTGTAGATCAAACTGATATATGCAATTTCCTAAAGCATAATACTTGATCTACTTCTACAAAACATTAAGCGGAAGCAAAATCGATTTCATGAGCAACATCAAGCATAAACACATATAACTGATCAAGAGAAATAATCACACATAACACAAGATGTATCACTGGGGAAAGCACCAGCATAAAACCCCCAACACTGTATTATCAATCAAGTGGAAATCCTCTTCTGGTTACAAAAAATATTAGCTCAAGAGCTATCATGTACTCTCTGTAATCAAAAGATGAAGATCATAGACTCACTAGGCCTCAATATATTGGCCACCAATCCTCCAATCCCCTATTTCCTTGCGCAATTTTGATTGGGGTCCAATTACCAAACATATGTGAATTGGCCCCAGATCATACCTGCTGTCAAACTTAGGTCCAACTACGCAATCCTTGAGGACACTAGTTCCTCCTACATGCAAGGAATATTCCATGGGAAGATCCAAGCATCTGATAGTACACTGTCCCTCATCTGATCTCAATTGGGTCTCTGTCTGAACTGCAATGCATCAGTTATCCATGACAAAATACTTAGTTATCTAAAATAATAGTTATCACATGCATGCAAGCATTAACAAACTATATTTTATTATTTTAGCAACTTGTTAAAATAATCTAACTGGACTTGACTAGTTAGCACTAAGTCAACTGATTCTCTCATTATAGAACTCATACTTAATTCCTCAATCAGTGGGACAACTAATTGCATGTTCTCACAAAGACTTCAAGTTTAATTTTTACAACTAATTAACTCATGGAGATTAATTAGTTAATATTTTAAACTCTTGTTAAGACCAAATTCAATTTTACTTCCTATAGATAGACCAGGGACTGCTATAAATAAGAAGGGACCCAGAAATGCTATTTTTAAAACTTTCTATTTTTAGTAGTTTCACCTCTCACCCAAGGTGGCCAATGACCTCACTGGCCAAACTGCTATTTTTAGACATGCTATTTTTAGGAGTTATATTTTTAGCACATTCTAAATTTAGAATTTCATGTTGCACACTTTTCAACACTGGAGACATGCACGAAGCTGCTTTGCGACAGCAAGGCTGTGAAGGGGTTGCAAGAACTCATCACTAGATGTGCTGGGATCATGCCAGGAGAACCGCGCATAGCACGAAAGCTTAGGAAGCACACAACGTGAACAGGAAGAGAGATGAGATTGACTGCGCAGATCAGGGAATATGAGATGGATCAAGTGATTTTGGATCTAGGATAGGACGCGAACGTCCTGCCAAAATAGACATCGGAGCACACGGGCAGGCTCGCGTTGCAATGGTCTCCTATTCAATTGCGAATGGCGAACTAGAAAAAGATCTTACCTATGGGAAGATTGCAAGGATAGCAATCCCGATCCCTTGCTACTGGGAATAGATTGGGCCACTTACATGAATGGAGTGATAAATCTAAAGAAGCGCAAGATGATTTTTGAGAAAAAGTCACTACGCGTAGTGGTACCTTTAGACTCTGTGGAAGGATCGTGCTACATAGAGCCGGTGCGCGACTGCAACAACGACGAAGATCTAGACTGTATCTACAAGATAACTACGCAGAAGCAGGACTGGGTGAATCCAATAGCAGATGGCAGGATTTCATGGAAGTGCAAAAGCTCCTGCACTTCAGATTTGGACGAGGAGATAGAACAATGGTAGAACCAGTTACACGAGGTAACCACGCTCAACTGTAGAATGATGATAAGGTCACTGCGTTGCGTGGAAACAAAGGTAAGATATCTACCTATGTATGACGCGTTGACAGCGGTGGATGATTTCCTAAAAAAATTTGAAAGAGAAGTGCCAGAACAGCAATGTTTCAGCGCTTTGAAATGGGAACTGTACGCAACGCCCGCAAGATGGTGGGGTATGCATCAAAGAAGTTTTGAGGATTGGTGCAAATGTAGAAGGATGACGTGCATACAGTTTGGGATGCCTCAAATGCAGCTAACAAACAAATATGATGGGAGGGATGATCCACAAACACACCTCGTGAAATGGACCAAGTTCTATGAGGAAGAGCCACAACATGAGTGGGTGCACCTATTCTGTCATACCCTGGAAATCATACCCATGAATTGATAGATTGAGACAGAGCTACGCCATGGCACGAGTGAATGGGATATCTTGTGTGAAGGATTCCTGTTAACCTTCATGTTTGAAGATCGTTGGTGGGATATTGTTGATGATGCGCTACAAGCAGTAAAAGCAACTACCTTCAAAATACCCCAGGAGCAAATGGAAGTGCTTCAGCCGGAATGGGCGACGTAGCTGAGCTGCGTGCTAGAGTGTTATAATGTAAACATTGAGGAGGATTATGAAGATCCACAAAAAATCAACATTCCAAAAACTGAAGGATATCGCGAGGTTCAAGGACCAATGATTGAAGATCCTGACATCACCGCGTCGGTAAAAACAAAGCAGGTAAACATTGGGACGGAGGTTGAACCGAAGTATGAAATGCTCGGTGACTACTGGGACGATGCCACGGTAGATAAGGTCACTGAGTTACTTCGTGAGTACCAAGACTTATTCACGACCAAGATCATGGACTTAAAAGGGATCATTGGCAATTTAGGGATGATGAGGATCACCCTGAAACCTGACACGAAGCTGGTTAAGCAAAGGCCTTACCACTTGAATCCAAAGTACAAGGAAAAGGTCTATGTAGAATTAGACAAAATGCTTGCGGCTGGAATTATTGAACCGGTGGAAGAATCCAACTGGGTAAGCCCTATGGTAGTATAGGAAAAGAAGCAGAAGGGTGAGATAAGAATATGCATGGACCTCTACAAATTAAATGATGCCTACGTGCACGACCCATTCCCGACCTCGTTCATAGATGGAGTATTGGAAAATGTTGGTTGACAAGAAGCATACTCTGTCACGGACGGGTTCTCAGGGTACCACCAAATCAAAATCACGTCGGAAGACAAGAGCAAGACCACCTTCACAACAGAATGGGGCTGCTTTCAATACACCATTATTCAGTTTGGATAGAAGAATGCGCCGCCATGTTTTCGCGCATAGTTGTTGCCACATTCAAAGAATACATCCACAATTTCCTCGAGGTCTATCTGGATGATTGGACTGTCTTTGGATTGGTTAAGCACCATGTAGCAAGCTTATGCTTGATGTTGGATACTTGCTGACGAAACAAGATTGCGTTGAACTGTAAGAAGTGTACATTCCTCGTTCCCTTTGGGAACCTACTGGGGCATGTGGTCTGCAAATAGGGACTAATGGTAGACCCCGTGAATATTGCAGTAATTTTGAATTTCGAAGCACCATGAAGTGTGAAATAGTTGTGCACTACCTTGGGACACACAGGATACTATAGGAAGTTTATCAAAAGATATGCCCAGATCACCATTCCAATGGAGATACTGTTGAAGAAGGATGTCACGTTTTGCTAGAATGATGATTGCATGAATAGCTTGGATGTACTAAAAGAGAAATTGGCCTCCACGTTAATCCTAGTGTTCCCAAAATGGGATGCAGAGTTTCATGTCCATGTTGATGCATCGTGTATAGCGCTGGGAGCGGTACTAACACAAGAGGGTGGAGAGGGCTTGGCTCACCCTATCGCATTCGCGAGTCATAGGTTGTCTAAAGAAAAAAAGAACTATTCTGCAACCGAACGCGAGGGGTTGGCTGTGGTGTACGCGCTCCAAAAATACTGACATTAATTACTGGGAGGACATTTCAAGATGTATACAGACCATTCTGCGCTGAAATACTTGGTCAATAAGCCTGTGTTGGGGGGGGGGAACATCTGTAGGTGACTCTTATTATTCCAAGAATATGACTTTGAGGTCTTGGTAAAGTCTAGATGACTAAATGTAGGACTAGATCACTTGTTGCATATTGAGACAAGCGAGGAACCTACCAGTCTAGAGGAAGGATTACCTGACACACAACTCTTTGTTGTATTCATCGCAGACGGACACTTTGAAGATATAATCCACTTTCTGACAATAAGGATTGCACTGAAGGAATACTCTATTCAATAGAAGAAGGAATTGGTGGTGCGCGCGATGGATTTTTTTGTCATTGCACGGAAACTATACAAAATGGGAAATGATGAGATATTGCGAAGGTACATACCCGAATTTGAATGAAGTCAAATCCTTGTGGAATCACATGGGGGTGCTATAGGAGGACACTATGCAGGACAAGCAACAACACAAAAGATCCTCCACCCCAGGTTGTGGTGGCCAACCCTCCATCAAGATTCAAAAGCACACTGTAAGGCCTGCAATACCTGTGAAAGGACCGGTAAACCATCACGAAGTGTTGAGATGCATTTGCATCCACAAATGACACTACAACCCTTTGAAAAGTGGGCAATCGACTTTGTGGGACCTATCAAACCCCAGGGAAAAATGGGGGCACACTACATCATCACCGCAATGGAGTACCTGACGCGCTGGGTGGAAGTGTAACCAATCAAAGACTACATGGCTGCTATGGCTGTGAAGTTTTTGTTTGAACGCGTGTTGACCCGATTTGGGTGTCCAAAGATCTTAATGATTGATCATGGTACACATGTCCTGAATGAAACCATCAATGCACTCACAGAAGAGTTCGAGGTGTATCATCAGAAAAGCACACTGTATCACCAACAAGCCAATGGGATAGTAGAAGCATTCAACAAAATACTGGAGACGGCGCTAGCCAAAGTGTAAAACGTGCAATGAAATGATTGGGACTTGCGCGTACCTATAATACTATGGGCTTATAGGATAATGTGCAAGAAACTGATGGGACAAACACCTTTCCAGTTAGCTTATGGTGTGGAAGCTGTCATGCCGATGGAGTATATTGTACCTAGTCTACGAATAATTGTGCTCACAGGTATGATGGACCGCGAAGCTCTGGAAGAAATGCTCGCACAGTTGGAAGAACTTGAAGAGGAATGTCTCCTGGCTGGTTTTCATCAACAGGTATAAAAGCAGCGTGAAAAGGACTGGCACGATCATCATATTAAGTTGCGCACCTTCAAGGTAAATGACTTAGTGCTGCTATATGACAGCAAGTTTGAAAAATTTCCAAGAAAATTCAGAATGCATTGGCTAGGACCATACGTGGTTAAGGAGGTCACAGACGGAGGCATGGTCCAGCTGGTCAAACTAAATGGAGAACCCTTCCCAGGAAAAGTGAATGGCAGCCGCTTGAAGCCCTACACAGGTGGGCCAACTATCTGACTAGCTAGTAGAAACACAGTCTTTGCACTCCAAGGATCCAGACAAAGGTGTGGGACTATAAACTTATGCAACATATACCGGTACAGATGTATGGAAGTAGTTCAGACACAGAGGTATTGGGATAGCATATGTAGTAGATCCAACAAGTAGTAGCTCAGTGTGCTGCTGACCTCTACGCAATTTGAGAACAGTTGGAGGGAATCCATGCCAAGATCACCGTGCCGACAGAGTGACTCAAGGGCGAGTCACGATGTTTGTGTTTGGGGCCTGTTGGGCATGGAATCCCCCAAAGCATGTTTTGGGGCTCAAAGCCCAAGGTTTGATCGAATTTTGTTATAAATTTCCACAAATTGCAGGCGCGGAAGTATGTTAGAGTCACAGGGTTGTCCGCCCTAGTTTTGTAATGTAATGTCAGCCTACCCATGGTCTGCGGACCATGGGATTATATAAATAAAGTGAGGATCTAAGTGTAAAAGAGAAAGAAGTAGTAGAGAGAAGAGGAACAGTCTAAGTGACTAAGTAAATTGTATCTTTGGGTCATAGAGTAGGAGAAGGCTCTACAGCTAAGTGCACAGAGGCCTAGTAGTTCACCGCTGAGTGCGCGGACCCCTGCAGTTGAGTGCGCAGGGCGGAGTCGAGTCTGTAACCGAGGAAAGAATTAATAAAGAGAAGTTTTATCATAATTCTGTGTATCTCTTCTTGACTTAATGCATGTTTGATATAATTTGCGAATATACTGTTGATTTACCTTGTACACCTGTATGAATGGTTTATATTGTAAGTATAACTTAAAAAATGTAAGTAGGCTAAGCTAATCAATTAACATTGGAATATCAGTAAGGTCTTGGGTAATAACAGCATTCGACCCTCGAGTATGGTTGCGCGAAGGCAACAACTTAGGCTACGAGGTACAGGAAAGTGCACGTAGCGATGTGCGCATAGGGTCAAACTGTGGACCACTTGAACTCATCAGACATCTCTAGGGTGCGGAAACCTAGTTCTAGCACCCTCCCATACTACCTCGGGTGAGACCTCAGTTCGCAGTCTGCGGAATGTTACCGAAAGGGCTAGTAGTACAAGGAATTGTTTGGCTAAATCAACTCTGAACCAGGGTCAGGCCCCAATAAGCCAACAAGCATGCTCAATAGTGTGAGGTTAGGATAGAAATTCTAGGTAGAGGTGGTGGAGACTGCATGTTACCTGGTTAGCAGATCACCTTCATCAACGTTGGAGGATAAGACTCCACAAGAGGTATGGACTGGTAAGAAACCATCTCTTTCACATCTAAGGGTATTTGGATGTGATGCATATGTACATGTTCTGAAGGAGAAAAGAACAAAGTTGGATAGTAAATTTGAAAAGTGCATCTTTATTGGGTATAAGGATGGTTTAAAAGGCTATAATCTTTGGAACCCAGTAACAAGGAAGGTTGTGTACAATCAAGATGTGGTGTTTGGAGAGGTGAAATATGTTATTAAACATGAATTCCCATCAAAGGAACCTGAGAAGATAGAGTTTGAGCTAAAGGAAGAAGAATCAGACTCTACAGCAGAAGAGGAATCAAAAGATGAAGACCCACGAACTTTGGTTGTGAGAAGATCAATTCGAGAAAGAATGCAGTCAGAAAGGCATAGTCCATCTGCTTTCTATTCAAATTTTTTTATTATCTATTATTGATGATGATCCCAGAACTGTGAAGGAAGTAGTAGATTTAGAGGATGACAAACTCTGGAAAGAGGGCATGGTTGATGAAATGACATCTTTGCACAAAAATGAGGCTTGGGATCTAGTGGAGTTGCTGGCAGGAAGGAAACACATTGGCAGTAAATGGGTGTTTAAGAAGAAGATGAATGCAGAAGGAAAGGTGGAGAAATACAAAGCTCGGTTGGTAGCAAGAGGTTATTCCTAGGTGTTAGGAATTGATTTTGGTGATATTTTTTCTCCTATTGCCAAGGTAGCTTCTATTAGATTACTTTTATCTCTTTCTACTGCTTTTGATTTTGAGGTAAACAGATGGATGTGAAGACAACATTTCTTCACAGGGATCTAGAAGAAGAGATATACATGAAGCAACCTGAAGGCTCTGCGGTGAAGGGTAAGAAAGAACCGGTATGCAAGTTAAAAAAGTCTTCGTATGGGTTAAAACAGTCACCAAGGATGTGGTATTAGAAATTTGATACATTTATACGGGGACTTGGCTTCACCAGAAGCAAAGTAGATGACTGTGTGTATTTTAAATTAATTGGTGACTGTGTTATTTATCTGGTCTTGTATGTGGATGATATGTTGTTGATTGGAAATGACAAAGAAATTATCCAGGATTTGAAGACCCAATTTCCCTCCAAATTCGACATGAAAGATCTTGGTGCTGCAAACTATATTTTGGGCATGGAAATTAAAAGAGATCGAGTAAAGAGGAAGCTTTGGTTAAACTAGAGGATGTATGTCGAGACAATACTACAAAGGTTTAATATGTAGGATAGTAAACCAGTGAAGGTTCCTATTCCTGTAGGTGTAAAGTTATCTACTAAAAAGTGTCCGAAGACACAAGAAGAGGAAGATGACATGTCTCATGTTCCATATGAAAGTGCAGTCAGTAGCCTGATGTATGCGATGGTATGTACTAGACTAGACATTGCAGATGCAATAGGAGTATTGAGCAGGTTTATGTCAAAACTAGGGAAGGAGCATTGGACAACAGTGAAGCGGGTTTTTAGGTATTTATTTGGCAATAGTGATTATGGTTTTTGCTACCAAGGAAGACCAAGATTGGACAGAGTTTTGAACATCAATGGCTTTGTTGATGCAGGCTAGGCTAGAGATATGTAGCATAGAAGATCTACAAGTGGGTATGTGTTTAACCTATTTGGAAGTACAGTCAGTTGGATGAGTAAGAGACAATCTATAGTGGCATTGTCAACTACAGAGGCAGAATACATGGCAGCCACTCATGCAAGCAAGGAATCAATTTGGTTGTAGAGATTGTGTTCAAGTATGGGGTTAGTACAATGAGCTATAAGGATAGACTGTGACAACCAAAGTGCAATTTTCTAAGCAAAGAACCCTGCTTATCATTCAAAGACAAAGCACATTGATGTTCCGTATCACTTTGTGAGGGATATGATATAAGACAAAAAGGTGTTGCTGTTTAAGGTGGAAACTTTGAAGAATACTGCAAATGCATTGACAAAGTCCGTGAGATCTAAGAAATTCTCTTGGTGTAGAGAAACAATGGGCATTGTAGGGCTGGATCAGTGACTAAGCTCTCCTGTGCCCCCCTATGGAAGGAAAACAAGAAGTTGGAGAATTTTGGGTTGTGTTATATTCTTTCCATGACTAGCCCCATTAAAGGGGGGGTAGAGCCCCCCCTTCGTTGCACCAATGCATAGCAGGGGGGTGGAAGCCGCCCCAGTCGGGGTGTTTGAGGGGGGTGGTATCCCTACTCTACGGGGACCTTATATTAGGTGGGAGAACCTACCTATGGTTTTGTGCATGGATTTCACACATGGTTTTGGGTGGGATGGTTTTCGGTCCATGATATTTTGTAGATCCGGTCAAGGGAACTACGATTATGTTCTAATCCAAGATTAATGGATTGGGGTTTATGGATGCTTCAACATGTATATATATGTATTGTAACATTGAAAGGAACATAATGAAAAGTCAATCTGGTAGTCCCGGTTTTGGGATCCAGGCGAATATCTCTATGTATATTTGTTTTATGTGCTATTCTCTCGCCATTGTTTATTTTTTGTTTTTTTAGAATTTGTATCAGGTAATTTCTATAGGGGTTAAAACCTAAAGTTATATGAAAATCTAATGAAGAACACAACTCATAAATTGAAAAAAAAAACCTTACTACTTGCAGGGGGGCCCTCCACAAGAAGATGGTTGTGAATCAAGATCAACACTTAGCCACGCTTTTGAATTGAAAGGTCTTCCTTTATAATTAAAAATAGTTTTATAAATTCACTGTATGCTTCAAAAAATTAACCTCACCTCTCTATTTCAATGGAGTGTTTATATAGGGGTTGGAATGTAACTTCATGGAGATTCATATGGCTAAAGATAAGAACTAAATGGACACCTAGTTTCCACGAATTTGATGAAGCACAGTCCATTCCAACCTCTATTTGCTTGACTGGGAATTTATTGGCACATGGGTGCACTGTTTTCTCATGCAACCTACAAAATAGGGCTCCAAAGAACCTGAAATATCTCCCAAATGGTAACAAATTCGAGAAAATAAATTCTAAATAACTTAATTGGGCCCATTCTGAACAAAACCCATGGTAATTTCACAATGATTTAGCCTAAGGTTGTGGTTTAATGGCTACGTGTGGAGGTTTTGTCCCCACAAGTCTCGTGGTCCAATCTTACGTAGGACTATTTATGTGTGAGAGCTGCTCAAGGCATGATTTATTCAAATGAAAAAAATTCCACAATTATTTTCCTTTTAGCATCATAATCTATGGTATTCACCCATGAATTTTCTAAACCATGATATTTACCTATGCTATTTGAAATGTGAAGTTTCATTCCTTAGACATTTTGGATCATACAAACATTATTTCCATGGTTCTCATGATAACTTTATAGTTAATCATGCTTGGGCTAGAGTAGTATTGGGATGGGTGATTTAATGGGAAATTTTAGTTTTTATTATTTTTTCACTCTTTAAGTCTCATTCCACCAAAGATCATGAAAATACCACAACCTTCAAGAATATCTAGAAGCCACCACTTGATTGAAATTGAGATGAGAAGTTGGTCCATGAGATCATCGAAAAAATGTAAGAAAAATAGAAAGTAATCCAAATAGGCCACCCCATCCCAAATAATAAGTGCTAGACCCTTGACATGAGATGTAGATAGAAAATAAAGAACCCCCAAAATACACATAGAAAACTCAGGACTAGAAACGAGAATGCCAAAGAACCCATCAAAAGGATTGAGTTGATACAAACACAAACTATCCTAGAAGTAGATCCATAAGTCACAAAAGGAGAAAAGATGGAAGTTATAGCCACTATCAAAGAGAGCCAAATGAAAGGGTGTCATGTATCTCATGGAGGTGATTGAACAACACAATACCAACACTCAAAGTTTCTTTTTCCATGACAATGGATGTAAGAGGAAAGGTGTTGTATGGAGACTTTAACCAATGCTCACCTCACAAACATTTTGAAGTGAATGGAAGGCACGGATAAAGCCCCTACCATTTTATCATTATTTTTTATTTTTGATAATACATTAATGTTCAAAAGAGCATACTTTACATACATATAACTTTTAAGCAATGTTTTAGAACCAATTCCCTTTCTTTTAGAGAAGATATTTGATTAGTTATATGGTATAGAATTATGAAAATGTTATGTTAGAGTCCTCCTTTAGGGTAGTTAGGAATTGTTTAATTAATGATTGATTCCATCTTCTTTAAACAAGGAATACTAAAGAGTTGGTGTATAGATACTCTGTAAAAGCATAATCTATACTAAATAAGGCAAATTAGGTAGTTGTGCTGATTGATGATAGAACCATGAGAAGGTAGGGTTTGTATAGTGAAAAACTATTTATAGAGCTATGAATCTATGTAATACTTTTTTTTTGTATTCTCATTGTATTAGATCTTTGTTCCTTTGCAGGTTGAACCTTTGAAGAAGCTCGTGAAGATTTCTCTTTCTTGATATTCAATATCTTATAGATAATATACTCTTATTCTTCGTATATTAAATTCTCCTATTTATATGTCTTCTCATTATTGATCTTAGTTCATTGTTTCTTCTATATAATTACATTATAAGTTGCATCAAATATTTTCCCCATCCCTACATGTCTCCAAATTTTAAACAATTTTTTGGGCTAGATATGTGTTCAACATCTTTGAACATGGATATTTGCTACTCAACAAGTAAAACTATATCCAATACAAGTAGGAAACCTAGTGATTAACCATTGTAGACCATTGTTGGTATTTTGCAAGTAGTACCACATTATATAAAATCTACTCGTAGATTCTATCTTCCACATACCCTGAAATATATTAGAATCCCCCAAACATACCTAAAACAACCCCTACAAAAGTATTCCAATCATGTGTCACTAGTAGATAGAGCATAATACTTAGGGAGATCGCTTTTGTGTCCTGGGGGACTAGGTATTATGATAGAGGTAATTATTGGTCCTCCTTAGTTAGAGATGAAAATGATCAATTAGGTATTATTGTTGGAAACCATTAGATATATTATAGCATTATAGAAACTAAAATTAATTTTCTCTTAGGAACCTATGAAGCCCTTCACATTCTAGCAGATGGGGTGAAATTCCTACATATTTGCAAACATGAATATGTTGACAATTTCAATAATATAGTGATCCTTAGTAGAACAATCCCATTTTGGTTTAGAAAATAAATATTAGAGGCTTAGTAGACCATTGTGGAGAACCTATCCAAGAAAAAACCTTATGTAATTTTATCGTGATGATATAGCTCAGATAAAAAACCTAGTAGACTCAACTGGTCTTATTATTGTAGCAAGATTGTAAAACAGATTCAGTAACTTGGAATACAAAATCATATAGAAATTATGCTTGATTATATTATGTTTTTGAGATATTTGAAATCTTATATGATAGGATAATTATGGAATGAAAAATCACAATCTAATACCAAGCTATAAAATTACTATCGATAAGGCTATAAGCCATTTAAAAGGATAAGAGTTTGCAGATATTTGGATGAAAATAATGAAATTCAAGATGTGCTAGAGATGATTGAATAGATATGTTTATATAAAAATATGAATCTATAAAATGATCCAAATTATTTGTTAATTATTATTGATAAGATTATAGTCCATTTAGAAGGGTAGGGGTTTGTAGGGTTTGGTGATGATAATAGCCAAATTCACAATATCATAGTGACGAGTGAATAGTTTTATCTCCTAAATAGGTTTTGACACTATAAACAAGACTAATTAAAGGTTATCAACAACCTTACCCTAAAAGTAAGTTTTGAATGTTCTATCTTATACAAGTAAATATATTATTTTTTTTTATTTATTAATTTACTACAAATGCTATAATGGAAAGAAATTGTTGTAAATATTGATGAAATGCACATAAACTATAGCATTTTTCCTTATATTGATGTCGTCTCATAGTAGAATGCCAAGATATATGTTTTACTAATGTTCCATTCAACGAGATATATATATATATATATATAGATATATATAGTCCCTGTCTACATTAGTCATGTAATCAATTTATGTTGACCTCATATTATGTACTCTAGCTTTGCAGCCATATCCAAATTTCCCTTTGAAATTTCATATTACTTCGAGCTATGTTTAAAAGAAAATGTATTTTAATTTTATTAAATTATGTTAGTCTCACTCTCATGTGATGAAAACAATTCTAAGTCCAAAATAATTAAATTAATTAAAATAATTAAAGTTAGGATTTATTCCTAATTTTATAGATTGGGTTTGTTCCTTATAATTAGGAGTCAGTTTAGGCCTAGTTGGTTGAGAGATTTTCTCCAACTAGTTAGGCTCCTAGATTAATGTATGGTTGAGATATTTGCTCAACCAAAGTGTCCAAGATAGACACACTATCTTGAGACAAATTTCTTCATATATTTATATTTGTATTATTATCATGATTTTGTACAATAACATTATGAGAGCGATACATTGAGGCTGAAGCATATTTCACTAGTATTTTGTCTCTAGTATATTTATGTGTTTATTTAATATCCTTTATTGTAGTATTAGAGTTGGAATCGAAATTGTTCTTGGGATTGAGATCCATTGCTGAAAACATTGATTAAATATTTGATTTGTTCACATATTACATTTTTGATTGATTGATAGATAAATTAGATGATGAGACAACGATGGCTCTAATGCTCCCAAGTCAAAGAAAAAGTCTCAGATTCTTAATTCAAATGAGATCCATATGATCTGCTAAGTGAAGGTAGATTGCTGGATTGAAGGCAACGCCCAGCTCATGTCCAATGTTGAATGAAATTGAAATTGTTACAAAGAGTTGAGTCCTTCGAGTCTACATGAAGGATTTGAAGGTGCCCAGCTGCTGAAAGTGAAGTGCTGGAACTATTCATTTTTGTGGATGAGAAACCAACATTAATTTTACTATGTATGGGAGAAGCATTAAAGTGTTGATAGTGCAGGAGCTGGAGTGTGGAAGTGTATGAAATCTTGCATGAAGCAGTTTTTTTGTGGATCAAAGCTTCTACAACATTTGAAGATGTTTGTATAAAGTTGGGGTCGAGTTTCATAAGTCCGTATTTGGCCTATTCCAGAGGAATAACAAAGTTTTGAATCTCCATGGTGTTGATCTCCATGTGTATGTAAAGTGAAAAATAAGCAGCGCCAAGCTTGGACGAGATCAAGGAGATTCCACAATGACACAGAGACGGAGTATGCAAAGAAAACTTTGGCAGTCACTACCCAATTCATCTGGAAGACCCTTGACTAGTCGCACATTGAGAGGACGTGAAGACAGGAACTCCATAATCAACTCTGGCAGACTATCGGGGCACAATTTTTTTATTGATGCCCATGTTTGCTGCATCACATTTGTAGCTAAAACAAAGTTTTTATTTTAGGACAAGAATTCCTCTAAAACAACCAGTGTGGCGTTAGTTCTCTTCTTAATAATTCTGTCTTAGCAGTTTTAGCCTAGAACTTTAGTCAAAACTCTTGGTGAATATTTTTTTCTCTTTAATTATTTGGCTTAATAATTTTGTCAAACACTTGGAGAGTCTCCATGTTTGTTGACATTTTGTCATTAGTAAATCTAAGGTTTAAAATGTCATTAGTAAATGGGAAGGACTGAAGACCATTACCATTGCTAAGAGAAACTGCTAGCCATAGATTTTGTGCGATATTAATAAGCCATCCTAGTGTGAATATTGATGCAAGAAGGAAAGTTGTCCTCCATCAATTTGTTGCTTATGAACATGGCATTTACTTAAATCATATCAATGGAGATGTATAACCATTTTTTTTCCTTGGCTAATGCCTAGGCCTTTTTGCTAGCTGGGTGTGTCTCGATAAATTTATGTGAATAGATCTCCTGCTTCAGCATCTAACTGGCAATGAATGTCAACTCGCACATCTTAAATGTCGGTAGAACTCCATTATTAGGGGCTATTATGCTAGCACAAGGCATGGTCTTCCTCATATATTGAAATCGCTTTGCTGCTACCTCTTGACACACTTACTGTAGTGCAGTATGTTATTGGTTCAATGCCCAATACTTGCACACATGCATGGAAATTTCAACTCCGAATTAGCGACAACTAATAATTGAATGGGGTCGGCCTAAATTGCATCTCAGATCCCACCACATGCAGACTGCCTCAAATGGGGCTTGACTATCGTGCGAAGCTCTCTATATCATTCCATGTCGAAATTCCTCTGCTTCATCAGTCACTTCTGCTTGGTCTTGAAGCGAGCTTGGAAGAAGCCCTCGAAGGTGGGATCGGTCGAAGTCCTGAGGAAAAACGCATAGCCTGCTAAGAAATAGATCGAGGTCAGGTAGAAGCATATGGAAAGAGTTAACCAGCCATATATAGAGTATTTAATGCCAAAATATATGCACACAACTTAGCCCGATAACACGGGAGCGCCCAAATATTATTTAATGCCGAAATTGCCCGCTCCCGTGTTATCGCGTTAAGTTGCGTGCATATATTTCGGCATTAAATACTCTATATATGGCTGGTTAGCTCTTTCCGAAGCCTATCGAGTCCATCACATCGTACACAATACCCGAGAAGATGAACCACATTAAAATGGTAGTCTGGAGGCTCAAAAACCCAAACTCGCACTGCAACTCTCTGTGAAATTTTGTGAAAAGCCCTGCTTTGGAAGACCTCCTGATTTGAAAAATTATATGGTGTGTAAATCAAATGATGCGTAATCTCTTCATCAACAAATTACATGGATAAATGTAAAGTTTAAAAGAAGACAATCTTAATTCAATTTTGATGAAGTGACCATAAAATTCATTAATTTTTTTTTTTAATGGAACTTTTGAATAAAGAGGATTAAAAATATTATAATATTATAGTGTTTTATGGAACTTTAAAAGGGAGTTAAAATTAACATGAGAAGGTGCATTTATTTTAGTGGAGAGGTAGTATACCTTTTTTTGAAATAATTTGTCTTTTTGGAGTGATAAGTTGAATGTTAAGAGTCTTCAAGTGATTGCATGGAGTGATAAGTTGATATTTTTTTTGTAATTTTGGAGTGATAAGTGTTTTGTAAATTTGGAGAGATAAGTGAATATTTAAAAAAAGAAATGAATCTTGTTGAAGTTAAAGTTTCATTTCTAGAATGTTGAGTTAGTGTCCATTCAGATTTTGAAGACAAGATACTTCAAGAGTGGATTCTCATTGCTTGAGAGATTTCAATGACGATGTTGTGAAGGTGAAGGTTGATGTACTTCAATATTTAATAAAGACATATTTTTTTGTGGTGGGGATGTGTCCTAGATCCACCCGAAATTGAATAATATGATCTTAGGTACACCATGAGTATGCTTGTGATGGCACATGACGCTTGATGTTGCTTATGTTTTGTGTCTAGTTTTGACACTCTCTTGGTAATATCGTACACATGGAGTAAACAAAAAATTAAACAAATCCATGCACATAATAAATTATCTTAAATATTATGTAATCAAGCAACCTATAAGCAATCAAGAAGCCGAAACACATAATCAAGTTGTCAACATTAGCATTCAAAGACAATTCTACATCAACATCCAATCAATTTAATGAAGCTATCATCCACATCAACAACATTTGCATCAATTTAAAAGCAATTTTTTGGAAAATGCACTTCCACCATTTTTTTTTTAAGAATAAGCTCAATACAAAATTGTAACTTGCAAAATCTTTATTTGTAAGCAAATTCAAATAAAATTGAGTTGAATTGTAAGGGTGCATTCTCGGTTGAAATCGACACACAAGTTTTGAATTGATAGGAAGTAATTTAAGTCCAGTGAGTCCATTGTTTTCAACTAAATCATCAATTTCATTTGAACCTATCATTCAAACCATTGTAAGCCTTCTCTTGGGTGCATTTTTGATAGTATTTGACACCCTTCTTTTGATCAAACAAGTGAGTGTGTTCAAGCAAGTGAAAATTTCACAACATAAAGTGAGACTTGTTAGTGTCAGTATATGCATACTTCCATTAGGGATCAAATCTACTCTTTGCATTTTCATTTTAGGTGTCTCATACTGAATTTTTTATCATTCCACTAGGTCATGCTAAAATGGTCCATTGATGGTTGTCTTCTTCTCAGAAAATCAAATTTTCCCTCATGAGGTACATTTGCTGACCCATCTCCATGTTGCATTCAGTTATGGTTTCAGTTATGTTATTTTTAGAGTCAAGGTAGTCATGTTTCCATTAGGTCTTAGGGTTCATTTCTAAGGTCAAAAGCATAGTTTCAGTGTAAATAAAGGGCAGCAAAGGTATGAGGAAGACCAATAAACAAAGAGTGATTGGTAGTAAGTCATGGTTATCATACAAAGATCTTATTTCACTGATATAATTTTCATCTCAAAAACATGTTCTTGAGATGAAAACATAGTATTTTAGTTGATTTATATTTTATTTATTTTTATGTAATTCAAGTCATTTCATGTAATAAGTGTTCCCATAAGCTTCCCAGACATTTCTCCTTGCTGCAAGAAATGAGCCATTGAAAAAATCAGTGCAATCAAAGCATCATCCACCTGAAAAGAGACAAAGAAAGAAAAGCATTACACAGAGATTTGAAGACAAAGTAAAAGTTCCAAAAAACATTATAAAGTGGGTTTCTCTAAGGAAAAATCAAAATCACCCTCTATATAATATTTCAAAATCAATTTTCAAACTTCATCATACTCATTTGACAAAGAGAGAGAAGAGAGTTGAAATGAAATGGTGGCTAAGCAAACCATGGGCATTGCACATTCAGCAAGGAGCGTTGTGCTTAGGGCAAAATTGTGGAGGCACTGCGCATAGAGTAGGGAGCGCTGTGCATACAATGAGAGCACTGCGCATAGAGCCTGTGTGCCAGTGTATTTTGGCACAGTGATGTGCATACAACAAGGCACTGCGCACTTGTACAAGGCACTGTGCATAGGGCCAACAAACACCAAGACTACCCTAACAACCATCTAAATCGCTCTTTTGCTACCTAGAGCCTCTAAGCAAGCTTTCAAAAGCTTCAAATTCAAAAAACATGGATAAAGAGGATAAATATTATGAGGAGGAGGAAAATAGTGGCAGTGAAAGCATGGGAGATGAACCTCAACATCAGAGAAAACCACATAACGGATGCAGAATTATCAAAGAGGAACCATCAAACATCAGAGAGATACAAGCTTCTCATATGACTGTCTCTTGTTTCAGGCATCTAGGGTGTTATGAGTTTTGTGAGCAGGTAGAAAGAGTTCAACATCATCCTGAGCTGACCAGGATTTTTGTAGCCAATCTTCGTGATAACAAGGTAACTCTTTCTGGGGTGACATTTACAGTTTCCTCCTCCATCATTGTTGATGCTACAAGGATTCCGAATGTGGGGGGAAAATGGTATAAATCACAAGATTTGGATGAGCACTACTATGAGCCATACATCAAATCCAGGTACAGGAATGAAAAGAAAAGGACCTTTCCTTTCAGGTTCCTTCATGACAAGTATGCCCCTATGATGAGGATCATTATGAAGTATTTTACATGTGAGGGTAGATTTTCCAGATTGTACACCTATCATATTAGGCTTCTTATGCACTTTACAAGAGTGAAAATGATGAACATCCTATACTTCTTATTCAGGAACACTGAGAATATGGCCTACATTTTATAGAAAAAGCCATAGAACTAGTAGATGAATAGTATTTATCATTATTCCTTGATTAAGATGATTGTGCTACATCATCTCAACCTCCTCAACATCTCCTGGGATACATTTATTGCCAATGACATCTTCAATGGTCCTCAGATTCCTCCACCAGTGCCTCAAGAAGCAAGAAGGCCTTCCAGCAATGCCAAAGTAAAGAAAAGTAAGAAAGCTAAGGAGACTAAAGTTGTTGAGAAGCCAAAAACCTACAAAACATATCACAGAGGGGCTAGAAAGTTGTTTGTAGTGGATAGGCAAGTGTTTAATCCACCTGATGTGGAAGGGGCCTTGCCTTCTTCATCAGATCATAGGAAAATGTTTGCTCCACAAACTTTGGAAGGGGATTTGCCTTCTTCATCAACACAACAGGTACGACAAGTGCAGCAGGTGCATAAAGGAAAGGATAAGATGTTGGAGGAAAGCCTCAATGATGAAGAGGAAAGGGAATTTGATTTGATGGAACATGATGGACCAGAACAGCCACACATTCATAATGGCATTGAGATAGTAGAGTTGGAGGCTCAAGATGAGGCAACAAATGAAAATATAAACATAAGGAAAAAATATGCACATATTCAAGCATTGATGGACAACTTGGCGAGAGCTAAGTATGTGGTTTCATACCTTGAGTAAGAGAACAAGCCGTTAAGTGACAAACAAGTCCTCACAGAGCTGGAACTTCTCAAATCAAAGAGGCAAAGTGACAAAGGCAAATCAATAATGGAAGAGGAAGAAACCCCAATGAACTTGACTACAAAACAAAGGCTTGAAAAGGAGATTGAGGAGGATAGAGAAACATGGCTTGACAGGGTCAATTTGCATTTGCATAAGCTGCTACAAAGGGCCAACAGAGATAATCAAATCAATAGGCACATAGCTCACCAGTACAGGACCCGAACAAGATTTGTAACATAAGAGTCAAGCAAATGACGACAAGGCTAAAACAAGCACTCAAAGGCAAAAATGAGGGTGATAGGCATAGGTTTCTTGATGAAGCTTCCTTGGCTAACCCAAAAACTTGATGGTGGTTTTCTCCACAAATTTTGAGTAAGTTTTGAGAATTTTTTCCTTTTTGAAGAATTTTGCAATTTTTGACTCAGAAAGATTGGCTCTATGTGTAGTGCCATTGGCGCTGTGCTTTTCCTAGGGGAAACCAATCAAGAAATGGTTAGTATTTTTGGATTCACAATGATGAGTACATGCACCCTGTGCATTTTCTAAGATTTTGGAGCAAAATTGGTCAGCCAAAAGGTCAAAAAACACCCAAAAAATGACCTTTCTGCTCTCTTTTAAACCATGGCACTATGCATAGAAGCAGTCTTGGGAGAATCCGTTTTTGAGGGGTCAAATCATCTCCAAATTGGAAAATAAGGGAATATTTAGAAGGTAGATAGGACAGGCTTTCCAATGAGCTATCATGAGCTCAATATGGACATTGGGAAGACCTCCAAAATGGTCCTGTAAAAAGTGTTGCGCATAGGACAATTTTATGCTGAATTTTCACTTTATTGTGCCATGACTATAATTTTTGGGTTTTCTCTCATGGATGATGTTTTTAATGATGTAAATGGTAACTAGGCATGTAAATAGGATGGATATTAGTTACTGGAGGGTAGATTCATTAGATCAAAAGTTATCTTGAGGAAAAATGAATCAGTTCCCTCCCTTTGAGAGGTAAGTTGTTAGGGTTGCCTAGATGCCAGTTTCTTGTTCAGTTTTTGATGGATTAGTTCCTCATCTTAGGGATTCGACCCTTGAAGATGGGAGGAGGTTGAATTGGTGTCTATATCTCTTTTTCTTTCTCATTGTAAAGGGTTGGACTCAGTGGGATGCTTAGGCTTTGATAGACATCATTTTTGTATCATTTACAATAGGAGATTAATGAAAAATTGCATCTATTTCTTTGGGATCCATGTGGTATGATGCTTAGCTTAGTTTTTCTTATGTTATCATGTGTTAAAATGTATTTTTGACAACATTTCATCATTTAATACTCTTTATGTGAATGTATACAAGTCTGAAAGGCAGAATCCATAACTTTTATGCTCTGTTTTGGGTAGACATTTCACAGTCTGTGTTTTCTTCAGTTTAGGAAGAACCCATGAGGTTTACATGCTCTTCCCAGCTCCTCACCTTTATTTCACCTCATCCATCAAACCCTAAGGTTCTGATCATTGTGCCTACCTTGCCCCATTGAACACCTTGCAGTTTTGACCTAATTTCCTTGCCCTAACTGTTTGGCTCCTCTTAATCCAGCAAAACCCTTCAAAATCAAATCAAACCTTGTGATACTATACCTAGCCTAATATCAGTTTCTAGATCCAGTCAATTTGGCTATGATCCTTATGGAGAGAGACCTCTCTTGGCCTAATAGGGCTAGATGCTTGGCTAAGCGTGGTTTGTGGTTACCCTGGCATTACCTTCCTTCAGTCTGAGGTTCAATCCAGGTGCTAACATAGTGGCAACCATAGTGGGGAATGAAAGATAAGAAATTAATCACCCCAGTAAGATGTTTTATTTAAATTCTTAAGCTCGTGGATGATGAGTTTTGGAATTTAATCATTGGCTGAATTGGAATGTTGTAAAGCAATATCTTAATTTTTAAAATTAGACATTCTGGCTTCCAGAAGGTACACCAGATCCAATCCAGATCCGAATCCTCCAACCATTATCATTGATCCTCATAAAATCGGGTGAAAATCTAAGAAAGTTGAAGAGAAATCTAGTTTGGCTGGAGAACAATAAAGTAAAGATTTCATTCCTCGAGTTAATTCACTCCCATAAAGGTTAGACACTTTATAAGACATTGAGTTTGATATTAGTTTTGAGCAGAGTTTATTTCGCAGTAAATCTTTAAGTTGGATTGATCAGACAATTGTTGATTCCTCTATATCTCTTTATAACCCCGTTGAAGACTTGTTTTCACACAATAAATCAAGGTCAAAACGTATTCACACTCTTGATCATTTGCAGAACCTCTCTTCAAACTTAAACACTTAGGTGCAAAATAAGATTCATAAGCCATCTTTCGATCTTCAAAATACTTCCATTTCATCTACTACCACTCAAACTATCTCTCATCCTCCACATTCTTCTTCATAGATTGTTCACACCACTCAAGCTATCGTTAATCCCCCTTTGATTATATTGAATATCCCAATCCTTGTTTTAAATCCACCACCTCCCCCACCTCCAGTTATGGCTGCCCGATATGCACCCCTTGTTTTTCCTCAAAATCCTGGTGCCATGACCCCTAATTATCAAACCAAAATACCTTTCTTCGACGACACCCAAACTATTACAGCTCAGCAACACATAGATAAGATGAATGATTTCTTTGACCTCCATGAAGTTCGGAAATGGTTCAGAGCCCTACCAACAGCTTCTATCACTACTCTACTTGTCCTATAGAGGCAATTCCTAGATCAGTGGGAGGTGAAGAATAATACCCTTCAGATTTTGTCCAAATATGAGAACATCAAAAGAAATGTTGGCGAGAGTGTACAAGAATATTGTGTGAGATTTAATGTAGTATACAATGCTATCCCTGCAAATATCAAACCACCAGAGGGATTGGCTTTGCTTAAGTTTCCAGATGGATTTGATGTCGATATGGCATATCAGTTGTGTGAACGTGATCCTACAACTCTAGAGGATATGCAAAACAATGCTTTGAGCATAGAAGTGAATTTGCTGGCCAAAAGAACAAGAATGAGATCAGAGAAAAGAGTGACTGTGAAAGAAGAAGCAACTACTTCAGATGTAAAAATTGATAGATTGATTCAAACGATGGAAAGGATGGTTGACCAGTTGGCCATCATAGACAAACTTGAACCACAGATTTGGAACCCAAACTTTAGAGGGTAGCAACAACCCCAATTCTGAATCAAGCAAAGAGAACCAAAAGCATCAAAACAACCAGCGCAACAACAGCAACAGATCAGAACTCCATTACAGCAGAATTGTGCTCAAGGAATGGAAGAAGAAGAGGAGGAAAATCCGGTAATTGAAACAAATCACTTCTTCACTGCAAATGGTATTCCTATATTTTGACCGAAGATGAGTAGTATGTAGAAAGTTTCGACATTCTAAAGGATGAGGACTACATCTTAGCAAATGATGTTGTTCTGGGGACTAAATCTGATGATTATCACTGTGGTTACATGAATGCTTTGAGCGCACAGAAGAAATAATATTCTTTGAGGAGTAGAGATGTACTGGTCAGTCCTATTCAAAAGAGGAAGGATGTTCAGTCAAAGAATGATCTCTCAAACAATCAGAAAAAAGGAAAGGAGCATGCCAATCAGAATCCTAGCAAGGTAAATTAACCATCAACAAGTACAACTACAAAAGAGAAAGACAATAAGAAAAAGGATAGTGCAACAAAGGAGCAAACAGATAAGAGGGACATCAATGTCAAAGAGGTAGAAAAAGTCACATCTTTAATTTAGAAAGTGAAATTGCTAAATTGAAAGTGTCCATTCCTTTGACTGAGCTTGTTAAGAATAGCCATTACAAACACCATGTGTCTAGAATATTGTAAATTGACCCTTTGTCCAACATGGTGAATGTTGAGGATGATCATCCTGAAATTATTTTTGGTCTAGCTATAGAAGGTTAGCTAGAAGATAGCAAAGTCCCACCCTTTTATTTAAGTCTTAGACTGCATGAGTATATTCTTCATAATGTTGTGCTTGATTCCGGAGCTTCCCACAATTTGATGCCCAAGGCTTTCATGGAAATGCTGGGCCTAGATATCACCCAAAAATATCATGATTTGTATTCATTTGATTTTGGTAGAGTTCACTATATTGGTCTCTTCAAAGACTTTGTGGTTTCCTTAGATAAAATACCAACCAAGAATGTTTTGATGGACGTGGTAGTAGCTGATATACCACCTCGATTTGGTATGTTGTTGTCTAGATCGTGGGGAGCCAAACTCAAAGGCACTTTACAACTTGACTTCTCTTATGCTACAATTCCCATTTTTGGTCAATTGAGGAAGTTGTACCGGGAAAAGAAGATGAAATATATGATCACTGGTAAAGAGAAGCCCATCAATCATCCGATAAATTTTGTACATATAGATTTAGAGTCTCTTGTTTTTTACACTGAGAGTGGATTGAATGATGTAGATATTCAACTCGTTGAAGTAGATGATGTACTAGAAATTTCCAAAGATTTTAGAGCAGTTCTTAATCAAGAAAAGAAAAAGGTGGCAATTCCTTCTGAGCAGCCTCCACAGGAACAAAAGGTCAGTAAAGAACAGAAAAATGAAGCAACCAGCAAAGTTAACATCGAAACAACAGAAGAATTCCAACATCTGGAAGACGAAGATTACCTTTGGAGCATGGATTTCGATGGTTCTTTGGGTAAAGATGGTGCGGGTATTGGAATTTCGATTCGAAGTCCTGTTTTTCAGCTAGACAAAGTTCCAAGTAATGTTAGACTGTGTTCCTATAAATTAGCTTTCAATTGCTCTAACAATGAAGCGGAGTATGAGGCATTGATTACAGGTCTAAAGATTTTGAAGAAGTTGGGTGCGAAAAGGATTTCTGTTTATGGTGATTCAGAGCCAGTGATTAAACAAGTCAAAGGAGAATATCAAGTGAAGCATTTGCAGATGAGAGCTTATAGGAATGTAGTGCTGGATATCTTGAAAACGTTTCTAGAATACACATTGATAGCGGTGCCGAGAAGTTAAAACATCATTTCGGATTCACTTGCTATAAAAATGAGCAGTTTGAAAATTCCAATGAATTCTAGCAACAAATTTGAAATTCATGTCAAACATAGGCCTACTGTTCCCAATAATTTGAGATATTGGCAAGTTTTCTGGGATGACAATGAAATTAATTCCTTTTTGTAGAATGATGGGAAGTTTAAGAATGCTTTCATTGATGATGTTTGTGATTCTGATGAACAAGACATTGAGGTAAATCAGATGGATGTTTTATAGCTAAAGGATAATGTTATTCCTAGAGGTCTTATACCTTTAGAGGAGTTGTTTGATCAAGATGATGTGGCGAGAAAACCAACCTTGGTTCCTACTGACAAAGGAGTTGAAGATGTAAACATTGGGACAGAAGACCAGCCCAAGCTTGTTAATTTATCAAAAACATTATCTCCCCAATCAAAGGCTAAGTATGTTAAGTTACTTTCTGAATTTTTTGATTTTTTTTGTGTGGGATTTCTCAGATTTGAAAGTGTATGACAGGAACATCATTTAGCACACCATTCCTATCAAGCCAGATCAAAAACCCATTAGACAAAAGTTGAGGAGGATCAACCTAAAGCTGCTGCCATCTATCGAGAAAGAGGTAAATAGATTGTTTAAAGTTGGTATGATTGTTCCAATTAGATTCTCTGATTGGGTTTCAAATTTGGTCCGGGTGCGAAAAAATACCAGAGAAATAAGGTTGTGCATTGATTTCTGGAACCTAAATAAAGTATCCCTGAAAGATAATTATCCTCTTCCTAATATGGACCATATTCTGCAAAGAGTAGTTGGAGCATCACGGATGTCACTACTAGATGGCTACCCAGGTTACAATTAGATTTTGGTGCACCAAAAAGACCAAGACAAAATTGCCTTCACAACACCATGGGGGACTTTTGAGTATGCCAAGATGCCATTTGGGCTGAAGAATGTTGGGGCCACCTTTCAGCGGGCCATGGATATAGCTTTCGCTAACAAGAAGGATATTTTCTTAGTGGTTTACTTAGATGACTTGACAATATTTTCTAGTTTTGATGATGAGCATTTATATCACCTGAGGATTGTTTTTCAGAAATGCAGGGAGTTCAGGCTTTCTTTAAATCCAAAGAAGAGTCTTTTTGCTATGGAGGAACGTAAGATCCTCAGGCATATAATTTCCAAAGATGGTATTCACATTGATCCTTCTAGGGTGGAGGCAATTCAACAAATAGACTTTCTATGCAACAAAAAGGAGATCCAAGCCTTCAACGGTAAGATGAACTTCTTATGCAGATTTATACCAAATTTGGCTGAGCTTTTGCGTGAGTTAACTAATATGTTGAAGAAGAATAGCACTGTGAAATGGACTGAGGATGCCATGAAATCTTTCAGCTTGGTAAAATTTACTTTGACCACAACCCCTGTTTTGATCAGTCCTGATTATACTCATGATTTTATTATATTTTCATTTGCATTTGAGCACACTTTGGCTATGGTGTTGATGCAAAAGAAGGATCAGGTGGAGCATCCCATTGCATTTTTCAATCGGGCTATCAGAGATGCTGCTCTTTGCTATAACATCATTGAGAAACAAGCTTTGGATCTTATAAAGGCATTGAAGGACTTTCGAGTTTACATTCTGCATTCACATACCATAGCATATGTTCCCAACATGGCTGTTAAATATTTCCTCATGCAGCGATGTTAGAGTATGATATTGAGATTAAGCCCACAAAACTGATCAAAGGTCAAGACTTGGCAAAACTCATGGTTGAGTCAATTATTCATGCTTTGGACATAAATCTTATTACAACAATGTCAGATGATGAAGATGGTTACACACTCATTCAGGTATCAGAGATGTTTCTCAACTCACCTTGGTATTCCGATATAGTATATGTTCTTCAACATCTTTCTCCTCCTCCTGGAATGTCAAAAAGTAAAGGTAGATCACTAAAACTGAAGTCTGCAAAATTCTGCATTTTAAATAGTGCTCTCTATTGGAAAGATCCAAGAGGGGTTCTTCTTAATTGTTTGGTTGAAAATGAAGCTCAGTAGGTAATGAATTATCTTCATAGAGGTGATTGTGGGGGTCACTTGTTTTGGAAAACAACAACCAATAAAATCTTGAGAGCAGGGTATTATTGGCCATATTTGTTTTTAGATTTATATAAAAGAGTCATAAGCTGCCATGAATGTCAAGTTTTTCAGGGAAAAAGGAAGTTGCTTCCTCTTCCTTTGAAGCCAGTTGTAGTCAATGCACCTTTCCAGCAGTAGGGGCTTGATTTCATGGGAGAAATTCATCCTACATCATTAACATAGCATAGATGGATTTTGATAGCTGCTGATTACTTCACCAAATGGATCAAAGCCATTCCAACAAGGCAAGCTATAGACACGGTAATTATTTAGTTTTTAGAGTCCAATATATTGTCTTGTTTTGGTTGCCCTCACAAGATTATTACATATAATGTAGCAGCGTTTAGGTCAAAGAAAATGGTTGGGTTTTGCAACAAATATAACATCACATTGGGTCATTCCACGACATACTATCCGCAGGGCAATGGACTAGCAGAGTCTTCAAATAAATCCTTGGTAAACATTATTAAGAGGATGTTGGAGGAAAACAAAAAGAATTGGCATCGAAAGCTTGTAAATGCTTTATGGGCTGACAGAGTGAGTAGTTATAAATCAATAGGTATGTCACCTTGTGAATTGGTTTATGGTATTGATACAGTAATTCCTACAACACTTGTAGTCTTGGTCATGAGATTATTGCAAGAAGCTGGCAGTGAAGAAGATGATATTCAGCACCGGATCAATCAAATGACTCACCTTCAACAAACAAGGGAAGAGGTTTCTCAAAATACTTTCCGGTTGCAAGAGAAGATAAAGAAAATTTATGACCACAAAACCAAGGCATAAAAGTTTCAGCTGGAAGATGTAGTCCTGCGATGGGATGCACGAAATGAAGAAAAAGGGAAACATGGTAAGTTTGACAATCTGTGGAAAGGACCTTATAAAATCTCAACCTATCGAGGACAAAATTCATTTTTATTGAAGGAAATGGATGGTCAAGAATGCTCAGGAGGACCAGTGAATGGTAGGCTCTTGAAACACTATTATTTCAGATGCAGCTTGCTGAAGATGTTTCACCATTTTGCTTTCCTTACAAGATTTGAAGTATAATGTCATTTGAGCTTGGGGCCTGAAGTCAAGGCTATAAATCTTAAATGCTTTGTGCTATTTTTACTTGGTTTTAAAGTCAGTATAGAGACGGTTTTGAATCAGTTTTTAGTTTGTATCGAGTCATTATTCAAAAATTTCAAAAAGTTTTCAGTCTTTCATTTGTTTGACTGTATTGGCCCAATCAGCTAGGCACTTGGTCTAAGGTGTTCTTGACACCTCCAAGGAGCTACCATCCCCAATAAGGCCAATGTTAGCGTCAGTATATGCATAATTCCATTAGGGATCAAATCTGCTCTTTTCATTTTCATTTTAGGTGTCTCATACTGAATTTTCGATCATTCCACTAGGTCATGCCAAAATGGTCCACTGATGGTTGTCTTCTTCTCTAAAAATCAAATTTTCCCTCATGAGGTACATTTGCTAACCCATCTCCATGTTGCATTCAGTTATGGTTTCAGTTATATTATTTTTAGAGTCAAGGCAGACATGTTTCCATTAGGTCTTAGGGTTCATTTCCAAGGTTAACATCATAGTTTCAGTGTAAATAAAGGGCAGAAAAGGTATGAGGAATACCAATAAAAAATGAGTGATTGGTAGTAAGTCATGGTTATCGTACAAAGATATTATTTCACTGATGTAATTTTCATCTCAAAATCATGTTTTTGAGATGAAAACAAAGTATCAAAACCTCTTTCAAAACCTCTTTCAAACCTTTGTCAACTATCAAACAAAATATGAAATCTGTTAAGGACAGCCAAGATCAACTTCAACAAAAAGGTGTTTATGTCATTAATTGCTCATGTGGTAAACAATATATAGGGGAAACTGGCAGGTCTGTAAGGATAAGGCTCAAAGAACATAGCGCTGATATCCGTAAAGAAAGAACTCACTCTTCTGCTTTAGCTGAGCATGTAGGAAAAACAAACCATCACATATGCCTGGAAGACACCAAAGTCATTGCTAATGAAAAGCACCATTTCAAGCGGAAAATTCGTGAAGCAATAGAAATCATTAAGCATCCTAGTAACCTTAATAGGGATGGAGGCTGGGACATTAGCAAAAATTGGAACTCCCTTCTTAGAAAAAGTTATCCCTCTTCCACCTAGCATTCCCCTTCCCCTCATATTCCCTGCCTTAACTATCTCCCCTCTCTTTTATATTAGGTAACTTAGTTTATAAATCAGCTTGAAACCAAGATAATTATCTTAGTTAATTAAGAAATATGTTACTAAGTTGTTAAACATTATAAAACTAAATTATTTAAGCAAATTACAACTAAGCTAATTATCGATTATAGAACTAAATTAACCATTCAATATAAAAACCTAGTTCAAATCAATATTAAAAATTAGTTAATTAAAAGCTATTCATAACATCTCAATATTACATGTTCAATCAATAATAAAAATTAGTTAATTAAAGCTATTCATAAACATCTTAATATTACATTCCTTGAAACTTTAAATTAGTTAATTAAAGCTATTCATAACATCTCAATATTACATGTTCAATCAATAATAAAAATTAGTTAATTAAAGCTATTCATAAACATCTCAATATTACATGTTCAATCAATAATAAAAATTAGTTAATTAAAGCTATTCATAACATCTCAATATTACATGTTCAATCAATAATAAAAATTAGTTAATTAAAGCTATTCATAAACATCTTAATATTACATTCCTTGAAACTTTATACAATATAAAACCTAGTTAAAACCAAAGCTAAGAGAACTATACAATAGGTAACTTAGTTTATAAAACAACTTAAAATCATGTTAAATAACTTAGTTAATTAAGAGAAATATGTTACTAAGATGATAAACAATATAAAACTAAATTATTTAAGAAAATTATAACTAAAGCAAAATATCAATCATACAACTAAAATAATGATTCAATATAAAACTAAATCCAAATCAACAATAAAATTTGTTAATTAAAGCCATTCGTAATATCTTAACATTATAGTCCTTAGATACTTAGCGCAGTAAAAATAATAAAATTGGTGCAGCATAAATCTAGGTTAAAACATTCACATTATTAAATAAAATCAAAATAATTAAATAATAAAATATCAGTTAGGTAAGTATCAATCAAGCAGTCGGCTCAGCATCCCAAACCAGCATCATTCACCGTATTTATCTCAATACCCCTTTCCTTTCTCTTCTCAGCATATCAAGTCCTGATGATGAGTCTTGCTCTAGACTCGAAACGTCGACAAAAAAGATGAACACTGTGGATTATCCGAACTCAATCTCTCAAAAACCACTCCACAGAAACTTGCAATCCAAAAATGAAAACAAAGTATTTTAGTTGATTCATATTTTTTTTGATGTAATTCAAGTCATTTCATGTAATAAGTGTTCCCATAAGCTTCCCAGGCATTTCTCCTTGTTGCAAGAAATGAGCCATTGAAGAAATTAGTTCAATCAAAGCATCATCCACCTGAAAAGAGACAAAGAAAGAAAAGAATTAAATAGGGAATTGAAGGCAAAGTAAAAGTTCCAAAAAACATTGTAAAGTGGTTTTTTTTGATGGAAAAATCAAAATCACCCTCTATATAAGATTTCAAAACCATTTTTCAAACTTCATCATACTCATTTGATAAAGAGAGAGAAGGGAATTGAAACGAAATGGTGGCTAAGCAAACCGTGGGCGCTGCGCACAGGGAAAAATTGTGGAGGCATTGTGCATAGAGCAAGGAGCGTTGCGCATACAACCAGAGCACTACACATAGAGCATGTGTGCTAGTTTATTTTTGCACGGCCCTGTGCATACAATAGGGCATTGCGCACCTATACAAGGTGCTGTGCATAGGGCCAGTAAACAACAAGACTACCGTAACAACCATCTAAATCACTCTTTTTCTACCTAGATCCTCTAAGCAAGGTTTCTAAAGCTCCAAATTCAAAAAACATGGATAAAGAGAATAAATATTATGAGGAGGAGGAAAACAGTGGTAGTGAAAGCATGGGAGATGAACCTCAGCATCAGAGAAAACCACATAAGGGAAGAAAAATTACCAGAGAGGAACCATCAAACATCAGAGAGTTACAGGCTTCTCATATGATTGTCTCTTGTTTCAGGCATCTAGGGTATTATGAGTTTTGTGAGTAAGTACAAAGAGTTTAACATCATCCTGAGCTGACCAGGATTTTTGTAGCCAATCTCTGTGATAACAAGGTAACTCTTGCCTGGGTGAAATTTACAGTTTCCTCCTCCATCATTGCTGATGCTACAAGGATTTCGAATGTGGGGGAAAAATGGTATAAAGCACAAGATTTGTATGAGCACTACTATGAGCCATACATCAAATCCAGGTACAAGAATGAAAAGAAGAGGACCATCACTTTTAGATTCCTTCATGACAAGTATGCCCCTATGATGAGGATCATTATGAAGTATTTTACATGTGAGGGCATATTTTCAAGATTGTACACATATCATATTAGGCTTCTTATGCACTTCACATGAGTGAAAATGATGAACATCTCATACTTCTTATTTAGGAACATTGAGAAGATGGCCTACATTGTACAGAAAAGCCATAGCCCCAGTAGATGAATAGTATTTATCATTATTCCTTGATTAAGATGATTGTGCTACATCATCTCAACCTCCTCAACATCTCCTGTGACACATTTATTGCCAATGACATCTTCAATGGTCCTCAGATTCCTCCACCGGTGTGTCAAGAAGTAGAAAGGCCTTCCAGCAGTGCCAAAGTAAAGAAAAGTAAGAAGGATAAAGAGACTTAAGTTGTTGAGAAGCTAGAAACCTACAAAACATACCAGAGAGTGGCTAGAAAGTTGTTTGCAGTGAATAGGCAAGTGTTTACTCCACCTGATGTGGAAGGGGCTTTGCCTTCTTCATCAGCTCATAGGCAAACGTTTTCTCTAGAAACTGTGGAAGGGGCTTTGCCTTCTTCATCAACACAACAGGTACAATAGGTGCAGTAGGTGCATAAAGGAAAGGATAAGATGCTGGAGGAAAGCCTCAATGATGAAGAGGAAAGGGAATTTGATTTGATGGAACATGATGGATCATAATAGCTACACATTCATCATGGCATTGAGATAGTTGACTTGGAGGCTCAAGATGAGGTAGCAAATGAAAATATAACCATAAGGGAAAAAGATGCACAGATCCACGCACTGATGGACAACTTGGCGAGAGCTAAGTATGTCATTTCATACCTTGAGCAAGAGAACAAGAAGCTAAGTGACAAACAAGTCCTCATTGTTATAGATAGTTTTGGGCACTGCAACCCCAATCAAACATGTCCATAAACCAAGGGCTCCTAAGTCCCTAAAAGTGTTGTTACATCCCCTAAAAGAACAAGGTCAGCTGATTACATCATCCCCCAGAAGTTCCCCATGAGAAACTGCTCAGAACTGGTCAAAACTGGACCATCTCACCTGCCCCATGGTCAAAGTGCGATGCATCCCACCTAAATGCACACGGGAGGTGCGATGAATACTGAAAAGCCCTTCTATGGGGTGCGATGGGTGAGAGTGGACAAATGGCAGAGACAGTTTGCGAGGTGGATGATCATGGAATCTTCCAGAAACTTCTCTTTTGACACTTGCCTCTCTGAATTCACCCAGGGATGAGTAAGAGATCATCAATCTCCAAGTGGAATCAAGAACTATCAGAGAGAGGACACTAATCAAATCCCAAAAGTTGACTCACCCCCCTGCAATCAGAGATCCAGAGGCTGGAATTTTGTATGTTGTAAGGAAGTGCTGTTGGTTTCTTGTTGGAATATCATAGTGTTGGGTGATCTAAGCTTTTCATGAGGTGAAAGAAGGGCTTTCATGCTGGAGGATGACACTGGGTCAGAACAATTGGTTGTAATCCTCTTTGCTATTCTTGATTATTAATAAAGCTATTCAAGTTTTCCTCCACATTATTGTATGTTTGATGATATATGCATTTGTGTGGTCAATATACATTTGGTCCTATATTGTTTATGATTGTAGATCTCTGTTCTTCGATAGTATTGTGCTGCTTTGATTCCATAGGTGCTCTTTGAAGCTAGGTAGACAAGGGAGAAGTGGCAAGGATCTGTCAGAAGGGAGAGGAAACGAGTAAGGAACCAAGCGCAAGACTGAGGTTGGTGTCCTTCATTCCACTCTTATCTACTTTTCATAAAGGAAAACAAAAGTGGTTTTAGTTTGTTTGTTTCTAAGATAGCTACCAGCCTTAGTGGGACTAGCAGCTCCGAGTGGACACTAGATTTCCCGATAACAAAATGCCGACTCCACTGGGGATCGAACCGATTATAGGGATGTAAATCAAGCTTGTCCAAAAGACAACTACCCTACACCCTTTATTGCCCAGATAATTGATGAATGCGCCGGATGTGAAATCTTCTCATTTATGGATGGATTTTCCGGGTACAATCAAATAAATATCCGCCCACAGGACCAGTCAAAGACTGCATTTATTTGTTCGTGGGGCACATTTGCATATCACAAACTACCCTTTGGTTTAAAGAACGCAGGGGCAACATTTCAGAGGGCAATGAATTATGCCTTCCATGACATTAAAAACATCGTTCAACCATATCTCGACGATCTTCCAGCTCATTCGCGAAAGCGGACCAATCATCCGCAGCATTTGAGAGTGATATTTCGATGCTGCCGACACTACAAGATATGACTCAATCCACACAAATGTGTATTCTGTGTTAGTTCTGGTAGTTTACTTGGCTTTGTGGTCTCAAAGGACAGGATTCATCTCGACCCATGTAAGGTTGAGGCAATCATCAATTTGCCTCCACCTTCAAATTTGCTTCAGATTCAGAAACTCCAAGGGAAAGCAAACTTTCTAAGGAGGTTCATTTGAAATTATGTCGAACTTGCTAAAGGTTATACTTATCTATTGAAAAAACAAGTACCCTTCATCTGGGACCAGGTTGCGCAAGCTTCCTTTGATGCTTTAAAGGAATCCCTAATAAAAACATCATTAATGTATGCTCCTGATTATCAAAAAGACTTTAACCTGTATCTAGCTGCAACAGATACAACCATCGCAATGGTTTTAGTTCAAGAAGACAATGGAATTGAACATCCTATATATTATTTAAGTAGAAACTTAAATGATACAGAAAGCAAGTACTCCTACGTTGAAAAGCTAGCTCTCGTAGCTGTTCAAGCGATACAAATATTTCGACACTATATCCTCTTTCGAAAAACTACCATTCTGTTAGATTGCAACCCCATGACTTATATATTGTCGCGACAGTTGCTGGGGGGAAAATATTCAAAATGGATAGCAATTCTACAAGAGTTTGATCTGGAATTTATAAAATCCAAATCGAAGAAATCCCTGGTTTTCGCGGAGCTACTATGCGATCTCCCATCATTGTCCAATGATATCACATCAGAAGAAGCAATCGTGGACGAATCTTTGTTTCTAATATCTTCAAGCAATCCGTGGTATGGAGACATAATAATCTATCTCCAAACCCAAACATATAGGTCTAATACCTCACACTCGGAACAACGACGCATTCGATACCAAGCAAAAGACTACATGATCGTCGGTGATACACTTTACCGTCGTGGTGTCGATACAGTTCTGAGGAGGTGCCTCACCCACGAGGAGGCCGAAAAAGTCCTGAATGACTGCCATTCAGGTGCGTGTGGGGGTAAACAATCTGGTTACGCCATGGTGAAAAAGAATTTACGAGCAGGATACTTCTGGCCAACAATGTTTAAAGATTGCATAACCGCAGTCAGAAGTTGCCATGCATGTCAAATCTTTGATCGGAAAACCAGAATACCACCCGCACTGCTGCAACCAGTAGTTGCTGTTGGGCCATTTGCAAAATGGGGCATAGATTTCATGACATGTAACCCCACCTCGGCCGGGGGGCATGGGTATATCATAGTCGCGGTAGACTATTTTACCAAATGGGCCGAGGCAATGCCTACATTAAACAATAGTGGTGAAACGGCTGCCATCTTCTTTTTCAATCATGTAGTCTCTAGATTCGGCGTTCCAGAGGCCATAGTCACAGATCATGGATCGCATTTTCGCAATCACATGATGGTTGAGTTGGCTGCCAAGTTAGGGCTGTCCCACGATAGCTCTACTCCGTATTATCCACAGGCTAACAAACAAGTTGAGACGATCAACAAGGTCCTAAAGCAAATGCTGCAAAAGATGATTGGAGTCCACAAAAGGAGTTGGCACCTAATCCTGTACTCAGCCTTGCGGGCATACCGGACATCAGTGAGAAATGCAACCGGGTTTACACCTTTTCAATTGGTGTATGGCCTAGAAGCAATCTTACCAATTCAATGTGAAATATCGTGCCTCAAACTCGCAGTCGACCTTCTCCCCAGAACTTTTGAAGAAGAGGCTCGTTTCTTGGAACTAATCCAATTGCATGAAACCCGTTGTAATGCCGCTTTGGCTAATGAAGCCCATAAGAAACGAGTCAAGGCACAGTTCGACAAGAATGTCAAACCCCGTGTCTTCTCAAAAGGTGACCTGGTCTTACTTTACGACCAGGAATCTGACAAATTGGGAGCAGGTAAGTTCAAATCCTTATGGATGGGCCCCTATATTGTTAAACGTGTATTAGCAAAAGGAGCCTACGAGTTAGTAGATTATGATGGGATTCCACTGGCGCAACCTCGCAACGGGTTGTACCTTAAGCGTTACTATGCTTGACTCAAGATAGTAACCCCTATGCTTTTGTTACATTTTTGTTTTCGCTAAGGGTAATTGTTTTGGTTAAGTGATCTGCTTTTACATTTGTTGCAGATGTCGGACCTATTGGAATCATTTGTTGGATATGCCGACGGAGCGAGTCATAGTTCGTGGAACCTATCTTCTGTGGCCTGGGCCATCTTCAATCCAAGCGACGAGTTAGTGAGTTTCAGAGGGGTATGTATTGGTCGGTCAACGAACAATATTGCTGAATATAGCGCGTTGATAGAGCTCCTCTTTGATGCCATTACACGTGGCATATGCCGACTAGTCATTAGGCTAGACTCACAACTCGTCATCCTACAGCTCATTGGTATCTACTCCGTACGGAATCCAGCTATCTATCGCATGTTCCTAAGGGTCAGGATTTTGGAAAGGTAGTTTGATTCTATTCAATATCAACATATTTCCAGAAACTTAAACACATTAACAGACTCATTGGAAAATTATGTGTTAGATAGACATTTGCAACATTTATAAAAGAAACATTTCATCAAATATTTGCATCAAGATCACGTAACTCAACCAAAATAAAACTCCAAAAATCAAAAATATATATATAACTGTTCATGGTTCATACATAATGTTCTGTAGCCAGGACAAAATCGGTCAAATGACCCAAAACTCAAAATGCTAGGGGGCACCCTAGTCTAATGATGCTGGTGATAACAAGTCATCGCCTGTGCAATCATGCATAACAACCTAGTCCATCGACTCGGCATGCCAGTAGTATGTCGCTGCAACCTCAGGGGCAGCTCGTCGGTCCTCACATCCGAAATACCAAGAGTGAGGCCCTCAACCTGATCCTGCAATGCTGAAAGAGTCTCAGCCACATCAAGGTCGCGAAGGATAACCCTCCCCATAGCCTCTCCTGCTGGAGCAGCAACTGGTACTCTTAGACGTACTGCTGGCTGGACTGGTCCAACATCTACATGAGCACATGAGTTTTGATTAGTCTTGATAGAAGAAAGTACAAGAACATTATAAAAAGAAACGATGAACAGAGATATGGTCAGAGAATTTACCAATAACACCCCACTGCTCACCAACTGTCACACGGAATCTGTCAAGGGTGCGGACACGACTGACCTTCCTAGAAGTCTAAGACATTCTAATGACAAAAAAGACAAAATGGAGTGATCTTTCTCTAAATACACCTTTTACAACATGAAAACTACAAGTGTTTAGGCTTACCTTATTCCAAAACGCTGTTGTTGAAGTCCGTTCTTGACGATCCGGATGAGCTCCTCCTTCAAGTCAATTCCTGCAACCACAAACAATCAAACAATTACCAAGCACTTGCATTTCATATAATAAAACATATATTCAACATGCAGACCAAGGAACACATGAAATAACTCATTAACACAAGCTATTGAGAAAAATAAACCAGTTTGTATTAATAACGAAACAAAGAAACTCTTACAACCTGGCCTTGGTGTTGTGCAAGTTCCTCCCAGGGTCCATCAAGGGTTTTCCTCTACTTTGACAAAGCTCACCCTCTCCCAAGTAGAATCAAGTGAAGACAATCTCTCCTCACAAAGGCTCTAATGGAAGACCTAAATCCTGCAGCATTTACCCAAAGAAAATGTATAGCTCCAACCTCTTCTCCTTCTGGCTCAATGCCTTTATTTATAGTGCTGTAAAGAGGTTATTCAGGTCCACTATCAATGGGATCATCCCCCTCTATGGGTGGGATAGCTCCCTTATTGATGGGATAAGTTCCCCCTTAATAGAGATACATGAACCAACTGGAGGCGCATCCATTTCATCAAACCGACCTCTAGAATGTTCTAGAAGTAACCACAAGTAACTTTTTCAAGATAAAACTCGCGCATTTTGCCTTTTACAGAGGGACGCACCTGTCCCTTAACATACAGAGCGTCCTTGGACGCAGATTTTGTGAACATGGTCAGCGTCCCCGCAGGTAAGGCTAGAGAGAACCTGCGACCCCAGAGATAAACATAGTTTTTACAAGACTTTCTCTCTTCTTTGAGTTTGAGATGGATAACAGAGGCATAAGACTTGCCTAAGAGGGTAGCATGACTGTTGATTTGAGCCATACTAACTGTAAGTAGTCAAGGTGACATTTTTTAGTGTAACAGATTGCCCCCTAAAGTGCGAAGCCTGGAATAGAATAGGGTTTTGTATTTCTAGGAAGGGTGAAGCGCTTTATCATTTCAAGGATTGCCTTGTGGATGGCCTGGTTGGAACCTGCAATTTTCAACACAAAATACATGGATAAGATTATATCATCACTGAGGTAGGCATTCCCATACTCAGATTCAAAACTTTAACTAATGGACTAACTATTCTGATACAGGAATGATCTTGCAGTACATCATTTTTATAGACTTTTGTAGACACAGTATGGACGCAGCCATCTGTTTATGATTAGTCTACATAGATAATGAATACAAAACTCCTCGCAGCCTGGATGGTAGAAACTAGATCCAGGGTCTTCACTTCTACTTCCCGAATTGGTACGATTCTAGCCATGTGATTAAATGATTCGATGTCGAACATGGTAGAAACCACTTGATTACCAGTCAATGATGTAAACTGTTAACAAGCGTGAGAGAAACCACCAGTAATGTCAATGGTTCTCAAAGTACCAAGCACAACCCGTGAAATGTGAATAGATGTTTTGATGTCGAACACTTCACGGAATCCTCTGATCGAAAGTCAATGATGTAAACTGACGTCAAAGGCGAGAAACCTGCCATTGATGCATGCAGACTTCAAGGTACTGTCGATTCCTAAGTCATCTTTCTAGATAATGTGTCGATGTCGATAGAAAGCGACCCGTTGCAGGCAAGCCCGCAACACGAAATCATTGTTCAAGTTGAAGAAATGTTGCTGTAAGGACTGACTCAGGGATGGTCAAATGGATGACAAGTATTTTGCAGATGAAAGTTTTTTCTTGCAGACCTCTTGAACACATAACGACACAACAGATGGCTTGGTGACGTATAACTCAAAGTTAACCCCTGGAACCCGGTTAAAGATTTTCAAAGTGATTTGGTCAACTGTGAGGTAAAAGATTTCCCAACCCAGGTGAATGAAAAGTGTCGTGTTCAAGAGCGGTAATAAAGTTTCTTCTGAGAAAAAAGGTGACAAATAGGTTCATTCTTCTCTTTTTTCCCCCACCATTTCTGGCAAGTACCTCTTTATTTTTAACAAGCTTGAGGAGGATAACATATGCTTGATTATAAGCTCATCCTTCGGACGAGTCCAACCTAGTTTAAATTCGAACCCTAGGAAGGAGTGGTTCGTTCCTGTTTGTAATTGAACAGGTCCTCTACTGTAAAAGTTTAACGAGCCCAGTATAGGAGAAACTCGGCGTTTTTCAATTTTAGAGAGTCTGAAAAAACTAAAGGAGACTCCACGTTGAACTTTTTCGTATATTTGTGTCCCTCAAGCCCGAAAAAGTATAAAATAATACCTGGGGGAACCGCTTGATCTTGCGACCAAGGAGTACTTTCATAATAGTGTCGTTAACCTGAAAAGTAAAAAGCGATCAAGGACACGTCGTTTTATTTCCTTATCGAGTTCGAAACGACAAAAACCCGGCAATCTTTTCCTGATTTTGCGGTCAGAAAAGAGCTAAAAGGGGACCGTCTTTTAATTCCGTTTTAACGAGTGAAAAAGAAACACTCGGCGATCTTTTCATGTTTTAGGAGTCAGAAAAGGGCTTAAAAGATGACTCTGAAATTTTGTTTGTGAAAAATTACAATTTCCCTCGAAATCCCTTTGTCCTGCACAAAAGCGACACATTACTCATACCTGTTTAAAATAGGCAAAAATACATTCAAAAACATCTTTTCATGGTAAAAAATGAACTAATTCATCCAAAAAACCTATAAAAAGACCTTTTACCATGTCATTTTTACCGTTTCACTGTTGAGGTTGAAAAAGGAGCTTTTGACAAGAAACTTCCCGTGGTCGCTGCGGAAAATCTGACCGTTGGAATCGAACGCCGTCTCATCCAGGTATTTTACACATCCTACTCTGCATTTCTATCCGTTTAGAATCAATTTTTAGGTTTTAGTTTCATTTTTTGGGGGGGTTTTGGTTTTGGAATGCGCCTCTCGGCGGACGCAGGTGCCCTTCGGGTGACCTGCGTCCCCCGACTTTTTCTCATACGGGAAAACGGTCGGAAGACGCAGCCCGCCTTCAGGCCAGCTGCGTCCGGGCGCCCTGTGCTACAAAGCCGGGGTGCGTCCTCCGAGAAACGCGCATTTCAAAACCCCAACTCTCTCAAAAAACCACCAAAAATTCCCAAATTAATTTCTAATTGCTATTTTTGATATGCAGGGCATTAATCATGTTAGACTGGAGAGAAAGAGAGCATGTAGAGGAAGATGAAGCTGCAATAAATCATCAACCTTCCCTGGATGCCCTAAGAGCATGCGGATTATACAAATATTGGACCATACCGGGCATGAGGGGCCAGGTAAGATTCTTGGAATGGCTGGTTGAGCGATGGAACGTACAAGAACAATGCTTTTACATAGGAGGGCACCAGCTCGAGATAGAGCCCTCGGATGTATACTTTCTCACTGGCTTGCCAAACAGAGGTGAGCAACTCAGTCTTGCGGGGACTAGGCCGGGTGGCCAATCCCTTGATAGTCTCCGCGAGAATTGGTGCACACCTGGGGCTCACCATTCAAAAGGCATAGAGATAAAACACATCACTCTACCGGAACTCAAAGTCATAGCGTTCACGGTTACCAGAATTTGCGGCGCGGCCGCTTTACACATTGCTTCCGGATCCCAAATGCGGATGGCAATTGACTGTTACCAAGGCACCATTTTCAACTGGTGTGAAGCTGTGTCGGCTCATATGAAGAGCCAACTGACCAAGGCAAAGAACGGACGACTAAAGACTTTTGGATATGGGCCTATAGTCGTGAGCTTTGCCTTGGAGAGAATTCCAATGCTGATCCCTCAGCAACTCACTGTTGATATCTTGGGTCCTCAGCAGCCAAAGCTGATACGATGGGTTGCGGTGATGGCCCGGCATCCTGACGAGGGCGCGACAGTAGTTCGATTCTCAGATAGTTATTTTGACTGGTTAGAGGGCCAGCTTTTTGTGATACAGGACTTTCCGTATGCCGGAATGGATTTCAGAGGTGATCCGGACATGGTTCTTCCACAGGGAGAACAATGGGACGACAGAGGTACTTTTTATTTTCACAAGTTTTCTAGTTATGTATTTTTTGTATTTTTTATATATATCGTCTCAAAACTAATAGTAAATCTTTCAAAATGCAGATGTTGGTCCACAGCGTCCAGCCAACCTCCGGCCTTATGATAGACTACATCCAGCTGCACCGGTACCGGCCCCACAGGATGCGACAGCAGAAGTACTAGCTGAGTTGGAGCATGATCTAGAGCGTCTCACGGCAGATATACCTGAGACTACTATGGACGACATTCCTATCAGGCTTCAGCGCTTCGTAGTCGCGGTCCCTGGACCGTTTAGGAGATTTTTGCGTAAGGTAGCCCGCGCAGTGGTGTCGTACAGAGAGCACCACCAGTGATTGACTAGTCACTTTTGTAGTCACATGTGACATTTTTGACTTTTTGTACTATCATTTTGCCGATCATAAGGTGTTTTAAACCTATGATCGAAGACGATGTATATATTTTTTGACACACTTCTATCTATATATATCACTATTACCGGCTTATCTTGTTTAACATATGTGATGAAATGTTTTTAAATTTACTTGCATGATTATTGTAAATGTCTGTCCAACATTCGAGAAGCAATTGCATCTGCTAATGTATTCAAAGACCTTGGAATATGTTGATATTCAATGTAATCAAATTCACGTTCCAAGAGACGCACTCTCAAAAACAACCTTAATAACACAGGATTTCTAATGGCATAAACTCTATTAAGCTGTAATACAACAAGTTCAGAATCTAACCTCACTATCAAACGTCGAATTCCAAATGAAATAGATTCGGATAATAATTCAACCACTGCACTGTATTCTGCAATGTTATTCGTTGTTTGACCGAGGCTTACCCCATGCATAGAAACTAACTCGTCAGAGGGCGAATAGATAACCCAAGCTGCGGAAGAGATATTCCGTGTACTACGACAAGCACCATCAGCAAATCCAATGTATGTTTGGAGAGGCGTCGACATCTACAATATCAAGAGTAAAACCAAGATAAGCCAGAATAATGACGAAAAACCACACTTGCTAAGCTAAGCACACTGACTAAACTAACACACTTGCTAGCTAGAAAGAAAATCTAACCTATCTAAAAATTTCTCCATACCCATCATTTTAAGCATAATACCTCTTTAGGTAAAGTCCATTTCTGGGTTTACCCAAAGAGTCCCCATCAAAATCAACTAACTCATAAGCCCCTTTTGCTAGCTTTCGCTTTACAATGTAGGGCCCATGCCACATGGGAACGAATTTTCCGGCACCTAGCTTATCGTTAGCTTGATCATATAATAGTACTAGGTCTCCTTCCGAAAAACTTCGAGGGGTTACATTTTTATCGTACTGAGCTTTCATTCGTTTCGCGTGAGTCTCGATAGCTAAAGTAGCGTCACGTCGAGTCTCATCTAATTTAGCCAAGTATAATAACCGTTTCTCCTCTTCGGAAGTAGCTGGAAGTAATTCGACAGCCATTTGAAGTGATGGGATTTCGCATTCAATAGGTAACACAGCTTCTAAGCCATAAACTAGCTGGAAAGGGGTGAAACCTGTTGAATTTTTCACTGAAGTTCGATATGCCCATAGCGCCGAAAATAACATGTTATGCCAATTCGTTCGATGGATACCAATGATCCGTCGAATCATGATGACTAGAACTTTGTTGATTGACTCAACCAAACCGTTGGCTTGCGGATAATAAGGAGTAGAGCTATCGTGGCGCAAACCAAGCTGGCTTGTAAGCTCAGTCATCATGACGTTTCGAAAATGGCTCCCATGGTCAGTAATGATTGCTTGTGGGACACCAAACCTAGTTATGATATGATTGAATACGAAAACTGCAGCTGTCTTGCCGCTTGCGTCGAATGTAGGCATCGCCTCGGCCCATTTTGTAAAATAATCAACCGCGAGGATGATATACGCATGCCCCCCGGCCGAGTGAGGGTTACAAGTAATAAAGTCAATGCCCCATTTGGCGAATGGACCAGCGGCAATTATAGGGTGGAGAGGAGCAGGTGGAGCGCGCATCTTTCGATCAAACACTTGACAGTTGTGGCATGTTCTGACAGCAAGGATACAATCTTTAAACATAGACGGCCAGAAATAGCCAGCGCGCAACACCTTCTGAGCTGTGGCATACCCAGACATATGACCGCCACATGCTCCAGAGTGACAATCATTCAAAACTCTCTCAGCCTCTTCGTGAGTTAAACAACGTCGAAAAACTAAGTCTGCCCCCCGGCGATAAAGTGTATCTCCAATAATTCTGTATTGCTGGGATCGAAACCGAATTTTTCGACGGTCTTCCTTGGAAGCTTCAGGCCGAAAGGTTTGGGTTTGGAGATAGATGATTATATCCCCATACCACGGATCTAAAGTGCTAATAAGAAACAAAGATTCGTCCGCAATGGACTCCTCTGCCACAGTCTCTGTGTCAGCACTCGGGAAATCACACATCAATTCCGCAAAAACTAAAGATTTCTTAGACTTGGACTTCTCGAACTCCAAGTCGAACTCTTGCAGGATAACAATCCATTTAGAGTACTTGCCCCCTAGCAGTTGTTTTGTCAAAATATAAATCATAGGGTTGCAATCCGAAATAACTGTAGTCTTGCGGAGAAGAATGTAGTGACGAAAACGCTGGACAGCTTGAACGGCTGCCAGGGCCAATTTCTCCACATGCGAATATTTTAACTCAGTGGGATTTAAGGTTCTACTAAGATAATATATCACATGCTCTGCTTTGAATTCATCTTCTTGAACTAACACCATTCCAATGGTGGAATGCGAAGCTGCGAGGTATAAGAAGTAGTCCTGGTTGTAGTTGGGAGGATGCAATAACGGTGCATGGGTCAACGCGTGTTTTAGTGCATCAAAAGATTGTTGGGCAATCTCGTCCCAAAAGAATTGTGCGTTCTGTTTCAACAACCGTGTAAAACCTTTAGTGACCTCGGCGTAGTTTGGGATGAATCGGCGTAAAAAGTTCGCTTTCCCTTGCAAACTTTGGAGTTGGCGCAAACTCGAAGGAGGAGGCAATTTGATGATAGCCTCGACTTTCGAGGGATCGACGCGAATGCCGGCTTTTGAAACAACAAATCCCAGCAATCGACCTGTTTCTATACAGAAAACACACTTGTGGGGATTCAACCGAATTCGATAATGCCTACACCTCATAAAGATTGCTCGTAGGTGGACAAGGTGATCAGCTCGTTGTAAAGAATGAGCAGGCAAATCATCGAGATAGGGTTGCACAATGTGCTTGATGTCATGAAATGCATAAGACATCGCCCGTTGAAAAGTGGCCCCGGCATTCTTAAGTCCAAAAGGTAATTTGCAATAAGCAAATGTCCCCCATGGACAAATGAATGCCGTTTTTGGTTGATCGGCAGGTAGAATATTGATTTGATTATAGCCTGAGAAACCATCCATGAAGGAAAACATCTCACTTCCGGCACAATCATCAATAATTTGATCGATATAAGGCGTAGGATAGTTGTCTTTTGGACAAGCTCGATTGATATCCCTATAGTCGATACAGATTCTTATTGTTCCTTGTTTTTTATTGACGGGAACAATATTCGATACCCAATCCGTTAACGGGATCGGATAAATGAAACCTGCTTTCAACAGCTTTTCGACTTCTGCTTTAATCGCAGCCGCTTTTCGAGGGTGAATCTGACGCAACCGTTGCCGAATGGGTTTAGCATCCGGGTAGGTTTTGATTTCATGAACAACAATGGCAGGATCAATTCCCGGCATTTCCTCGTAAGACCAGGCAAACACGTCGCGGAATTCTTGGAATAGGGCCTTGTAAGTTTGGATTTCTTCTTCAGTACATGCGGCACCTATATGAATGTTCTCCTCGATTCCGGGCTTCACTGAAATATCAATGGGAATAGTACGAGAAATATTCCCTAAATTCAGCTCTGAATCAGAATGTTTCGTTGGATCCTGAGCGTCTTTGACATATTCAGCGGTAAAGATAGATGAAAAATCATTTTCAAATGCATCATCCTTAGGTAAAAACGAAGATCTGTGATGGAGATCTTCCCATGGTAGATCATCTACACTTAGGATTTCGCGAAGTTGTTCGTCAGATGACACTTCTTCGGGAAACGTTATCCGTTCTAAGGGTGAGGTGAAAAGTGACTCTTCACTGACCACATTCATTTGGTCGGTTGAATGAAAGTCGGTAAAAGACATAAGAGCTTCATAAGCAATCTCATACGGACTCAACGGCATAACATCACCGAGTGAGTCTAGCTCAGAGTCAGAGGGAACATACCAAGGATCATCATAAATAATGTTTTCTGACGTGATCATATGAATTGTTGCAAACGAAGGGTCTGCATTGAGTGGAG